>OX376373.1:41081314-41824815 GCA_947369275.1 Nemotelus nigrinus | reverse complement strand
GGAGATAATCTCTGGAGTAGCCGATCTGATTGAGCTGAAATTTTCGGAGGATATAGATGTATATCGTGGGTAGGTCCATGATTTGTTAAATTTCAGATATCTTTAACCTTTTGGCGGCGGTGGGCATTTTGGTGAATTTTCAGATACTCCTATATTTCCAAGCAGTATAAATTTTTGTTAAAAAAAAGTATTGGGAATGAAAACTTATTATGTTTTCAGCTTGTCTATGATAAAGAATTGGAAGTTTTGAGCCTTGTGTAGGCGCTGAGTGCCTAAAAGTAGGCAACGGTTTTTTTCAAACTTCGGTTTGTCATAACTTCTAAGAAAAACAATGAATCATCGTGAAATTTTGCGGAAAGTATTGATGTAGACTACGATTTAACACACATGGACTTTCAAGATTGTGCAAGCAACTCTGTAGCTACAGCAGGCTCCTGAAAAAAAATCCTTAAAATTATCGACTCTCCTGAAAAAGTTGTGATTGTCGAAAATAAATTCAAACTATTGATAAATTTTCACTTTTGTCCACCAGGTCAAATAAAAATTTTCATAATTACGCGGTAAAAAAGAACGGCTGCCCATGATCAAATAACTTCTATTCTCAGCACTCAAAACTTCTGTTCACGAGAACTGACGCGATCAATAATGCGATCAATCTGAAATTTACAGGAAATGTTGGAATTAGCTAGGAACAGGTCTGATAGAAGTGATTTTGAAATGCGGGCAATACTGTGATAGTGGTGCCATTTTGAAAAATCGTCGAGAAAAAAACTGGGTTTTGGCCTATAGCTTCCGATTTAGCCACCAGATTTTAACAAAATTCACTCAGTAGGTGAACCTTACTCTAAAATAGATTTCATAGAAATTTGATTGAAAAATTAGTATAGGGTTGCCAGCTGTGACAATTTTTGTTTCCTAAATTTTGTTGATTTGCTCAGGAAAATAAAGGTTTCTTCCCTATAACTTCCGATACAGTAACGAAATCAAAACGAAATTCATGTGATAAGTGGATCTTGCTGCATTTCTAATCCTGTATGAATTTCGTTGAAAAATCGTGAAAGGGTTGCCAGTTATGTAATTTAAATTTCGTAATTTATTGAAATTTCTTTATCGAGCGATGTTTTCATAAAATTTCCAAATGGGAATGATTGTGCAATGACAGTTAGCAACAAATATTTAAGTTTCGAAAATTTGAACAGTTTTGAGGATAGTTACCATAAAATTCTTTTCACTCCTATAACTTCCAGCGCAGCCATTCAATCGAAAGGAAATTCACTCAATTCAATTTAACGCAACGTGAAGCAGCTATTGTGCTAACACATGATTGCCAGCACCAGAAAATTTCGTAAATAATGCACCAACAGATGCTTCCATTTTGTATTCATATGCAAAGCAATTAGAACAAAATAAGCAACCTATATTTAAATTTTCCGAGTTTTGGAAATTGTTCGGATGGCAGCCCCAGACATAGTTTAATCGCTGAAACTTTCGATGATATCCTTGGATGAAAACGAAATTCAAAGGATAGTTTGATTAAGCACGAACATGTTATGGTACACTTAATGCTGCTGTGTTGGACAAATGTTGGCAGCACTGAACATTTTCATCATTGGTGTTATAGCAAATGTTGTCAGAATATGATATTTGTTCCTTTGAGTAAGGAATGGTTGATATGATACTACAAAGAAGTGTATTACGTCTTCACACATTTTCAACTCCCTCAAAGATAATTTCTTCGAAAATCAGTTTTCTAGCGGTTCTGATGCGCTAGACTTTTTTTGTATATGCGAATTACATACGCAGACTTCCAATAGGATGGGGAAACATCAGAGGTGGATGATTTATTAAAGATAATATGCAGGTGATTATTAACTGTTTGACAAACTCAAGCAAGAAAGTCAGAGGAAGAAGGTCTGAGCCAGAACTTTTGTTACAATCTATCTCCATAATAGCTATATGTACATCTTCACATAATGTACCTTTATGATGTACAAAAACTACTGAAATAGAATCACAGAAAGAGTGGAAAGTATTTGATGAATCAGGTACGCTGAAGACTGAAACCTCGTGCGAATAAATTGTAGATCTCCTGAAAAAAGGAGACATGGAATTGTTCAGGAATATCGATGATGGATAACCGATAGTTTCACACTTTAAGTTTATTAAATCAAAGATCTTTTGGTGTCGCAAATTATATTTTCGCCGTAATTACCACTACTTTATGAAAACGTGTTTGTAAGCGGCTTTTATGAAAATGAGGTCCAAAGGCGAGAACAACTATCATCATCAAATCATTGGCATCCAAAATATATACAGAAGAAAGAAATGTATATTTTTCATCTGGGATAAAAGATAGATTTGGACGATTAAAATTGCACAAAAATAAGATTTTATCCTCTTCATTTGAAAATGATGTGAACGAAGATACAGCTTCATATAGCTGGCAACTGACGAATTAAGTCTGCATGGAATGTAGACTATTTTTTTTTATTAGAAAATATTCAAGCGGTTCTGAGCTACAAATATAATAATGCATAATTTTCAGGTTTTCACGAAGCAAAATTCATATTTTCATATTCATATATAAAGGTCTAAGAAAGCTCAATAAATGAGGAGTTTACCGCTTGTTCGCATTGTTTTTGTTTTTCTGCAGATGCTGACAGGGCTGATAAATACCATATTGATCATCATCATTGTGGCACAACAGACCATTTTGATCAGTTGTAATAAAAAATTTGATAGCAAAGCAAGTAATATTGCATTTTAAACATTAGTTGGAAATTACTTGAGTTGTCGATCGAAGAAAGGAAATTTGTTGAATCCTTGAGGACGTACGCAAAATCGTTGATATATCTTTGATATTCCATACGTGAAATAGGAGACATTCTGGAAAGGATACATTCCACAATACAGAGATGGCCGAAATGCGTAAGCTCAAAAGTTATTAACGTATTAATGCAAACAAGTAAAAGTGTAAACCAGCAAGCAACATGCATTAATGAATTATCCATAAATGGATTGTTGATCTCAACTCCTAAATTTATCGCAGAGAAATTGAATAGTTATTTTGCGATGGTTGGAACTAATATCAACCAACAATTCCACAGTGGTTTTGACCAAAATGATAATGCAATTCCTGAAAGTTATACCAGTATTCATTTAAGACCTACAGTGCCAAGTGAAGTAATAGAAATTATAGATAAATTAAAAACCAAAGTTTCTCCAAGTATCGACAATTTAACATCGGAAGACTTCAAAATGCTTAAAAATTATTAATATCCACTTAATGGTGGGTTCTTTTCTTTCTTGCCTTAAATTGGCACAAATAACACCCATCTTTAAGGGAGGTGATCCTTCGGATCCTTCTACTTATCGTCCAGTTGCCGTTATCAGTGTAATGAGCAAAATATTTGAGAGAATCTTAAATTCACGTATAGTGCAACATATCAATGAGGCAGCAATTTTGGCTCTAATACAGTACGGTTTCCAAGAACACAGCAATACAATAGCGGCCGCATTAGGCCAATGACAAATACTTCGGTTTCATCGAAGCGTTTAACTGCTGAAACACAATGTGTAGCCGTAGCCGTGGCCTGCAGCGAAGCCAGGAGCTGTCAAAAAGTTAAAAGCACAGGATTGTATTGAACCAGTTACAATGCGTAGCCCATGGCGCCGTGGCCGTAGCCGAAGTTGACCAATTTCTACTTTTTGCCTGGCTACATCTTTGACAGCTTGCATGTGCAATGCTGGTAAAACTCTATTACGTGCCCATATCGCCGTTAGACACTTTTACCGACTGTGTTTTTCCTCTGTGGTTGTGTATTTGTTCTTTGGGATGTTTTCTCTTTGTTTGTTTATCTTCAGTGTTTTGTGTTATCGTGTATTTTTTGTAAGTTCTTGTTAGTTATTCTAGAATGTTTAATACCTGCCCAACATCTGGTTGTAGCAGGGGCAAAGACTTCAAGAATAATCATCAAAAACATATATAAACCAAATGAGAAGACAGCGCAATTATGATAAACAAGCAAAAAAACAAAAAAACACCCACAAAAACGCAAAAAAAAACACAATCGGTAAAATTGTGTAACAGCATAGCCATTAGACAATTTTACTGATTGTGTTTTTTTAGTATAAACTTTCTGTCTGCATGCTGGTTAGTTCGAAAATATTCAATGATTAATGTTTTTCTGCAGTGTCCAGGTATATCACTATTGGCATCAGCATATTTTCACTATATATGTTTTTGTATTTTGAATAATGATGTAACAGAGTTTGCAGTAAACATTTTTTGATTCCGTGAAAAAGTTTTTCCACGCTTTGCAAAAGTTCAACTGATGTATTCCATTTTTCAACGATTATCCGAAAACAATGCCTTCAGTTGATCTAAAAATAAACAGCTAGCTAACACCGATTACATAAATTCGATAAAAAACTTCAATAAAACAATATCTTGCTAAATCAAACTCAGAAAGAGAAAGAATATAGAATATGTAACTAATTTCCACACAGAAAAAAAAATTTTGACAGCTGCCGCTGGCTACATCATTGTGTTCGGTCAATGCTGCAATGTCTGGCTACATCACTGACGGCAGCATTGATGACAGCACTCGCAGCAGGCCACGGCTGCGCATTGTGTTTCAGCAGTAACGCTTCGCTTTGGCGCGTCGGCTGACACACCCAGCGGTTTTCAGAAGCGTTTATCGAGTCGGTTCAGTTACAAATTACGTCGGAGTATCATAGAGATGCTTGTGAAAAAAGTTGTCGTGTATGCATACATATGTATATAAATATGTATATACATATATATGCAAGTAAAATGAGTCTAATACCAATTTGCTTTGAAAATCTGTAATTGCCTACTTTTAGAAACTAAGTCCCCACAAATGTTTCATTTTCCAATACTGTACCCTAGCCATTCTTCAAAAATCAATTTTCTTATCAGATTTTCATTCCCATATCCTATGCATTCATCAATGCCTCCAGAAAATTTCAGCTGGATTGGACTACGCAGCAATGAACAAATTGAAAAACGCTCGAAAACCGAGTCGGTGGGTCATTTCTCTCGTCTATCGACTCGGTTCCGAAACCGAGAGGCGGTTCGCACCAGTGTTGCCAACTTTTTTCCAGCCGTTGTAGCTAGATTTGAGGGAAAAAATAGCTAAAAATAGCTAAAATGTTCACTTTGTAGCTAAAAAGTGTAGCTAAATTCAACAATAAAAAACTCAAGGTTCTGGAAAACAGTTTTATTAAGCTAATGTGTATAATTGATATGGAAAAATATTGGATGTACATTGTATTATGAGTAGTTTATTAATTTAACAGTATAAAAGAGTTCAACTTATTAAGTTCAACAGAATTCTATTCTATTTTTTTATTCATGATAGAAGCATCCTTTAAAATGGGTTGAAGAAATAGGAGATGTAAAAGGTTTTTGATTGTTATACTCCTTGTAAATCATTTTTGCTAAATAACATTCTTCTGATGTTTGTACTATGCTGAAGTGGAGTTTTAGCCATAGTTATTGGTTAATGATCCTTGATACTGATCCCGTTATTGACATCCACCTCGTTTACGAACTCCGTATCATCTTCAGAGGAAATTAGACAACCAATTATAAATTTCTGCAGGTAAAAACTTTAAGGTTTGGGGAAGAAACGATCCTCAAGCTGCAGAAACTGAAACCTGAACGGAATGACAAGCTCATCTTATTAATATTAAAAAAGGATTTTGACGACTTAATTTTTTAAATACACCGTTATTGACTCCGGCCATAACACTTGCTTTGTCTGTCATATTTGTAATATTTAGGATGTAGTTTTCTAAGCACGTGTTTATGGCAGTAGTAATACTTTCAACAGCTCCCCTTTCTAGCTCTTTCAAGTAAATTGCAATAAATTTTTGCTAAATATCACTCAAATGTCCGTAGACTCGTCAATTAAAATACTGGAAATACAGTTATCAAAATCTGCCTTCAAATCCGATGTGAAGTATGGAAACAGACTGCCCCCAACTCAGAAAATATAGTCTTTATTTTTCGCTGTGTTGAAAAACTCTACAAAATGAAAAAAAACTCTAGCGCACCTGAACCGCTAGAAACACTAATGTTCGAAGAACAGTAGAAGAATCGTGCAGGTTTTGAGTGCATATTCCACCACATGTGCTGCTTATTACGGCCAAACTGTTTCAAATACCACGTTTTACTTTCGTCTTAAGAATGCATTATAACTCATATGGTGGAAGGTTTCAGATATTACCACTGGCATGAATTTCAACGTTTATGAGAGCAAAACACGGGTTAATTATATTCGTTATCAGTTGCTTATTTCACATAATTTTGAAAGCAGCATCTCATATAACATCAATGAAGCAAATGCTCAGTGCCTGCAGCACTGTAACTGAAGTTGGTGTTTGGGGCTGCGATCCGAAAAATTTGCAGAACTTTGGGAATTGAAACATCGGTTATTTATTTTCATTGTAAATGTTTCCGGTATGTATACTAACTGTAAGCATTTATTGATACAAAAGTAGCACAACCGACTCGTGCTGGCAACCTTTCGCCAGTATCAAAGCCAAGAATATATCAAATCTGCTTCACGTTTTTATATTACATTCGAAGTTATAGGAGTATAAAGAAATTTAGGGTTACCTGCAGCGAGTTTTTTCAAATGATCGAAAGCTTAATATTTGCTGTTTATTGTCACTACAATATCATTACCATTTGAAAATTCTACGATAAAACCGCTTAATAAAGATATTGCAATTAAACACAAAACCAACAATAGCTGGCAACCCTATCGTGGTTTTTCAACCAAATTTGGCCTGAATAATGTTTATGACAGGTTTCATTAATTGTATGAAATTCGTATTGATTTCATGACTGCACTGGAAGTTATAGGGCAAAAAGTTTTATTTTCCTGAGCGAATTTTCAAAACCAAAGCCACAAAAATTACCATAGCTGGCAGCACCAATCGAATTTTTAAACCACATTTTCATCAAACAGAGTTTAGAGTAAGGTTCAGCTACTGTGTCAATTTCATGAAAATCTGGTAACTTATTCACATTTCATAGGGCAAAAAGCAGTTTTTTTTCTTTGTAATTCTTCAAGATGGCACCACTGGCACAGACTTGCCCACAATTCTAAATCGCTTCTATCAAATCTGGTCTTATTTAAGTCCAATGCATTCTGTAAATTTTAGCTGTATCTGATTATTGGTTCGTGAGTTTCCGTGAACAGAAGTTTTTGATGCTAAAAATATAGGTTAACTGGGAGAGGGTTACCGTTCTTGTCCGACATGAAATTTCCAAAGTTTTATTTTGAACGTGTAGATAAAACATAAGATTTATATACAGATTGGTTTTATTGTAAGAAACGGACATTTTTTTGAATATTCGATGGTTTGAATGTTTTCACTTCCAAATTTATTTTTTTTCAAAATGAAGACACCAAAATTATCATAGCTGGCAGCTCCAACCGAATTTTTCAACCAAATTTCTACCAAACGTGGCTTAAAGTAAGATCCAGCAATTGTGTGAGTTTCGGCAAAATCGAACGATTCAATCAGAATTTATAGGGCTAAAAACAGTTATCTTTTTTAGTGGTTTTTCAAGATGGCACCACTGGCACAGAATCGCCCGCATTTCAAAATCACTTCTATCAGACCTGGTCCTATTTAAGGCCAATACATTCTGTGAATTTTAAATAATTCTGCTCATCGGATCGTGAGTTTCCGTGAACAGAAGTTTTTGATGCTAAAAATATAGGTAAATTGGGCAAGGGTTACCAGGCGTGCCCGTTATACCATATCTTGTTTTTTTTGTTATGTAAACAAAGCACGACATTTACATATGAGTGGCTTTTTTTTGAAGAAACGGCATTTTTTCAAGAGAGACGATGATTTGGAGGTTTTCATTTTCAGTGCCTGCCCTAGCTACAGGGTGGCCAGCACACTCATTAAACACAAATCTACACAAATCTACAACTAAATAATATCAATATGTCCTGAAAATTTCGTAATGATTGATTAGCTCTGTCAAAAGTTATCGAAATTTAAAAATTTTCAAATTTTCCGTCCTCTTTTTAGGCACCCAGCGCACACATAGGGTTAAAAAATTCCAAAGCATTATCCGATTCATATGTAAAACACGTTAGAAATTTATTTCGTTAACTTTGTTTTTGCGAAAATCATTTGTGCACGAAATAATAGGTATATTAAAAATATCACTTAAATGGCCGCCGGCGCCAAAAGATTAACAATAACTGACATTTAAAGAGACCTGGACCTATTCTGCATATACACCAATGTATCCTGAAAGTTTCAGCTCAATCGGATGGCGCGTTCCCGAGATTATCTCACTGAAATTTTTTGATGATATATATATATATACATATATATATATATATATATATATATATATATATATATATATATATATATATATATATATCAGTGGCGAGGGGTGAAATATTGATGGAGGGAAGCCGAATAAATATCCACCATTTTATATATGTATAATAAAGATGTTTAGCATGCTGATGTTTGTCAGACTTACTAATTTCTATTTAATTCTCGTCACACTTACAGACAGTATAAAAAATCGTAATTCAAAAAAAGATAAGCACATGTATATCAATAAACTAGTGAGCAGTTTTATAGGGTCACCTTCAGTATACATGAAACCATTTGTTTTAATGTAAATAATGTAAAAAAACGCTAAACAGAAAAAAAAGTTAAAAGCAGCTATTTTTCATCCATTAAATTGATAAATATTTTGGAAATAAAACGGTTGAAAGGAAAAAGTTGCGAAAAATGTCAACCCTTAACATGAAAACTGTTTTGTGACTTTTACTTTTAATATTTTTAAGGGTTAACGTATATATTTTAGGCATACATATTAAAAATATCAAGTTTCAGATTTCCTACGACAAATAGTTTTATGTACTTTTCTTATATTTTATATTAATATTATGTAATTAGAAAGATGAAAACAATTTTACGCAGAATATGTATCATAAAAGAGTTTAACGCAAGACAGGAATTCTGCAGTCCTTAGCTCTTTTCTGCCGAGGTTAAGACGGTACTTTTCATAGGCTTACGCCCCCGATTAGACATTTTTCGTGGCGTGCCACGTTGAATTGGTCGAAGAGAACGTTCTAATGAGACACCAGAAGCAGAAGCTCTATTTTTGTTGTTTCCAGAAAATTCGAACTTTTGTTCTTTTCATAAGAAATGTTTGATGTTTAGTGAATAGAGGCATTTAATACTTTTTTGCTTAGGACAACGTCCGAAGGCGATAACAAAGTTGTTAATACTAAAAGACATTTCTTTGATAAAATTTACTAAAAATATGAAACAAATTGAAACAACATTTTCGTTAAAACATATTACAGTGTAAATTATGATAGTTCTTGTAATACCTACATCAATCAACATAAACTTAAAACCTTAAATCATTCAAAGTATGAATTGTTTCAGTCTCTTTTTTATTTCAGTTAAACTTTTTTATGGCAAGCTCTCGCAAAAACTGAGATTCTAGTACATAGGAATGAATCTTTTAATCACTACACGCAAATATTAGCGGACCTTAAGATTGTTAAACTAAGGAAAAGTGCTACATTCTGGATATGTTATAATAATATTAGGCGATTTGTTTATAAACATGCTTCAGAAACAAACTGTTGGCAGGTTACAAAGACAGAGTTCAATGCGCTCTATTACATCATGAAATTAACCAAAAAACTGCATTCTGGTGCTTATGACATTTTTCTTAGCACGGCAAAATTCATTTCTAAAAACTATCATAAGAAAAATTTTAGTTTTTAGATAGCCAGTGAAATTGTATCTTCATACTCATATCTCAAATATATAATCTTTCCGTGCTGTTCTTTATGTGAGCAATACAACTATCGAAAGTTACGTTCACATAAAAATAGCACAACGGCAACATTGAATGAACCGATCGAAATTTTCTTCAACTCTACAACCATTCGTAAGCCGATCGATCACGGCTTATTTTTGATCTGTTAAAGCGAGACGATGCTAGCATTTAAGCATGGAATGAAAAGAGACAGACACAAGGCAGTACACATTTGGTCAAAGCCTCTAGTGGCTCGCAAATAAGAATTTGCAAGCCGGAAAATTTCGGCTTATGAATGGGAATTTTCACGTTATCGTACCATACAAAAGATGGTATATGATCTTTAGTCAGTTGAAATTTCATGTACATGTTTAAGATGCATACATGTTTTTGTAAAATCTGAAGCAAGTCGATATTTTCGAAAGGGAAGCCGGAAGGAATCGGGTTGTATGGACGCTTCGCCACTGATATATATATATATATATATATATATATATATATATATATATATATATATATATATATATATATATATATATATATATATATATATATATATATATATATATATATATATATATATATATATATATATATATATATATATATATATATATATATATATATATATATATATATGGAAATATGAATTTTTGGCCGAATCGATTTTAATACTAATGTTCTTCGAACATTAGTAAAAAAAATCATAGCTAGCACAATTGTAACGTTTGATTTTACTACTGAGCACGATTTCTAATGTCTTCTAGAGTTTTGTGCGAACACTTTGTCTACGTTTTATTTCAATTTTATGTCTACGCCTGCATTTTTCGGTTTTTGTCTTCAAATTTAGGCAGATAATGTGTATTCTATATTAAACATATTTCGTTTGTCTTACCTATTTTAGTTTATTCCTAATGAGTTAAAACTCACGGTTTTTCTTCGCACCGAACAAAAGAAATAAAACTGTTCGTAAAAGATTATTATTGTTCTATGCCTAGAAAGACATAGTACATAGTAGTAGTACTATTGTACTACCCAAAGCAATGGCACTTTAAGCACTGAGTGTTTTAAATATTAATAAACTAGTGTAAGTTAATGCAATCAAAGCAAAAATTTAAATTATCTATAATCTATAAATTTGTAGCTAAATTTGTAGCCAATAGCTAAATGAAAACTTACATAGCTAAACAGGTTCTTTTTGTAGCTAAATCTAGCTACAAAATAGCTAAATTGGCAACACTGGTTCGCACCGCGGTATGTGTCTTCACAATGCTAAAGTAATGCACGACCATGAACCAAGAAGACAAGATCACGACATGCGCATGTCAACACCCTTTTTGTGACGTAAACTGCGCCAGCACGCCCACAAACCATTCCGAAATGATCTGTTTTGTAGTTGAATCAGGGTATTGTTTTTTGGTTGGCTACATTCGGCTAAAGACTTGAAAACATAATCGTCTTTATTTTATAATTCATCAACGGATTATTTATGACTGCAAAATATCGATATATTTTTCATTCACGTATTACTGTAAGGAAGTACAACACTCACATTTTTCAAAGCATCATTAAAATTACCATACATACTACATTTTGAACAAACCCTATTTTTCACAATATTTCTCCCTATTCGGCACTATATGCTACATCATATATTACAACTTGAACGACGCTAAATTAAATCATTCGCAGAACAAGACGAGTTTGAAATTTGCCATACCATCATCTTCGGATGCATGTATTTTTTCTTTTCACCACATTTTTCTTGGTCCACCGCTCTCTGCTACGTGACGTAAACTGCGCCAGGCGGGATATGCGCAGAACATGACGAGTTTTGAACTCGCATTGTCGTGATCTCTAGTATTTGGTTCATGATGCACGACTATACCGACTCGGTTTTCCTCTCGGGAAACGCCTCGCAAGAACCTCTGTGTTTGTCATTGGCCTTAGACGTGGTCCAATTCATTAACAGCTCATTGGATAAAGGTAACTATGTAGTAGCAATTTTTGTGGATCTCAACAAGGCCAACAATGTAGAATAAATTTATTTAAAATATTTCTTTACATTGCTTAGTAAATCTGAGTTTCTGTATAAGTCTGCAATTTGTTACGAGCTATCGTCTTTACGGTATTACGAGCTATCGTCTTTACGGTATAGTCAAAGCATATTTAATATGAATCGCGACAAATCCATTGAATCTTAATTCGCATAATACATTTTTGTTGTTGGAAGAATTAACCCAAAACACAGCACTATATTACAGCACGTTAGTAGAAGAGAATTCCGAGCTTCAATTGAAAATTTAAAAAAAAAATCTTATTGATCTTCCATAGCTAAAAATGTTTTAGAGCTATTTACTTGAAGCGGTAAGTCTTCAAACTTCGGGCAAATGTGACTTAAACAAATTTCAGGTGATAAATGGTTGATTTTCGTTGAAATATCAAAACTTTCCGATAATCTCACATCTAGCATTTTTAAAATTTCATACATTTCTTATACAGTTTAGTTCTCCTACTTTATGTTTAAATTCGAAATCACTATAGCTAGCTAGTTTTAATATCCTTATTTCCAATAATCTCATATATATTTGGAACACTATCTGAGCTGTTTACTTCAAAATTTTCTTATTTAGTGAAATTATTGATCCCCATTTGTCTTTGAAAAAATCGATACTAGTAAATCGAAAAAATAGCCTTTTTCTTAGCCTTTTTCCAACAAACTCTGAATTTTGACAAAATTTATAGCTTTTACTTTTATTTTAACTTGCACATAAAAATTGAAAGTAACCCAAAACAGAAAAAAATATAAAAGTTGTGATTTCATAATTTTTGGGTTGCTTAATATTACCAAAGGCACCCCAAAAGGCCTCACGTATTCAAATCTGGAACTACTGGTAGTCGTTCGAGTGAAATAAATATATTAAATTGTAAAAAAAATACAAAAAAAATGTATAGTAACGAATTATTTAATCCTTTGGCTGTCTATTTTTGTACTTTAAAACAAGTGGACGAGAAAGCACTCTTTTAGTGCTCGAAAGAATTTCAATCGCTTTACACAATAATATGCTATTATACCGAAATATCTTTAAGAGAAAATTTTTACTCAAAAGCTCAGCATATTTTAAGTTCCGAAACTTATTAGGTACATCTTTAGCTGAAATCAACATCATTAGAGGAAATTCCATTGAATTTATGTTGCCAATATTTCCAAACATGGCAATAAGGTATAGATGAGATATTCAGAAAATTCGTTTTGTGAGATAAAAGACATTTATATATTCTGAAAATATTTCTTTGATATATTTGAATAGTGGGCGAGAAAACATCCCTAAATGAGCGCAGGGCAAGCAAATCATTTTAAATTTCAAATCTTTAAGCTAGGGTATATGGCAAAGAAAAAATAAAAAAAAAAACTCTAGCGCACCTGAACCGCTAGAAACACTAATGTTCGAAGAACAGTAGAAGAATCGTGCAGGTTTTGAGTGCATATTCCACCACATGCGCTGCTTATTACGGCCAAATTGTTTCAAACGCCACGTTTTACTTTTGTCTCAAGAATGCATTATAACTCATATGGTAGAAGGTTTCAGATATTACCACTGGCATGAATTTCAACCTTTATGAGAGCAAAACACGGGTTAATTATATTCGTTATCAGTTGCTTATTTCACAAAATTTTGAAAGCAGCATCTCATATAATATCAATGAAGAAAATGTTTAGTGCCTGCAGCACTGTAACTGAAGTTGGTGTTTTTGGCTGCGATCCGAAAAATTTGCAGAACTTTGGGAATTGAAACATCGGTTATTTATTTTCATTGTAAATGTTTCCGGTATGAATACTAACTGTAAGCATTTATTGATACAAAAGTAGCACAACCGATTCGTGCTGGCAACCTTTCGCCAGCATCAAAGCCAAGAATATATCACATCTGCTTCACGTTGTTATATAACATTTGAAGTTATAGGAGTATAAAGAAATTTAGGGTTACCTGCAGCGAGTTTTGTTCAAATAATCGAAAGCTTAATATTTGCTGTTTATTGTCACTACAATATCATAACCAATTGAACATTCTACGATAAAACCGCTTAATAAAGATATTGCAAACAAACACAAAACCAACAATAGCTGGCAACCCTATCATGGCTTTTCAACCAAATTTGGCTTGAATAATGTTTATAATAGGTTCCAGTAATTGGATGAAATTCGTATTGATTTCATGACTGCACTGGAAGTTATAGGGCAAAAAGTTTTATTTTCCTGAGCGAATTTTCAAAACCAAAGACACAAAAATTACCATAGCTGGCAGCACCAATCGAATTTTTCAACCAAATTTCTATCAAACAGAGTTTAGAGTAAGGTTCAGCTACTGTGTCAATTTCATGACAATCTGGTAACTTATTCACATTTCATAGGGCAAAAAGCATTTTTTTTTGTTGTAATTTTTCAAGATGGCACCACTGGAACAGAGTTGCCTACAATTCAAAATCGCTTCTATCAGACCGTGCCCTACTTAAGTCCAATGCATTCTGTAAATTTCAATTCTATCTGATTATTGATTCGTGAGTTCCCGAGCACAGAAGTTTTTGAAGCTAAAAATATAGGTTAACTGAGAAAGGGTTACCGTTCTTGTACGACGTGAAATTTCCAAAGTTTTACTTTGACTGTGTAGATTAAGCATAAGATTTGTATACAGATTGGTTTTATTGTAGAAACGGACATTTTTTAGGATATTCGATGGTTTGAATGTTTTCACTTCTAAATTTTTATTTTTTCATATTTAAGACACCAAAATTATCATAGCTGGCAGCTCCAACTGAATTTTTCAACCAAATTTCTATCAAACGTGGTTTGAAGTAAGATGCAGCTACGGTGTGAATTTCGTCAAAATCGAACGATTCAATCAGAATTTATAGGGCTAAAAGCAGTTATCTTTTTTAGGGATTTTTCAAGATGGCACCACTGGCACAGAATCACCCGCATTTCAAAATCACTTCTATCAGACTTAGTCCTATTTAAAACCAATACATTCTGCAAATTTCAATAAATTCTGTTCATCGGATCGTGAGTTTCCGTGAACAGAAGTTTTTGATGCTAAAAATATAGGTAACTTGGGCAAGGGTTGCCAGGCGTGCCCGTTATACCACATCAAATTTTTTTTTTTGTTTATGTAAACAAAGCACAAAATTTACATATGTGTGGCTTTTTTTTAAAGAAACGACATTTTTTCAAGAGAAACGATGATTTGGAAGTTTTCACTTTCAGTGCCTGCCCTAGCTACAGGGTTGCCAGCACGCTCATTAAAACGTACACTAATCTACAACTAAATAAAACAAACCTGTCCTGAAAATTTCGTAATCATGGAATAGCTCTGTCAAAAGTTATCGCAATTTAAAAATTTTCAAGTTTTCCCGTTCTCTTTTTAAGCACCCAGCGCACACATGGGGTTAAAAAATTCCAAAACATTATCCGATTCACATGTAAAACACGTTCGAAATCTATTTAGTCAACTTTATTTTTGCAAAAATTATTTGTGTACGGAATAATAGGTATATTAAAAAAATCACTTAAATGGCCGCCGGCGCCAAAGGGTTAAAGATTATTAACTTTTTGTGAGACCTGGCACTATTCTGCATATACACATATGTGTCCTGAAAATTTCAGCTCAATCGGATGGCGCGTTCCTGAGATTTTTTCACTGAAATTTTTTGATGATATATATATATATATATATATATATATATATATATATATATATATATATATATATATATATATATATATATATATATATATATATATATATATATATAGAAATATGAAGTTTTGGCCAAAGTGATTTTAATACTAATGTTCTTCTTCGAACATTAGTAATAATCCCCAAGAATACTACATAGCGCGAAGAATCAGATAATATACATTAGTTTCTGATTCGCAGATTTTGAATCGAGTCTAAATCGAACATGGGGCCGTCAAATACAGTCACTTGGGCATAAGCTGATGCTATGACAATAAAAACTTATGATGAATAATGTGAAACGGCAATCGGAATCTACTGAAAATCATATTTACTATGCTATTCTTTTTTTAAATTTTATTTCATACGTCTTGGAGCCATGAAAATTTTTAAGAAGATAAAACAAAGTCTAGGTGTATGTCGTCTAACGAGCACACAACATTCATAGTATGTACATAAATTTTCAATTCAAGACAACAGTTTTCAATTTTCAACTCAAGACAACGTTGGTTTAGAGTGAGCTGAAAATCATTTATTCTTGTGACTTTTACGCACTGCAGCTGTGAAAAAATATATATTCTCAAACTCTATTTTCATGCATTGAAATTTGGTTCGATAGGAATAACAAATTTTTAATAATTTATTGTTAAGTCAAATGTTTTACCGAATTCCAATGAAACTACGCCTAATTATATGGAATCAATAACAATCAGAAACTTACATTAGCCGTATTTATATACCATCAAAATCATAGCAGCCCACGACTACTAACGATGTTACTGTTCACTATATTACAGAATCCACAGAAAAACTAGCTCCTATCCACTATTCCAATTCGAAAACTCACTACCCTAATCTTAATTTCGACGAATATAGCTAAGGCAACTTCCAACTCATCTACCCCTACGCTTTCTCATTAACATGAAACTAGATGAGTCGTTAGATCGGCAAGCCTTTTTGGCGCTAATTACTTAGGCGACACTCGATAATCTGCAGTATGGCTTTTCCATAAAATTTTAACGACAAAGTTTGATAATTCAATTTTGCCTTTGAAATGGGTAACGACGCTGACGATGGCAGCTTGAGTAGCTTAAGACGACTAGTTTTAGTCGGCAATATCCTTTTTATGGTGGCCTTTGTCCTATGCTTGGTGGAATAATTCGAGCTTGCAGCTGTAAAAGTCCCTTAATTTTTGCCTTTTAATTGCGCTTTATACTACTTTTGGAATGAAGGGAACTAAACTTAATGAGAAACATTTCGGAAGGTATACATGAAGTCCTTTGAATAAGTTTCCCAATTTTAATGCTCTGCAGGGATGGAGACATAAGAGAAATAATTCGAAAAGTCTATACTATTGCTGTTATGATCAAGTCTCAAAAATGTGGCAGATTGAGTTTGTGTAGAAATATTTCTTTATTATTTGGACGAAATGAAAAATGCTGTTAATCAAAAAACATGGCAAAAGCGCTTGAAAAGTGCAACAATTATCTTGTTTTTTGTTTTGTAAATTAACTTTTCACAGATGTTTCATTTGCATCGTTATATTGTAAAAGCAACAAGTTTATTTGCCTGTCATAGAATGCCAGAGAGATATGGAGTAATATTAAGTTAAAGTACAGTGTATTATATTACCTCTGGTGGTTGAGTCAAGTTAAGGCATTGACTAACGCCGAGTTATTCCTAATGTTCGAAGAACATTTGGATTAAAATCGTTTTGGCCAAAAAATTCATGTTTACATATGTATATATATATATATATATATATATATATATATATATATATATATATATATATATATATATATATATATATATATATATATATATATATATATATATATATATATATATATATATATATACACATAAAGCAGAATAAGTCCAAATCTCACCAAATGCTAATTATCTGAAACCCTTCGGCGCCGGCGGCCATTTTAGTGATATTTTTAATATGCCTTTTATTCTGTCGGCAAATAATTTTTGCAAAAATTAAGCTAGCAATATGAATTTTGAACGTGTTTCAAATGTAAATCGCATAATGTTTTGGAAATTTTTAGCCCCATGTGTGCGCTAAGTACCTAAAAAGAGATTGTGAAAATTTTTAAATTGCGATAACTTTTGACAGAGCTATCAAATCATTATGCAACTTTCAGAACATATTGGTTTTATTAAGTTGTAAATTTGTGTTGCTTTTAATGTGCATGTTGGCAACACTGTAGCTACGGCAGGTACTAAAAGTGAAAACCATCAAATACTGAAAAACTGTCGCTTTTCCAAAAAAGTGCCACTCATACATAAATCTTGTGGTATGTCTACATAGTCATGGTTAAACATTTGAAATTTTACAACGAGCAAGAACGGTAACCCTTCTTCAATTTACTTATATTTTTAGCATCAAAAACTTCTGTTCAACTGACGAACCAATAATCAGATACAGTTAAAACTTACAGAATGTTTTGATCTTAAATAGGACCCAGTGGTGCCATCTTGAAAAATCACTAAGAAAAATAACTGCTTTTAGCCCTGTAAATTCTAATTCAGTCATTCGATTCTGAAGGAATTAACACAGTAGCTGAATCTTACTTTAAGCCACGTTTGGTAGAAGTTTGGCAGTGGCGGCTCGTGTTATTGAGACTAAGGGAAGCACAAGCAAAATATATAAGCATATAAGACAGATAAGCATACTTATGATAAATCAATTAAATATTGCATTAAAAGCTAGTGATTGATTGTCAACAGCTTCCTACTCACAAAGATAAAAAATCTCAAAAAATTTCAAATTAATCATAATATTTGAAAGCAAAAAAAAAATTACTATTTTCTCTATTTTTTATAAATTATAAAAAAAGTTAAGTTGAAAAATTATTACAGGCTAAATAAATGGTGAAAGTTTTTTAATAGCTCAAAGTTGAGGATATAATGCATCTTTTAGCAAATTAAATTAGATAGCCAATTCCACAATAAAAATAAATTTCTCATATAATTGCAATTAAAGTGGCTAATATAGTTACCTTTTGCAAACAGTTGACTGAGCGAAATTATTGGTCTTGGTTGCCAAGACTCAAGCAGATCCTCAATGAAAAAGACTACTGCAGCAAATACTATATGGCACAATCACATCAATTTTGGTTTTCCACTTTAAAATCCATATTAAACGGGTAAATATTAACTTTTCGAAATAGAATCTATTCAATAGGCTCTCACTTTAACGAGCTTGATGTTATAATTTACTATAAAAACTATTCTTTTATCCGTATTTAACCGACCGTATTAATAAATACGGACAATACAAAAATTACAAGTCAAAAGAATTATAGCAGGTGCGTTTTTTGCGAAGAAGGCATAAAAAAACGCACCTAATGTAAACTACAAATGCTAAAGAAAGGACTTCAGAAATTCAACATAGAAATAACATAGGCGAAAGCAATCAAGTGGTCATATCACCAAAGCACCAGAACCGAAAAACTACGTATTTTCGGAAAGCAAACCCAAAGCAGACACAAAAAACCCGATCTGGAGAAAATTACACACGAAAAAATGTAACTCCTACTATTCTATTCCCCACATGAACATCACAACAGCTTGCCGTACATGTGTACATGTGAACAAAGCAGAAAATGCTTCAATTCCTAAGGGGAACGGCTCACACACAGACGGTAATTGTCACGCGACGAGATCAGACATACAGAATTGAATATTCATTGAGTCAAAATTGAGTGACATCCCAAGTGCTTCGACCAAATTATAAACAATAGCGAGTGACAGACCCTTCGTTACAAAAAGAAGGATATTCCAAGCATCAAGAACGACAGCGAGTGACAGCTCCTTCGATTGGCAATAGCTTGGAGAGCTAAACTGGAGAAGAAGAGAAAAATTCCGGGTGAGTGGAATTGTAATCGGCCTAGTTTCATAAGTTTCAATAAGTTACATGAAAATAAATAAACAAAAGTGCATAAATTTTACATAGAATTTATCAAAAATCCTTGCGAGACTTTTGAAGTAAATACAAAAAGTGTCATCTCATCTAGACACATAACAACTGCGACAATGACGGACACTGACAAAGACAAATTGATTGCTTCTTTGACCCAACAACTGGACCTTTTCCGACAAAACAAAGAATACCAAGAGAAAACTAACGAGAAACTGACCGAAATAGTAGAGCAGCTAAAAGACACTCTAAATGAGCTAGCTAAACAAAGACGATACAACCGTGAACTTTTAGAAAGAAATGACGAGCTGCTGGAAAAATGGACTGAAAAAGAAAACAGGACGCAGAAGAAAACAGCTATTCCCAACAAAAAGAAAAGGGTACAAACACCCTTTCCTCAAACGACAATTAACTCCTCATCCAGTGACACAGATGAGAGAAGAGTAAACAGCGACAGCAGCGTTGAGGACATGGACATGACAGAAACTCAATCTATTCCCGAAACAAACGAAAACATAACAGAACAAGTAGATCCCGAGACGCAAACAGACGAGCTTAAAGACCTGGAATACCCTCCTCTTCCTTCCCCCTCCCCTAGACAAACTACACGAAATAACAAAGAGAAATCCACGTCAAAAACCACGAAAACAAAGAATCTCACTCAAATACTTGCATCTCAAAGTACAGTACAAAGCATCAACACGACGACGACAAAACAAACCAATCGTGAGAATGAAGAATCGTGCGAAGAGAACCTCAAACCGGTTCCAATAATACTCCACCAACCAGAGCAGTGGATAGCCATGGCCCGGCTCCTCAAAGAGCGGTATATTAAGTTTGACGCTGCGAAGCGAGTATATCTAGGGATTCAAATAATCCCAGCCTCAATTTCTGACCACCGAAAGATCACCAAGATCTTCACCGACCTCAAAGTGCAGTACCACACGTACTACCTTCCAGAGGAAAAGAATTTAAACGTAATTATTAGAGGGCTCTACGGTCTAACCCCGGAAGAGGTAAAAGAAGACCTAGAAAGGCAAGGTTTCCACCCAATTGAAGCCTTCTACCTCAAATTGAAGTCAAGTTCGTCAAAATTAATGAAAGTACTCCTTCCTATAAGGGAGAAGGACATCTACAACGTCCAAGCAATATGTCACCTAATGTGCAAAGTAGAATCACAAAAACACGAAATGGCCAAGCACAGTGTCATAATTGCCGGCAATTTGGACACGCTGCTAACAGCTGCCACGTCCAGGCCCGCTGCGTTAAATGCGCCGGACTCCACCATTTCTCAAACTGCATTAAGTCGAGTGAAGAAAAGCCTAAGTGTGTAAACTGCGGAGGCGAGCACCCGGCGAGCTATGGGGGCTGTCCACAGAATCCGAAGAACTTCAGAAGATCGTTTGCGCAAGTAGCGAGTGAGGGCCCAAGTGGCTACAAAAACTCTACCATCCATGCCTCCAATCCCGTATCAAAACCTACTAAAAATATTAACAAAATAAACAATCCCATCCTCACCAGTCCCGAACATATGGGCCAGTTCTTCGCCATCATGCAAGAACAACTTCACAAAATGATGAAAGACATGATGGCGAGGATGGTCCAAGGCATGTTCGCTACCCAAACTTTACCGGCCACCACTCCAAGCATGAATAAATTAGCCACACTAACCAAGTTTTGATTCTTACGTGGAATGCAAATTCATTAATGCCCAAAAAGGGAGAGCTGATGCAACTTTTGACTGATTTAAAAGTTGACATCATGCTCATCCAGGAAACGTTCCTCAAACCCGATGACCATCTCCGGATCCCCAACTACATACTTCACAGGAATGATAGAATGACTTGTAGGGTTGGAGGCACTGCAATCCTCGTAAGAAGAAACATTAACCATTACTCTGTACCTACCCCCACCCTAAGAGGTATGGAAGCCACCGCGATCAAGGTTCAAACAAGTTTTCTGGAGTTCACACTTATTTCGGCGTACCGCCCTCTTAGGTCGCAGGAGTTTAACGAAGACCTACGTGCACTCTTCGATCACGAAGGCACAATCTTCCTTGCAAGAAAGCGGGGGTCGAGCTAGATAAGTTCATCACAGTCAAACCAGCAAACCTGCACATCCCTAATGAGCCAACGCACTTTGGCCCTATAAACAGCTACGCCCTAGATATAGGGATATCACAAGCGTTAGAACAACATGTACACATCAACGCCTTCGACGAGCTGTCATCTGATCACAAGCCGGTCCTCTTTCGTATAGAGAACATCTATTTGAACGTTCCAGTAAAAGAGAGGAAAATTACAAACTGGCAAGCTTTCCGAGTCGCACTGACAGAAATTAGTAGCCCAGAAGCACCTAAAACGATCAGCGAACTAGAGGAATCAATAGATCTCCTCACCAACACAATAAAGCAGGCAAAAGAGGACAATACGATCACAATTCCGGTCAAGGAATTTCAAAGTCCTTACGAGCTCCCAAAGTCAATCAAATTGCTTATACGGAGGAGGAATCAACTCCGGAGAAGAGCTAGAGGCACAGGTGACCCTAGAATAAAACGGGAACCAAATCGGCTTACAAACGCGATTCGTGATCAGATAACTCGACACCAGAATGAGCAGTGGCAGAGTCTGCTGCAAAGTATCGAGCCTGGGAGTGACACGCTCTGGCGACTGTCCAAATACTTCCGAACTAAAAACAAACCAATCATGCCACCAATACACAGTACACAAGGCATAAAATACGACACGCTAGAAAAAGCCAACGCGTTTGCGGACTCATTAGCACTACAATTTGAAGAAAACTGCTCTTCTCTAGATGATATAGACAATGAAGAACGCATTACCAGAAATTTCGCACTGGACTGCGAAAATTTCGCAATGGACTGCGCAAATTTCGCACTGGACAGCAAAAATTTCGCACTGGACTGCGAAAATTTTGCACTGGACTGTGAAAATTTCGCAATGGACTGCGAAAATTTCGCAATGGACTGCGAGAATTTCGCAATGGACTGCGAAAATTCCGCACTGGACTGCGAAAATTTTGCACTGGACTGTGAAAATTTCGCACTGGACCGCGAAAATTTCGCACTGCAATGCGAAAATTTCGCTTTGGACTGCGAAAATTTCGTAATGAACTGCGAAAAATTCGCAATGGACTGCGAAAATTTCGCAATGGACTGGGAAAATTTCGCACTGGATTGCGAAATTTTCGCAATCTATTGCGACATTTTCGTATTGCAATGCGAAATATTCGCAGTCCAGTGCGAAATTTTCCCAGTTCATTGTGAAATTTTCGCAATCTATTGCAAAATTTTCGCATTGCAGTGCGAAATTTTCGCAGTCCAGTGCGAAATTTTCGCAGTCTAGTGCAAAATTTTCGCATTCCAGTGCGAAATTTTCGTATTCCATTGCGAAATTTTCGCATTCCATTGCGAAATTTTAGGTAGTCAAAACACGATCACCTATCAGAGTTCGTGTGGCACGACGAACATTTAATTTTGTTGACCAGTTTTATTTAATCAATTTTGTGGATTATCAAGGGAAGCACTGCTTCCTTTGCGTACATCGACAAGCCCCCCTGCCCTATAGCTTTTAGTACAGTCATCGAATCATAACGAAATTCAAGTGGCAAATTAAACTTATTGTAGGCAATATTCAACAGAAACCTAGTCGGAAAAGCAATGATAGGGTTGCAAGCTATGGTTGTTTTTGTATTTTTTTGGCATATCTTTAGTAAGCATATCTTTAGTTTTTAGTACCCCTAAATTTCTTTGTGTCCCTATAACTTCCAATGCAGTCATCGGATCAATACGAAATTCGCAAAGCAGGATGACTTCCACGTGAGGCAGATGCGATATATTTTGGAATCGGTGCTAGTAAAGGGCTACCAGCACTAGGCGTTTTTGTTATTTTCGTATCAATAAATGTTTGCATTAAGTATATAGTAATAAGTAAACAATGTTTAAATTTTCTAAGGTCTGGACATTTTTCGGATAGAAACCCCAAACACCTTTCCACCGCTGTAACTTTCGATGACGAAAATTGAAATTAAATTAAGCTTAGGGTCTATTATTACATAGGGTGTATTAGTCTTAAGTAAGAAAAATAGTTAGTGGTAGAATACACACTCAAAATCTGCACAAATCGTATTCGTTCAATAAATGAAATATGGAAATTGCCTATTTCAGAGAGGCAATATTTGACGCACATAAATTACGCAGCCCACTTCATGGAGTATAAATTAATTTAGAGCCTGTCATATTCCAGCACATGTCTGTTCCATTTGGTTCCTGGCAGTAATTATTCATCACAGCCTTTGTTCCAAGTAAAGATCCCAAGCTAATCAGCACCTCGAATAATATTCAATCAGTGTTTTACTTATTCTCTCTGAATTTTTTTTATAAACTATAACCCATTTGCCGAACGCTTGAATTTTTGTTCAAAATCAATTAGTCGTTTTCAAAATAGAATACCCAGTGTTTCGTACATTTCGATTTCACGGCCAACTTTAAGATGAAACGAAAGTAAAGGAAGCTTCCGTCATGACATCGCAAGATTTATTCATTTTGTAACTGCCAGGCATTCTTTCACTTTCAGCTTAATCACTGAAAAGATGTGCAAATCGTTTCTTAATTACAATTTTCTTTTGTTACGCGGCACCGCAAACACAAGAGTCTGGTTGAAATAATGCTACCAACAAATTGTGCGTCGAAACGATCCGGAAAACTTTCATCGGGATATCGTTAATTAGTATCCTCTTCATTATTTCGCCCACATTGGGCGCACAATTTTCAATGTCATGGGAAGGATATTTACGAAACTGGGTCACATAAATTCAATGGGCCTTGGTTCACCAAAAATACATGTATGCTTTAAAAGTTTAAAAATGTTCTCCGCTGGTGGCTGTCGATGCAAAAATGGTCAAAAATTCGAAAATTATGTCTGGGCTGATGAAAATTATGTTACAACTGGCTGTAGGATTTTAATAATAATAACAAAAGGAATATAGCATTGGTTTTTTACTTTGCAAATAACATATTTTCATGGGAAAAGCTCAAATAAATGCAAAGAAAGTGTAATTTTCAACCCCTTCGTTATGATGATTTGCTCATTAGCATAACGTTAATATGCCTGAATAAATATTTGAATCAGATAAAATACAATGAAAAGGGTTCTTATACATATTCACACTTATTGTCGAGAGATTTTCAAGACTTCCGAATTCAGCGTATTTTGCAAACAGGCTTTCCACGTTCGTATGAAGTGGGAGTATGAGCACCGCAGAAATGAATGATGTGATAATGTACCTTCCGAAAACAGTTAGATACTTGAATTAATGAATTACTTGAGTCATGAAATTTTTCGGGAACATATGCAAGTTTTCATGCGCTTTCAAGGTTCAAGCAAAGTTACTTTAAGGCAGTTTGAATGAAGTAATTAATTTTGATATGTTTGTGCAAATAAAGTTGGTCGTAGGTAATATTATTATGAGTGTGATACGAGGCGAGAGTAAATATGTCGCTATCAAGTGAGAAAATGTTTGTTTTATGAACATATCTTACCGTACAATGTGCTGCATTTGATAGAGTACAGGATTGCTGAGAGTTGATAATTTCTGTAAAAAGATAAAATTCAATTCAGTTTTTTTTCGATTTTGCTTGCACTTGGTGTGATTATATAATGGGGAACTAGTAATTTAGAAGAAAAAATATTTCCTAAGTACACTCAAAAAGACCATTATTTATAGACTTTTGAAGCTATAATATCTAGTGAAACTTTTCAACGCCGCGTATTATAGGCTATTAAAGTTTCACGTCTATCCGAGCCTGGATTTGAGCCTGGAATCTCAGACCCGAAGAGTATATGTCTTACTTGCTAGGCTACACAAGTTTTGTTGAAGACAGAAGCTATTTAGAGGCTGCATATAATATTTGAGACTATGTGCATGGAAGTCGAAACTACGTGTATAGCAGAGCAACCTCAAAAACTCAATGAATGAGAATTTTTGGTGTGAAGCAAAAACCAGTTTTTCATATGGTACTTGCAGCCATATTTTATCGCTCAGACTGCTATGTTTGAAGTATATTCTGTTATAAATTGTAGGCTTTGTTACTTCCTGGAAATAAAGTATTCTGGTTACAACTTTTATCGCATCTACAGGTTTAAGTTGCCAGATACTCCATTCACAAGTAATGTAGCCGAGTTAGATCGGAAACAAATGCAGATTTCAAGCAATCGTAATTTTCAGCATGCTAACTTTCAGCGCAGCTGGGAGGCTGTCAGCAATGTATGTAACAGGAATAAATAGCTTCAATTCTGTGATATTAAATGCTACAACGAGAAACATCTACGGCATAGAAAAAAACGTGCAAGGAAGAGGGCCTCTTAAATGTTGAATGCAGTCATGGTCTAGTGAAATGCGACACAAATAGAAGCGAAGCTTCGGAAAAATTAGGGGAAAGCTGAATTTTAGTGTGAACCTTGGTATTAGCGTGTTGAACAAAATGTCAAAAGTTCCCATCAATCCCAGTGCTGCGTCACTTTTTATACGGGGTCAAAGGTCACCAAAAGGGACCTTTCCTAAATATCTCAGTAACGATCATGCATACAAACTTATCTACCACACTCCAGGATAGGTGGAAAAGTATGCTCCGAAAAGGTACCACCACCCCCGCCCCCCTTTGCCATAAAACTTGTAGGGACATCTGCTCGCTACTCTCTTCTCGGAAATAAACTGTATTGCTGCATCATGTATGGGATATTCCGCGAAGGAGCAGGACAAAACAACAAAATTGCAAGTGAAAACAGGTTTTGTAACATATAATGGACCTAGGAGTATGAAAAAGCAAGATAATATCATGGCATAATTCTGTAAACGCTCATTCTTGACATCATACGAGCTCAACCCGCTGCAGATTATCCCCGAATAATCCGTTTTTTTTACAAATCCTGTGATGATTGCATAGCGCGAAAGGGACATGACACGTCTCGAAACCAATTTGCACCTGAAATTAGGTGACCTTGCCCTGATCGTTCATGGGATATGACGGTATGGAAAAAAGAAACTAAAAAAACTGGTTATTTCGGGATGGTTCGTTTGCGTGGGTGGGTAGGGTGTGTGTAGGGTGTAGTTATGCGATGTCAATAGGTACGAAATGTTAAAAAAACTCCAATTGTAGAGGAGGATTGTTTGAAGTAAGCTTTCGATTTTTAAAAATTTTTATATTAGATGTCATCAAAAATATATATTCTACCTCTAATCTGCAGAAACATGGCTGCTTCCGACTCAAATTAGGAAAAACAAGAAAGAAGAGCTTCGTTGAATTACTGACATGTGAAGAATCACACGGTTAGAAATTTCGGTGTAGATTTCAATATATTTTGTATTGTATATATGTCTACACCATAAATATATTGTATTAAATTTGAATAGTGTTCAAATATTAAAACACGTTTCTTAATATTGAAAACATTAAACATTAATGTAGCTGTAATTAGAGTTTTATAATACTCTATGTATTGATTTGCATTCTAGACGAGTTGAATATTAATTCACTTGGGGATACTTCGAGATTATGAATGTATTAAATCTTATTATTAATTTAATATGAACCGATATTGATGCCAAATATAGTAGCAATTTAAAAGTAATATTCGCTGAAATTACTTTTGAATTCATTCCAACTATCCATTGCAATGCTATTAGCCTTTGAAAACCTTTGGAATTTCAAAGAAAACAAATTATATGTATAGTTTAAAAAAATAGTTTTATTTTCATTATTAAATTAAACACCAATATATAAGGAACCAACAAATGAGGCGCATCAAGTATCATACAGTTTTAACTTTTTAAATAACAAATTCTTAGTCTCACCAGACCGTAGCAGGAAATTATTTAAAATTAAAAATTACCCACACATAAGGTTTTGAAAAATATCAAAGTTCAGTCATACCAATTATACAGTACAGCTACTTTTGAAGACAGCATTCTCTGGCGATGATTGTTTTGGATAGTTTTTCTTTGATTTGTTCATCTGCCTCAATACCTAAGCAGTTTTTTAAAAACTCTTTGTCGTCTTCACCAAGATCATATAAAGGTTCGTTGCTCCCTACTGAGTTATCTCGTCTAGCCACTTTGCACTTTCCGAAAATTCCATCTAAGCAATGTCTCTTAACGTCCAGGATTTTAATTTTACTAACCAAATATTCTTAGTTGGTTTCCGGGTTACATAGTAAAAGTGCTGCAAAGTGCATACGGTGCCATTAAATTTACTGTTTGGAACTTTCAGAGATAGAAACAAAGTGATGATTGCTCTTACACAAGCAATTTTTTCATGTTTTGCAGTGTAATTGCCACTGATTCTGCGGAAAAAATCAATACTATATCCAAAAAGCGATCTCCGCGATGTACATATCTTTTGATGTTCTGTTGCGAGAATATTTCGGAAAAATCCAATGACATTCGTTGTTTTCCAAGTAGGATTTAAGAGCCTAGTTAATTGAACGCATATCCAAATTTGAACTGAACTGAAAAATAAGTTCTATACCAGTTCATTGATTAGCAAATCTGTTCCGATTGCGGCATTTTATCGCCTGACCTGGCCTTAAATCTGATCGCTGTCAGAGATTGATGGGGCTGAATAAATCAAATATAACATTCTTATCAACAGAAAGCGCATCATAAGCACATGTTTTACCTTTGAAAGAGACTGATGAATCCTCGCAAAGAATGAAGCATGCACAGTTCTCAAATTGAGAGACAGAAGCAAGTAAATCATTTGCATCTATTATTAGCATGTCCCAATCCCTACGTCTCAGGTACAATTCTGGAAATGTTGTTGTACTACCTGATAAAATGATGTCACTCGCTATAATAAAGTCACTTTCAAACTCACTGCACTTTACCATCTTCACTAACTCGAATTTGTCTTCGCGTAAATATTTCACTTTTAAGTAAAACTCCTCGATATTATCCATTACACTGTCTGACAAATAATGACAAATAACAAATCACAACGTATCACTTTCAATTTATACATATTACAATATACTACTTCATGTATTCAATGTTAACCCAATTGGGTCTTAAAGTTAATAAATAGAAAATAATGATGCAACATGTGAGCGTGGTTGTGCAGGTTTAGGGTGTTAAATTTTAAGTCTATACGTATTAAAAGGGAATGCTTCGAGAATTTAACTATAATATTAAAAGCGAATTGCTTTGCAATTGAACATGCCTTAATATTCATAGGAAATTGAAATTTATTTCTTCTGTATTGTATATAGTTGTAATATAAAAGGCATATTAAAATACATCTTTATATTTCTAACCGTGCACGTATGCGCTTTGCTCTTTTTTGCTTAGTTTTGTATAGCTAGCTCCATTACTTTCGGTTGAACTTTTAACGCGTAGTATAAACTTCTTAAGTCAAGGACAGACCAGTTTAGGCACATAAGCCGTAGAATCCCTTCTACCTGTTCGTTAAGTTGGTTCTTGATAGACCCGCGTTACTATAAAAACTAATTTTTGTTCGTTAGTTCTTTGGATCTTGCTTTTTGTTGCCTCCCACTACATGATCGTTCCTTACACCAGAATCGGTATTGCTCCACACATGAATATTAAAACCGCCCGGGGTTTCAGACTTTAAATAATGGGGTAGGCGGATCAGCACGCGAAAAGTGCAGCGCAAGCCTTTCAAATTCTGTACTTAACATTTGGTGCTTAGTTCAGGTTCCTACCAGTTCAGTTTTTGTGCGGTTTGCTGTAAGACTGACTTTTGTGGCCCCGATTTGGATGGGATCCAGCGACGATTGCAAAAGGTCCGAAAAGCTTTTAGGGAACGCAACTCTCACAATCACCACTATGTGCATACGCTACTGACTACATGTCACTGGATCGTAATTTTTTTAGTATCCTGTTGACGGATTATTAATTAATGTAGGCTGGGTGTGGTCTTAGGCAGGACCCTAGGGTGTGATCCAGAAGAGCGTCACTATGATTCTGGCTTGTGGTGGTGGGCAACTATTTTCCGTTTCGGCCCTCAAAAAGTTGGCCTCAATTTCGTGGCTTCCATCGTAAACTCTTGTACTAACTAAAAATGTCAAAGTTTTGCTCTAAGAATAAATTTAAAACGCTAGAAAAGTCTGTAGAGGCTCAAAAGGGTGATATTTTAAACAATATTATTAGTTTTAAAAATGCTCAAATGTCTTTCAAATACATAATTTAAAGTAAAACCTAATATCACTGAACAGCGTCCATTAGTTTAAAATGGTTGAAAACTAGTTATATAATTTATGACACATTTAACTACATAGAACTGGAAATGTCACGTTCGTGAACGTTTAATATGAAAATTGACTTAATGACTGCAACTGGTTATTCTCTATCAAAAAATAGGTATGATAGTTGAAATATTTACTTGCAAAAGCAATTAAATTACGTTTCAAAAACACCGCTAAAATGTTTCTGATACCGTAAATACCACTCTCGTAGCTCAATGTGTTGCACACACTAGGCACTAATAGCTCTTTTTGTCGTTATTACATTCTGAGTTCTGTTGGCTATGCAAAACCTGTGAAACAAATCATTATTCACCAAAAAGCCTATAACTTACGCCTTCACACGGTACTAGCCAAAAGACTTGCATCGTCCACATACCGAATACGTAAATCACAAATTCTGGCTATTAAACTTGTCGGCACGCCCGAGATTCTCTCATTAAAAGCCCGTCTATAGTGTTAATTAGTAAAGCTTAGGGTTTGTAAGTGGCTTTATTCGATGATTATGATGATAGTGATGATGACGACGAGCAATTCGAATAGCGAAACGTCACAATCAGCGATCGGATTCCTTTGGTCAGCAGGTCGGAATTCGCCTTGTTCAAACTTAACATTTGCTCCCATAACTCATTGTCTTTTACGCATTGAAAATCAATTGGGGAACGGATCGCTATCCCTAATTTCTGATTCTCATCGCATTCCGAAATATCTCTGGCCATAATTTATGGTCTCACTCAAATTTATTTTCCGATTAATTAGAATTTTCGCACAGAATTTACGACCTGCTTTGCAGAGTTTAGTAACTCATATCGGATTCCGTTCTCGAAGCCCAGACCGACCACAAATTTCCAAGTTCGCATCGGAAAAGCTGCACGTCAGTTGGCATGAATCTGAAAATTCAGTCTGGGGACCTGGGGTTGCTGTTGTTTTGCTCTGGATGTAATACTATGATTTTGTATTTCCGTAAGAGAAAACAAGTGCAAGCCGATGATACTGAAACTGGTTTGCTCATTATACAATTTATTTCCTCTCCTAGGCTATTTTCGAATGCTCCGTCCTTCAAGTTTGATTTATGAGCTATGAATGTAGCACCAAAAACCTTTAAATGGCAACACCACACCCGTACAATTTACACCTGCATTACTCATTCACGACGAACTTTACTCCAACGCATTGAACTGCTCGACGAAACGAAATTAGAAATTACAGCGTGTCAATTTCAAAATCGCCCTGCTCTGAAAACAATCTTTAACATGGAAGATTTGTTTCGATTACCACCATCAAAACATCAGGATCAAATCGAGTTTTTTTTTCTTCAAGCGAAATTCGTCCGTATTCGACGCGTACTTCCATGTATAATCCCACCCCCGTCCCATTATTGTTTTTCTTCCGATTATCGTAAGGCAACCGAAAAAACCGGGCTATTTAAAATTAATTCAGTTCAGATTTCCGTCGTTCGGACACGCATTTCAATGCGAGATGGATAATTTCCATGGTATTTTGATGGTATCCCGATGAAATCTCCAGCCGACAAAAAATTCGTACATTCGCCTCCAAAAACAGCCATTTGTCTCATGATATGGGCGTTTTGTGTGGTTTTCCGTTGATATCGTCGTTTCCGCTGTTCGCATAAAATTCTACTTTAGAAAACATTCATTTGCCTGACGTTTTGTACATTGCTACTGCCGCCGTCGCTTGCTGTCACGACAGGATACGTGACCGAAAAAGGAACTCATCAATTTCTGGTGACCGTGGAACATTTATGACAGCTATAAAATGGGTTATTTGTGTAACAATTTATATTCGTATAACTTTTAGCTGAAATTTATGTAAGTCGTATGCAGGGTTTAATGGATTCAAATTTCGGTGAGTTTGAGATGGAATTTGTCTTGTTTGAGATGAATATTCACACGAAGAAAATGAAGAGAGAGAGAGAGAGAGCGAGTTGAAAAAAATTGCTTAGTTTTCACGATTCTGAAAGTATAATCTGGAACATTGGGCCAGATTATATTACAAATTTTTGTTGTAAATTGTTCATGTATGCATTATGCAAAAGTGTCAAATAAAGTAAGCTTGAAAAGGGAATGGATAAAATGTTGATTAGGTTGCTTAAAATGATTCCGTAAGAGCTCCACCGAGTCTTAGGCCACTTAATAGCTTGCCAAAAAACCCTAGTTTGGATAAGGATTGTCGTTTTACTATTTCTATGACTCCTGGAATATATGCTCAAAGGATTCATCCTGCACTCCCTAGTAAAATTTCAGGGGAAATCTGAGCGTACACGAAACTATAACTGTAATAGATTTAGTTAATATAAAGTATATATTGATTGAAGGTCTCTACATGTTATTATTACAACGTCGTAAATACTTTATATTGGTTTCGAGAATATATCCAAGAAATTAAAAAATTCTAGCCGAATGAATTTACAGGATCCTGTCTTCCAGCCGTACGCTGTGATGAACTCATTCTGCTGAAAAAATAACTTCAGAATTCTTTTTGGAAACTGTTCAAACGCAGAAACTCTTCTCTCTTAGCAAAATATTTTTACTGAATTTACAAAGAAAATTTAGTATTAAACTCGTTTCGCTGAAAATTTATATTTCTTTATATATATATATATATATATATATATATATATATATATATATATATATATATATATATATATATATATATATATATATATATATATATATATATATATCAGCAAAATGGTTAAGGAAGATAATCTCTGGAGTGGCCAATCCGATTGAGCTAAAATTTTCGGAGGACATAGATGCATATATATATATATATATATATATATATATATATATATATATATATATATATATATATATATATATATCTATATCTATATATCTTTAACCCTTTGGTTACGGCGGGCATTTTAGTGAATTTTCAGGTACTCCTATATTTCTAAGCTGTGTAAGTTTTTATTAAAAAAAAGTATTGGGAATTAAAACTTATTATGTTTTAAGCTTGTCTATGATAAAGAATTGGAAATTTTGAGCCGTGTGTGTAGTAGGAAAGGATTTTTTTTTCAAATTTTTATTTGTCATAACTTCTGATACAAAGATTAGATCATCGTGAAAATTACAGAGCGTATTGATGCTGACTAAGACTTTACAAATGTGTATTTTTAAGACAGTGTGGGTAACTTTGTAGATACGGCAGTTTCCTGAAAAAAAATCCTTCAAATCAACGACCCCTTCTGAAATTTTTTTGCTTTTTGACAAAAAATTCAAATTATTGATATATTTTAACCTTTGTCCATCATGTCAAATTGAAATTTTCAAAATTCCGATTTGCAGAAGAACGGCAACCTATCACTAAATTACCTTTATTTTCAGCACTCGAAACTTCTGTTCACGACAACTGACAACCGGCTTATCAATTCATAATCAAATTCACAGGACATATTGATATTAACTAGGATCAGGTATCATGGAAGTGATTTTGAAATGCAGGTAACACTGTGGCAGTGGTACCTTTTTGGCCTATAACTTCCGATTCAGCTTTCACATTTTAACAAAATTCACCCAATATTTGGATCTTACCCAAGATTTGGTTGAAAAATTAGAATAGAGTTGCCAGCTATGGTGATTTTTGTCTTCTAAATGTTCCAAATTTGCTCAGCAAAATAAAGCTTTTTCCGCCATAACTTCCGGTCCAGTCATGAAATCAAAACGAAGTTTGTGCAATAAATGGATCTTGATATAAGCCGAATGTCGTAGGAACTTCGTAAAAAAATCATGAAAACGCTGCCAGCTATGACCATTTTTGTAATTTTTTTGGAATTTCTTTACTAAGCGATTATGCCATTAGATTTGCAAATGGGAGTGATCCTGCAATGAAAATTAGCAACAAATATTAACGTTTTGAAAATTTAAAAAGTGTTGAGGGTGGTAACCCTAAAATTCTTTTCACCCTTATAACTTCCAACGCAGTGATTCACAGGGTGGGTTTAACTTTATGTGAAGCAGATTTGGTATATACGAGTATTTTGCATTGCTGCTAACACAGGGTAACCAGCACCAGACATTTTCGTAAATATTGCATCAACAGATGCTTCAAATTACATACTAAATTTAAAGCATTTGCAATAAAAATAAGGAACCAAATTTTTAAATTTTCCGAGTTTTGAAATTTTTTCCGCAAAGTTTAACCGCTGAAACTTTCGATGAAATCCTTCGATTAGAACGAAATTCACAGGATAAGTTGATTTAAGTATGAGGTTGTGATGGTAAACTTATTGCTGCTTCGTTGGAAATGTGTTGCCAGCACTGAACATTTGGGTTTTGTTGCTTTGCATTAAGAATGGCTGATATGATACTAAAAAAAAGTGTACAACGTCTTTCCACAAATTTTTTGACACTCAAAGACAATTTCTTTGAAATTCAGTTTTCTAGCGGTTCTGATGTGCTAGACGTTTTTTTTCAGAAGCATATTCAACAAACGAATAAAAAACCTACTCTGTTTGCATTAGGTCCCCACTAAATGTCTTAGATCGGATTCAAGGATTTCTGTTGAAACAACTGTTGCAGAACAGCTGTGAACAGCCGCCACCACAACAAAATTTTCAGCCCTAACCTCGCGTGACATAGGGTACCGGCTAATTACCGGTGTCGTGGGAGATTAAAAGGAAGGTCAGTCCCTAGTTGGTCCCGCAGTAAACACCACATATCGATGTAGGTGAGAATAAAAATTTAAGGGACGGAGGAAATGGGGACCACATCTCTTGGATGCACTGAACATATTTTAGCAGCTCATCATGTTGCTACACACAAACTCCAAAACAAATGAAAGTAACAACAAAAGAAATATTAGAATTTTTTTAATTTACATGATATTATGGTAAACTAAATAAATACTTAAAAAAAATTCAATGAAATTCCAAAAAGTTCAAAATCACAACAAAACTATCCTATGTTATAGAAAAATTCACACTATGATAAAGTAAATAAATCATTTGAACATGTGTTACGTATATTAATTACAACGCTATAACTTTGAATCTGTCCTTAAATTCTTTCTTGATGAATCATTATAGCTTTTTAAAAAAAATGAGTTCGTGGAACAAGGAATTGGATTTACCTGTTCAAACTCCTATGTAGTATTAGATTCATTTGAGTAACCAGCTAATTTATCGAAATTCATTTTTGTTACACTTTTTGTTGACCAGTCTTAGTTTTCCAATCCGATTCAGCGACCTGAAATCACTTTTTTTACTTTTGACGGCTTTCAAAGTCCTGTAACGTTTTGATGCTACTTTAGATATTTCTCCATTTTGATCATTTTTAGCATACTTCCATAAAGTCAATCAAATTTTCTCCCTTTAATATCGTTTATCGTTCTCGACTTTATGTTGTATCCCAAAAAACTGAGCCACAGCAATATAAATCAGACTGCAATTAGAATTAGACCGATTCGATTAAAATTAGTTAGCGAAATAAAAAAATAAAAATCTTTCAATTTACTCCTCACTGCATCACAGCTTGTTTACTTTTTATGCTTCACTACGAACTTCACTCGTTTCACGCTCTGCTTCCCAACTAACCAACAAAAAAATCTGCTGTATTCAGCACTCAGAATTCAACTTTTTGTTGTCAAAAACATATATTTTGAGCACTTACGGCGGAAGTTGAATTTTAAAAAGTCTAGCGCATCAGAACCGCTAGAAAACTAATTTTCGAAGAAATTATCTTTGAGGGATTTTAAAATGTGCGAAGACGTAAAACACTTCTTTGTAGTATCATATCAACCATTTCTTACACTGAAAAAAAAAATGTTATTATATTAATTAAAACCCTGTTAAATTAACCATTTTTCCCCAACGTTTTTCAGCCGATTACGAATATTGTCGCATTAACATGTCAATTCATGTTATATTGACTAATTTCGTCAGTAGTCGTTTGAACAATAAAATTTGTTGATATAGCAAGCAGCATTGTTAATTTGAAAGTAAGCATGTTAAATCAAATAAAATTTTAGGATTAACAAAACCAGCTCAGATATTGTATTAACTCAATGAAGATGTCAATCGAAAAATGCAACATGTTCGTTCGTCATGAATTCTTGTTGATTTAAAAGTATACTTTCAAAACAAATTCAGTTTTTCATGTGTGAATAAGCTGTATAGATGTCAAATTAAAAAAGGGAAATGTCGGCAAGACATGAACTTCATGTTCTACCAACCTTTAGTCCGTATGTCACTCTAGCAATATTTTAATGTCAAATTAACCAGGTTTTCTGTCACGACGGCTAAAATTAGAAGAAATTTAAGCGTATTGAAATCAATCATCAAAAAGTTGAACCCATATTTTATTCACTAATGAGACAACAAATAAAAATCATATGAATTTCATGTAAACAACATCTTTATTAACTTAAAAAGTATCAAAAATATTTTTTACGAATTGCAGCTTTACCATTTGGTAAATTATAAACATGTATTGGTGGACCGTCAAGGTGCCCAACGTTTACAAAATAATAGCGTAAACTATTACCAACAGTAAATGATTGTAAATGCTCATCAAAAAGTAGTAATTCATATTCTCGTCCAACAATGTTATAGCTGTCTTTTATACGAATAAATTCTACTATCTCAAATAGTTTCGAATCAATTGTAACATAATATCCTTTCTTGTACTTAGTGCCTTTGTAAAACAGTTGATGATAAAATAAAAAAATATTAATTTCACTTAAATTCAATTCTGTATATAGTAACTTAAAATAAAATTTTTGAGTCAAATCACTTTCTACTTCTTTTACGGCAACAATATCTTGCTGGAAAAATTGATTACAAAGCAGCGAATTTGAAAATTTAAGTTGTGTTTTCAGTGCTAACGAAAAAAGTAAATTTTTTCTTGAGGTAATGTTTCTAGCATACATTTTCATTTCCTTATGTTTGGCTTCAAACCTAAAGCTCCACATTTTTTTCAAAGGCCCACATTTGAGAATAATTGTAGGGTAATGCACCAAAAAATGATGCTTTGGCTTCAAAGGTTGATTGAATAAAGAAGTATACAGAAAGTTGTGTTTTTGAACTAATTCTTTTAATATATTTACATTATTTTTGGTTATTTTTACGCACATAACAATATCTATAATTTTAAGTAAAGTAATAAAGTAATTCCACACCTCATTGTTAACTTCTATAAGATCTCCAATCATAAGTGGTAGGAAATTGATGAAAGTCATAACTTCTCTTGCAGTCATTTTTAACTTAGTAGCTACTAAATTTTTCATTTCAATAGCTGGGGACTTATTGCCCAATTCAGTTTCCCCGTACGGAAATAATTGTTTTCTATTATTGAGAGTATCAATAGAAAATTTTTTTTCTTTTTCTATAAAATTAATTAGTACATTACAAACTCCATATATACAAACTCCTTCGAATAAATCATGCATTATGTCACAAACATAGTTTTCGGAAACATGAAATGTTGGTAAATTATTGAAAATAGAATATTCTCTGATTCCTGTGACTTTCACATCATCAATCAAAACATCGTCTTCATAATTGGCCCTGTTTCGTAAAAAAGCCGATTCTTCTTTTAAATCATATTGCATATCACTTTTGATTCTTTTACAAAGTCTGCAATAATAGTGCGAATTGAATGATTTTGTAAACCCTAGGATACTATTGAGACCAAGATTGTCTCCAAGAATCAATGATACAGAGAAATAAATCACAGTATAAACATTTGTTATTCTGACAGATATTCCATTAGTTTCAAGTATTCTAAATTCTTGTAGAAGGCGATGAAGAGATTTATCGTTTCCGAAAAATTTCAAATCTTTTGATTTAAAAAAAGCAGCAACAAAAATATGTTCCAATTTTGAGAGCAAATGCTGGGGAATAACAGGACATATATAATAAGCTCCGCAAACAGCATCTTCCTGAGCATAACCTCCGAGAGGATTATTTACAGTAAAGTCATCAAAATACAGAAATATAGGCAAAACTGTCCTCTCGCCAAATTTTTTTAACTTTTCTTTCCAAATTTCAGCAGTTATAAAATGTTGAATAATATCTTCTGTGCTATTAGAAAGCGTTTGAATAATACGCATGGTTGAATCAAATAAGCCTGAAGATTCAAAATATTTTTTCAACTGAAAAGATATCGGCATGATAGCTCCTTGCACATTTTCTTCATCTAGTGTGGGGATACCATTTTTAAAAATATCGGCTATTTCACTATTTATAGTAAATAAGGTAGGAAAACGTAAAAAATCCATTTCTGTGAGGTATTTAAAAAACTTGTGCTCTGTGTCCAAGCCAAAAAAAGGTGTTCTTAATAAATTCGACACAGTTAGTAATGGTGATGGAATAGAGTCGATTGGACTATGGAGACTTTTATCAATGTTATTTAAAAAATCAGCAAAGGTTTTGAGAAGTGTACAGCTGATATCATTTTGAATAGTTAGCACGTCTTTTCTGGTTAAATTATTTTTACAATGCAAGTTCAACGCAAATGTAGCAGCAGCCTTCTTTACAGAATCTAAGAGTTTTTCACTTGTAAATTCAAACTTATTTTCATCTACCTTTACAGCAAGAGCTTGATTATTAGAAGGTAATTCGACAGTTGTCAGCTCGAACCGCCTTTCCAATGTTGGTAAAAGTTTCAAACTGCTGAAGGAGACGTCGCTTCCATGTTTTCTTTGCAAATGACGTTTAAATGATGAAATATTTGAAAATGCCGTAAAACAGTGTTCTTGATAACAAGTGAACTCATCGTTAGTTTTTTTAAAGTGAATGCATTTCAAATGAATAATTAACTCGTTTTCAGTTTTAAAAATTTCAAAGCATACAAAACATTTAAACATTTTTGTGCTTACTTGAAATTAAGAATTTAATGTAAGAATTTAGTGTAAGATTAAGAATTTAGTGTAAAATTAACTCCGTTTCATCAATTCGTTTTGAAAAATAACATATATGAAAAGTTCTTTTCTTCATATATTTGAATTTTAAAAATAAAGCTTAGCTCTAAAATTAAAAATTAATTGAATTAAAAGCTGATTCAAATTTTAAGAGTTTGAAGTTCTAATTTTGAGAACAGAGTAATCGAAGTAGTCAAAAGTTTGAAGTCTTCTCTTTAAAAGTTATATCCCTTTCACCATGAAATATCTAGGCGTATGCACGGAAGTAGCTTTAATTATTAGGTTTTATAGTATTCAAATATTTTATGAAATTTTCAATAGAGATTTTGGTCGCTCCGTGAGTTTTCACGTCAATATTATAAAAATGCTTGGATAGAAAGGCCCATACACCATAACTAATAACTGGGTATTCAATGTTTGAAACATGATAAACCATGAACAAAAAGTCTAGTGCTTGCAGAAATATATCGAATTTGAAGCGAGTACCATCCACGTCAACGTAAATACCTTGAATATTTAACGAATTCAGGCCAACTATAATAATGAATGGTTGCAAATTAAGTTTCGTGAGCCGATATTGGTCTCGCTGCTGCGCTACAATCCTTTGAATATCGTTAACAGTTGTGGCTTCAAGGACACAGCTTTTTCTCGAATCAACGATTGTCGGTTTCCATTGACTTCGCTTTTTACTCTTATCGTTACATTTGTAAAGCCTAGAATTTGGTTTAATGATACTATGTAACAGTAAAAAGGTCAAATAATGCTTTGAATCTGAAAAAAAAACACTAAACTAAAAATTTTTATTACTATTTTGGGATTTTACTTTGATTGTCGGTCTTTTGATGAAGGTCTAATAATGAACGGGAAGCAGAGTCCTTCAAAAGAAATTTGAATGCTTCAATAAACCTCTTTTCACTTTCTTCCCAGGCGCCTATTAATTCAAAATTTTTTTTTGGATGATGTTCGCAAAAATCGATTCTGAACTAGAATGAAAATGAAATACTCCTCTTAATACGTATTTATATAAGTGTTATACGTATCTGCATATACATTCGAATTCATCCGAAAAATCAATTACATTCAATTAAGCCACTTTGAAACTTTACTTACCAAATCCACACCTAGATGAGCATTTTTGTACAACGGCCAATCATTCATAATTTTTTCGATGGTTGTTTTCTCCTGGAAAATTTCCAATTTTCTTAAAACCGCGGTTTCTTTCCAAAGTAGTTTTATGTCATCAACCGCTGTGTCATTTGGGGACATAAACTTTAAGGCAGACTTCTTATTCAAAACTTCGATATTTACTGTGTCTGAAAAATTGAATATCAGAAAATTTTATGGGTGATCGAAAATTCCGAAATTACTTTCATTCTTTGGAGATTCTTGTTCACATGGTGCTGGAGATGATAGAGAAGAAACTGAAGTGTTGCTAGATACAGATCCCTTTTCTGGTAAATCAAAGTTTCTAAATTTTCTCCTAACGTTGTTAAGACGATTGTAGAGTTTTCCCGTTGGATTTTTATTTTTAATATTACACGAAAAGTAAGTCTCCTGTATGAAATATTGAATAAATAAATGACGTTTATCCGCATCTGGTAACAAACCTTAGATTCAGTTGGGAATAATTTTACGACTTCAAGTGAAATATTTTCCAAATTTTTGGGTTTAGTGGATAAGTCATTTTTCAAAATATGCTCTGTAATAGCTTCAACCAAAAGTTGTTGCTGTTCGGCGTATAAATTATTGTAACGATTATAATGTTTCAGAACAAGACCTCCAGACACTGATGACTCAAGTACATTTTTAAGATAAAAAATCTGAAATTTTTCCGATGCAGTAAGAACTTGTTCATTTTGCTATATGTCAATTACCTTGGTTTTTTCTTCACTTGACGTAGTTAATGACGAGCTCAGCTGTTCGTCCAACCAACTTGTTATATCTGTAGCTTTAAAAGACACAGTGCTTGCGCTTGCCTACATAACGCACCATTATTTTTATTGTAGCTTGGCTTAAATATTTAATAATACTTACTTCTTCATGATATTTTGCTCTCCACTTCTTGAGCTCCTCTTTGAATATAATTCTGTCTCCTAGATGATTGCTTGGAATTATCTCATTAATGTCCTCGGACTGCAATATTTTCAAATGCCGAATTGAAATTTTGCTGCCTATGATAGCAAAATTCAACTTTTATAGAAAAAGTGCATGGGGTACTTAAAATAAAGTTGTATTTTTCGTACAAAATGCTAAAAAAAATCAATACTATATTTAAAAGCAAGCACCATCATCAGTCGTCAGTCAACTGCAACGTGCGTGTGCAATGATTGGCAATTTTTTCAATGTTAATGGGGCATAACGTCCCCGTTCAATGTTAATGGGGCAAATAATGTCTGTCTTTTTCTTATATTTAGATACAATTGTATGTAACAAATGATTAAAAAAAACTTAAAATATTACTTCCAATAAGCCAAAACAATTAGCAAAGGAGTTTTTTCACAGCATTTTATGCAACAATTATTTTCGCATGTGGAAAATATTGTCCTAGGAGAATAATGGATATCTGGATTGGATGTCTTGTGAATCGTCCTTCTAAAATAGTGGGTTCATTTACTTCAGATAAGTTTCCTTACCTTTAGATTGTGTTTAATCTCTTTTAAAATCCCCCAAGAGTGTGAAGTTCCATGTAAACTTGGTACTCTCGGGGGATTTTCATTCAGTTATTGTTGTTAAAATAAAACTCGAGTAAAACTGAACTGAAATTAATGAGCCCATCACCTTAAATTGCACAAAATACCCAAAAAAAATGCTTGAAATACCCAAAAGAATCATTCTCCTTGAACAATATTATTCTCGAGTTCAAATAATTATGACAAAAAAATGCTGTGGAAAAATAATTTTGCTCCTCTTTTCTCCTATCTGAAATTTTGCACCTTTTTCTCCTAAATGAAATTTCATACGACGAAGTTCATCATCATTGAGCACTTAACTTAGTATTAAACTAGCTATATGATCAAATTTTAAATATATTCGAATGACAAACGTAAAACACTGTTCGATTGCACTTTACAAGAAAACACGTTAATGTCGATGTGAAATGAAAGTACATACAACAAAATTTAACTTGAAACTGCGCCGCGTACACAATTTCACTATTTCACTTTTATCAAATGAACGAGACAATACGACGAAATAATCTGCGAAGAGAGGTCAATTTATGAAATCGAATTGATATTTTGTCAATATAACAATCATGAATATGTTCGTTGAACGCGGCAACATGCTGATTCAACATAGTTGTTAGACCGTCTGACTAGGAATGAATCATAGAGCTAACTATATGATCAAATTATAAATGTATTCAAATTAAAACAACAACGCAATATGTATAATTGTATGAGCACACATCTTTTGACATACTTACTTATGCACCTGGAATAAACAAAATCCACATCTTCGAAATTCCAGGATGCCAACAAACTTTTCAAATCGATCGATTCTTCACATTCAATTGAAACACTTTTCGGTACTTCACTACAAAACACGTTATCCATTTTAAAGTACATAGAACAACATTCTACTTCTATCAAACGAACGATACAAAGTGACGAAACAAACTGCGTAAATTCATGAAATCATGAATATGTTCGTCTAACGCGGCAACATGTTGATTCAACATGCTTATTAGTGCGTCTGACTAGGAATGAAAATGAGAAACTAACAATTTTCATAACGTTAATTCAAAATGATGAGACTGTTGAAATAACAATTTTGCCTTGATTGCTGTAATAACATAATAATTAGGTTGAACAGAGTATGTTTAATGTGATTGAAATATTGTTGTCTCTACATGCTTATTGCTAGTTGTTAAAATGAAAGGCCGAATTGTTGACTTTAACAGTCCATGTTTTTTTCAGTGTACTCATAGGAACAAATATCATTTTCTGACAGAATTTCCTATAACACAAATGATGAAAATGTTCAGTGCTTGCAACATTTGTCCAACACAGCAGCAATAAATCGACCATAACATGCTCGTGCTTTATCAACCTATCCTTTGAATTTCGTTTTCATCCAAGGATATCATCGAAAGTTACAGCGATTAAACTATGTCTGGGATTGCCATCCGAAAAATTTCCAAAACTCGGAAAATTTAAATATCGGTTGCTGATTTTATTGCAAATGCTTTGCATATGAATGCAAAATGAAAGCATCTGTTGGTGCAATATTTTTGAAATTGTCTGGTGCTGGCAATCATGTGCTAGCACCAAAGCTGCTTCATGTTGTATTAAACCCACCCTATGAATATCGTTTCGATTGTATGGCTGCGCCGTAAGTTATAGGAGTGAATGTAATTTTAGGGCTACCATCGTCCAAACTTTTTAAATTTTTGAAACGTAAATATTTGTTGTTAATTGACATTGCAGGATCATTCCCATTTGGAAATTTTATGACAACATCCCTCGATAAAGAATAGTCAATACATTACGACATTCATCATAGCTGGCAACCCTTTCATGATTTTTCAACGAAATTCCTACAGAATTGGAAATGCAATAAGATCCACTTATCACATGCATTTCGTTTTGATCTCGTAACTGCATCGGAAGTTATAGGGAAAAAACCTTTATTTTCCTGAGCAAATTTACAATATTTAAGAGATAAAAATTGCCATAGCTGGTGACCCTATACTAATTTTTCAACCAATCTTAAAGTAACCTATCTTAGAGTAAGGTTCACCCACTGCGTGAATTTCGTTAAAATCTGGTGGCTAAATCGGAAGCTATAGGCCAAAAACCAGTTTTTTTCTCAGCGATTTTCCCACATGGCACCCCCGCCACAGTATTGTCCGTATTTCAAAATCACTTCTATCAGACCTGGTCTTAGTCAATACCAACATGTCTTGTAAATTTCATATTGATCGCATTATCCGATCGTCAGTTCTCGTGAACAGAAGTTTTGAGTGCTGAAAAGAGAGGTTATTTGATCAGGGGTTGCCGTTCTTGTTTACCGCGGAATTTTTGAAATTTTTATTTGACTTGGTGGACAAAAGTCAAAATTTATCAATAATTTGGATTTATTTTCAAAAATCAAAAATTTTTCAGAAAGGTCGATGATTTGAAGGATTTTTGTTCAGGAGCCTGCTGTAGCTACAGGGTTGCCCGCACGATCTTGAAAATCCATTTGTGTTAAGTTCTAGTCTACATCAATAAATTGAAAATTTTACGATGATCTATTGTTTTTCTTAGAAGCTATGACAAATTGAAATTTGAAAAAATCTTTGCCTACTTTTAGGCTTTCAGCACCTACACCAGGCTCAAAATTTCCATTTCTTTATCATAAACAAACTAAAAACATAATAAGTTTTAATTTCGATACTTTTTTGTAACAAAAATTTACACTGCTTGGAAATATAGGAGTACCTGAAAATTCACTAAAATGCCCGCCGCCGCTAAAAGGTTTAAGATATCTGAATTTTAGCAAATCATGGACCTACCTGTTATATACATCTATGTTCTCCGAAAATTTCAGCTCAATCGGATTGGCCACTCCAGAGATTATCTCCCTTAACCATTTTGCTGATATATATATATATATATATATATATATATATATATATATATATATATATATATATATATATATCTATATATATATATATATATATATATATATATATATATATATATATATATATATATATATATATATATATATATATATATATATATATATATGTGACGAATTTGCGCGAAGCGAGTTTAAAATTAAAAAAGATTAAATGCGTTACTCAGTCTGTTATATGCCGCATTGCATTGGCTGCAATCGCGTGTATCTGGAGATCTGGCGGCAAGGATGCTTCGCACTATAATATTTTGTTTTTTTACTAATTTTCGATATCAAATGCACAGCGTCAGAAGCGCTGGAAAAAACCCAGCTACATTGGACACTTCAGAGGTTGTGAAAGAATCATGCAGGTCAAAATTGAATTTTGAATTAAAAATGACGCCAAGGTCCTTATACCGATCTACGTATTCCAAAAGACAGCCAGACAAAAAGTAATCAATAGTGATGCATTAAGCTTGCTGGGGAAAAGCACACAAAGCACTTGGAAACATTTAGAGCAAAGTAGTTCACAGTTAACCATTCTTTTAAAGCAAAATGATCTAATTAAGAATAGAAACAACCATTGTGTGAAGCAACAGCCCGAAAAATGTTAAGGCCATCTGCAAATCAAAGAGAATCAGACTTCGAATTAGAAGGGAAGTAATTGATAAATAAGGTTAAAATGAGGGGATTGAAGATGGAACTTGAGGAACACTAGAAGAAGAATGAAAAGAGAAGTGAAAACAACACGGCTGGTGCAATAAAGGATGTAGGATTATATTCAGGAAATAAGGGTAATAGAAACATCAAAATTGCGTACTTTTTCTAACAATGCTGCGTGATTTACCCTGTCAAATGTTTCCGCAAAGCCAATATAGAGCAAATCACCTTGTAGGCAAATCATCTCTAATAAACAGGCAGTAAAGTTGATAAATTCAACTGAATTAGCTGCCGAAGAGTAAAAGAGAATCCATGCTATCCTATCCTAAAGCAAGTGACTTAAAGTACTATGAATTCTATCATGAACAATACAATCAAGCAACTTGAAGAAACAAGAGAGGAGAGATATCGGATAATAGATGACAATATTACCAATGTATCTTGACTTTACACCTAGAACACATAAAAAGAAGCAAGAGACTTAAATAAAATACTAGGAATACCGTTGGGACACCGCTTGAAGTGAAACCTATTAAAGAAATTTAAATGTATATCCCAAGAGAATAAGTCCCATCAACAATAGAAGAACAATATGAAACTACGTCCCATGAGGAGACGATAAGCAAAAAATTCTATGTGAAACTATTACCGTTGGATAAAATTCGCAGATCACAAAAAAAGCACAACTAAGGTAAATAAAAATAAATAATCTCCCACTGCAGTTGGCCACATCAGTCAGGTTTGTACTATAAGCTGATGTCTATTGAGAAACGACAAAAACTTTCAAAACCACTTAGTTAAAATTCAATTTTTTGTAGTATCGCAATTCGATGGAATCATTTTTTTAGAAGCTGTAATTTTTTTTTAAAAGCTAATATTTTACTTATTTCTTCGATTAATCACTGCATAGATACTTTTGGTTAACGATATCGTTTGTTGTTACTAATGTTCGAAGAACATTAGTATTAAAATCGATTCGGCCAAAAATTCATATTTGCATATATATATATATATATATATATATATATATATATATATATATATATATATATATATATATATATATATATATATATATATATATATATATATATATATATATATATATATATATATCATCAAAAAATTTCAGTGAGATAATCTCGGGAACGCGCCATCCGATTGAGCTGAAACTTTCAGGATACATTGGTGTATATGCAAAATAGGTCCAGGTCTCTTTAAATGTCAGTTATTGTTAACCTTTTGGCGCCGGCGGCCATTTAAGTGATATTTTTAATATACCTATTATTTCGTGCACAAATGATTTTCGCAAAAATAAAGTTAACGAAATAAATTTCTAACGTGTTTTACATATGAATCGGATAATGTTTTGGAATTTTTTAACCCTATGTGAGCGCTGGGTGCCTAAAAAGAGGACGGGAAAATTTGAAAATTTTTAAATTTCGATAACTTTTGACAGAGCTATTCAATCATTACGCAGTTTTCAGGACATATTTGTATTACTTAGTTGTAGATCTGTGTAGCTTTTAATGAGCGTGCTAGCAACTCTTTAGCTAGGGCAGGCACTGAAAAAGAAAACCTCCAAATCATCGTCTCTCTTGAAAAAATGACGTTTCTTCAAAAAAAAGCCACTCATATGTAAATCTTGTGCTTTGTTTACATAACCAAAAAAAAAAAGATATAGTATAACGGGCACGCCTGGTAACCCTTGCCCAATTTACCTATATTTTTAGCATCAAAAACTTCTGTTCACGGAAACTCACGATCCGATGAGCAGAATTATTTGAAATTCACAGAATGTATTGGCCTTAAATAGGACCAGGTCTGATAGAAGTGATTTTGAAATGCGGGCGATTCTGTGCCAGTGGTGCCATCTTGAAAAACCACTAAAAAAGATAACTGTTTTTAGCCCTATAAATTCTGATTGAATCGTTCGATTTTAACGAAACTCACACAATTGCTGGATCTTGTTTTAAGCCACGTTTGGTAGAAATTTGGTCGAAAAATTCGGTTGGAGCTGCCAGCTATGATAATTTTGGTCTCTTCATTTTGAAAAAAAAAATTTGGAAGTGAAAACATTCAAACCATCGAATATTCAAAAAAATGTCCGTTTCTTACAATAAAACCAATCTGTATATGAATCTTATATTTTATCTACACGTTCAAAATAAAACTTTGGAAATTGCATGTCGGACAAGAACGGTAACCCTCTCCCAGTTAACCTATATTTTTAGCATCAAAAGCTTCTGTTCACGGAAACTCACGAACCAATAATCAGATGCAGCTAAAATTTACAGAATGCATTGGACTTAAGTAGGACCAGATTTGATAGAAGCGATTTTGAATTGTGGGCAAGTCTGTGCCAGTGGGGCCATCTTGAAAAATTACAAAGAAAAAAAACTGCTTTTTGCCCTATGAAATGTGAATAAGTTACCAGACTTTCATGAAATTGACACAGTAGCTGAACCTTACTCTAAACTTTGTTTGATGAAAATTTGGTTTAAAAATTCGATTGGTGCTGCCAGCTATGGTAATTTTTGTGTCTTTGGTTTTGAAAATTCGCTCAGGAAAATAAAACTTTTTGCCCTATAACTTCCAGTGCAGTCATGAAATCAATACGAATTTCATACAATTAATGAAACCTGTCATAAACATTATTCAGGCCAAATTTGGTTGAAAAGCCACGATAGGGTTGCCAGCTATTGTTGGTTTTGTGTTTAATTGCAACATCTTTATTAAGCGGTTTTATCGTAGAATTTTCAAATGGTAATGATATTGTAGTGACAATAAACAGCAAATATTAAGCTTTCGATCCTTTGAAAAAGTTCGCTTTAGGTAATCCTAAATTTCTTTATACTCCTATAACTTCGAATGTAATTAAACAACGTGAAGCAGATTTGATATATTCTTGGCTTTGATACTGGCGAAAGGTTGCCAGCACGAGTCGGTTGTGCTACTTTTGTATCAATAAATGCTTACAGTTAGTATACATACCGGAAACATTTACAATGAAAATAAATAACCGATGTTACAATTCGCAAAGTTCTGCAAATTTTTCGGATCGCAGCCCAAACACCAACTTCAGTTACAGTGCTGCAGACACTGAGCATTTTCTTCATTGATGTTATATGAGATGCTGCTTTCAAAATTATGTGAAATAAGCAACTGATAACGAATATAATTAACCCGTGTTTTGCTCTCATAAACGTTGAAATTCATGCCAGTGGTAATATCTGAAACCTTCCACCATATGAGTTATAATGCATTCTTAAGACGAAAGTAAAACGTGGCATTTGAAACAGTTTGGCCGTAATAAGCAACACATGTGAAGGAATATGCACTCAAAACCTACACAATTCTTCTACTGTTCTTCGAACATTAGTGTTTCTAGCGGTTCAGGTGCGCTAGAGTTTTTTTTTTCATTTTAGGTGCTCAAATCCAAGATGTCTTTTTTAGAAGAGCTATCGGAGGGCTGCCGTAGCAGCTTTAGAAATCATTATTTTTGGAAATAAAAATATCAAAACAAAGTTAAAATATACAATTAAGTTAAAAATTACAATAATAATAAAAATAAAGTTAAAAGTTACAATAAAAATAAAGAGCATGTATACGAATGTTCACTTGAATTAATCAAAATATGTTGAAAGAATTTTTTTTCTTTTTTTCTTTTTTTTCATTTAATTTTGGCTTATTAAAATAAGAAGATATAAAACTATAAGCTCCTCATCTACCTATCTCATCTCGTTAATAAATTAGCAACATATACTACTTGCGATAAGTTACCCTCAAATTTATTGTGTTTAATTAATATCGTGATAATCACATTTCTACCATGTTCAGATTGTGGTTAGTCTTGTCCCCATAAGCTGTCGCTTATTCAGATGACTACGAGTAAATCGAAAACAGCTTGGAGCCATAGTTACCCAAAATATCCCGGCAGTCATCTTCAATTCCGTACCGTATCTACTCTTCAATTCGTAATGTAATTCGGGTCATTTCCCGAACATACCTTGAACAATAAGCGAAACATGCTGAAGCTAAGCTAAGTCATGGCAGATGCTTGTCCAATGATTTATGTTCATATTAGTACTTAAGTTATTCATAATACAAATGTGGAACCTTGGATATATGCAGTATTAAGTAAAGCAAGACGACCGTTCTCATGAATGCTTAATTACTGAAATTGTCAACGTCCCTTAACCAGTTGTCATACATTATCAATTACATCCGTATCCGTATCGTGTCTGTTTGCGGCTAGCCTGCGTAACGTATCGGTAACGCTTGTGTGCTGCGTTCCTTTGGGCAACCAAGAGATCATTCATCCTTGCATTATTTACTCAGCTCTTCGGAATTTCAGTAGCTGGGTTCAAAATTCCATAAAAATTCATCACATAATATTCCCATAACTGAATGAGTTGCGATATCATTATAAATAAATATAAATATAAATCACTTTTACCATATATGATATCAAAGAGTACATTTATATTGATAGGGACACAAATTTTATTCAACTCCAAAAGTCAGACACGAGGTGAATTTCGAATTCTGAAAATTCGATGAGCTGTGGTAATCACAAATTGAATAAATTGTTTATGAAAAAATTTGCCGAATGCTTTTAAAGTAATCTTTTAAAACGAGAAGGTATTTGTGTGTGATAACGGTTTTGATATGACCATAATCCACATATTCTGTTCAGGCTGAGTGACAGGAGAAATATTCAATTCAAGCTAATATTTTGATTTGAATCGGCAGAATTTTATATGGTTATGTTAGGTTAAAGTCATATGAAAAATATCATAATCAAATTAATAACTCAAAAAATCTAAAACTGAATCGAAAAACACCTGAATGTCTCAAAAATTTATGTTTTAAACTAATTATGAAAATTCACATGAAGTCTTCAGGTTAACGTTAGAATTTTTGAGAGAATTTTCTTCTCGCACATATCTGAATTTTGCCATAAAAAGTCAAGGTTATATGTATTCGTTCGACCATTCTCTATTCTTTTGTTGATTTTTCAATGAATAAATAAAATTTCGACAACACCTCCATGTTGTAAAAGAAGTCTCAAAATTCAAAATTAGCTGGCGCCCAACGTGGGCTTAGTGTACGATGTAGTGAAGTTTACTTAGTTTACGATGTTGAAGGAAAAATACTAAACAGTAAAAACAATAGCCTATTCAAAGCCAATATTGCTTTTGGATCAAATATATTCTCTGCGGTGATGGAAAAATAGACCAGAGAGGTATGTTAAACAGTCATAATTCTCTTAATATCCTAAAATATAAGCATATATGTAAAAGTAAAATACATTACAAATATTGTTGCGGACAGCTGTTTGCCGCCACTCATTGTAAAAAAAAAAAATGCATAACCGTATGCAGAGGTGACGACCGGTCGTTACTGCTCGAGCATCGCAAATCACTTCAGAAAAAAACAACAACAATGAAGCAGTGCAGCGCAAATGCAACCGCTTTGATTGTGTGTCATCGACACCTGAATGCATTTGAACTGCATTGATCGATGACCGGGCGATGACCGGTCGTTGCGCGATGTATGTATTGTTACGGGAGATGGCGGCAACGGAATAATATGCGGGAGCTAGATCAGCCGGCTGGGAAAGAGAAGCAAAAAAAAAAACGGCATCAGCTGGGGGATTGGGTTTTGGCGCTTGACCAGGGAAGTTGGTCTTGGACACTGAACCGCGAAGGTTGAATAAAAAGAAGAATACGCTGAACCTGGGAAATTGGGTCTTTTTTCTTTTAAGTTGGAGTTTTGGCGTTTTGGAGTTTTTGACCGTGAAGGTTGTAGAAAAATAAATCGATTTTGTCGGGCTTAACTTGATCTCGCGAAACATTATCGTGATTCCTTTCGGCTTTTTATCTGTGCCCGCAGATTGAAGTGACAGTGAAAAAAGGTGCAACAAATTTCAAATCAACCAATTTTCAATGGGCATGGATACTTTAAGCGTGATCAGTGCAAACTGCATTTTAACCTGAAAAAGTGCAAACTAAAAAAAAAAAAAGAAACAAAAAAAAACAGTGAAGTGTCCTTATGAATATGAATATTTTCGCCAAAGATCAGTGCACATTGTCTGTATCGAATCAAAGTGAGCGGCATCGTTTCGGAAGATAAATTTAATAAAGTGCAACGAGCAGCGTGTGCGTATGCTATGTGACCAGTGATATTTGAAAGACCAATTAACTTTGTATGCGAACTGACTTGGAAATTAATGATTGTCTATTGGGGATTGCCCTTCTGCTGTTCAAGATTGTAGACCAGCAACATTAACCAGTAATATTAGCCAAGAAGTTCTAACTCACGGAATTCTGAATTCAAACGCAATTAGACATATTTGAATTGACGCTGTTATTGAAGATTGATGCTTTCCAGATCAACCCGGATCAACGATATCTAAGCAAAGCCGTATGCGAAATTCGATATTTTTTTTTTATATAAACAAAAAAAAAAATTAGAAATTGAATTAATGGAATTGTTGTTGCTTAAAGTTTTACAATTGCAAAACAGTCGCTTTAGAAATTGGATTTCCGTTTAACTAAGAAAATATCTTTAAATTAACTTCAAAATTTTAGTGGGTTTTCAGGAAACGGTACCGTCGTCTGGACTCCCTGGTAAGTGACCGCTTTTGTGTTCATATTGTTATTGAATTTTAATATTTTTATTTATTGTATTGATGGATGGTTAAATTTTATCTAAATAGCTACTTATATTTATATATATTATAATTTTCATTTTTTTAATTTATTAATATTTAATTTTTGATTATCGTTTGAATTATTTGTTTCTTGGTGAATTCCATTATTATTTAGTTTATTTTTTTTTGTGTTGAATACATTTGTTTTTACGGTGATAAAATTTGCTTGTTTTTATTACTTGAAATGAATATTGGAATATCAATGGCTTGCTAAATCCAAGCTTATAGGTTCAGTGGAGCCATGTGTGGGTTCCTTTTTTCCCCTTTTCCTGTAGGTTTTCCCCTTATGCTGTGTTTTTTTTTCTTTGTTGTTATATGTTACATGCGTGACACAGCTAGGGCTTGACCTGCCCCTCAACCTACCCACGACACCGGTGTCTAGCCGGCACATAAAATCACGCGAGGGTAGCAGGTCGGGCTAAAAATTTCTGTTGTGGTGGCGGCTGTTCACAGCTGTCCCGCAACAATATATCAATGTTTGTTCGAATCGAGCTGCTTGTTTTGTGTTAGGATGTAGTTGATGGTCTTTAAAACGAAGATGATGATGAAATACTTTCTGCGGTCCAATCGATATAGCTCATATTTTTTATTTATTTACAGACCAATTTCACTAATAAAAAGTTCACCTATAAAATTAAGGAATGGAAAAATACGAAAAGGCTAGAATTACGATTATAAGTGTCAAATGAAAAATGAATTTCACTTAAACATAATGAATCGAAGATATGTTTCTTAAGAGAGGAAAAAGTTTGAAGTAAAGATCCAAACTCAATGAAACTCATGATGCCTGCGAAGCATTTGTAAGATGGGCGAGTGAAAATACACTTTTGGGAAAACAAAGGATATTGAAAACAAAGCGGTGTCTAGAGGGCCTTTCTTTGTTTTGCAAAAAAAGAGATAAACATATACTCGAAGCAAAAAGGCCGTTAAACTATTTATACAAAAAAACGTTGGTCAACGTATATTTTACGGATGCTTAAAAAAAAGATGCAAGATGGTAAGATGCTCTTCATGGGAACAATAAGGAACACTGAGCTTAGATAACAAACAAACTCACGCTGGACAGATTTAATGACATCCGACCAGTGCGAGAAACCAAAGGACCACACTTGCGAGCAGTATTTGCAATAAACTAAGGAGGTAAACAAACGAACACGTGTAGATATTCAAGAATAAACGTGAACAGCGAAGAACGAAACCAGCAACTGGAGATAATATAAAATGCATATAGATCAAATTTCAACTTGTCATCGAGCACAATTCCAAGATCTTTATGCATGAAGCAGAATACAACCCGCCGGAAAATAATCAAGGGATGAAATATTGAAGGAAAATATATTGCTAGACATCTGGATGCACTAACAAGGAATAAGTTCCTGATACACCATATATTTAAGGCTGTGAGTAAAAAGTAAAAAGCAATCCCACGACAACCCTCGTACGGATCTAGGGGTTGAAGCTGGTAGAGAGCTTCATTACAATTTTTTTTAATCATTGTGAATACGAGTGTGGAGTGATTAGTTCCACGACTCACTTTAACCCTGATTTAAATCAGGAACCTAATCAGAGCTAGGTGAACTCAAAGCTTGGTGCGCGGACCCTCGTCCGAACCTGGATTCGAACCAGGGACCTCGCACGCAAGAAGCCAGTGCTCTACTCACTAGACTACTCAAGCTTCGAGGCTGTGAGATCCGACTGCAATTAAAATCGATCGATGACAGATGAGAATTCTGGAGACAGCTTAAGGTCGTCCACATAAAAGAGGCACTTAGAATAAATTAAACAAGAAAGGTCAACAAATAATAAAGGTGCAAGAATGAAGCTTTGTGGGACGCCAGAGAGAGAGAGATTTTGCCAACATGTTGAGTATACTACCACTACAATAGAGTCAAGGCCAGGCATCCAACTTTCCAATTCGATGGGATTCATTGAATGGAGGATGGAGAAGTAGTGACAAAAGGAGTTGAAAGAACCACAGGAAGCTACAAATGAGTAAGAAATGATGAAAGCAAACACAGTACACATTTAGAGGCGCAGGCTGATTTTTCGCCATGAAATACCACTGAGTTGGTATATTGTTTGTTGGTTTTAAAGGAGCTGATACATGGCCAGAAAGGTTTCGGATTATTGAAGATAGAAAAAAAAGAAAATAAGAAAAGAAAAGTAGCTTCGTTTGACTAGTAAGATTTCTTTTTTTGCCATAATGAGTAACCAGTAGTGGTGCCTCGTCAGGGGTGGCAGGGCCGGCCCGGCCGTAGCAAAATGAATAGACTAATATCACCGAAAAATAAGAAAGATGAATGGTTAATGCTAAGCACTTTACTACTACAAATTGATTCCTTAATTATATCTGCCTCATTCAATCTTAAATTTTTCATAAGCCTCGTATACAATCTCTGGTCAAAACTGGATTTAAATCGGAATAGTATAGTGTATACGAGTAAACGACCCGTTTGTTTTCGTCTATTTTCATCTCAATCCTGTTTCAATCCTGGTTTGTGTAAGCGGCTATCTTAAGCAAAACATTAAGTAAGTACTTAAAATGTTCCCATAGCGGCCAATCAACGGTCTTCCCAACTTAAATCATTCCGTTCAAGCATATGTACATACAAGTACGGCGCATCATCTACCCAAGGAAGCGGTGGCCGCCTTATACCCAGCAAGTACGAGCAAAACTCATACCACGGCCAAAATTGCGACTCGAACCAAACGGGCAGAGTCTGATTACAGTCTACGCTACTAAAAACTTTCAAAAGTATTTTCATACTTATTTAGTTGGATGTTTTGTAACGACCTTTACACTCCGCATGCAGATGAGGCAATACAAAAATTTTGGAGGCCAGCCGCAGTTTGTTGGTTAAGTACAGCCTGCAACGAAATCGCTTTGTTATGTTACTCTTTTGACGGTCTTAGGATGTTTTCTGTTTCTGAAGAAATTTATTTTCTGTTAAATAGCATTGCATGAACAGAAAAAAGTCAAGTACGAGTTTTCTTACTGTAGAGTACCCAGTGTATGTAAGGGTAGATTCAGATTCCAATGACTTCAACCTTGCGAGTACTTTTTACGGCAACGATTTGCAGCAAGTCTCTCCAACCCCAAACCAAAACGGTCATGGGCTGGATCTTGTTTTTACAAAAGCCTACGACAAAGTAGTGGTAAGTCCAACTAATGACGCAGAGCATATTTTTTCAAATAGTTTACACCACACTGCACTATCAGTTGAACTTCCCACTCCTGATTCTATTTATTTAAAAACGTACAATAATTCAATTGTATATGACTTTCTTCATGCTGACTACGAAAGTATTCACCATGTACTTGACTCTATAGATTGGACGAATATTCTTTCAACGTTAGATCTTGAGGAAGCCATTTCCACTTTTTACGATAAAATATTCATCGCCGTTGAAAGGTAAGTACCTAAGATTACAAAAAAAAAAAGTTGTCTGAACAATGGCTTGATAGGGAGCTTAAGCATTTGCGAAATCGAAGGAACAAACTTTATACGCGAATAAATGAAAATACTGAAGTTAATCATCCTATTCAGGAAACTTATAATGAAGTAGCTAAGGAATTCTCGACAAAGTCTCGCGATGCGTATGCCAATTATATGAACAAAACCGGTGAAAGCATAATCCACAGCCAAAAAAAAAATTCTTTGATTTTGTAAATATTTAGCGGAAAGTCACCGGTTATCCATTGTCAATGTCCTATAATAATATCACCTCTGCTTCTCCTAAATATATTTTCGATTTATTCGCAGATAATTTCCAGAGAATTTTTAATGTATCAGACCCATCTAACTGAAATGTTTCTTCTTCTTATTCAGCTCCAACCACTTTTGTCAGCCAAATTAAAAGATCACGTGAAGAAATACGTAAAGCTATCTTGGAACTCGATTGCAGCAAAGATCCTGGTCCTGATCTCTGCGTAGGTGTGTAGAGCAGCTAAAAACACACCTGCATATATTCTTTGACAGGTAACTTTCATCCGGTGTTTTCCTATCCTATTGGAAACTTTCATATGTGACACCAATTTTCAAAAATGGCGATAGACGCTGCGTCGAAAATTACAGGGGCATTGCCATTTTATCTTCCATTCCAAAACTTTTTGAAAAGGTTGTATACAAGAAACACTAGTTGACTCCCGTCTGAATGAGCAACAGGATGGTTTTAGAAAAGGTCGCTCAACTCTCACAAACTTGACAATCCTAGTTTCGGACGTCTTGTGTAAAATGGAGAAAGGCTATCAAATTGACGCAGTCTAAACTGACTTTAGCAAAGCTTTTGACATATAGATCCTTAAGCTGCACAAAGTCGGACTTGCTGGATCTTTACTAACCTGGCTCAGTTCTTACCTCCACAACCGAATCCAACTCGTTAAATTTCAAGGAATTTTATCAAAAAATATATTTGCTACCTCTGGTGTTTCACAAGGTAGTCACCTTGGCCCACTTCTCTTTAACATATTCATTTCGGATCTATCTGAGGTCCTGTCAAACATACCTCACCTACTTTATGTAGACGACCTCAAACTGAACCACACCATTGAATCTAAATCTGATGCCACTTTTCCTTCAATCCAAGCTTGATTCTCTTGTTCAATGGTGCAATATAAACAAGCTCTCGCTGAATATTGATAAGTGCCAAATTATAAGTTTAGCCGTAAATGCACGGTTACGCAGAACACCTACTTTCTCAGCAACAACATATTAACTCGCGTTGATAGCGTTGTTGATCTCGGTGTTGTGATGGATGTGAAACTTCGTTTCACCTTGCACTACGACAAAATTCTTTCCCGTGTGAATAAGTAGCTCGGCTTTATAAAACGACGAGCCAAGGAGTTTAAAGTCTTTTGGGCCACAATATCATTATGCACTGCACTTGTACGCCCTCTTCTTGAATACACCAGTATTATTTGGAACCCAGCCTTCGAAATTCACAACAACAGACACGAGTCCATTTAAAAAGAATTTTTACTTTTCGCCCTAAGAGATCTGTTCAACCCTTACGATTTCGAAAATTCAAACCATATGAGTTTAAACTGGGTCATTTAAACTTAACTTCACTTGCATCCAGAAGAATCATGATATCGGCCTGCTTCACATTTAACGTAATTAGACGCGTTATTAGAGTTGAATTTCTTAATAGTAAATTTATGATAAATATCCCCCTAAGGAACACCAGGTCCAATCGTTTACTAAAGGAATATCCACATTCCACCATATATGCAGCTAATGAGCTGGTGAGTAGATGTTGCAGGGTCTTCAATGGATTTAGCAACCTTTATTCCCCAGCGATTTCCAAACTATCCTTCAAATCTTCCCTTATCCAAGCCATTTGTACACCATAATTTTGAAGCTCTTGTTTAATTATCGTTTTTAATTGTTATTCTTTTATTTCATTGTTATTTTACTTATTGTATATTCCAAACTTTTTTGTTTACTCAATTAGTTATTTATTTATGTGTTATTTATTAGTACCTTACACTTTTTTTTATATAGTTTGATATTTCATATTTATATGTACATATATATATATATATATATATATATATATATATATATATATATATATATATATATATATATATATATAAATATATATATATATATATATCTATATATATATATATATATATATATATATATATATATATATATATATATATATATATGCATTTATGCCTTTGCCTTGTTTCGCTAATCAATAAATAAGACGGTCTTGATGTATGTTGGTAAAACAAAAAAAAAGATTTTTAATCGATTTTATCTTTTATGTAAGAGAGTGTAGTGATTATATAGCCGTAAACCATTAGAAAACCGTTTTCCGAAAGTGTTTTTATTGAAAAAGTGGTTCGATAAATAATTTTTTTTATAGAAAAAACATGGGGAAGAAAAATGAAAGTTTTTATCTGAAACAATCAATTATTTCACTGTGGTTAAAGCCATAATATGAAAGAATGAATATCGAAAATGTTATTGCTTTGTATGTATACGCTTTTGTGAACAATTTTTTTGCTCTTGTTTGCTAATTTTAGAGACGTATTTTTTAAGAATCATTAATTTATGATACATTTGTCTATTGTCTATCTGCTTTACCAAAAATTAGACTTATGTTAGGAACGTTGACGCCCCTCTTCAGGTACAAAACAAAGCACTATCTTTCGCATGAAGAGCTGTGTTAACAGCAATCGATAACCAGGAGTGATGTTACGGCAAGGATGAAAGAATAAAAATGAGAAGGAGTGCCACATCTATAACTAATCTGCGAACAGAACTATTTACTCACGAATAACCTACCTAGTATTGGCAGTAAGTATGTGTGTAAATTCATTTACAATAGAAGGCAGAAAAAAGATGTAAACGAGTTACTGACTGGACATTCAATTCTTTAAGTATCTTCTTGGTTTCATTTGTATTACTTCACAAATTATAATATGAAATAAAAGAAAATGTTCGCAACATCTTTAAACGGAAAAAATTCAACAATAATTTTACAATAAAAAACTTCATACGTTTTTTTTTACCTCCTTCCTTCCACTCTCTCCATCACTCAATCAAAATGCACGGTCCGTGTGCATCAATTCTCCTCAATATTTGTTAACTTCGTACTTCCCAAACAATAAAATATTGGTATAAGGGAAAGCACTTAATTATAAACTACCGTCTTCAGATGATATCGCCTGTTTCTTGTCGTTAAGACTTATGCCCAGAGAAAAGTTTAGAAAACTCTGGTTGGCGTCTTCATTATCTTTGTAAAAGGCATGATCGTAGATTTTCCTTAAATTTAACCAAATTCGCTGATTTTCTTATATCCTCAGGTAAGGTATTGTAATAAGCCAAAGACTGTTGCACTGGATCCATTTTCAAACGATCTGTCCTAGCTTTTTTGATCGCAAGGTTATTCGCCGATCTGTCTGAGTTATTTCTCCAACATTTCTTATAACATATGGCCATTTGAGTTTTTTGTTAAGTATCTTAAATATTAGCTTTCCTTGTTCAAGACACATTATTTGTTGTATGCTTAGTAGTCCTGTTTCACGATACACATGTAAGCTTGGAGTCAAAGTTGGCATTTTGTATATAGTCTTGATAGCGATAGTGATTAGTCTTCCGATCAAATCGATGTTTTGTTTCGATGTTTGCTTCCACAAAACTGCTCCATAAGAGATGTTCGACAAAATGAAAGCATTGAATATGTCAAGTTTGATGTTGAGAAATAAAAACTCATATTTTTTTAGGATTCCTATCATAGGCGCTACTTTAAGGGGGGAGATACATGTAACTGCTAAAACAAAAACGATTTTTTTTTATTGCATCAAAGTGTTCGAAATACTCTTAAAACATACCAAAAAAAGTTTTGAAGCGATATTTGTATTAGTTCTCGAGTTATAGCCAGTTATAGACAGCGCGACGTTCCCCAGTTCGGTGGAGCTTTAGAACTTTAAACGCGTTTTTCTCAAAGTAGTACTTTTTCAATTTCCGTACAAGATATCTCAAAAAATATTGAACCTATTCGGCTCAAACTTATATCACATATACAAAAGAGTATTATCTCATCGTTGAATTTACATTTTCTTGTAATTTCGGAAAAATAATTAGTTTACCAATGTTTAAAACGTGATTTTTTTGAAAAAAAATCGATTTTTTTTTTAAATCTAATATTAATGTAAAAGTTTGATTTTTTTTTTCTAAATTTTATTGGTTCACCTATGAATTATAGATCTCATTAGCATATTTTTTTTTCTCTGAACGTTGCAAGTTTCTCAGAAAAGGCGATAAGTTGTACGAGGCTGTTTTTGATGTGTTTTTTTCATTTGCTCGCATCGCCTCCATTTTGTGTTAAAAAGTTATTAAAAAAATATTTTCATTTACTATAAGATATATACTTTGAGGATTTAATATTAAAAATTTTCTGAATAAACAATATATATATTTTAAGTCAATCTGAAATTAGCAATTTCTTCTCCATTTTACATGTATTTCCCCCCTTAAGTCTGATGTTATTGATATGTTGTTGCCAAGACATTTTCTCGTCTAAAGTTAGTCCTAAGTATCTAATTGACTTGACCTTTTCCAATTGTATTCCATTGATTTGTAATGACGGATTAATTTGCTGCTTGTTTTATTGTTGGAATACTAAATATTTAGTCTTTTGGATGTTTATTATTAATTTACTTTGTTCGAGCCAATGCCAATATTTTCTTAGGTCATTATTTATATTTTGCTGGAGAATTAATTCGTTTTTACCGGAATACAGCAGAATACAGCACTCCATCTTTTCGGGGACATTATCCTTGAACATATTAAAAACAAAATCGATTCCTATTTATATCCTCTAATTCCACCACCTCTTATTGTTCTTCAATTTAATGCATACCGAAATAAATACAATTGCAATCATTCCCATCTCCCTTTGGCGTCACAATGTCATTGAAATCCTGTTTCGATTTGAAATCAGTATCTTGACAGGATTTCTGTTAAATTTGAAATGGCTTTCATACAGAATCATCATGAGGATTTTGCATTGAGTTCGTTCATTCGTTTGGTCTGTACCATTCTATCGATGACTTTGCCAAACACAATTGTACGTAGGTTGTGCAAATAATTCGAATTACATTTAGTACTTTATTGAATGGAAGTAATTTATCACAAGGGATTTGTAATACTGCGTTTAAAGCATTTGGAAGATGTGCGGTGTCGTGGTTCATTCTAGAAATACATTAAATGGATATGAAAGTGAGATATGACGGGAATTGCAAAATTAAGCGATTTTATGTGTTTCGATATCAGATTTATTTTGGTCTCAGGAATGAAATTTTTAGTGTTGGCATTCAAATTTTTAATTTTTGCTCTTAGGCTATAGGTAGTTTGTAACAACTGATCGTATGAAAATATAAATCGAAACGCAAATTTCTTTAATTCATTAACTGATCCATTTAATTCATTAAATGATCTCTACATCTTACGAGATCAGTTTAACCACTGCCACTTTTACACGAAACCAGCTTGTAATCATTTATTCGATTCAAAAAGTAATAAAGCAGCAACAACCTTCCTAAAAATCACGATAAATGGCTGAACCAAATTTCAGTTCACTCCTTTAAAACGAAATTTGAGTACTTTAATTTGATATTTTGCTCCAGAAGAAAAGTTATATCAACATCCTCAATTGTTCTTGATTATCTAGCTCGTTAAATTAAGCACACTTATGACCATCATTTATACCAAAATTCTTGGTAGTAACATTCACCTTTTCGTAATTTGTAATGAACATGAAAACTATTCAGTCTAAATGAAACTGCCCGAGGTAAATTAAGTCTTCGATGTAAAGTTGTACATGCAGACATATTTTCCAGGACCAGAAATTTTCATTGCGCTTTCAAATGAAAATAATTCTCTCTTGATATCTGATGAATTCGCATGTCAGTGTTTCAACGTCAGTTTAGTTTCAGTACGAAATGAACGTAAGTTTATCTTTGAGCGAATTCATTTAATGCAATGTTAGTTTCTTTCAAGCTTCAGTGAATTTTCCTAGTTGTTTGTAGCGCAGTGAAAATTCCAAAGTTAATTAAAAGACAAGCGCAATAGTTGCTTTAAAATGCTTTAGTATTTCATATGTGATTTTAGATTATCTTTTACGTGATTTACAACTGTTATTGCACCGAACTGAAAGCGTAAGATCTTTCGTTTGATCTTTGAAATTCCTGCAATCACAGTTGCTTGCTTTGTAGCATGCAGGATTTTTAATTGAATTTAGACTAATGAGCATTAAATGAAAAAGCAAGTTTGTTCACGGAAACGCTGAGACATATTTCAATGAAAAATATGCTGTTTTGAGTAAATAATGAGGAATGTAAAAGTTTGAAATGTTTTTGTCTAGAAGGCATCGAAATTAAGAAACAATTTTTTTAAAGTGAAGAAAGCCAATATATTTCTTAGATTTTTAGTATCATCTTTTAAAAATAGGTATAATATAATATTTAATTAATAGATCAAGTGAGATTATTCTAAAAACTGGATAGGTTGTATGCAGTGCTGCCACACTCAGAACAAGACTTCAATTTTTTGATTCTGCGCCAAAGAAATATTTACTCAATCCAAAGAAAGGAATTTATTCATTTCAAAGAAATGATATTGAACTTGCTCTGAGTAAAATTTGGTATAGTTTCAAGGAAATGTTGCTATAAATCTGGCATCAATCAGTTCTCCTATGATCAGCGAAGCTAAGCACTATTAGGATGGGGGACCGCTTGAGAACATTGAATGTCGTTGGCACGTAAAAACTCTGCCTACCTTCATTTCAAAAGCGTGGCTTACTTTAAAGAGATTGAAAAAATAAACACAAGTAAAAAAAAGCAATATGGTTTGACTCCTTTTGAAGCGAATGCTTATGGCGGTAAGGAGACACATATGGGAGAAGCCGATATCAATTATTCTATTATTCTTTATTCTAAGTGCCATATTTTTTCCTATTTGCTGAAGCGCTAGTGTTAGTTATGCCTAAGTCGCCACTTAAAGCTATAAAGTGACACTAAATCAATGTAGCCAGCTGTTAAGACAACTTAAGACTCATGAACCCGGTGGAATTCGAACCCGCGAGCGGTAGATCGCTGCTTCGGACTGGTGCGTTAGTGAGCTATGCTACCGACTTCTCATTTGTGTAAAGCAAAAGTTAACAGAAATCATAAAAAAACTGTAAATTTTTTCGTCGAATATTGAAGCGTGGTTGATGTTGGAACATGTGAAAAGATGTTCGCATTGTAGATATAATTTACTTAATTCGTTCGTAATATTTTCTTTGATTCTCGGAAACGTATTTTTCTGAATGTAGCATTGGTTTATCAGCGGTAACACTTTGTAACAGCTCACTAATTGAGAGTAGTTGCCACAATAGATATACTAAATTTAAGATTTCCACCCAATAATTATTGCTTTTTGAACTAATTTTAGTTACTAAATAATTTTTGTAGTCACAATCGATTATTCGGTCTCCTGGACTTTCCTCAGTCTAATAAAGTTATTTAAGATTATGAAAGACTTATTACCTAATGACGAGGATAATTTAACCGGTTTACGTATTAAATACCTATTATAAACAACACACGCGCACTTTGTTTATTTGATCCTACAAATATAGTCAGTACCGAACCGAGTACATCTTTGTTCCACAAATTTGCACAATGCACAAAATTATTAATCTGAAAAAAAAAAAACGGAATAATCGAGGTGTGTAGCGAATGAACAATATTACTTAGTTCCTTATCCAAGTTAACTTTATTGCGAATAAATTCAAAGTAAAATAATCAAAAATAGAATAACTACTTAATTAATTTTAGACTTTCATTGAAGTCACTCAATTAACATAATTTAATTTATTTCGTTTGCAAATATTTCTTTATCAACTGGTACGAGATGAAAACTACCGTTTGTATATTGTATGTTTTATGATCTTTGTAGCATACCAACATACCACACGAAACGGTAATTTCTTGGTGCACCTTACGTTAGCACTGTTAAATACACAATTTTTAATACAAGTGGTTTTTCTCGGCTTAGTTTAATACACTTCTTAACTCATAAAGGTTATTGATTTGTGATCACGGTTCCCTTTTTGTCTATAAATCAGCATAGACAACGTATATCGTCTCTAAAGCTTATCAAAGCAGAGAATAATTGATACGGGAAACTCGATCGTTTTGCGGAATAAGCCTCCGAAAGCAGAATCAAATTGGAATTGGTTTTGCGGGATGATTAAAATTGAACAATTTTTATTTCTCTTGAAAATTTTATTTGTCAAAGTGGTTTCGAAAGCATGCACTGATTCTCATCAGACACCAGCACAGCCAGCGTAAATAACAATTAATGATTTCCAACTGCATGTGGTCACACCAGTCAAGTATGCACTGTGTGCTGGTGTCTGATGAGAATCAGTGCATGCTTTCAAAACCACTTTGTCAAATAAAATTTTCAAGATAAATAAAATTTTTTCAATTTTAATCATCCCGCAAAAACAATTCCAATTTACACTTCTTAAGTTCTACCAAATTTTGCAAGTGAGTAGAGCTGGAACTTGAATGTTTGTGTAAAAATAGCCTGATCGGCATGCATTTACACCTATTCGAAGTTCCGAAAGAAAAAATTTAAAAGAAAGATAGGAAGAAGAATGCAATTAGCATGTGCCAACCAAAATACCTTTAGAACTCGTTGCCTGATATGATCCTAATGGGCCTTTATACACTTGTATTCTTGATGCACTCCGCAAACTGGTTTTTCAACAATCAACATTTCCACACTTGTATTCTTCAGCAACGGAACCGTTCATATACCGATTATGCATATGAATGTGTACGTGTTGTTGTTTTCTCATTTCGACTTGAGTGTTTCATGAAAAATGTCTGGCCCGTGAACTATGTTTATAGTTGTGTTTGTGATTTGCATCACTTTCAATCAGTTTCAAAAGTGATGAAAAATTCTCTCCAAGTGCATCACTTTTTGTAGAGATTTCCCCTCGATGCTTCTGCCTCTTGCCCAGAAAACCGGTTATAGGACTGCATCAAGAATACAAGTCTAAAAAGGCCCAATCACAATAGAATTGTTGCAGAGTTGGCTCTGCCTTTTATTGTGTTTTTTTAGTTCTCCAAAGTGAGTGGGGAATTCTCCACATTTATGGTAATCATGAAATTCGAATCTGTTATTATATAAACTTTTTATTTTATCATATCAGAAGTTGTTGAATTTAATTTTAATTCATTATAAAATGAGTGACATATTAATTTATATTAATTTTCTGGACTGAAATTGAATAAAAATGCATGTTTCCCATAGTTTTATTCTCACAATAAATGGCGGCATGGTCTCCATTTTCGATTTACTATAACGTTGGCGGATCTTGTGTATTTCTCTTCCCATATGTTTTTATGCATGATTTAAGGCGCCATATTCAGCTTAAAAGCAAACGATATTTAGTTTATTCTTGATTTGTGATTTGAATTTGTATATTTTCTTAATTCCAATATGTTTTAGTATAAGTTTGATAATGACAATAGAGACAAAAATTAATATTCATAATTCCATTCGATTTTAGATGTATGCATATGTAGTACTAATTTGCAAAGAGATGCCACTAGTGGCGTTAATGGGATATATGCATCAAACTAATTTTCCAAACGTAAGTAATATAGTTTTTTGTTTTGTTTGCTATACAGTTTTATTTTAGGGAGTTGTTGCAACAATCTTCTTAAAAACATAAGGTTTTTTACTTAAAAAATTGTGCGAAATTCAGTATCCTATGCTAAACGCATACAATTTTTCACATAACCCCTAATGATAGTACGTATGTTTAAGATTGATTGATGGAAATAAAGTCTAAAGCCGAAAGGTTAACTTTTAACATGTTAGTTGGATATAATGTTGATGAGGTTTGTCTCATAGTTGAATAAAAATGATTCTGAAGCAAGAAAAAACAAAAATTCACAAGCTAAAAGTGTGACAGTTTTTTTTATTACAATTTCGTAGGTATATTCATAGTAACATATGTATTCTGTTTAAAACCGTGAATGCGAACTAATGGCGAGAAAGCTTACAATAATTTTCCTAACGGGCCAATGATATGCTGAGTAAAATCGCAAAAAATAATGCAGCATTGTCGAAACTAATTCTAGATGTTGATGATGCACAGGTAGACTCTGCAAAAATGCTATGATTTATGCAGTCACGCGTTGTTAAACTTCTTAAGACATACTTTCGTTACATCCTGAACACATTCAAGTATCGTTTCTTGCTCATGAATATTCAAGGAGCGCACCCGACGTCTTCAAACAAACATCGCAGATTTTATTTTTTGATTTTCATCTTGTACACTTGTGCGTCCATGTTTTGTTTTTATAATTCGCTTAGTTACAAAATTAAAGCACCTACAATGGAATCGCGCTTCAGTAAAACACTACAAGACGAACAAGTCTGCACATTTTTCATCCTCAGCCAAAAGCACTTGTACGCGTTAAAAGCACCTCTTTTACGCTGCTCTCTACAATGACAGAAAATATGCATGCATCAACATACGCCTGCAAGTGAATGCATGTTTACGATAGCATGGCCACAAGCGACAGGATCCTCGAGAATGAACGCTCAACCTCCTGTAGAATAGTCTTCAACTTTGCACGATTTTCGCTTGTTGGATGAAAATTTTAATAACAACACCGACGGAAAATTCTTGAGAAGTGAACCATGTGTACAAACTAGAAATTCCTCGGAGCATGAAAATTAATTAGATAACACTTGGGATCTCTCAAAGATGTCTTTTTTCGCGAACGTTATCGTCAATGACAAGGTGTCGTGAGAGCCAACAAGTGGGTTTGCATCGATGACAGTATGTTCAGGAAATTGAAATTCCTTTTCAAGTGTATTTAAATTTGACCGTGAATGGCACAAGTAAGTGCCGTCGCATATTAAGGAGTAGAATAAAATGCAGTTATTGAGAGAAAACCTTTCGTTTATACATATATCAAACGTTTGAAATAATCACCAAAACCACCAAAACGATTTTCGCGGACAAACTGGAACACTAAAAAACATTTAAGATTAACATTTCCCTTGTTTCGCCAGAGCTTTAAATTTTTAAATTAAAATCAATTTTGTTTTCGTAGCCAGTATCATCGTTAGTCCATACAACGGCAAACACTTATACACAGGCATGTGTCAGAATTTTGAATACAAGGCATGATTGAAATTCATTTCAGAGTAAATATAGGACCTCGTTCGTTGTGCTGACCATTTGCAGGCCGTAAAACTTTTCGCTGGTTTAGCCAATTTGTGTGCACGTCACGTACGACTTCGTGCTAGTGGATGGTTCCCATTACATTTAGAGTACAAGTTTTTAGGGCTCTCAAAGAAATCATTCAAACCGAAACTCATCTTCGTCCTTATACTCGATTTGTTAGGAGGGAAAACATTTGGGTTGATGATGGAATGTGCCATTTTCAATGGAAATTGAAATACAGATTATTTACTGGGATCCTTATGATATTCATATGTATGTGTATTTCGAAAGGTGGTCTGATATATGGTTTTAGAACTTTGTAGTGTTTTTGTATATGTAATATTGTATTTGGCGAGGTATGTATTGTACCGCTACCAGTTTTATTTACAACAATACCACAAAATCAAATTAATATCCGAGATGGGTTTGTATTTCTATAATCTTTTTATTCTGTTTTCCCGCTGTTTGTTTTGGTGTGTCACGACAAACAAATGAAGGCAAATCCAACTTTTCCTCAGATTGATGAAAATGTTTTTCACGTTCTGTCTATTAAATTAATTTATTGTCGAGGTGCATTAAGAAATAATACAAAGGTTTTTTTTTAGTTTGCATTTACTAGCTATAACAACCTAAAATAATCTATAGGCTAGCAAATAAAGTAACCAGCATCACGAAAAAGTTTGAAACATATGAATTGGAAGCTAAAACAAACATAAACATTGTAATTTGTTTCAAGATTCCCCAAGCAATATGCGAAGTCGAATAAAAATCGTTGTCAAACAGATTCTACTAAAAAGAACTCTGAAGAATCGTGCACGTGTTCCAACCTGATTTGAGTGCAAAATCACTTTGATCTTAACAATGCACTTAAACTCATAGGGTGGAAAAGGTTTCAGGAATTCCAAGATTTAGGAAAGCCAAACATTGCAAAACTTTGAAAGAAGCATAACATAACATATACAAAAAAAAAATGCTTAGTGCTTGCAACACTTTACCAGCACTGCAACTAAAAGTCTTCCACAATTGCTTCATTCTATCGATTTGAATTTGATCCGATAATTTCGTCAAAAGTTACAGGTATAGAAAGATGTTTAGGGTAAAAAAACGAAAGATGTTTGGGACCGAAACATTTCTAGAAGTATGAAAATTGAAACATTGGTAACTTATTTTCATTGTAAATGTTCGCAGTATGAATACTTAATGTAAACATTTATTCATACAAAAATATCTAAAAACGCCTCGAGCTGGCAACCCTTTGCTAGCATCAAAATCAAAAATATATCTACCCGCCTCACATTGAAATCAACCTACTCTGCGAATTTTGTTTTGACCCGATGACTGCATTGGAAGTTATAGGAGTACAAAGAAATTTAGGGCTACCAGTAGCAAAAGTTTTCAAATTTTCGACCACTTAATATTTGTTGTTTATTGTCACTAAAAGATCATTACCGTTTGAAAACTTTACGATAAAATCGCTTAATACAGATATTGCAAATAAATACAAAACCAACAATAAGTGGCAACCCTAAAATTGTTTTATTACCAGATTCCTTCTGAATAATGCCTATAATAAATTCCATATGTCATAAGAAATTCGTTTTGATTTCATGGCTACACTGGAAGTTATAGGGCAGCACCAACCGAATTTTTCAACCAAATTTCTAGCAAACACGGCTTAGAGTAAGGTTCAGCTTTTATGTAAGTTTCATGAAAATTTGGTAACTGAATCAGAATTCATAGAGCAAAAAGCAGTTTTTTTCTTTATAATTTTTCAAGATGGCACCACTGACACAGAGTTGCCTGCATTTCCAAATCGCTTCTACCAGGCCTGGTCCTACTCAATACCAAAACACTCTATGAATTTCATTTGTATATGACAATTGGATCGTGAGTTCTCGTGAACAGAAATTTTGTATGCTTAAAATTTGGATAAATTCGAGGAAGGCTACCGTTCTTGTTCGACATGAAGTTTCAAAAGTTTTCCATTGGTTGCATAGATTAGATAGATTTTTATATGAGTTGATTATCACTGTTAAAGAAGAACATGTTTTAGGAGAGTCGATGGTTTGAAGATTTTCACTTTCAATACCTGCCGTAGCTTTAGGGTTGCCAGCACGTTCATAAAAAACTACTCGAGTCTACAACTTAGTAACAGCAATATGCCCTGTAAATTTCATATTAATCTGATAATCTTCGAAAGCTATCGCAATTCAAAAACTTTCAAATTTCCCAAATCTCATTTTAGGAGCTTAGCGCACGCATAGGGTTAAAAATTTAAAAAATTTATCATATTCACATTTGAAATACGTTTAAAATTCATTTCATTAATTTTGTTTTTGCGAAAATTATTTGTTGACAGAAAAATAGGTATATATAAAATATCACTAAAATGGCCGCTGGCGCCAAAGGGTTAAAGATTATTAATCTTTTGTGAGACTTGGCACTATTCTGCATATACATCAATGTATCCTGAAGATTTCAGTTCAACCGGATGACGAGTTCCTTAGATTTTTTCATTAAAATTTTTTGATGACACACATATATATATATATATATATATATATATATATATATATATATATATATATATATATATATATATATATATATATATATATATATGTATATATATAAATATATATATATATATATATATATATATATATATATATATATATATATATATATACATATATATATATATATATATATATATATATATATATATATATATACAAAGGGTAAAAAAGTTAAGGAACAAATACTTAGTTAGAACAAAAAACGTATTCTAAATGCGACTTTAATAATAAATGATTGTGTTTTTGCATTTAATTAAAAGTGTTGCATGTTTACTTTAAGAACAATATAGAAAAAACCGGTAACGAAGCCAATTTCACAATAATTAACGTAACATTTTTCACTGAAGTACTAAAATAGCGGAAAAAAAGTTGAGGCACAGCGCAGTTTGATCTGAAATTATTTCAATTGTTTTAGAGTGATCAGTTTCAAAAAAAATTTCATAGCGCTAATACTTTGTAGCTCTTCGACGCATTTTTGCACTTCTCGCAGCCGTTTCAGCAATTTTTTTCGCAAATTTTACACAAAAAGTGGGTGAAATTTTGGTCAATTCATCAATAATGACATCTTGGAGCTCTTTCTCATTCTTTACCTTTCGCAATGCTACTTTGGTTTTGAGATGATGCCATAAATGCTCGATCGGGTTTAAGTTCGGTGACTGAGGGTGGTTTTAGTAGCATTTGGAAAGTTACAAATAGCCCAAAGCCGACATTGCTCCGAATAGTGACTCGGATCGTTGTCCTGATAGAGCCCAAAATTGTATAAAATGCCTAATTTTTCAGCACTTTGTTTAATATTTGTTTTAAGAATACCCAGGCAACACGTTTGATCCATCGTACCGTTTACAAAATCTATATTTCCAGGATCAGATGCCCCCATACAGTTCCGTAACATAATGTTCCTTCCGATGCGGGTAGTATGATTCCTCCTAAACTCTGTATTAGTCTTCCGCCGAATATATTGCCCCCCATCGGATCCAAAAACATTAATTTTTACTTCATCAACAAAAATTATGTACTTCCAGAGTGATTTTGGCTTTTTAACGTATTCTTAAGGAAAACGTATTTTAACAATTTCAATTTATTTACTAATATTAGATTTACTTCCGCACATTCTGCCCCTCAAACCCGCTTTCTTTTTCACATTTCGAATAATTTGAGTAGAGACTTTGTTTTCAACTCTTTCTTTCATCTAAATTCGTAGAACTGGGGCACTTAACTTAGGGTTTTTCTTAGTTTTTCTGATAGTCCACATTTTCACACTCAGATAAGATTTTAAGCCTTTCTGACTAGTGATGGGCGTTTCTGTTGTTTTCAGAAGACGAAAACGAACTGTTTTTTTCCAAAAACAACTGTTTTTTGAAACTTTTTGAAAACTTTTTTCACTCGACCAGCAGCAGATTGATACTGGGTGTTACCGTTAGTGATGGGCGTTTCTGTTTTTTTCAGAAAACGAAAGCTATTTGAAAAAAAACAGTTTGAAAAAAACAGTTTTTTTCAAACTGTTTTTTTCCAAATAGCTTTCGTTTTCTGAAAACAACAGAAACGCCCATCACTAATGGTAACACCCAGTATCAATCTGCTGCTGGTCGAGTGAAAAAAGATTTCAAAAAGTTTCAAAAAACAGTTGTTTTTGGAAAAAAACAGTTCGTTTTCGTTTTCTAAAAACAACAGAAACGCCCATCACTATTTCTGACCGATATGCTTTGTTTCAAACGATTTGGTTGATTTATATTTTGTTATTGCATTGCATTAATATTCCAATCTCAGAATACGCCACTCATGTTTTCCAACGTCGTAAAATACATTCACGGATTTCTGTACTTACCGATTTCCTTTTCACATTCATTTTTAACAAAACCTTCAGTAAAACTTACTTTTACAAAACATTTTTCACGCTAGACTGAACAATTTTAGGTTAATGTGGCGAAATTTGTTTTATTACCGGTTTTTTTTTATATTTTTCTTAAATTAAACATCCAAAACTTAAAATTAAATGCAAAACCACCATCATTTATGATTAACGTAGCATTAAAAATAGTTTTTTTATTCTTACTGAGAGTTTGTGACTTAATTTTTTTTTACCCACTGTATATAGAAATATAAATTTTTGGCCAAACTGATTTTAATACTAATGTTCTTCTTCGAACATTATTGAAAACAATTGAAAAATTGCTCTGACATTTGACATTTGATAGCAACATGTCTGAAGATTAAGAACCAAAATATCAAACCATAAAGCGGCTACAATTCAAGAGTGCAATGAGGAGGGGAAACTAACATTTAAAGCCAAAACTACATATTCAGCGCGACATGACGAGAATGTGCTCGCTTGCACAGTGACACCTATTTTTTGGCACGCCTTTATCGGTTTTCGGCACAAGACACAGGAACTCTATTCGGATGGACGTTTACCGAGTAAATGATTCAAGCTTGTAAAATTTTCTGTAGGTACATCAATGTTGATGAAATATATTTATTGAAATATACATATTTAACCCAAGAGGGTGTTACAAAAGCTATAAGTGAAATTGACATGAAAAAGGACACTGTGTCCGACCTACTTCTTCAAAATTTCAGAACTAGAGTGTAGTTTTGTAAATCGCTATTATGAAATACATTTCCTCCTTTCTGGAAATTCTCCCATCTCTTGCCGATCTTTAAAATGAAAGACAAGAGCTCAATTGAAAATTCTAGAGCCATTGCTTTAGAGTCAGCTATACCTAAAGTGTTTGCAAAAATTGTTTATGATAAACTTATGATTGTTATTGATCTTCTCTTAAATGAGCAACAACATGTCTTCAGGTGATATTAATCTCAAATATGTTTTGCCATATGGAAAAGGGCACAATAATATTTTGGAACATAAGCTACAAATAATTGGCGTTTCAGCAATTTTGCAAGATTGCTTTGTTACCTGTGAAATCAAATACAACATTTCAAATTTCAAGGTTTTCTCTCCTAAAAAATTTCTTTAGCCTCTGGGGTACCTCAAAGCAGCCACCTACGGCCTTATCTGTTCAGTAGTTCCATTTCAAACGTCTCAAGGGTGTAATATGACATTCCGTACCATTTTATGCGGACGATCCGGAAATGAGTCGATATATAGATGCTGGCAAATATTCAACAATTTCTCCAACTCCCCTCCAACTTCCCCATTTATTTATAGAACCAGGCTCTAAAGTTTTTTTTTTCAAAGCCTTAAACTCGGAAATAAACTATTTTTTCTTTCCTTCACAAACCAGACAAGAGTCCAGTGACATATATTCAACAAATTTTAATTTAGCTTGATGAAAAAATATGATTGAAAAATTGATTATTTTTTTAAGCACTCTATTTGGTTAGAAAATATTTAAACAAATACAAGAAGGTTATTGATTTGTGATCATGGTTCCCTTCTTGTCCACAAATGAGGATAGACAACGTATATCGTCTTTAAGGCTTATCAAAGCGGAGAATAATTGATACGGAAAACTCGATCGTTTTGCGGAATAAGCCTCCGAAAGCAGAATCAAATTGGTATTGTTTTTTGTCAAATATTGTCAAATAAAATTTTCAAGATAAATAATTTTTTTTTCAATTTTAATCATCCCGCAAAAACAATTCCAATTTAAATACAAGAAGTGCTAATCAATCTTCACAGAGCTTGTCTAGACAGAAGAAAAATCAATAGCCGTTGATACAATACGAATTGATTTAGGAATCGAGATTGAAACATTGAAAAGGTTTCGATTCGACTCTTCCAATTTCAACCCTGGATTGAATCCACCCATAGATTATGCCCATAGTAAATGGGGCTATACTAAATAAGATTTGATACTAAGTTCATAGCATAAAAGCCAATACGCATAGAAATTTTACCATCTAGCTATATTTTATGGTTCAGAATGCTAAGTGCATAGCGTATGTGACCATAAATGGTGTACTACGCTACATAAGAAAATGTGCTATGTAGAATTAGCCCAAATTTAAAAAATATTTATTGAAGAGAGGCATAAGAATTCTTTTGCAGCTTATTAAGTTACAACAAATCTTAAGATAAGACACGCTACATTTATATAAAGTGTTATTTCAAGCTGAGCATCGAATGTAATTGCAGGGTGCCAGAAAAGAGCCACTGAGCAGCGTGAAAGGATTCAGCGGGAAACCTACTGTGACGTGTCTAGATAATTCTTCAGAAATAGATAGAAAACAAGTCTATAATTGTTGTCAATGGTTGCTTACGTAAATTTTTGAAGCTTCGCTCTGAGCAAAGTTAATAAATTGCAATAATTGCAGAGAAGCTCGTTAAGATCTGGGTCACCATATACACAGTGTGCGGGTATACAGCGGTCGGACCAAAAGTGACCTGACCTAAAGCGCGGATTAAATGAACTTAGTCCTCAGGTGTTTACGCCAACCTGACCTAAAATTTACTTAGGTCGAATTTAGTCCTCGTTCGTACATGACAGCTAACATTTAGTTGAATTTTCGTTCATACACTGTATCGTTTCATTTGTCTCCCAAACATGTTTATTTCAATGATTTTGTGTCAAAAGGGGAATGTTATGAGCTTATATTCAACATACATACATTATTAATAGTCGCGCAAAAATCAATGTTTAGCTCGCGTGTGTTTTTAAAAAGATTATAATCCACGACCTATATTTAGGTCAGGTCGCTTGAAATCGTGGACCGGCCTAAATTTAGGTCGGTCCGTGAGTGTTTACACCACGTGGACTAAAAAATTTAGGTGGAATTTGTTGTTTAGTCCGCGGACTAAACGTGCGCTGTATATTCTACCAGTGATTCATTATGAGGTTTGATTTTCAATAGGCTTTTCTTGACAAATCACTCGTGACTCCTGTCAAACTTTAATATAATTTTTATTCAGTATTGTTTGGCAAATCATCATGGAAAGACTTACATGTTATGTAATGAAAATCCGCTGTTTTATCGCAAAAGTTTGTTCAGTGATGAGGCGCATTTTTGACTCAATGGATACGACAATAAGCAGTATTGCCATATTTGGGCTGATGAAAAACATGAAGAGCTTCAACAGCTACCGCTACAGCCACAGAAATGCACAGTTTGGTGTGGTTTATGGCCCGGTGGAATCATCGGCCTATATTTCTTTCCAAATGAGTCCGGTCAGAACGTAACCGTCAATGACGAACGCTATTGCACCATGATAACGGATTTTTTGCCACCTGAAATTTTAACACGTGGTATCGATGAACTTTGGCTTCAAAAAGACGGCGCTCCTTCGCATACAGCGGGAGAAACAATGGACTTATGGAAAAATCATTTTAGTGAGAACCTGATTTCACGTTTTGAACCAGTAAACTGTCCGCCTAGATCGTGTGATATCACACCTTTAGATTATTTTTTTTGGGGCTACACGAAGTCTCTGGTGATAGTGTGATAAGATAGTGATAAGACAGCTTCAATCGACGCTTTGGAAGCCTACATTACTCGCGAGATACCGGTGGCTATACTGGAACGCGTCGTCCAAAGTTGGACCCTCAGGATGGACCATTTACGGCGTAGTCGCGGTCAACATTTAAATGAGATAATCTTTAAAAAGTAAATGTCATAGATTGTTCTTTCGACTCTCATTAAAATTTTTATTATAGAATTCAACTTTATGCCTTTTATTTGAGATTAAAAACCAAACCTCATAATGAATCACCCTGTATATGGTATATTCTATCGAATTGGAAATTTGAAATCATTCATGAACGGTGAAATTTCAAATGTTTTGTGAACCACTGTTTTTTCATGTCAAATTTGAGGTTTAGATATTGTACTAAACATGATTTCTGACAAGAGTATCTAACCATTGGACCTTGCATTTTATAGGCAAAGTACCATTGTCAATTTCGTGGTTACTAAGCAAGATCAATATCTGCAGCTCCAGTGTTCGTTTACACATAAAAGTTTTCAATGTGAAGAATCAAAGTAACCATTTTCCAATGCTCTCAGCTTTGTCTTTCTTATTAATGGCATAAATTTTTCTGAAATGAGTATCATAGACTGAACAAACATGTGATAGTCTGATCCACAAGAAGAGTTGAATTACAGACAAATATGTATGAAAGTATGTATGAGAACTGCCTTTGTATACTAGGAAAACTAATATCGCACTGCCTACAGCAAAAGTCAGTCTAATTCAATATGATAGCAGGTCTTAGAGCTGTAGAAATCGAAATTCAATTTCGATGAACTAGGATAACAAATAGCTTTGCTGCAATAAGCACGTTCATGCATCAGTGAAATAGTTCTTACTTGACTATCATAGACAAGAATTATAACGATACCATCGAATGATGCTATGAATGAATGAATATACGAAATGCATAAGCCTTTTCATGAACATATTTCAATTTACAAACAAGGACATAGATATATGACTTTCAATCATTTCTGAAGCCGAATAGCTTTTTGTATAGAATTAAATTTGAAGCCTTTCAAGTATCATACATAAGGTTTGCTCTTTAGCACTTGTCCTAATTTACGTTCGAGTGCTTGACAAACAAAACAGTATGATTGCATGCCAAGTCCCAATCATTCAACTAAAATCATCAATTTAGATCATAAGTCCTGCCAATCGTTACAAAGGCTATTCCTGGTACGATACATTGCATAAAACTCTCTTCGATTCTGTTTCAATTATTGTCGTTTCGTGACTCTGAAAAACGTCAATTAAGTGGTTTGACCGTACCGAATGGTTCCGTTGAAAAACTGGTTCGAGTGTATTGTATGCTACCAAGGGTTTGTTCTATCCAACAAACAATTTCGGCATCTGTTATAACGTACTTTTGACCACTTATCGCTTAACCGTGGCAACCACTTAAGCTCGCTCACAGTCCTGGTACGAGTGTGCTTCAAGGCCGAAAATCCCCGCTTTTGTTGCACAGTTAGACTACAATCAACCATTTTGAAGTGAGGAGGGTTTTGAATTCAATAGAATGAGCGGCAAGCGGATTGGCCGCTTCCCATAGAAAACGTCGCTTCATGCATCGATTTATGCTACCAGTGCACCATGTTTTTTGTTTGCCAGTTGTCTTTTATAGAAGTTAGTGACAGTGCGTGTACATAAATGTAGGAACTTACTTAGATAATAGCGATTTTTCCATTGCATCGATTTCCTTTATTGCTGCAATATTGACGGAGATAAAGTTTCGAAGTGACCTAATTCTATGGAATTCTGTCACTTTATTAAAATTTTAACTTGCTGATAGCTAATGGCATATTAATGGGTTTGAATTTTGAAGTAAATTAAAACGTGGGGCTGTAGCTTTTCGGAGACAAAGGGTTACGTTCTTTGCCATGAGATTGGTGTTGTTTTGCATGAATTTTTCGGAAAATTCACTGGATGGAAAAGTCTTCCAAACTTAGAAGTAATTTTGCAGTAAAGAGCTTCAAATCCATGGCTTTGATTAAATCGAATAATAGGATGACTCATTAGAATTTCACAGCGAATATACAAACTTTTATGTGATCCATATATTCATTTAAACTATTATATTTACTATTATATATGATTCTACCAAAGAATAAAGGTTTATTTAATCAGGGTTTGAATATTATTGGTTTAGTACGCATTTAATATGCTATATTTAAATCAATGAGTACATGAGGGTATCTGCTCTACGACCTTTAACGTAATGATAGTTCTGAGCTGTGACTACAAAGTGCAAAGATCGAGGAACCCGGACCAAATGTATGCATAGTTAAAAAAAAAACAGTATCGAAATTAGGATTTGTACACACTGGACGGTAACTTGCAAGGAACTATAGATGTTTTTGGCTTAAAACTTAATTTTTCCAATCACGTCGAATGCATCGAACATTGAAATTTTTTGAAAATATCTTCGAATGCATGAGGCTACTGAAAGCATCGATTGTAGGCCTGGTGTCCGAGTAAGGCTAGTTTGGGTCCAGATTAGTTCACCAAAGACGGGTCGTGGGCACAACTTGCAAATCCTAATATCTTTCGATACGTCTAGAATCTCGCTTTCTGCCTTTGTAACACTATGCACAATCCCGATTGAGACGAAATATTTCTTGCAGGCTTATTCTAAATTTTTCTAAAATTCTACTGAGTACTCAAATATATTTTAATCAAAATAACCGATTTTTCCTTTCGAAGCTAGATACATTGAATTTTGTAAAAAATATCGATATTTCGAGGGTAATCTGCCCTCTTCTTCAGTGTCTATCGGTACATGGCGTGGAGGACTATAGTACATGGCATGGAAGACTATAGTGCATGGCGTGGAGGGCTATAAGCACAGTGTCTGCTCCTATGTGCTAAGGCGTGTGGCGCTATATTTTATCACAATCCCGAAATCGACTATGTACTTGGCACCAGAAGTCTATAAGCTATGGCGTGTTTTTTTAGTGTAGTCATTTAACACTACAAAATATTGAGTTTAAATGGTTAATTACTTATATTAAAAACCTGTAGTGAAATTTGGCATGTCCGTGGATGTATGATAACCAGAATAGCAGGGGAAAGCATTTGTTATAATCTCTTTTGTGGTAAGTGGTATGTTATGAAAGCTTCTAAATGCAAAATGCTCCTTGAACAAAATGTCTAACAGCTCTTCGTTTGTTCGTATTAGATCCATATTTTTGCGTTTTATTCCCTGACTTTAAAATTCAAAGCTGCTTAGCTGTTTTTATTATCCAGCGCTCTTGCAAGATAACTAAGCTCAAATGTCAATTGCTGACATTTATAAGTCCCCTCACACAGTATGGCTGCAAGCTATAATTGGAGTTATCTTACATTATGAAAGAAATAAAATATGACAATTGAAGCCATATTACATGGCTCATGGTACTATGTTATATAGCGTGTGGGGCCATAATTTCTGTGCCATGTAATTATGGCGCTGGGAGCCATACTACATAGCTCAGAGTACTATGCACATAGCGTGTGGGACCATAAATGCTGCGCCATGTTACATAGGACCACGCACTATGTAGATTCTGGCATTATGGCGCTAGGAGCCATATTATGTATGGGGCCATAAATAATGCGCTATGTTATATAGCTCTGGGCACCATGTGGATTTTTCTCAGTGTGGAGTTTACAGATTTTCTATTCTCTTGTTACAAAATGAGACCAAAGAAGCCAAGAAACTAGGTAAGTTATTATACTTATTTTGCTCAAAATTAGGGATTTTTTTTTTTAAACCAATATTCTAACGTTATTCGAGGGCTCATGTCTGTATTTGTTCGTCTTGTGTTGAGCTTATTTAAAATTTTGCTTACGAAAGAGTCTGTCTTTTAGATTGATATTCAAAACTATCGAGTGTGACATAAGCTAGGGTAGTTTCAAAGTGAAAGCGATTTAGATATTGACATTTTCTACCGATTGGTTATGTGACGTGAATAAATTTTTGTAAACTTCGAAGCAATTCTGCAAAATTTAGAATTTTTATTGTCCATTTTCCACTGTTCACCTACCATAATCTGTTGTTAAGAAGTTGCATTCGATGGTGTTATTGAAAACCTGTTTTGGTTGTAAACGTTCCAAGCATTGAATGATCAAACAGCAAGTAAAAAATATACAGTCCTGGAATTATTGACTTGGATGCAAAATGCATTTCTATATTAAAACGAGCGGCGGCTCGTCGTTGGGCCCAAAAGAATCAATATTTCCTTGCTAAAGATTTCATACACAAATAAAACATATTCGAACAATATATGTTGAAACTCAAAACAAATTATTTGACTTTATACGGTAAATATCAAATATAAAAGTATAATTTTTTTTTTGCAATACTCCATTAATCCTTTAAGCAGAAAAGTTTTTTTAACAGTCAAAGGACACAGCTTTAAAGGTAGCTTTGCAGCAACGCAATGAAAATCCATACGTGTTGGTTAAAACTTTTAAGCATACACTGAAAGAAAAATCTTGGTAAAATCAACAATTTTCCTTAGTTGTTTTTGCGTCAACTACGGGCTATAGGTAAAGCAACCATAAAAAAATAGTTGATTACTTATATGCACCATGACGCGTGGCTGATAAACAACGTCCGTGGTGCAAAAAAAGTAAGGAACCACAAACAATGGTATTCCAACAATATACATAGTACGAAATAGTAAATGACTTAAGTCTGTGGTGTGGAATTGTGTTTGTTGAATTTAACAATTGTAGAATGGTTCGTTTACTATGAAAATTGGTGATAATTCAATATTTTGTAGTGTGAAATCAATTGATGCTTATTTTCCTATAGATCAATTATCTATCGTAATTATGAATTCGAGGATTCAACTGTGTTAATTCTCGAAGGTTTCCATATTTTTTGTCTCAGCAAAGTCAACTACTTTTGTATGGTCAAATAAACTATTTTAGCAGAGTAGAAAGAACCTTTTTCCGTAGTTCATTCTACAAATTTGGATGCATTGTTGCATTACTAAAAATAATAGTTAAATCAACCACAACTTTTTCTTTCAGTGTGCGCTCACTGCTACGGCGCTGAACTGCATCGCAATGCGTGTCATGTACACAATTATATTAACTGCATAAAAAGCGTCATACAACGTAATATAAAGGCTTCACAGCCTAACATGTACATGAATTATATCGAACAGCAAACCGAACACAATTTTGCCATGTAGCATATGAAACTTCTATGATAGAATAGGAGTATGAGTATGAAGAGTATGAAAAATCAACAGTTTTCCTTAGTTGTTTTTGCATCAACTAGGGCTATAGTTCAAACAACCATAAGAAAATTGTTGATTACTTTTATGCACCATGACGCGTGGTTGATAAAAAAAAAAATTCATTCGGAGCATGAAAAACGTCCAAATGTTGAAACCATTCTATTTTGCGTAGACTAATTCTAAAGACGTTGCTCACTGAATTACGTTTGTTGAAGTCAACTATTGCAAAGTAGTTTAAGTACTATAAAAACTGTTGATAATTCGAATTGTTGAAGTTTTGAGTGAATTGATGAATATTTTTCTATTGATCAACTATTTTTCGTGGTTGTGAAACAATTAAAACAGTTGATTTCATGAACAGTGCGATATTTTTTGTATAACCAGAACCAACTACTTTTATATCGTTAAATTAACTATATTAACATAGTAAAAATAACTATTTTAATCGTTGCAATACTATTAAAAATAGTTGAACCAACCAAAAGTTTTTCTTTCAGTGTAGCATACCATTGCAATTCAGATTATACAACTCATTACATTGTCTTGAAATATGCTACACAGAACACAGAAGTAATTTTCCCTCAGTGCATGTTCTAATGATGTGTGTATACATTGAATAACAAGCATTACACAATTGGTGACCATAAAAACTTTACAATTAATGTTCGTAAATAGCAGCGCGGATGCTGTTCAGCTCATCGCGTCTTCTTGGGTAGAGAAATTCAAAAAACCACTCGCTTATCCACCCACTTAATGGCCTAAAAATATCTGTACACTAACGCAACGGTATTTCTAGCGCTTTATTGTCGGTTTCTGTTTCGCTACAAAGCCTGGAGCTTAAGACATCTAAGTTAAAGATGTTATTTGTATGTATGATTAATGTAATAGATTAACTATATAATATAGAATGTTAGTTGTATGTTTAAACTCTGTACTGAATCTATTACTTAGCTCTAGAGTTTAATTTTGAATGTAGATTAAAATCCTTTTGATATTTCTGATTGCTTAATTGTACTCATCGTAAGTTTGAAATACAATGATTGAAATAAATGGTTGTTTTTAAAATGAGTAGTACAATTGAATTTGTTTTGTCTTGGAATTGTTTGCGAATTTGCCACAGAAGTCCTACTGTGCCAATAATTTTCACCTAAACCATTTCAAGAGGAAAAAGTACTTTATAGATTTGAGGTGACCAGGACCGCTTATTACACTTTCTGTTAAAAAAAAAAAAAATAATTAGTTTTTCTACTTTTGAATATCTTGTACAATTTGAACATTTATGAGGTTGATGGCGATCATTGTAAGTAAGAAAATCACTGAATTTAACGGTTGGAAATTGAATAGAACTGCCAACTTTTAAGATATTAGCTGCGCTGAAATACTTAGTTGATTATTTTGTGTAAGTTAGTTGATTATTTTGTTTGTGTTTAAATATGGAAAAATATTTGTGCTTCTTAAATCTTTTAAAAAATACCCACTCACAATCTATATCACAGCTTTCGAATTAACTGCAGGCAATAATCATAAATAAACGTAAAACATAAGTTTTAGAATACTTTTCGTCAACATGAACCAAGAGCTCACAAAACAAACGGCACGCACCATGAGCAATAATTTAACTAAACTGCAATGATTGCAAAATGAAAACATTAATTCGATGACAACAATTTGTTACAAAATCCACCAAGCGTGTCGGCTTACTCGGCCACAATGTCATGAGGTCATGAGCAATTGTGATCGTTAATAAGTGCTATTGCCCGAAGTCTGATGCGTCTCCTACACCACATCACAACCTCCCCATGTTAGTTGACCCCATAGTTGAAACGAAGCCAATTCCCGAAAATGAAATGCTACACTCCCGGGATTAAACCGTAACTGGATCAAAATAGCTCCAACCGGGGCAAGAGTCCATGCCTTTATCATGTACCTGATTAAAAGTTAACCTAAGTGAAATGCAACATTATGTGGAAAATAGACAGAGCAAATGATCCACACTTTCGACAGGATTTCACCCCGAGGTTACACCGATAGCTCGCTCACTTATGTAGGTGAGCTTCAACAAAAGAAGCATAATCGCGCTAGTATTGAAATTCAGCTGGAGGAGACTTGTGGGAATCGAACTGGAAGGAATTGTGGAGCCGTATTTACTTTGTGCCTGGCAGCCAGAGTGGCTACTATTTGATTTGAAAGGTTCGAAGAGCATCGTATGAACTGCAATGGTGTATATTCTGTTCATCATGAGTTTCGGCTAATAGGCAAACCTAGTTTCATGCATCTCTTTCGGAAAATGTGCTGTTCATAACGTTTACTAGATTCCTGCTGCCATATGTTCCATATGCTGCTGGAATATATTATAAAAGCTGTTTCGAATATCGATTTAAGTGTTTTTTTTTGTTTATCCTGACAAGGATGTGTATGTTCAAAGTCGTAACTGGCATGGATACGCAAAAAAAATGCTGTTGTCTATCCAACTGACAACGACCGGATGAAATTTTGGTTTGAATATGAAACATTTGCGCAAACAACATCTTCCGTCCCTCAATCACTTGAAATTTCAATATTTTGTAAACAAAAATACGTATCTGCTATCGCTCCTATTAATATCTTCGAACCTGTCCACGAATATCAGCATCATCAAACTTGACAACGGCGCCATTCGAATTTGTGACGTGAACTTTTCAAGTAATTTGAGTCTTGAGCGGGTGCTCGAATTACACATACATACCACTTGGTCTTGGCGTAAACATTCGCACGAATATGCGTTAAACAAATACTACATCATCTTCAGCGAAAGAAATTATCCTCTGCTATCATTTTATTAGCCAAACAAAGATAATTTTATGAAATATGAATTTTCCCTACAATATGATACTTGCTACGCTCTTCGAAGCAGAAATTAGCTTTTCGATACTTGAATGAATATGCATGCATACATACACGCATGAAGGTCTGTTTGTATTGTGCACACGTACGTACGCATAGATTCAGACATTGTGCAAATTTCAATCCAAATTCAAACTCAAATACAAAACACCCATTGTCAGGCCTTATATCAATTCCCTCGCTAACAATGCCAGCTAGGAGCAAAGGAAAGATTTCCACTTCCTCTCGTTTTGTTTGCTTTTGAAAGTTGCCAGAGTGTAAAATCCCTTGGAAGAGTCACTGGGAATCCACCAGAGCCACGGGATGCGTTGTGCTGACTCTTCTCAGTCAAAAGTCGACAGTTAGCGAAGTACTTCTTGCCAGGAAGTTTAATTACGTGAAAGTTTGACACTCGGATATGTGTCAAACGTATTTGAAATTTGTCTTCGCCGTAATTTAACTTAGCTCGTGAAAAGTTGCCCTGAAAAACTCACAAAGAGAAAAACAATGACGCCAGAAGACAGTCTAGGGTATGAGAAACCTAGCAACAGCAAATACAAAAACATCAACAATTTAAAGAAACAGTGAAGGCGTGAAATATTGTGGATGAGCTGCCAGGGAATTTCGTAAGTGTTTTATGTCGAACGGGAAAACGATACCAAGTGGAAGAGATTAGATTTCTGACGTAATGTCAGTGGCTGCAATTGTGAAATGAAATCAGTCAGATTTAAACTGAAATCAATCACTTAAACTTTTGACACGACCTGTCAACAGGGAAATCTACAGCACAGGTGCGATTTGACAACATTATGCTGACAGTATCTTAGCTGAAGTTGGAAATCAAGTGAATATTCACAGCAACAGCAGACTGTTAATTTGAACTCAAATTACGTTAAAAAAGTTTCGAAAACAAAATATTATTTTGAAAATTAAGAGATTTATTGATGGCATATCTTTACCTTAACTTATTACCCAGTTGTGTTTGACGTTTTTTCTAATTTGTTTTTAAATAAAATCACAGACATTTACAATACAACAGCGAATTGGAATACAATTCTGGCAAGCAGAGCCTTTTTTGTGAATGTGAAGTATAGGACGTGGCGTGAAAATAGCCACTTGATAAGTGGCTATGAAATATAAGCATTCGAAAAATTTCGAAACGTTACACGTGAAATTGATTCCTTTTAAACTCTTCTGTCCTAACGAGTGAGATATCCACCAAAGTGATACAGAACAGAAAATAACCAACCCTGGTAAAAATTTAAATTAGTCATTGAATATACAAGTACAAGCATTAATGTGTTATTTATGATTTGCGTACTAAGTTGTTGATATCGAGAACACCATGTGTTTGACATAGGTTTTGTAGCCAACGGAGAGTAAAGCTTTTGATTTTCAGATTTGTGGTAATAACTGAAAGGCTATGCATTTTACATATTTTATAACATCAGCCTTCTCTGTCCATATGGAGAAGTTTACCGCTGATAAAAATGACGTGTTTTGTGAACAGCTTGCACGGACCCACGCGGATTTCAGCAGCAAAATAGCGAAGTGACCCGTAATCAGGTTCTAACGGACTGATATAGTTCGAATAATATCAAGTAAGTTGCCTGAATGTCTCCTGATGGAGCCACCCTTAACCAAATGTACTTCATACACGCTGTTAAAAAACTTGCGCTTTAGTAACTGGATGTGCTGCGATATATCAAAATTAACGACTGATTAAGCTAGCTGAATCCGTATCATCATCAAAGGGAATGGCGTATTTTGTGTCCTGTTCAACCTATCGCGAGCAAAAGTGATCTGAGGTGCTGTAGTGGCTATTAGTGATGGGCGTTTCTGTTGTTTTCAAAAAACGAAAACGAACTGTTTTTTTTTCAAAAACAACTGTTTTTTAAAACTGATTGAAAAAACAGTTTGAATTAACGAAAAGAAACAAATTTTATGCTGTACGACAATTAGAGTTGGGTCGTACTAGGATTTTCACATACTAGGTATAACTAGTACGAGTACGAAAAAATACCTGTTCCAAATACCTGTTTGAAGTATGTACATGTATACATACAATGCATACGATTTGCAGTAATGCAATGAAACGGACCCTCCTCCACCCTCCAGACACAACGCTCCCAAGCTAGAATGGTGATGGTGCAAGATGGATGGCCTTCAAAGAATACCGAGTCATTAGTCTGTACAGCTTGTCCGTAACTTTACAATTAGTCGCTCATTTATTTGGCAAGTCTTTCTCCAATCTAGGGGCTATCTAAAGGAAAACGATCAAATTGAATCAATTTAATTTGTTTTTCATTTTATTATATGCAAAAAACACCTCTTTTATTCGTTCAAACGGCAAAAGTAAAAAAAAATACTAAGATAGGGCCAATTAATCCTGTTGTCATCTATATGACTTTTCATCGAGCGATCTCTGATACCAAGCTTTTCCTGGCTAATCTAAAACAGTTGGATTTCCACTTCACCTGACTGAAGCATGAAGTTTTTATTAAGAAATAAAAAAAAATGTTTCGTTTATTAAACATGCACCTACTAGGGGGCCAACCTCTTCCGTAAGGCTGGGCGTGAGTCCAGGGCACCTTATCTCCCATGGTCTCGTAAATTTTACAACCCCGGTAGGTATGGAGACACCCTCGTGGGGACCTGCAGTCACGACGAAGGCCTCAGCACACCCGGAAACGCCAACTGATGAGCCAAAAAGCATCTCAACCTGTTCCTCCATGGCACTTTTAGCGCTACTTTTAGTTTTTCCGGCGGATTTCATTTTGTCGTATCTGCGAAACTATGCCGCTTTTCCCAAATTTGTATGGAAATTTCGCCCGAAATAACTCAGAAAGGTCCCCGAATTCATGCTAGATAACAACAAAAATTTTGGAAAAAATTGACGTTTTCCTATCAAAAATTTGTTGCCCTTAGTATATCACTAATATACTTCCCGACCACTTACAATCATCGAAAGCGCGGTAAAGGCAGTTTTTGCCAAACTAAGGCCAAAAAACCCCTTGCTCCCCTACAAAACCGAAATTTTTATACCACAGCAATAGATCGTGGCCCGTTATGTCCCACACCACTCCAACCCAAAATTGGCCGATTTTGTCCAATTTCAGCTCCTTTTGCCTTAAAAACTTTATGAATATTCCAATTAAATACTTGCAAGTACAAAAATACTCGCAAGTACGAAAATACTGTTTTCCGTAGCTAAACAGTTTTCCACTGCCAAACAGTTCGTTTTCACAAACGAAAAACGGCTGGTTTAAAAAAAACGAAAAACGATGAAATACGGTTCGTTTTTAAAAAACGAAAAGCGATTCGTTTTTAAAAAAACAGTTCGTTTTAAAAAAACGAAAAACGACACGTTTAATAAAAAAACAGTTCGTTTTTAAAAATTGGTTCGTTTTAAAAAAACGGTTCGTTTTAGAAAAACGAAAAACGATTCGTTTTAAAAAAACAGTTCGTTTTAAAAAAACGATTTGTTTAATAAAAACGAAAAACGATTCGTTTAAAAAAAACGGTTCGTTTGAGAAAAACTGTTGGTTTGAGAAGAATGGTCAGTTTTAGAAAAACGATTGGCTTTAGAAAAGCTATTCGTTGTAGAATAGTTAGAATAACTGGTTTTAGAAAAACTATTCGTTGTAGAAAAACGGTTCGTTTTAGAAATGCTGTTCGTTCTAGAAAAAAAAATTACGCTTTAGAAAAACTGTTTGTCGCTATTTGGAAAAACTGTTCATTCGTTTTTTGAAGCCAAACGTTTTTTCAAACTGTTTGGCGTTTTTGAGCCCATCAATAGAGGCTATAAGCGGTATCACCAACGTTGACATGAAGCGAAATTAACGATCCACTGAAGAATCTGACATCAAATTTGAGACGCTGGTAAAAAGCATAGGGATACGTATAAATGAAGAAAAAGCCAAGGAGTGTTATTATTCTAAAGGTCAGCCACCCTACTCCAAATTTTTTTTTGTTACATGTTAAGGCTCGAAAATAACAGGCGGCAACAAGTGCGCCGAATAAATTTCGTAAAAAGTGAAAAATTCCGCAAAAATTCTCAATTCGCAAAAAGTGATTGAAAAATAATTATATAATTTTATTGGCGGATTGCAAGCATATTAAATAATTATTTGTCTCTTTCTAACGCTTTGAGCTAGCGCTTTATTTTTTCGTGCCAACTTAGTGTACACCGAGGTATATCAAGCTGTAATTACGTTTTCGTGGTAAGTGCCGCCTTTCCTGTAATATTACTTGCTTCTACGTCTCTGCGACGTATGTTTATGCTTTACGTAAATTTTTTTTGAATTTTCGTTGGTATATGTTTATGTTATTTTTAGGTGTTTATAGATTGTTTTGAGGTATTTATATATTGTTACTGCTTATTTATCATCATGGAGTATTCAAGATCGTTGAGAGTGGAAGAAATTTGACAAATTTTAGCAAAATATGGTGATTATTTGGCTAGAGATTCAGCTTCAGACGAGGAGGATTGCCAGCAAGAAGACGATATCCTAAGTGCTTTAGAGGAGGATCTTGGATTAGAATATAATGATCTAGCTCAGGAACAAGTCAAATCTTCTTCACTTGAGTCTATTCCGCCATCAGAATTCATCAACTCCATGCGTATGATTCATCCAACAAAGAGAATACTACGAGGTAAGAATGGAAAAGGAAAAGCGGAAACTACGTGAAAAAATTCAACACATCTTAATTAAAAAACCATCGTCAGCAGTGCATGTTGACGGAGAAGACGAACCTTCAACAAAAAAACGGCGCTATTGTTCGTTTCGTTCTTATGAGAAACGAAGAATGTCTAAACTTCTATGCCACAAATATAGAAAGCCAGTTTGTGGTGCGCACAAAGTTGATGTTTGTGTGCACTGTGCCTAAGTACATTTAATTGTTTATATTAAAAGTTTCAATGAAAAATGTTTTATGAAAATATCGTTGTATATTTCATTACTTTATCCTAAACCTAGAACCTATTAATTTCAGGTATAAAAATATCATTTACTTTACGTTATAGAACAGTTTTAGTGTTATACGTCTCAGAGACGAATGATAATGTTTAACGTACTATAAAATAAGATTATGCTTCTAGGCTTAAGCAAATCGAAAGTAGCAAATGAAGAACGATTGGTCGCAATGATGTAGTTTACATTGATTCCAAGAAGTTGCTTTCAGGGTATAGATCGGAAGTAGGTGAAGTTAAGGAAAGTCATAGGTTCATATAGAAAAAAAGAAGAAAGTTAAACAACTTTACTAGCGTACTGTCCAAAAATGTATTTAAAATTAAGCAGGAACTACCCACAGAAGAAATAAAAACAAATCATGAATTATCTACAGTAAATAATATCAAAGAAGAATATTCAAAAGCTAATGAAAAGGAAACAAAGTGTTTGCTTTTATCACTTTCGCCGACGAATTGATCACGTGCCAAAGTAGTGTCCGAATTTCCTGACGCAACCCCATATATGATTCAAAAAAATTAGTTGAGGCTATGCTTCGCCGAAAAGGCGAAGAAGTATGGATCCACATGTCGCTGGTCTCATAAAATCATTCTACTGCAGCATGCCTAATTACTTGAATTTAGCGGAAACATCGGCATGTCTGTATATGCATTATACATCAAAACGTTAAAGTAATGATTAAAGGACTAAAAATAAATTTTCTAACAAAGGGTTCCGATATGAGCTTGGCTAATTGTAAGGACTTCTTATCTCTGATGATATGCTCTCCTCCAGAAACAGATTGGTATTTTGGTAGCTGCCAGGATTGTCCTGGATCAGCCGTTATTCTAAGTACATGTGAAAAAAAATTTGATGAAAATTGCGTCAGTTATAAGCGATGGACTTTTACAGAGCTTTCTACGTTAGAAACTAAATTAGAATCTTCTGCAGGCTTTAAATAACATTGCAAAACAGTTTTTCAATCCATTATTAAAACATGAAATTCTCTCGTACTATATTTTGTAAGTTTTACCTTGTTTCGGTACCACTTTCCATAAATTTTCTTTGGCGGTTATAGTATTCCACTCCGTTAAAAATTACTTGCGACTGTACTTTTACGAGCTCCACTTTGAAATTTGGCACATTTGTAGCTTATTTAACTGTTGGTGTACATTTTGAAGTATTCGAGGATAAAGGACACTGTAATGATCCTTTTTGTCCTCTTCGGTCAAGATCTTTCTCGCACTATTTTTTTTAGCATACCTACACCTTACCCAAGCCATATTTGAAGGCTCTACGTAAAAATTCTTCTTAAAAAATGCATCATGCCCATTTAAGATTAAATTTTTTTATGACGAAAAATGTCGTCATGCCCATTGCCGTTCTCATACCCAGTTAACAGGCTAATGATTAAATTTAAAAATTTAGACTGTTAGCATTTACAAAAAGGGCTCTCTGTCAACCGAACAAAGCATGAGAAAATATCGGGCAAAAAGCTCACATTGGTTTCAAAACATCCAAAACATCCAATTGCATTACACTGAGTTAGATCTTAATGACTAAATGGCTCTTAAAGTGAAAACGAAACATTCAACTATTTTCCTTAACAACGACATACCAACTCACGAATATCGATTGACTTTCATCTAATTTCCATACCACCCGAAACATTTTCCATTCATTTTCCTATCGGATGTCTCCATCGTTGCTAAACGTCGAAATAAAGCCATTTCGAACAAGAAAAGCTCCATCGTCAACTCGGTCATGATTTGATTACATTTCCAAGACATCGTCGACGGCACCTGTAGGAAATGTTTCGCACTCCATATTACACCATTCTTGTGCGAATCTCACTGTAATTGATATTGCAGTTGTCGCGTACCAATGCCACCACTATGCGAATAATGCGAGCATAAGGAAAAAGCCGTATTCTGCTCCATGTGCCAACTGATGGAAAATGTGCTGTCGCTCGATATGGATCCTTTGTTGCCAACAGAAGACAACGCACACAGGTCTTGTTTTCTATTCGACTTGCCCTATAAATTTTATCTTTATAAAGGAGAGCTTCAGGTGTCTCAATGCGATTTCCAATTTCCCAATTCGAATCACGTAAGTACAGCACGTGTACGAATGTAGTTCAATCAAAACTGTGCCGAGCAGGAAGAAGTTTTTCAGATGTACATTTCCAGTATGGTGGTAATACCTCGGCGAATATGTGCTACAAAGTTATATTCGGTCTATTGCGGACTTTGTTGGAAGATGTGTTTCCAAAGTCGAAAATAATTGACTTGATAAAGTTTTAAACACAAATAAAATACTTTCTTACTTAGTTGTAGATTGTGAGTTCTTTTTTGTGAAAAGATAATTATTTTCAATGATCTTGTAAGATATTCTTCCTGTACATAATACATGCATATACGCTTATATCCTTGATGGTAAAAATAACCAGATATTACATTGAAGATTGCTACAGGTGTATGAATGGATCAGTGGGAAACGCATACATCTCTAAACATTAAGGTTATTTTGACCAAATGTCTTCAAATCTGTTTGCGTAGGAAGAGTTATTTACCAAATCAAGGGTGTCATGATTTTACACCATGGTGATTTTGCACCAAGTGCTACATCTTTATAGCATACGTTTTTGCGCAAACAACAGATTGACAATAACTTACATGACCAGAAAAGCTAGGGAGTTCCAGGCCACTACAAATTCTCACATTGGAGTTCCTCGTAATTTGGTTCTTAAATTAGAACGTAAACAATTCGTTCTTTTCTCAATGCTTATTTGGATGTTCAAGAAGTATTATAAAAGAATTTAAATACTGTCTATACAATTTTTTAGTTTACAAATGAAAACGAGCCAAAACAAGTTTATGATATGGAGCCAAAAATAGGTATCTTTTTTCACTTTCAATGATTTTTGCGAGAATAAATAATTGTACTTAAGATAGGTTGCGTGTAAATAGTTTATATTTTGAGTGGAATAAATGAGAGGCTACTTAAATATTACACTGTTTGCCTACACAAAAATCAATACTGGCTCTATATCTTGGAAGGAACATTCTTAGATTCCCTCTCCTACATTACTTCTCCAATTCTTGCTACTTCTATCGATGATGCTCTATTGATACGACGAACGAACTCTCGTTTAATGCAACATTTTCGGGAGGACTGTTGTTATTTTCTGTTTTGAGATGTATGGATTTCGCTTCATGGTTTAAAGTACTTGCAAAATGCTATTCAAAATTAGCTTTGCTAGACAATGGCCATTTTGCATGATACTAAGGCTATTGACTTTTTTAAAGCATTTTAAGTTGATCGAAATAGCTTCTTGGCTTAATAATAACGTTTCGTTAGAATTCTTCGAATTTTTTTACAGAATTTTTCAATTTATGTCTGCTTGAATGTTTCAATAACATTAATATTGCTCATGCTTGAATGTTTCTTTCTTATTAGCGTATCTCTTGCTCAAAGATTGCAAGTTGGTAAAATGGTGAGTTAGAAACTCTTCGTTATTAATTCTCAGTACATTATTACCACTGCTTTTGAAAAGTGTTGCTTGGTCAACAATAACTAGCTGAAAATTATTATAATTTATATTAATTGGGAAGAAGACAAAGGTGCTGAGGTCGTCGATAACCATCAGCTGGGCTAGATTTCATGGCAGAGTTTGAAGCAACGACAAAGAGTTTTGAACTGGAGAGCAAAATTGGTGTTAAAAAATTGGTATCTTGGTGTTAATTTTATCGGAATAGCGAAGACAAATTAAGGAAGGATATGTATGTTATAGCTCACTGCCATCCAGTTTCTATAACGAATTCTCTTGACATTGCAGAAAAGTAATTGAAATACCGAATTGGATTTAAGGGGGTATTCTGGTCTAGAAATTTGATCAAATCTATTTTTTTTGGTATATTTTCAAAGTTAAGCTTTCAAAAGGATTTTCAGAAAGTCTAATTATTTTTGGTGTTACAGTTATTTTTGTGACACGCCAACTAAACCAACAAACGCGATCAACAACGAATTAACCGCTCCGGGCTACGAGTTTCTCAAGCTTCTAAAGAAGTTCGAACTGCTCGTATGGCTGAAAGAGCTCGCGAAAATCTCGCCTTTGAAGTTTAAGAAAGGACACTGCATGAGATGGGGATCACTGATTAAAAAATCTAAGTATAACATAACATTAAATGACTCAGACTTCCCGAAACGAGACTCCAAGTTTGAGACTCCAAACTACTTTGTTCGATACAGTTGACATGATATCTCTAGTTTCAATCGACCGATTTACGTGAAATTTTGCACAAACCCTCTTAATACAGTGGTCCTTTGATAATTTGGACAGTTACGTTCCATGGCTTGTCCGAATCACCAAATCGGCCGGATGACCGAGAACATTCATAAACTAATATTTTACGTACCTTATGCATATAACAAAATCGTTTTATTTAAATGTACAAAAATTTTATTTGCTCAAATACATAATTATAAAGTTAGAATATTAATCAACAAACTGTACCAGGAATAAAATCAATCGAGCAGTAGTTATTTGAAAAAATTTGTAATCTTTGCTGCACGAACACGAGCCGGTTTGAGATCAAGCATAGCTTTTTCTCTTAATTTTTGAAGGCACAATATTTCATTTATATTGTACTCTTCTTGTTCTGCATATTCAATGCATTTGTTAAACCGTGTTTTCGACAAGTGGTTTATCGATTTGATCTTCATCGTCTTCACCCTCACTAATCAGTTCTTGAATCGCGTCATCTGCAATCCATTCGTTAGCTTCTGAAAATTGGTAGACGTCAGGAGAAATATCATTAAGCAAGTTGATAATTGCTTTCTCTTCAGACCTAGCAGTTAAATGTTCTCTCAATGTGGAAATAGGCAATTCATCTTCAGATTGCCATTCATCGACTCCTAAAAGTTTATTCCAACATTTTCGCTAAGTGCTTTCTGTGACAGAGTTCCATGCGTTGGCGACAATCATTGCCACATCTTTGAGATTGAATTGTTTGATGCACTTCATAAAATTGTCATCTAGGATAGCCAAAATATGGCAAAGGCTTGATCCATGGGTTGTATGAGTGCAGTATAATTGGGAGGGAAAAACATAACACAGATTTTTCCATCACCGCTTCTTATCTCGGATTTTGTTAAATGGCAAGTCGCATTATCCAATAACAGTAATGCTCTTTCTGGCAACCGTTCATTTTTTTAAATAACGTCTAACTTGCTTGACAAATGATGTATGAAACCATTCTTTGAACAAAACTTCCGTAATCCAAGCATTTTTGCTACTGACGTACTCCACGGATAAAGACTGTCCTTTTAGCGCTCTTGGGCTTTTGAATTTGCCTATCATCAAGAGTTTCAGTCGATGCTTTCCAGTGGCATCGGAACAAACTAAAAGAGTCACTCGTTCTTTTCCAATTTTTGTACCTGCAGCACATTTTTCCGTACGCAACGCTAGAGTCTTTTCCGGTAATTTCCTCCAGAAGAGGGCGGTTTCATAGCTGCAAATTCATCTCTTTTACTCTTTCCTTTAATTTAATTTTAAATGGTTGCACAACATTGCAGTCATTGCTTAATTTCTCCCCGGAAATCTTTAGAAATCTGACACCAAAGAGTTTTTTGAAATTATGAAGCCAACCTTTACTAGCAAAAAGCGTACGTGTGTCTCCATAAATTTCGTCGAAAAGTTTTTTCGCCTTTGCACAAACAAGGATTTCGGAGATCGGAATGTGTTGCAACCGTTTTCTCTGAAACCAGGAAAAAAGTTTCTCCTCCATCAAATCGTACTCGGCGGATTTCATAGTTTTCCTGGAACATAGGCTACTCTCAGTTCTGACTGCATAACTGAAAAGGAAGATGTTTTATCACAAGAAAATATTTGGAGTTTTAATATTTCTACCTTTCTATTTTTTCCTTATTCTTTTTAATATTCGAGACTATCGATATTTTTACTCCATACTCCTTAGCAATATGCCTTACACTTCCTTAACTTTTCAATTTATCCAGTATTTCAAGCTTCTTCCTTAAGTTGCGAACCTCGAACCATAATTCACTTTAATAATCACATGAAACCACTTCAATGTAAAAACCAACTATGCACCGATATTCTTCACGTCAACACAAAATGACAAAACATGACTGAACCCGGGAATTCACCGAATGCATTGAAGTATGAATTGAGAAATGCATTCTAATTCTTTGGTTTGCTAGTCCGGATTACCGAGAATTTTACAAGATTTGAAAATGTCCGAATTACAGAGTCTGCAGTATAAAATGAAGTGGTGTCCAGATTGCTGCGGGGTCCGAATTAACAAGTGTCCGGATTATTGAAGGACCACTGTACTATTAAAATTGGTTTGATTTAGGGATTTTTGAAAAAAAAATGTTCTACTATTAATAAGAAATTCCCAAAGTTGGAAAAAATGAGCCAATAAAACCACTTTTTCTTTTACATGGACGCCATTTTGTGAACAACAAAGTTTTTTCAAATCGCCTACGTCAGACTAATTCTACATTCTTCTTTTTACAGAATTCACCAAAAATTTATGTTTCAGACCATCTGAAAGGTTGAAATCATGTCAACCATAAGACAAGTTTTTTTTTTGAATCTTCACTTCGTCGGCCTGTATCTACATCAATTTTGATTTTTTTTTTCATTTTTTGAATAAATATTTGTACTTTTAAAATGTTAATAAAAAAGTGATAAGAAAATATATACTAAAAATATTTATTGTATATTTTTTAATGCGTCCGTAAAATCACTTCAAATTTGAGCCTCTAGATCAGAATACCTCCTTAAAAAGGAAGCAGATGGCTTGGTAAATAACATCCTACGGTCTTCAGCGCTAAAGGAGCTCAGCTAATTACACGTCACGTTGGTATTTATTTACAAGGCTCAAAGCAAAATTACGGAAGAACTAATTTCAATAAAGAAAATTCAACGCCGGTTCGCCAAGCTACCCCCGATTATTAGTGGTGCAACAGACTAAGGTGGATGATAGAAAATATGCAAGCAGGGTATAACTGAGGACTAATAAGTCTCCGAATGCGTTTATCAATCTTGGTAAAGAAGAAGAGTTGTAGTACATAGTTTTGCAAGAACTATCAGCGCGTATATTTATAATAGACGGATATTACAACTTGAAAATTTATCGGAAGTACTTCTTAGAGCAAAAACCACAAAAAAACCACACCTGGTAGTTCTGCCCTAATGTCGAGCTTAAATTCATAACTTCGAGATTCCGCCAAACATAGCTGACATAGCCTACTGTATGAATTTCTTTCAAATTCGATAGCTGCATCAGAAAAAAATTGAAGAAGAAAATGTATTTTCGAATTAATTTTCAAATTAATTTTCGAGTACTCAAAAAATAGTAAATTAGTGAATGGTTTTTGTTTTTGTAAAGCTCGGAATTGCTAAAATTTCAAACGGGTACAGGATTAAATTTATCAATCGTCCGCATTTTTCCCAAAAAGCGAAAGCCTTCAAAAGACTCGACGATTTCAGCACATATCTCTGAACATTTATCAAAAGTCATACCTGTCTATTTTTGGTAAATCTAAATACGACCTGTAAATTTCGTCATGATCCAACCATTCTGTTAAAAGCTATCACAAATCTAAATTTGAAATCTTTCAAGCACTCAGCGTTAATTGAGCTGATTTTTCATACTAACGACCGGATCAACAGGCCGAGTATATATCATATGAAATTTTATGTAAGTATATCTCGTGACAAAACTGGCCATATCACTCTGTCATCACCACCAATAGTATCTTAGACCTATTCAATTTCGAAACCAACCTTGTGGTAGACCCAATAGCTGCATCATATCGATCATTTAAAAAATATATCTTTTGAACTTAATTTTTTTTTTTTTTGAAATTCACAAAATTCTACTTCTTGTGCAGACTGAAGTCTACTTGAACTTAAACAGCTTTGGTCCTTTTCCGCTAACGTTCTCTCAATTCAAATCTAAAATCAGTTTCAATTCTAAAAATTTCTCATCTTGCTTGATTATTATTATTATTGTTTGTATTATTTTTGGCGGAGTGCGGGCAAGTGTTGTGAAAGAATAATAAATAAAATATACTTTTTACTAATGTTCGAAGAAGAACATTTGTAGGAAAATCACTTTGGCCAAAAATTCAGTGAAAAAATCTCAATAACACACCATCCGATTGAACTGGATACATCGGTGTATATGCAGAATAGTGTCAAGTTTCACAAAAAGTTAATAATCTCTAATCCTTTGGGGCCGGCGGCCATTTTAGTGATATTTTAAATATACCTATTTTTCTGTCAACAAATGCTTTTCGCAAAAATAAAGTTTATGGAATGAATTTTGAACGTATTTCAAATGTAAATGTGATAATATTTTTGAAATTTTTAACCTATGTGTGCGCTAGGCGCCTAAAATGAGATTGGGAAAATTTGAAAATTTTTGAATTGCGATAACTTTTGACCAGGTTATCAGATCACTGTGAAACTTACAGGACATATTGCTGTTACTAAGTTGTAGACTCGTATAGTGAACGTGCTGGCAACCCAGCAACTACGGCAGGCATTCAAAGTGAAAACCTTCAAACCATCGACTCTCCTGCAAAATATTCGTTTTTTACACTGAAAACCAACTCATATGGAAATCTTATGCTTTGTCTATACAACCAAAGAAAAACTTTTGAAATTTCACATCCGACAAGAACGGTAATCCTCCTCCTTTAAGCATCAAAAACTTCTGTTCACAGGAACTCACGACCCAATTGTCAGATATAAATGAAATTCACAGAATGTATTGGTATTGAGTAAGACCAGTTCTGATAGAAGCGATTTGGAAATGCGGGTAACTCTGTGTCAGTGGTGCCATCTTGAAACATTATAATGAATTAAAGCTGCTTTTTGCCCTATGAATTCTGATTCAGTTACCACATTTTCATGAAATTGACACAGTAGCTGAATCTTACTCTAACCCGTGTTTGGTATAAATTTAGTTGAAAAATTCGTTGGTGCTGCCAGCTATGGTAATTTTGATGTCTTGGGCTTTGAAAATTTGCTAAGGAAAATAAAGCTTTTTGCACTATAGCTTCCAGTGCAGTCATGAAATCAAAACGAATTTCATATATGGAATTTATTATAGGCAATACTAATAAGGAATCTGGTAAAAAAAACCATGGTAGGGCTGCCAGCTATTGTTGATTTTGTATATATTTGCTATATCTTCATTAAGCGATTTTATCGCAAAATTTTCAAACGGCAATGATCTTGTAGTAACAATAAACAGCAAATATTAAGTTTTCGAAAATTTGAAAACTTTTGCGACTGGTTATCCTTAATTTTTTTGTACTCTTATAACTTCCAATCCAGTCATCGGATTAAAACGAAATTCGCAGAGTAGGTTGATTTCAATGTGAGGCAGGTGTGATATATTTTTGGTTGTGATGCTAGCAAAGGGTTCTAGTGCGGGGCGTTTTTTTTTGCTATTGAAAGCCACAGTAACAGATAAATTTTTTGCTTTTGAAACACACAGTAACAGACTCGAATCCATACAAAAGCAATTCTTACTTTTTGCATTGAGAGAACTATACAACCCATACGATTTTAATATCCTTCCTACTTATGACTTTTGACTGGGTCATCTAAACTTACTGACACTTGCATTCAGAAGAAATTTGATTTCGGCCTGCTTCACAATGGACGTCATTATATGCGTTATCAGAGTTGAATTCCTGAATAGTAAAATTGTGTTAAATAACCCTGTAAAGAACACCAGGTCCTCTCGTTTACTGAACAAATATCCACATTTCACTACTTACGCAGCTAATGAGCCGATAAATAGATGTTGCGGGATATTCAATAGCATAAGTAATCTGTATTCTCCAACAGTCTCAAAATTATCCTTCAAATCTTCCCTTTTCCAAGCCATCCGTTTATTTTAAGCTATATGTCAATGTTTTATTAATTTGTTATTTATTAATTGTTATTGATTTATCTGTTAATTATTTAATATATTTAAATTTTCGTTTTATTTTTATATACACATATTAATTTTCAATTTTCGATTTTGCTTTGTATTGTTTATGTAACTTGTACCTTGCTTGGCTAATAAATAAAATAAAATACTGAGAACAGAAGAAAACTAAGTTCTTTATACTTCAATTAGATGAAAGTAGAAGCTATTAAATATAGCTCTGACGTGAATGTAGTTAAAGTGTTGTCTTATGCATATAACGTTAGCTACGCCATCTGCTGTTAATCCCGTATTTGCAATTTGTCCTTCTAATATTACGTTTTATGTATTCCTTTAAGTCATTGACGTTGTTTTTGTTTTTTTTTTAAGTATTTCTATTTTTGTAATTGATCAGGTGCCTTTTGAAGTCGATTTAAATAAATATATAAATAGAGAGCTAAGCTCAAAACTTTATCAATAGTCTTTATTGACGTATTTATTTCCGTATTTTACTATACATACCTGTTCAAATATTGCGGCACTGGAAAATTCACTAAAATTATTTTCGATGTCTTGGCAAAATGTAACTGCTCAATAACCATTTCATACTTTTTACCTAGTCGTAAATGAATGTCGTCATTTACCCACTATATTTCCACCATAGCCTCATGTGTAATAACAGTGTTCAAAAAACAATCAACTAACGATAGAATGTTTGCTACTAGCCCATGCAACTAGGGAACAATTGCCTGCACACAAACTGAAACTGTGTCATCGAATCTCATATTCAAATATTTTCTCAGCAAGAATCGTTCCGCCCCGGCCATCGTTTTAACTTGTCTTACTTCGCTCCTGGCCTCTGGCTTTCCACCTTCCTGCCAAGGATGTAAATTTGTCAAAACCGACGACTTATGCCTCAACATGTTTCATACACCACATCTTCAAGTTTGCCAGTATGCCACAATTTGCATAGATATTGCATCTTCGTAACAAAGAACCTCTCTTCCGTTCCATGTAAGTTTTTGTGTAAGTTTATGTGCTCCGAATTGTACCTGATTTTGGTAGATCGTCCGGGCAAGCAAGGTGAATTTCTTGCTTCCAGGCGTCCTGAGCGAAATGTCGACAAGAGTGCGAGAAGGCGAAAAGCTGGCGCCAGGCCCAGAGAGTGATTTGGCAAGGACAAGCGAGGGAGCATTCAGGACACACAAGGTTGAGTCCTCTTCTGTTTGCATTCGTTGACGATTTCTTGTGTGAATTTGGTCCTGTCATATCGGAGGAGAACATTTTATTGCATAAACTGTTAGAGTTGCAGCACACGATACACTGAATCATGTATTCCTCCCGAATGACAACTTCAGACAATACAAGTCCTTGTGGCTTTATGATGGTAACTTGTTGATAGTGAGCTCGCCGTCGGTTTGAAAAGACTTTGACAAATACTCCGAGCATACATATATTATTTAAACTACTCTTTAGTGCTAGACTTCTTCCCGTTTCTTTACAAATTTGTACAATAACTTGAAAAACTTTTCGTGTTTGGATATCGCTTGAGGCGAGAGTTATGTAAAATTGTATTTTAACATAAAAGTGAAATTAATCCTTCAGTTAAAGAAATTTAAAAACTTTCGACAAACACACAGTGTGAAGAGCTTATTTGATGGCTCGCCTTACATTATTGACTTATTTCGCATTAATGGAAGTTTTGAGTCCCATATGAGGCAGTTGAAAAACGGCAGATTTAAAAAAAAAATAAGCAATATTTATGAACACTTTCTTGTGAACTCAAAGCTTAACCATATTAAGAATTGAAGATCCCAACTGATTGGTTAGGAGTAATAGCTACATTGGGCTAAATAAAAGCCTCATTAAAGAGTCTAATTGAAACGCCTTCTCAGTAGCAATTCTATGTTCGCTAAGTGCATCTCAAACTCATTACTAACTAGTTTCCAGCTCTCACTTCCTCATTTATTCGCAAATCTAATCAAATTCTAAGGAATCACTTACATGCATTATTCATTAAAACCACTGCCGCATTTGAAAATTTACTCTTTATTCGGTATTGAGAATGGTGCAGTCAGCACTCTGCATTGCTGAGAATTATCTGAAATCCAAGGATTATGATTCGTTCTAAAGTTCACACCAAGATCACCTCACTGTCCTCGGAACGTGTTAATTACGCAATCCAAGTATTCCGGAACTGGCTCTTAACGGCATCACTTTTTAGTTTCAGCTTTAAAGTTGATTGTGGACGGATACTAGAACTCTGCATGCAGTTTCCTCACTCTGGAGAATTTAAAGAAATTAAATTCAAATGTTCCCATCGCTTCATCAAGGATATTTTCTTTTGTGCTTGTATGTACTTAGATACTTTTGGAAAGTTTCCACGACCCAGGACTTGTCGTCGTTAGCAATTCGTTGGCTCCCAAACGAAAGTTTCGCTCAAGTTTCACCGAACAAATTCAATTCCCAATTGCATGAAAGAATTTTGTGACTACGTTTGCAGTTCTCATCAGACCTGGAACTTTACATGTTCCACAGCGTTTGATGAAAATAGACCGACGGAAAACGAAACAAATTTAGTTGAGAATTTGAAATCGACTCAATGCGGAGATCTTTCGTGGTATTTCGTTTTCGATTAACGCTCTTTAATGAAAGCATAGCGTTTAGCGTTTGCAAAATAGAATGGTATTTGTCGAGGTATGTATAAGAGAACTTTTTAATTGTAAATGCTCTCGAGTTGGTTCTTGTCGGTGAAATGCTTTCTAGAGACTGTATAATATTTCAAAATGATCATGTTAAAACTGGGTCAAATCGCTAGTAATGTTGTCTTTGCCCTATAGAGACGTCTGGGGATTGGCAATGGTATTTGCATGACCTTTTGTTGCAGCGGTCATCCAGCATTAGCTACGTTGTTACTAAGATTTCCTTCGTTTGCAGTTAGTTCAACAATTATTGTTTTGAAAGATGGTGCTGGACGAAAGACGGAAAGCTACACTTTCGCTTGGGGCGGTATGATTTGTATGAATAGGGGATAACCATAGACATATAAAGAATGGACACGCAATCACAATGCATGAGCCCGTACGTGAATGAAGCAATTTTACTACACATGCAATTTTACTCTCTGTAAAACAGCTTTCCCCTCAATGCCGCACGCACCACCCCTCAGCGCTGTAGACTCTCTTTGTAAACATTCATTTCAATCCATCCAATCTACGGGGTGGTTGGGATAACGGGGAAACTAATACATGGACACAAATTTCCAAATACATCAACTTTTCTGCATGCAATTTGTTGTTGTTTTATACAAACACATTGAGACCAGAGGTCGAAAATTGCTTCATTTCTCTCGGCCCATTTCGTATCCATTCTTCTTATATCTATGGGGATAACAAATGACGTTTTATTTGATCTATAAAATATATGATTTTGGGACCGGCTGAAATTCACAATAAACTATTGCTGCGTAACAACTAAACTTTTTTGGTCCTGTTTGTGTTGACATTTTATTGTGTCGTAGATGCCGAACAAAAAAATCTTTAAACGATATCTAGGAACCCAAGCTCTTGCATTACTTTAATACGGTCATACTTACGCACCTATCATTGCCCACTTACTTTAGAACAAGGGTGGGCAAACTTAATACTGGTATGATCGACATTATTTTGTTTTTAATTTATCCATGACCGACTTCGAAAAATGGATTAAATTAAATACAATTAAAAATAATTTAATTGAAGTCTCTATTGATAATAATATATTAAATACATTGTATTTACTATTTTTTTCATTTGAGAAAACTTTGCTTCACATAGATAAGTGGATAAAATGCAAAATTAATTTTCATTTGCACGTGCTTTCAGAATTATATGTGATGGTATTGTTAAAATTTTTAGCTCTATAGCCAATAAATTCAATTGTAAAGTATGAGCTAGATTTGATGAAATATCCTCGTTGTCAGATTCTCCAAAAGGAAATGAAATAAATTCAAAAATCGATCGAAGATTATTGAGATTTGCAAATCGTTTTCCGAGCTCTTGATTAAAATTTTCTAGTTCAGAACAAAACACATCAATAAAATATTCACCAGTAGGCTAGGTTGTACTGGCTGGCACAGGGCCACATATAGTATACATAGTGATATCAGATAAATGGACCAGGTGAAAGAAAGTTCAGTCCACGCGACCATCGAAGGCCCCGGACTTTTTCGCGAACTGAAGGATGGCTTTCAGCTTTTGCGTTTTACATTCACCAGTAAGTTTAATATGTTTTTCTAAATATGGAAAATATTTAAAAACTGTACCTATTTAATTGTGAAGCAAAATGTTTTAATTTTGCTTTAAAAACATTTACCGAACTGAACAAGTCAACAATATTTTTTCCTTTTCTTTGCAATTGTAAATTAAGCGAGTTGTAACGGCCCATAAAATCCGTAAGAAAGGCTATTTTTTTACCCTTCCAATAGTTCATGTTTTTCTCTCAATGTGTCCAAAAATGCAATAATTTCCGGCAGCTTTACTACAATGATATAAATCTATAAATTGAACAAATCGAGAACACAACTTATCTCGGATTTTCCATTAAGGCCCCCATTCACGAACAGTCCAAATGGCTTGAGTCCATTTGGCTTGAATCCGTTTGGTTTAAGTCCAATTTAGCTCGCCACTCACGACAGAGCCTCGATCCAGTCAGTCCAGTCCATTTCCTGTCATTAATTTAGAAAAAAAAACATGAAGAAAAAATTATTTTTAATCTATTAATAGATAAGAAGCATATGGAGGAGTTTTTTTTGCAATTACAGCTTACATCTTCATAAATAAACGAAAGCCAAAAAGGAAGTGGAAAAAAGGTTGACTTGCCAAATGGCATCAAATGAGTCACGTAAATTTGGTAAAATAACTCACACTTGGGCATTCTGATTGGCAAAATTATTTAGGAATGGATGATACGACATATAACACGTTGCTACGGTTGGTCACCACATTTATCAAACGAAAGGATACACATATGAGGTAAGCTATCACTCCTACTTAGCAAGCAGTTGCAGGCTTTGGGTCAAATAATATAATATACATTCATGTGATCTATATTATTCCATAACTTCCAAAACAAAATAATGACCACCACTATCCATTATGCTGAATTTTTCGATTAAAGAAAATAATCACAGAAACAGTCACAGGTCAGCGTGTGAAGCAAGACTACCACGTTGTTTGGACTGAGGCTTCAACACACACGACTAGTCCATTTTATGGATTGTCCAAACTCGGCCTACTAAAAAATGGACCGATGACCTGAGTCCAACATGAGTCCAACATTGATTATAAATCCAATTTGTTTCCTTGTGTCCATGAGTCGATCCGAGTTCACCTACACACGGAGAGATTTTGGCCTGGCCTCCGGCCATTTGGACTGATGGACGACTGCTCGTGAATGTGGGCCTTTAGGCTTCTCCGCCACCTATGCTCTGCGAGCTTTTGTGTGAACTGTCCTATTGGATATATTAGGCCAAGGCCCATTCCAAAATGTAATGAATAAACACAGTGAATCTACGAGCAAAAAATGTAACTGGTCAAATCAACTATATATCAATAGTTGATTTAAGTTGTAGGTGTAAGCAAAATGCTTCATTTCTCTCGGCTGTTTTCATTTCCTTGTACTCTCTGTTATAATGTGCGTATGCTTACAGTAGAATGAGTAGAATGGAGTAGAAGCATTGCTTGGGAATTAGTCATGCCAGTTGTAAAACAGATTACGTGTTTAATTTTAAATTCATGTGTCATCGTCTGCAAGATTTTTAGTGCACATTTTAAATTAACCTAGTAAACTATTTAAAATGACTGTGATCGACTGTCGAGCTGTTCGCGATCGACCTCGGTCGGATCGATCCACTCCTGCTTCAGAAGCTAATACCACTTGTGTATCGGAAAGTTAATACTTCTCTCGGTTACGCTTACTCGCTAACGTGCGTACGTTAGAGCTCCTGTTCCATCTAGCTCAGAGCGTGTGAGACACCCTTCTCCCGATCTCACTAGCATGACTTCTTTCGACACCATGTGGTCGATTTCTTCATTTGGAGTGCATCTGCCCAAATTCCTGTCGACTTCCTATGAATAATATATTTTTTCATTCTCAACTCAAAATGAGCAAATAGAAAGTGATATCTGATCTTTTTGCTTTAATTTAGTGCAAAAAAAATAGTTTAACTGATTGAACTGTGCATACAGTAAAATAGACAGAACAACAGTTTGTGGAGTGAGGTGGCTCATTTTGATAGTAAATGCCACAGTATATACAAATTATATTTTCGTTCATATTTCGTGATTTTTCGGGAGACAATGTAGTGCTTTTTTGTTTTATTGTCGTTTTTACTGAATTTTCGAAGAAAATTGAGTATAAAAATTACTTCAGCGAAAATTCATATTTATTTATGCTTCGAAAGTATATTCGAAAAACCATCGCTACTTCTCCAAATAAGGATAATGTTCTAGCTGCCATAAAATATGTTCAAGTCGAAAAAAAATCACTTAAAGCTGTTGCTGTTGCTCCAAAAATTCCCGCATCCAGCTTATGACGATGTTTGAGAAAATTGATGCCACTTTTAAGAATGTCAGCAAAGTAAAAGATGAAGAATCGGTGAGATACACCGCAGGTGGCCTGTCTGTATGTTCTAGTTTTTTTTTTACTTTTCATTTTCGATTATTCTAATTTTTTCATGGTTTTTTAGATTTTTTCTGCTGAACAGAAGAGGCCATTGCCAATGATGTTGAGTCAGCTTGCAAAATGTGCTACGGCTTAAGCATCAACAATTGGCTTCGTTTGGTTGCTGATATTGCAAGGAAAGCTGGTGTTAAATATCCCGAAAGTTGGAATGAAAATATAATGGCCACAAAAGATTGTTATTATGGTTTTTGAAGCGAGATCCTAACATTTCACTACGCACTCCGGAACAGATGACAATCGGCTGAAGGCATATACCAAACCAGTTGTCGATGACTTTTTTAAAATTTTTGGACGAATCCTTCAATGCCAAAAGTATCTAGAATATGGACGAGACCAGTTTCTTGACCGTTCTCAAGAAACCTACAAAAGTCCTGAGTCAAAAAGAGAGAAAATGTCACAAAAACGAGGAACCAATGTGAACGTATCATTTACAATAAATGCAAATGGGCAATCGATTCCTCCGTTCTTCTTATTCCTAACGAAAAAATACATTCACCATTTATGACGCATGCACCGAATGAATGAATAATACAAATTGAAGTAGATGGACGAAAGGCCTTAAATTCGCCAAACTTTTCAACATTTCATCGATACCACCAATGCCTCGGAGAATGTTCGTACTTTGTTCATTCTCGATAATCATCACCGTACTTAAGCGAGTGAAAACAACATCACAACAACATCTTTGGCGAGTGAAAACAACATCACAATACTTTCGCTTCCATTTTATTGCAGCCATCGGGTGCAGACATTGGATGTTTCGTTTTTTGCACCCCTAAAAACGCAATATATATCGGCAAAAAATTGATGTTCAGTATGTGGCAGAAATTGCTGGGTCGGACATGAAAACGGTATTAAGTCAGGTTAACACCCAATCGAGATTCTCTGCAACTAGAATCTTTCCATTCAACCCTTTGATTCTCACCGAAGCAGATTTCATTCAAGCTTAAATAAGTGCTATAAATCAAAGTGATAATGACCAACGCTGATTATCCGGATGATATAAAACGGATTTATAATGCCGATTCAATTCAACCAGCCGTCTTCGGAAAGGATTCAACCCCGGAATCGACCGAAACATGCATTTTGGCATCTTTAAACGATTCTTTGAACGAAGCTGTGCCTTTGTATTTTAGCACGCAACGAAAAAAATTTGACCGTGGTCCGAAGCCGATGCAATCATGTTTTTGACCTCTGCTGACATCATATCAGAGTCGAAAATACGGCAGCTTTCGGCTGAAAAATCTCCGTCAGCAAAAGAAAAAAAGACCACTCCGGTTAAGAAGACTCGACGCTTGGATTCTCCGTCCTCCAAAGAGGACTTCTGCATAATTTGCCAAAATAGACCAAATCAAATTCGATTATATATAATGAGTGAAGCCGTGAAGTGCACTTGAAATGTGTCAATGCTACGACTAGTTATTTTCCTTGTGTGAACTGTGGAGCAGAATTAAAACTTTTTTTGAATTTTTCCAATTTCTGCAACAAACATTTGTTATGACTGGCATTTTTAATTAATTTTTTCGAAATAAATCCATAATATTCTACTTCACCCCACAAACCATGTCCATTTTCGAATAGACCTGCACCACATTTCTCTTGTGATTTTATGGTCGACCTTGCTGTCATTTTAAATATATAACTCCAAGCTTTCTAATATTTCAATCGCTTTGAAAATGCAGTGCAATTTATGCGTTTTTTCGCGAAATGAATAAAAAATCTGGCAATTCATTGCACTCTACCCTACTTCTTCCTAAACTTTCTTACATTATCCACTTTTCCTACAAACCCTACTAAAGTAGAATCCTTAATGTGCTCCCTTGATACCTGCTTTATCTGCGGTCCGGAGGATAATCCAAATACCTTAGCTAAGTCATTATCTTCATTCTTATGTGTTCCTCTGTCAATAGTCTTCAACCTAAACAATATTTCGGGTATAGTTCCTTTCCAATCATCATCATCGTGGCACAACAGCCCGACGTCGGGCCTTGGCCGCCTGGATAGTATTCCTCCAATGGTCTCGGTCACGTGACCGCGTCCTCCAGTCTTGGAGCCCCAGTAGTTGCCCGGCGTCCGCATACACTGAGCTCTCCCAACGAGCTCTTGGTCTTCCTCTAGGCCTCGCTCCGTCGACACGTCTTGCGTTCATGACACGTTTTGGCATGCGATCGTCATTCATGCGTTGCACGTGCCCAGCCCACTGTAGTCGTTGCAATTTGACGATCTTGGAGACTTCCAGCTCATCGTACAGTTCGTACAACTCATTGTTGTACCGGATGCGCCATCCATCTCGGTCGCGAACAGCCCCGAAAATCCGCCGTAGAACTTTCCGTTCGAAGGTGTCGATCCTATTTTCGGAGGCTTGTGTCAAGGTCCATGTTTCGCAACCATAGCACAGCACAGGTCGTATGATAGTTTTGTAAACGCGGAGCTTAGTTTTCCTGTGCACATATTTCGATTTCATAATGGGGAGGACCGAGAAGAATGTCTTATTTGCTAGTTGTATCCGTCGCTTGATTTCGTCAGTTTCGTTGGCGTCACTCGATAGATTGCTACCAAGGTAAATGAAGTTGTCCACGAATTTGATGCAAAGGTCCCCTACGTTGATGGTCGTGTGCGCTGGCGTCCTTGTCCTAGATTGCATCATCACTTTCGTTTTGTCCTCGTTGATTCGTAGTCCAACTTCCTTTGCTGCGGTGTCAAGTCTAAGCAGAAGTTCTTCTGCATCGGTCAGTTTTCGAGTCATGATGTTAATGTCATCCGCGTACGCTGCCAATTGTGTCGACTTAAAAAGTAGCGTGCCGCTGGTGTTCAGATTCATTGCCCGAATAGCGAACTCAAGTGCCAGGTTGAAGAGCGTGGGCGCTATTCCATCACCCTGTTTCAGGCCACCCAGAGTTTCGAAAGGATCCGTCAATCTGTTCTGGATCCGGACTTGCGAGACGGAGTTGGTCATGGTCATCTTTACAAGTCTCACTAATTTGGCCGGTATACCAAATTGCAGCATGATACTATATAGAGCGCCTCGATTGATGCTGTCATATGCTTGTTTAAAGTCGACAAAGATTTGGTATACATCGACGTCGTATTCCCAGCACTTTTGCAAAATTAGCTTGACCGTGAAAAGCTGGTCGATTGTGGAGCGACCAGATCTGAAACCGCCTTGATACTCGCCAATGATTTCTTCCGCGAACGGTTTAATCCTATACTCCAGGATTTTTGACAGGATTTTGTAGGCCGTACAGACTAAGGAGATGCCTCTGTAATTCTCACACCGCAGTTTGTCTCCCTTTTTATGTATGGGACAGATGATGCTTCTGCGCCAATCGTCTGGGATCACCTCAGTCTCCCATATTCGCAGCAGTAGTTGATGTAGCGCACTTAATAAACCCGCCCCACCAGACTTGAGTAGCTCAGCTGGTATCTCGTCAGCGCCCGGCGCTTTGTTCCTTTTCAGTGAGCGCAAGGCGAGATCAACTTCTTCTACTGTAGGGGATTGTGTGGATGGGGTTTGACCAACGGTATCATCATGGAGCTCAGCTTCTGCTGCCAGGATGTTTGATGGCGGATTCAGAAGCTCTTCGAAGTAGGACGCCCATCGTTTGTGAATACTTTCGGTGTCGCTGATAATATTGCCATCTTTGTCCTTACAGAGGCTAGTCTTGGGTTGGTAGCCATTTTTGATCGTATTTACTAATCTGTACGCTTGTCTGTTGTTCTTACTAACTAGGTTTACATTAATGTTCAGCAACTGCTCGTCAAAGTATTTTCTTTTCTTACGCCTAATTATTCTATTGGATATTCGCCGTAGCTCGTCATATTTTTCCTTTTTGGCTCTGGTTGCACGTTGGACCCATTGTCTGTAGGCCTCGTTCTTTGCGTCAAGTGAGTTTCTGCATTCTTCGTCAAACCATTCGTTTCGGGCACGTCGGGCTTTGTATCCCACAACGTTTTCTGCCACATTCTTGATTGCATTTTTGAGCTCTTCCCAGAACTCGTGGACACCTACGTTGCTGGAGTCGCGCAGCATTGGTGAAATTCTTTCCTCAAGCGCGGTCGTATATACCTGAGCCGTATAATCGTTCAGCAAATTCTCAACCGCGAAGATTTTGGGAGGGCTGAATCTCGATTGGTGCGCTGAGGAAATTCTGCACCGGTATGTTGTTTTCACCAGGAAATGATCGGAGTCACAGTTAGCTCCGCGGTACGACCGAACATCCATAACACTTGACGCCCATCTCTTGCTAATAAGGACGTGGTCGATTTGGTTGACGGTATGTGCGTCTGGAGAATTCCAGGTCTGCTTGTGAATGCGACGATGTGGAAAGCAAGTTGAGCTTACAACAAGGTTCCTGCTGCAAGCGAAGTCAATTAGACGATGGCCGTTATCATTGCATTCTTCGTGGAGGCTGTGTCCTCCAGTGGTCCCCCGATGCCAACTTTCATTCCCGACTTTTGCATTGAAATCTCCCAGTAGCATTTTGACATCATTCGATGGAAGTGAGTCGAAGAGAGTTTCAAGGCAGGCATAGAACTCGTCTTTTACAGAGTCTTCTTGTACTTCGGTGGGAGCGTGCACATTGATGAGCCAGAGGTTGAAAAATCGCGCCTTGATGCGAATCGCACACAGCCTTTCGTTTACGGGTTTGAAGTCGGTAACGCGCGACTTAAGCTGCTTGTTCACTATGAATGCTACTCCAAACTCCTTGCGGCCCGATGGTTTACCGCTTGTAAAAATGGTATGCGATTTCTTGTCATTGATCTCGCAGCCTAACCAATTTGTTTCCTGGACTGCAGTAATGCTCAGTTTGTACTGTTCGACCTGATGAAGGAGGGCCTTTTCGGCCCCCGGTTTGTTCAGGGAGCGTACATTCCAGGTTCCGAGAGAATAATCCGTTGTGCGTTTGCGTGGTCGTCGTCGTTGATCCGTCCAATCCGAGGCTTTTGTTCCAGGTTTCTTGACAGAGGAAGTTTTTACAAGGATGAGTTGTCGGCACATCGCTCAACCATTTCCATGGGGGGCCTCGGCGATAGTTGCTTCAGGAGACTTGCCTCGTGCCAGAGTTCACACAACTATGTTGCAGGTCTGACAACGTGGCTAAACCTCCCTAATGACCTGAGACGCTTAGATGTAATTCAGCCATCAGGCTGCAACTATGCAAGTTTTACTGAGGATAGAGTTACCTCGTTGCCTCAAACCCTCCTCCTTTTTCCGGGCTTGGGACCGGCATATCACAAGTTAGACTTGCGATCGGCGGAGTTGTTCCAATTGTTGTTCCAGTTGTTTTCCAATGGCAAATGGCAAATATTTGTCCTGTACACAGAGTTTTTTTAAAGTGTACTTCTTCAGGCTCATTAGAGAACCAACTTTCTACATTGACCAACTTTGTTTTTTTTTGTAAAATTCTGGTATACCAGCTTTAAATCAACAAAAGCACGTAGTTGTAATATATACAAGTTTTCCAGACATTCTTCTGGTCTTCTACTCTCCCGGTTCATTTTTTATGTTGTTGATTGTCCTTGTGTCATAATTTTCAATACCTGCACTTCTGTTCCTTTTTATCCTACCTCAGGAGCTCCGTAAGGTTCAATTCTTGGCCCTCTTTTTTTGTTGTTTATTTATAACCTAATGTCCTGTATAGAACCCTTTCTTTTGTATGCTCATGACTTTAAGATGTTTAGAGCAATCGATGCACTTGAAGAGTTTTATCACTGGCAAAATGATCTCTCTTTATTGAATAAAAGAATGTTGCGAACGAATAAAACGACATAGTTGTACGTTTACGTATAAAACAACTATTATTTACTCTTAGCCGGTTTAACATTTAGCTTTTCAAATCGCTGTCAATTTTAGAAATCTTGGCGTGATATTTAACTTGAAACTCCAATTTGATCAGCATATAATACACATCACATCCAAGGCTTCTAAATTGCCTGGTTTTATCCTTAGTTCCTCCAAACCTTTTGTTTACCTCTTCACCTGTTTGTATATTTTTTTTTTATTTGTCGGTAGTGATTTGCAATGCTGTAGTCAAGTGTGGTGACCACACTCCTAATACCTTGTGCATGCCTTAGAATCCATCCGTCCAACGCAGGCTTACTCGTTCATTGTTTAACAAATTCAACAACCCGAATTGCGATTATAATCATCGACTTTCAATATTGCAGACTTATTGTCTTAAAAGAGAGAGTTGTTTTCGACATTTGAAGAAATAAATAAATAAATAACCTCTATTCAAGGAGCTTCCCTGCTGAGTCAATCATGTAGAGTGGATGGTATGCGGGCGGATTGTCCAGGATTTCCTTTTCGAAGGGAACCAATCGGCGAAGTTTTCATCGAATTGAAAGGTCTCCGTCACGAAACAGGAGTCTTATAGCCTCCAGTAACGCGTGGCTCTCCACTACAACTTTAAGTGCTTAGAGTGGCAATTCATTTGGGCCCGTAGTGTTTTTATTCACGTATGGTGGCAGTTTTGTTGAGGTATAGTTTGCTGGCCTGAAGGTTGTTTTGCCACCATGCATTTCGTTTATATTTCATTGATGTAAAGTTAATGCTTTTTATAGGTTGACCAGTTTTCTTGCAAAACAGTTTTACGGTCCCGAAATCATTTTCGTAAGAGGGAAAGAGTGCAATCTATGGACAACATTTAAAATTCCTTACATTCGATAAAAATTTTATATTTTTTAAAGTTTTAATAAACTCACTAGTAATTCTTGAATCACGATTCTTGGAAAAATAAAATTAAAAATCATTCATGCACTCAGCTTTGTAAATTAAACATAACAAATGGAGAAAAATGCATTGATTGTTGTGGACATAGAGGAAAATTTGGGATTATTAAGCAATGTATACAATAGTAAAAAAATTCTCATTGATTTTAGCTTAACAATTTTCTTACACAAAGCTTTGAATCCTTTTTGTACTTTTGGTATTCAATCAAACCAATGTTTTGTTAAAAACTCATTTTAATTCGAAAACACCACACTTATAGCCGCATTTCATTGCGCGAAAAAATGTTTTGCAGTTGTTTGAAAAGTTTGTCGGAGCAGTTGTGTCCACCAAGGGAAATATATCAACGTTTGTGAATTGAAAATGAAATTTTTGCAGTAACCGCATAATGTTGGGATTTTTCCATTGCATACTAAATACCATCTGCAAAAAGTTTATGTCACAGGTCGGAAAACGTTTGTAAAAATTACGAGTACGGGATTTTGTGCTTCAGGTAGAATCAAAGAGTTGTTGCCGAGTCAAACCAAAGAGCTGTGTAATTTTAAGTACAGCATAGTTTTCATTAAGCAGTTCGTTAGGGAGAACTCCGCGTTGCAGAAAGCTCAGTAGAGTAAATGGAACTTTCGTATTGAAAGAACATTGGGCTGGAAACATTTTCATTCATTTAGTTCGTTTAGAGTTTTAATAATTTGGCTGTGAATGAAATTATCTCGAAAGTTGTGAGTTGCCTGATTTTATGAGACATGAATAGTCATTTTTTTCCAGAAAACAGGAATTTAGACCAATCAAGGAGAAGAAAATATGGTGTAATCAAATGTGCAACAGCTTTGAAGTATGACCAAAACATCAAATTTTTAGACCTTGCGACTATATTTCAATGGCTTTCAAAATGTTCAGTGTTTAATTTCTGTTTTTGGCTATAATTTTGCTTATGATATGATATTTCATCAAAAGGGTGTCGTGAATGTGAGTCATTTGCCTTATTTCCGTTAGTCTGCTAATTTATTTTACCAACTGCAACCTTAAAGCTCGCAGAACTTTAAATTAGGCCCTAGTAGGCCCTTGGTGCCGACACACAACTTCTTTAGCGTTCGAAGGTCAGCAACTAAGAGGGGCCAGTTCATTAACGTTTTCATGTTTTCCAGAAATTCAATTGCAAAAACTTTCAATCGAAACGTATGACGAAAAATCGTATATCAGACACACGTGCTGTTTTCAAGTGCCAGATTGTTTGAGGGTTGAGAACGAGAACACATGAGCTTAATTTTTCTTCTATATTTAAGCGTCAGATGACTTAAGATGCTCTACAAACCTGGCCGCCTATAGATGCATACAAAAAATACATTTTGCCCTTTTAAACTGTCTTTTGCAAGGTTCAAGATCGTTCGGTCAGTTGATTATCTAATGGTGGGACCATTTTTGTCAAAGCTCATAATTCACTTAATGGGGTCTCCTGTACCAAGCTCTTGTCCTCTTCACTAGATGAATATGTTCTTGCACGCATCTATGTAACTTGACCCACTGCATTGCTTGTTTTTTCAATTTGCATCCCAGCCCTGGTATGGTTTTTTACAATGACAACTTCCTTTTTGCTTTTGGTATTTTAGGTTTTTTTCGTTTTCAATGTTCCCAGTAATGTTCCATGTTACCGATATTATGACAACGAGTGTCGTTTCTTTTGCTAATTTTTTTTGTCTATCTCTTTACTCATTTCCTCAGCTTAGTTGCACTCCGAATGCTTGTCGTTTATCTCATTCTTGTAAAATTTCTTTATCATCTATTCATCTATGGACTACTTTTTATCTCATGTAAGTCCTGATCCCCATAATCGTCTCTTCACCATAAATCTGGTCAAGAGGCAGATCTGCTTGTATATCAAAATCTACGTTCTTATGCCAGAAAGTGAGCAAGGAAGCAAGGAGTGCATATTACTGCCATATTGAAGCCTCTGTCTTATTTCTATCATCAAAAACCATTTAAAAGCTATGTCCATTTCGTTACAAATGTCCCTGTAAACCTTTGTAAATTTGTCTACTCCGTAGCTACAAAAAAGGTGGGTTGTTGGCGAGTCTCTTTTCTTTTGCGACTTCTGATCGTAGTTCCTCACTTCCTTATGTTATATCCTCTTGTGACCTTGGTAGTATTCCCTGTCTCGAACGAACCTCTAAGAATTCAAATGCTTACCAGTAATAAAAAAAAGTAATCTAAATAATAGCACCAGATAAAGTGCTGATAGTTGACCGAATGTCTTCGCGAGGTCACTCTGTGCTGAGTATTTTACCTAGTACTACTAAAGCTAGCCACGCGTGTAGATTTTGCAGCTATAATGTAATACCTCTATTCGCTTATTCTGGTATGCTCCTCAAAAAGGTAGCTAACAATAGAGTTGACGCAATAATTAAGTATTTTCTTGCTTTTACGCAACATGGTTTTAGTAGAGATATCTCAGTATTAGTCAACTTAATATCGTTCTCTGATACTGTTGGTCCAGCAATCGACTAGCAATGCAGGTGGATATAATAAATATAGGCTTTACCAAAGTTTGCAATTCATATATTTTTTAGATAGCTGGATGGCTAATTTATTCCAGATTTTTCTTTTGATTAATAGGTCGTACTTGCCTCGTTACTTTGAACTCACGTTCTTCATCTCCTTTCCATTCCACTTCTGATATTACTAAATGTTCAATTCTTATCACTCTGCTTTTGTTCTTGTTTATAAACAATATTTTTTTCCGCATTAATTCCAACTCTTTCCCTTATGCTGACAAGAAATAAAAACTCATCAACAGCAATCGTCTTTGCGGATGATTGGCTTTTTACTGCCGTCGCCGACAGTTTAAATTCTGTAGCTAACTATTTCGATCATCCACTATTCCACAGGTATCCTGTACAGTACAGTTATTGTCGCGCCAAGTGTATTTATCAGTTGCTCCACAGGGCAAATTATACATACGTCTGTAACAGGTGCAGGTTACACGCCGCTCTAGTTAAAAAAGGTCTTGGATTTTTAATTGCCATTATTGCTTGTAACTCCCCAAGGGCTTCAAACTTTCTTTCGACGGAATTTCGCTGCAAAACATAGCGTAAACACAAAGCTAAGCTTCCGAATCATTTGTATTCAAAAGTCTTGATCTCGTCCCAAGATGGAAATGTGTAAAGATCTCTCTCAGAAGATTGGATTAGAGCCCAAGGATTTTCAGTTTCTCAACAGATATGAAAATCACGAAAGTTTCTCATTTTAATAGAAGTTGCCCATCGTTTTACTTTTCAATTAGTATAGGGTCGCCCATTTAGTGGTTTCTTTCTAAATCATAGGTTATTTTGACACTGAAAGCGCTCAAAATCTTGACCAAAAGTCAGTATCATACCTCCGTGGAACGAAATGACCCGCTTTACGCTTGAACAACGTCAGGTAATATTGAAAGCTTATTTCCAAAGTGAGTGCTGTGTAGCCCAAACAGTGCGTTTTTTGAAAACTAGTTTTGGCCCACCGCGCCTGCTGTACGCAAGTTTGTGAAAAAAGTCCCTGAGTCTGGCATGCTAGTGGGCAACGCTCATGGCTCTCGTCGTCGTACGGTGTGCACAGACGAGAATGTGGCTGCTGTAGTCGAGAGTGTGAGACTCACTCCACGAACATAAACTCGCCGATGGTCTCATTTCACGCACTAGCCTGAGGAGAATTCTGCACAAGGATCTCAGATTATTCGCTTACAAGGTCCAATTGACTCAGCAATTGAAGGCGCATGACCATCCACTTCGTTATCGCTTCGCAATTTGGGCCTTAGAGCAGCTTGAATTGAACAACGATTTTAGGCGAAAAATCATCTTCTCTGACGAGGCACATTTTCATCTCGGCGGCTACGTTAACAAACAAATTTGCCTCATCTCGGGCTCGGAAAAACCGCACGTTTTTGCTGAAAAGCCAATGCATCCACACAGATTGACAGCTTGTTGCGGATTGTGGAGTGGTGGCATCATTGGACCATTTTTCTTCGAAAATGAGGCTGCGAACAATTTTCGGTCAACGGTGAACGTTACAGAGCCATGTTATCCGATTTTTTTTTTACCGAAATTGAAGACATGAATTTGAATGACCGCTGGTTCATGCAAGATGGCACGCCATGACACACAGTTCATGCCACAATCGATTTTTTACGCATCAAATTCCCAAATCGTGTTATCAGCCGTCTAGGTGATGTCAATTGGCCGCCTCGGAGCTGCGATTTTACCCCTTTGGACTTTTTTTTTGTAAAAAACCGACTGATGTTAAGCCAACAATCCAGAAATGATTCAAGCACATAAGGCCAATATCATCCAAGGAATCGTGAGCTATAGCCCGAAACCATCAACAAGGTCTTGGAAAATTGACGTGGTAGAATGCGCTTCTGCGAAGCCAGCCGAGGCAGCCACTCGAACGATATTGTGTTCCATCATTAGTCTGAATGTTTACTCTTACGAATAAAGCCATGGAAAACAATTGAATTTAGTTCATTTTATTGCATTTATAAAAAGAAACTTGTATTTGGCCCACCCTATACGTTATCAAAATTAGTACATATAGCAGATAAATTTTTATTCGCAGTTGCAGTTCTGTCGTCATATTGGGAACTCATTTACAGTAACTAATTTCATTGGATCACCTCTTCTCTCTACTTCTTCCCTCTCTAAAAGTCGACGATGTGCGAATTCCCGGATTTTTCGTAAAATAAGATTTGAAAATATATCGCGTCTTCTAATTCGCTTCGACATACTATTTTAATTATTGTTATGGGAAGCCACAGACATTTTCCCACTTCACCCCAAGTCTGTTTCGAAATGAACCGGAACATTTAGTGCTGATAATTGACGTGAGAGTGAAAATTAAGTTGATGCTCTGAGGATGTGGAAGGATGTTGTCAGCTATGTGTTCGGTGTACAGGATGCGACTTAAGTGATTGGATGCTTCATGAAAATGTTTAAAAGGGGCATGTAGAAGATGTTTTTTTTCCAGTCAAGCTGTTAAAAATAAACCCTGAAACCACCTTATTTAAATGATCTCATCGGCCAACTAGCAAATTTGAACGATTGTTTTCAAAATAATTTAGCAGTTCTCCTAGTTCGAAAAGTATTTTTTTCAAATCAAATTTAATTTAATATTATTCTGAATCGAATGCAAATATTGCATTCCAAATGAGAATTGAAACTTTAATATCTCTTTCTTCCTCGTTGGACAGAGAAAAAATAGTAAGATATCGCTACGATAGCTAGGGTAGACTTTATTTGAAAAAGACGTTCGAATATTTTATTCAGATACTATCGCAATCCTCGCAACGTACTAGCGAGAAGAACGAATCGCGCGTTGTTTTTTCATTTTAAATAAAAATACGAATGCTGTAGATCGTCCTTGCAAGCACTCGGACGGATAATGCACTGTGGCTGGCAATTATCCTCTGATAGCTATTCCATGTCTCAACGGGTCCGATATGTTCGTACACTCTGCAGAATAAGTAGAGCCACAACGACGAAGCGAATGAACTGTGCATGTGAAAGAGCAGGAATGCTCATCAACATCCTGGCCACAGGCATATTGAACAGCGCATTCCAGCAAAGTATTCCCACACATTTGTAAATGGAGTAATGTGGAAGAGAATGTGGTTACAGAGTTTCCGCATTTGGTTGCGGTCCATTTATGTAACGGCGATAACGGGCATTCAACGATTCAAGCCGACTCGTTAAATGGACGCTGGTTCTTTAATAATTTAATTTTAGCATTTACACCGCATTTACTTGAGTGCAAGTCGATAGTCGATGGTCCTCTATACGTACTCGTATCTGTCGTCTGCAAACTGAACGTGTATTAGCACTCAGAATGCGAGTCTTTTTGCGTGGGAACGGACATGTGGCGCTCGTTCCGGTACTGTGCAGAATGCTACCGACTCTTGCAGAACAGTTCACCAACATTCTAGTTTCGAGAACAGGAATCGTTGTTGTCAGAGTTGCGTTAATTTGAATGTGATTCTCGGAGCTAATGCTATTAGCCGCGTTTGGGAACCAATTCCGCCTAAATAATTTGGAGGTAGAGAATAGTCCCGAAATATCTCTCGAGAATCATTCATTGAAAGTTTGAGCTCCGAACAATACAATCCACCGAGAAATTTACCTCATTCAGTTACAAGTCTCACATTCAGGCCAGTAAATGCCTATACTCGGCAAAATTTAGAAGTCAACAGAATTTTAGTTAATTTAATTTATTGAACAGTTAAGATATATGTTTTAGCTGAACGAATTTAATTTTTAATATTCAAAAGATCGGTCGAAACTAATCAAACGATTGAGTTGCGCTTAGGTTGTGTACATAAAACTGAGTAAGGATAGACCATACTTGTAATTGCATTAAATCTTTCACCTTTTGTATCTTTGAAGAATTATTGCTCCATACAAACTTTTTGGATCAATACGTTAGCATGATAATGATCAGAGCTGAAAATATATTATGCTGTTTTATTTTATCGATGAATACCTTTGCAGTCGACTGTTGAAAATTGTTGTATCCGGCTTAGCTCTGTCCAACCGTCGTCAGTGCAACATGATTTCAATTAAGGAGAAGTAAGAAAACATAACCTGCGTGCCTTGGTCCCGTCGACTACCTCAGTCTGGTCGTGGGCATTTGGGTTTACGATTCCCTCGTACTACGGCACGCAAATGAAACAAACACAAATACAAACTTTCTAAGGGGAAGGACAGCAGAGATTCCATGTTGGAATCATTATTTGCTTATGCGAGTCTATTCCGTCATAATAAGACTATCTTTTAATTCATTCAAACTTATATTTATCATTAAAAATGGTAAAAGTAACTAACAACAATAAATATTTAGTAAAAAACAAATAGAATAAATTGATTCCACAACGAAATATGACAAAATGTATCGAGCTCTCTATTGCCGAAATTTATCGATTGTTTTGGGTGGGCCTCAATTTTCACCCGATTCCGGCTGGAATTGGTTTACACCGATCCTAACACACCAAATAGTAATAAACCACAATTCAAAATTCATTCAAATAATATCTCAAACTAAAAAAATATATGGCTAGAAATCAATCACTTGCAACACCCACACGAAAGATTCCTCATTAGAACGTAGCAGAGCTATATATCATAATATCGTTACTATTTTCCTTTTATCTTTTTTTTTAATTTTAATTTAATCAGTTCTCAGAACATTACAAAATTATAGTTCAGAATATCGTGTTAATTTTTATCTTTTGAATTTAATCCAATTTGATTAAAGTGTTGTATTTATGAATACTGATATAATAAATTTGTAAGCAGAAAAATCCCGAATTTTAAATCAATTATACAGTACTTATCGTGCCCTTCCATTACTTGAATCCAACTCGACATTCATTCCTTGATCAATCAACTATTTAGTAATTCTTCCAGCTCGTTTTCTCGATATATTTTTTTCTTTTCTTCCTCCGTTCTGATCTTGAATTTCAGCAAAATCTTTTACATTAAATTACACGCATCGCTCGACATATATCGGTTCCAGACACCTTCAGGAACGGAATAATCTTGCTGCTGCACCACCAAATTACATTGTTCCGCCATTTTTCTTTACTTTCACCATACCTTCCCAAAAATACAACAGATCTTACCAATTTCTTCAATTTTTTCTTTTAATTCCTTCACAAAAAGGAAATTTTTTTCACTTTGGCTCTTCTCCCCGCCGACCAAAAGAATCCCTCTTTTTTCGAAGTACCGTAATTTTCCAACTACCGAAGTTTTCCGGTACTTCTCCTTCTCAGATATTTTTCATACGTTTAGGGCATTACTAATTCCATTTGTGCAGTCATGGGTTGCAACTATCAGCTGATAGGCCATTCTCTCAGACATATTGCGGAACATTCAACAACGGAACATCTCGGCTGCCAGTTGTTTGACAACTGTGACCTGCCGAGACGTCGCGGCCTGCTGAGGTTTGTATGTTTTGATTTGCTTTTCTTTTTAACCATTATTTGTTTTATTCATTAATTTCCAGCATCACAACAAAGTCCAAAGTATAATGTAGTGAACTTTATCACCCACTTTCTTAAATATAAGCTATACATGCCTTATCAATATATCTGAAATTATTAATACTGTGATAAAAACGAAAAATCGATATTTTTTCCCTTATTTTATTTCAAATGTGTCCTTTATGAATTTTCAGGTTAAAATTATCCTTTCTGCCGGCCCAAAGACCAAAAAATGCAATTTATACGTTGCAAAAAGAACAAATAAATCGATCAGCGCTTTACTCAGTTATTCAGCAAGAATTATTTATTTTGATAATTTTATGATCTATTTTTTGATTTAAGTAAAATTTAACCCTTTTACCGTTGTGAATGTTTTCGTGTGTATACCTGATTCAGATCTTTAAGTCATAAGGTAACTTTCAATATAAAGGACAAAACACTATATTGTCATTCATTCATCCAGGAACTCTGTAACTGACAACATGGAGTCGAAACAAGAACGACAAAATATGGAAAATCCCGAAATCAAGTTTTCAAAGTTTGCTCAGTACCTTAAAACGTCACTTTCAACGGTCAAACGAGTAATCTTACCCGTTTTTTACACTAATCAGTAAATTAGAAGAAGGAGCTAGTTGCTACAAGGAAAAAATGATCAGGTAGAAAATCTGGAAGCATAGACAAGGACTTAGCGAAGAAAATTGCCTGGTCTAAGGAGCGATATTTTTATAGTGGAAGACACAATCAAGGCCCAGTTATATAAAGGAATGTATGCAGAAGCGGTTGTTGCCTTGTGCTAATAGTCATGAAGGGCTGTGGTGCTTTGAATAGACCTAACATCAAGTCATTATGCTTAGAAAACACTGGAGTAGTATGACAGCACACACGTCGCTTTTACCACCAAGGAAACCCCTGAACTTAGACCAATAGGGAGATACTCGGCTCAAATGAAACGAATATTGAAAGAATGCAATGGGAAAGCTAAAACTGTATTTAAAAATAAATGAAAAACCCAACCGAGATCTGAAAAAAATTTAATGCCGGCCTCAATCGAACAATTCAAAATGTTCACTCCAAGCGAAACTAACTATTGTGAATGTAGTTTCTGTATATTTTTATCAGGTAAGCTATACTAAAAAAATATCTTATTATCCAGAACTGAAGAGGTTTCATTTTATGTGCTATAGTTAAAGGATCAAATTTTACTGCGAAAGTCCTTATAGCAACCATTGCCTAACTTTTTCGGGCAGTGTTTTTTTAGCCTTCACCTTGAGACCAGACACCTGTTGTCTTTGTTAAGTAGCGTCATTTATGTATATTACCAGGAAGATTATTAAGGTATTTTAAGGTGTCTCTAAGTATAGCTGGTGCAACTTCAGCGTTTACCATTTTTCTGAATTGATTAAGTGAACAATTAGATGCGCTTTCAAAGGCTTCATAAATGATTGGTCTTGGATTATTTACATTATATATTTATATGCAGAAGTGCAATGAAATGTGTATAAATTTTCAAAGTTAATAGTTCAAACAAAGCTTTGATTTTTTCTAAGCCACCAGTATTTTTTCCTAGATTTCTGGGTTTTCCCTAGAGTCCCACTATTTTTGCCTGCTTTCATAATTCTTTCAAGACTCTCAAATTTGTTTTAAGCTTCCATGATTTTTATTAATACTCCCAGTATTCTTTCTAAAGTCCCTTGATTTTTTCTAAGTTCCCATGAACTTTTGTAGACATGAACTTTTTCCAGACTTTATCTGGTCTCTTCTCGACTCCTAAGATTTTTCCTAGAACTTCTTAGTTTCTGTAAGCTCTTATGGTTTTTCTAAGATTTCCTGAATTTTTTCTAGAGCCCTCGGATTTTTTAAGACTACCAGAGTTTTTTTCTAGATACCCTGATTTTTCCCTAGATTTTTAAGATTTCTCTCCCATTCTATTATTTTTGTCTAATTTCTAATAATTTTTTTAAGACACTCAAAATTTTTACGAAATTCTCCGCAGTTAAAAGTTTTTTTTGAAGACAACCAATTTTTTTTTAAACCCCTGACTTTTGCAAAGCTTTCATGATTTTTTTTAAATATTCTCTGAGCTTTTTCTAGAGCACAGATGCATTCACAGTTTTTGTTTTGTAAGTTATACAGAGTGTCTTAATAAACTTCTACCGAGATGAACCAGAAATTATAGTCCCGTCAGCTCAGTCCCCTTAATTAGTCTGTAAAAACCGTTGAAAATGGTATTAAAATTCAAATTTGTTTGGATATATTTTGTTTTGTGTATTCACATAGTGATAAAATGAGTATAAGTTTATCCTCGGTTTGTAAAGATATTAAATAAATTTCACAAAAATGAAAGCAAAGAGAGTGACATGGTTGACAAAATCATATTTGTGCAGATCCCTAAATTTATAGAGAAAATGTTTTAGGTTTGTAAAGTTCCCCTAAGCTCTACTCCAATAGTTAGAGCACTAGCTCTTGGCGTGTGGGATCTCAAGTTTGAAGCCACGTATCGACGGAGAGCTGCGCGTCGAATTTTAAGTCAATCAAGTTCTGACAATGTAGTTGACTCAAATCATTCATAAAAAAAATTATATTGTAAAAATGAAGTCTTTACTATCTTAACTCGCTAAGGCTCCGATGAGTTGCAGCGGCGCAACCTTTCGTAAAAAAGGTAGATGCTGCGTTATTTAGAGCGAAGCAAAATTGTTAACTTATCAGATTGTGGAACAATTAAGTTCACCAAAGTGTGAGTGTCAATACCGTGCATCAGTTAATGAGCATAAATAATATCCAGTTTCGAAGTCCTAGTCTGAAACTCTTCTCTCCAAAACTAGGGATTGGGCCGCGTAGAATACAAACCGCAATTGATCCAATGTCGTGGTTTCTCACGAACATTTTTTTGGGCCTGGGTTTCCGTGACTGATGCTTGATCTCAACGTGGAAAGCATTTGCTCTGCGCACATTCAAGCAACCCGTAAAAATTCTAGATTGAAACTGTTTTTGTGAACGTGGATTTGGCTACCTCGAGCTACCTAGTGATAATCTGTACGCTAAAAAATATTGAAAATTTAAATGATAAAAGGTTAGTTAAAACAAAAACTGAATATTGTACTAGGATAATTATCCAAAAGTCAATAAAAGGATATTGGCTCCACTATTCCTGTGGTGTTTCCTTACGTTGAAACTTGAAAAAAAAAATATTGATTTGGAAACACTTCGCACTAGCCATTTATCTTCGAAGGAGGAAAATTCAGAAAAAAAAGTCACAAATAATTCTGGATAACAACGGTAATTTCTCAATATACTCAGTAAGAGAGAAGTATTATTTTGCTTACCTTCAATACAAAAAAGTAAGTCACTATGATTTCTGAGAGAATAAATCTTTTGCATTGCGTCCATCAAAGTATAAAAAACGATGATTTACGCTTTTCTGGTCCGGAAAAAATATTGTACCGTAAGCACTGCCTTTTTGCATGAGAAACTTCAGCAACAACTACTTCAGTTACCCATTGCTATGAGTCTTTTAAGTCTTCAGAGACCTAATACGTACCTTGTCATATTCTGTAGGACCACATTGGGCGCCAAATAAAACCTGATTAATTTTCCATATTATTTAGTGCATTTAGGCGATATGTTGGCAGTATTTTGAATTGCCAGCAAGCAATGATGCTAGTTTTCCATATATCGTTGTGTTTACGCTAGAGTGCGTGACTGGGTTGAAAAGAGCGGCTCTCAAATCAATCACCAAATAACAGATCAATAAATAATATAAAATCTTGAAAAATGAGGGCTTGGTTGTATCGAGAATATTGTAGAGTCGGAAAAGTTATTTTTTCTGAAACATTGATTTTTTCATGCTAATCAAATTGGTTTAAAAAAAAATGGTTTAAGAAAACTTACATATTTATGTGGGTAAATTTTGAATCCAACAAATTTTTATGCAAATATGTGAATATCGTCACTTTTACCACTTATGTCTATATTCATATATAGCACGACTAAATTCATAATTTTCGATGCTTACACAACTTTTCAAACTCTTCAGGCAAAATGAAGTAATGCATTTTAATTTTAATCCTTTTTCAGTAAACGTACAAGAAATCATATTCATCTATCCACATACAATGTACAAGCTCATCTAGCTCTATATTGCATCCCAACATAGTTTAAAGCTGGCTTTCATCTCACAAGATATACCGCGAGAATGACTTCATGCAATCCACTTCTCGGCATGGCAAACACATAGTTACATCATGATCAAGAAAAACTTCTCCCACTTTCGTTCTATTTAGCATTGAGAGGCTGTTTATTAAAAAGTTGCGGTTTTTCGTAGTTTGCCTTCAATGCATCCGCGAAGTGTTGTGCTTCGTTAAAGGACCATAAAACATGAAAGAAGTTAATGTTGCATGCAGGATTCACTTCGTTTACTTAAAACTTGTTAATGTATTTGTAGCGAAATTGTTAAGAGCATTAGTATTATGGTTGTAGATGTATATGTTTCGCTTGAACATGTTAGTTGGATACACGCTGAAAAATATTGGTAGAAAATTGATCTTAACAATGATGAACTATTATGCATAATAATATTTATATTGATTTTATGTTAGATAAGGTGATTTTACGCCAGATAAAGTTGTTCAATCTTATTTTGAAAAAGGAAGAATGAACTTCCGCATTGCATGAGGAAATCTTTTAAGCTGTCTGAATTTGCGTGGCAAGTAACTTGATCGAAAGGTTGCAATGAAAAAGAATAGTACTTATCAAAAATTGACAAAGAAAACAAGTCGTTAAAGACGCCACATTTATACTGGACTGTTTGAATCTATAAACAAAAATTACAAGTACGTTCTGTGAGAAACTCATTGCAACTAAGTGCACTCAATTTGGTGGAGGACTGAAGCCTAGTCCTAAAATTTTGGATCTATATAGGGTGATATCAACACGTGCAAGAGATCGCTACGCTCTTGAGAAAATGTTTGAACACGAAGGTGGTAGTAAGACCAATGAAACCGAGAGGCGTTCAAACCGCGGTGTGTGTCATCACCATGCTAAATGAACGCGCGACTAAACCGACTCGGTTTTCCACTCGGGAAACGCTTTGCTGGATCCGCCGTGTTTGTCATGACTGCAATTGGCGCGGAAACAATGAAGCCGTGACGTTACAAAGTGGGTTTTCCTAACTTTTTGATACAAACCGGAGCTATCTAATACCCTCAGGGGTAAGGTGATTATGCAGGTGGGCCAATTCGGGGTACTCGCCAAACCCAAAGCAAAATAAGTCGGAATTAAAAGTTTAATTAAATCTCGAGAGAGTGCTCTCGCTCGAAATCCTACCCTACAATGCAAGAAAAACCGCAAAGCTTGATTCACACAAAAACAGAACATGAATCGACCTCTGAAAATATATTACCAGAACGTTCGTGGTCTGAGGACCAAGGTTAATTATGTTAATATCTCGTCTGTAACTGCGTCTGATGATATTGTCCGTCTAACAGAAACCTGGTTGTCTGGGGATATATTTAGCAATGAAATTTTGCCCCTTCACACTGTTTTTCACAGGGATCGTAATCGATCTGTGAGTAATCTTTCATTAGGAGGTAATGTTTTAATTGGTGTACATAAATCTCTGAACGGAACGCTGTGCAGTGACTTCATTCCTTCCACCCCGGTTGAATGTGTGATTGTCCGTATTTTTCTTTCACCATCCTCATAGTTGCTTGATTCTTCAATCTACATCCCTTTTAGTAGCCCCATTCTGGTATCTGAACGTTTCTTTGCGGAAATCTCGTCCTACCTCAATGGCAGCTTCCCTTCTGCTTCCTTACTGTTATGTGGTGACTTTAATTTGCCGTCGCTGGATTGGGATGATATTTTCTCATGTATTTTATCTTCAATCAATACTTGTCTCGCAACCTCTTCCTTTATGTCCCTTTGCTCACTTTCCCAATTCAACAATGTACCTAATACTTACAACAGGATTCTCGAGCTCGTTCTGACTAATCTGCACTCTTCTTTCTTTTACTTGAGTCCTTCTCTATCTCCGTATGTGCGCCCCGATCCTCACCATCCTCTTTTTTTTATGGATTTAACTCTAAACCGTTCGTCTAAAGACAAATCTGCCTCTACACTTCGTTTCAATTTTAAAAAAGCAAACTATTGTCCAATAAAATAAATGGCTAAGTGTGGATGATGCTGTCTACAAATTTTATTCCTTCTTGTCTAACTTAATTTAAAAAGAAGTTCTGACGTTTAAAGAAGTTTAAAGAAGTTCCAACCCTTCGTGGGTCACCGTCGATGTCGCGATTGCTCTTAGAGCCAAAGATGCAGCGCGTAGCAAATAGAAAAAGACTAGCTCACTTGATGACCTTTTGAAGGTTAAAAGGTTACAAGCAGCTGTTAAAAAGACAGTCAATGACGCAATGCGTGTTTACCTTGTGTATGTCGAAACTTCATTACTTCTGACAATCCTAAGCCTTTTTGGTCCTATATCAAATCCATTTAAACTTTCTCTGGCATTCCTTCTGTTATGTATCTTCATGATAAGTCTGCGTCCTCACCTCAAGATTCTTGTGAGCTCTTTGCTCAATTTTTCTCTTCTTTCACCTCCCATCTCTTCTTTCACCTCCCATCTCTTCTTTCACTTCGCCATCAACTTTTTTTCCCGCATTTGATTGTACCCTTTCTGCCTTTTTTACTAATCCCTTAGAAGTGGAGTTGTTAATGTTGTCTCTCGACGCAAGCACTAGCTTATGTGCTGACGGCATTCCAAATTTTTTCACCAAATTATTTTCATCTTTCTTGTGTGTTCCTCTGTCAATAATGTTTAACCTCAGCATCGCAGCCGGGACCTTTCCATCCTTTTGGAAATCCGTCAACATATTTCCCATCCATAAAGCTGGTGATATTTCTTCCATCTGTAATTACCGTCCCATATCACTTTTGCCTTGTTTTAGTAACCTCCTCGAAAGAATCGTTTACAAAAGAGTGTACCCTTTCGTCCAGCCCCTGCTGACCAGTGAAGAGCATGGATTCATCAAACACACACAAACACTGTTGCTTCCACAATCGACCAGCAAAAGCAAGTCGATGTCCTCTATACCGACTTTGCCAAGACCTTCGATTCTGTGAACCATGATATTCTTCGGTCAAAGTTAACAGGGCTTGTTCTCTCCGGTGCCCGTTTTTGTTGGTTCGCCTCCTACGTTTATGATCGTTCTTGTGTTGTTACTGTTAACTCTTGTTCCTCTACACTTTTTCTCCTACCTCAGGAGTTTCGCAAGGAACCATTCTTGGCCCTTCATTGTTCCTTTTATTTTTAACAATCTTGCTTCCCTCTTTAACTCACCCTGACTTTTGTACGCTGATGATCTTAAAATTTTTAGAGTGATTGAATCCGCTAGCGACTGTACCATATTGCAGAGCGATTTGGATGCTTTGGATAACTGGTGCACTGCTAATTCCGTCACTTTGAATGTTGCGAAGTGTCATCAAATGTATTTCACCCACAAAACATCCCCTTTGCTCTTCTCCTACTGTGTCCTTGGCTCTTCTCTCAATGTTGTTTCTAGTATCAAGGGACCTTGGCGTGATTTTTGATTCCAAATTGAAGTTTGACTTACATATTCTACACATCCCTGCCAATGCTTCTCGTCTTTTTGGCTTCATCATCAGATCCTCTAAACGTTTTGTTAATCTTTCCACTTCTCTATATCTGTTTTTTTCCTTCGTCCGTAGTATTCTTGAATACTGTTGCCAAATTTGGTGTCCACATTACGGATACTTGATCGATGCTGTTTAATCCGTGCAACGCCGATTCACCCGCTCCTTGTTCTATAAGTACAGTATTCCGTATTGTGATTACAGTATGCGCCTCTCCATCCTTCTAAGTCTGCTTGATTTTTCATCCCTTGAGTCGATTATTTTCATCGAATTAAACTGGAATCTACTTCTTCAAAATCCATGGCGAAAGTACTTAATTAGTTGCCATTAGCATATCCAGTAGCTTGAAAGTGCACTCAATATGTAGACATGTTTTCTTTTTTCTATCAATTCTATTTTTCTCTGATATGCATCCAAGACTTAAAAGCTTATACATATATCATTTATAAGTATGGCGTAAAATATACCCACGTCCGTAGCAGTGAATCAATTTAAAAACAACAGCAAATCTGCGGAATATTAGAATCTGTATCATACGCCTACAACCACCATCAAAAGCTTTAAATAATGCATCAATTTTTACGCTAGTAATTTCAGTTGATATTAAATCGTGTTCAGCGAGCCCACTCAAGAGCAATATAGAATTTAAAGCATTTTACAAGAACTGAGTCTTATTAGCCTGCCGCCCCTCTTTCACGATAAAATTACAAAGTCATACGCACATTTTCCCATTTCCCTGTAAGTGATGAATGCACTAATACAATAAACTCTTACAGCCCACAATTTTGTCCTTTTCTTCGTAGCACGTAAAATTATTTGCTTGAAGAATGCGGATATAGACATCGGCATCGACATCTTGAAAGCTTTTCAATCAACTACAATTTATCAAGTGTCAATTTTTGAAACGTTTCATGAATTTTTCTCTCATATAAAACAAATTCATTACTTTCCTGTCTGTCTCCGGAAGCCCATTCGGATGAAGTTTAAGAGCTGCCGCTTGATCGGCTCAGATTTTTCTTTGGAACCGCGGCAAAAAGGGATGTACGAGTGGTTGGAAATCACACGGTTCAATGGGTGTTGCCTGAGCTTGAGTGAAGAAGGTGGCTTCAAAAAAACAAGGATATTATTCTTTTCTTGATTTTGAGTCGTGTTCAACTGACTTTGCAGCTAGTGAATTACCTCAATCTAAATGAGTTTAGCATACACAAAAGTACACACTTTTCAAACAAATAAAAGTGTATTCCAGCTTTTCATGATTGATTTTGAACTTCTGCAGATATTTTCAAGTTTACAGAATACAGCAGCACTGTTGGAAAACTTATCGCGATTCCCTGTACAGCCTCGATAATCAAGCCTGTCATCGCCATAATAGACAAAGTAATCAAGGCCAATTGCTGAGATGAGTTCCTCCGTTTCACTTAAGAGCGCTCATCCTTTCGGGATGAAAATCGTTCCGATTATGATGATGATAATTCGCCCATTTCAGCGGGTGCAGCGGGCTGAAACGGTGTGGAAGAAATTGGGATGGAAATCTGAAAAATCGACTGAGAGTGCGACGATGTCGATAACGGTGGCGTCGACGACGACGACGACGGCTGGTGCAAAACGTCCTGGGAAAAATTGCTCTGGATTGCATATGGAGCGTCGTGGTGAGCCATGAAAGTGAATTATTTTTATGAAACGCTGCAGATGCCGTGACCTATTCTACCACGGAAATCGTAACGGTTACTCGAGCTTATCGCGTTGAGATCACGGCGGAACATGCAATTCGACAATAAAGCTAAAGAATGAGGTAACAAAAGCTTAGCACTCGGTCGGAGTTGCGTTTTGATGGTGACTATCATGGGTGGTTCAGTCTGATATAATTACTCTTTTCATGTTTGCTTGTTAGTTTACTTGCTTGTGACTGGGCTTGTTAAAATGTTATGCGGTATACCCTGTCATAGTTCTAGTCTGACCACAAACTGCTCGCTGTGCACGAAATCGCTTGAAATTTTCGTTAGTTTACAGTCCACGAAGCTTTTGGTAAATCGAAATAGTTTTGATGATGTTACAAGTAAGAATATAGAATTTGTGCAGACAGTAAAAGTACACTTCCCAGAATATATGTGTTTAGTTGTACGCTTGGTCGGTATATTAAGCTTCAGAAAATTCGCTTCAATTTTAATTGAAAATGCTTTTGGTTTTATTTCATTTAAGGGTATCGTTAAAATAACTTGCGACCAAAATAGTGTAAGGAATTTCAGAATTTAATTGTTAAAATATGTTACTTTTTAACTGTTATAGTTTTATCTGTATATTTGATTTAAACCTATGGTACTACTTAAACGTAGTATTTTGTTATATTTGAAACATGCTCGCAGGTGAATTCGGCAATTTTCATTCAATTTTTTCTTAAACTGTATACAAAAATTTAACATTCTTCTTCAATGTTATATTATAACGCAATGGATAACGTGTTTTTCAAATAACGATACGGAATTAGTTTTAATATTTATAAATTGTTTCAAAAAATCCCTTCGCGCATTATTACAGTATTATATACAATACATGTACTATTACAAAATACGTGTACTATCAAACAAAAAAGTTCAATAGTACACTACATATTTCGCCTGATGAGACTGTATGTCTGGGAAATTTTTTTTTTTTATTTATTCCTCAATTCTATGAAATTTGCAGTTTGTATAGTACATGGCGTGGAGGGCTATAAGCATAGCGCCTGCTCCTATGTACTTTTCGCCATGTACTATGGCGTGTGGCGCTATATTTTATCACAATCCCCAAATCGACTATATACATGGCGCCAGAAGTCTATAAATTATGGTGTCTGGCGCTATGTGTTTTTTCAGTGCATCTAGGATGAATCTTTGCAGCAAAATGATTAGCGAATCAATCTTCGTATGTTCTCGTTGTGATACCTCATAACGAGGGGCACCTTTTTTTGACTGAATTACCACTCCAAGTCTTTAATTGGGTCGCTTATCTTCTTTAGATCCACCGAAGTTACTTTGGTTAGGCTTGCGAAGAAGTATGATTCAAGAAATCGCTTCTTATTTTTAGCAAGAGTCGTCTATACCTCTAGTAGAAGTCGTTCTTAGGGGTATCTATTCACAGCGCATGCCTGCCAACCAACAGACCATTTCCGGCGTATACATAATAGCCATTTCTCTGGAGAGGTACCCCCTCTGAATTCGAGTGATTGCCTACTGTGGCTAACGTTGAAAGTTTGTCCCAATTAACTTGCAGTTGCAGTGATGGGTCTATCAACCCAGGACTCCACATGTAAAACTTTCGGGATCATGGCAAGCGAATGTGTAAAAACTAATTTTATCTCTACGATATCAGAGTACTGATGATATCAGAGTACTGATGATATTTAGTTTAAGCAAGCTTGTTTAGAAGCTCCTTGGCTGTCAGATACCAACGCAAGGGAGACAGAGCACAAATCTGAGCAGTGTCCTATCACTTGATGTTTGGCATTCCCATAAATGAGGAATGCATACAAATTGGATTATACGCAGCAGTTAAAAAGTTCGCTGGTTTTTTTTTACATCACCCTGATTTCAAAAGGCCGAAACATGGTCCAGTTCAATGTGAAAGCCACCCGGAATTTTTCTTTTTTCTTTTTTTACTTGTTTTAGTAAAGAACAATTTGCTACTAACCAAGATGAACTCACTCAATGATTGTTGATGTCCTAACTACCACGTCTGCACCTATTACCAGCCGAATCCGACTACTGTGGACACCCTAATTATTGTTTTTTTTGGCTTCTATGTAGTTTGAAAAGGTTCAGAATGATATACTATATATAATAGAATCATTATCTTTGTTGTTAAATCTCTAAACCATAAAGAAATTCATGGATTTTTTTATGAGGGTGCACACTCTTGATTAACATGAATATTTAAGAGTACTGATTTGTGTTTATGTATCAACGTGCAAACATCAGCAGATCCAGGGCTATTGGATTACAATTATCGCCTTTGCATTCCTTTGCAGATGCAACAGAAAGGCAGCTGGCGCTTGTTTGTAGTAGTGATTTGGAGTACCTCCACCTTTATTAATTATAGTACTGTATTTTTTTTATTAATTATAGTACTGACGATGGTCTACGTTAGACGCGACACACTGTTTTTCCACCTTACCTGATTGGAGATTGAGGACATGAAAGCGGCCGTTTAGTTTATAGACCGTGACAGCAGTTCCTTCATGCAGCTAAACTTCCACAGTTTTCACACATCTGCAGGGGCTGAATTCTTTGACGAGGAGGCTCTTAGCTCACATAGGGAGACATTTCAATGCATAAAGCCGAAATCGTAAGCGATTGTGTAGTCAAATTACTTTAAATCAAGAATATATTAGTGGTTGTTGATGATCTCGGCAACCTTCCAATACCCAAAAATATTAAATCATCGTCATCGGCGCCACAACCGGGGTTCGGCCCTGGCTTCCGTTAACAAATTTTTTTAGGTTGTTCGCAAAATAAAACATGCAGATTAGAAAAATTGTGAATATCAAGTATTCAAGTAAACGATGCAGCTGTAAAATTTTACAAAATTCTTGGTTACTATTATTTTTTTTAACTTTCAGTCAGCCAATGAAAGTTAACCCTCTATAATACTTAACTTACTTTTTTTTGTACAAAATCTGTTTATATTTGATTTTGTTTTGCTGGCAATTTCCAAAAACAATGTGAAAAAGTTCTATATTCTACTGAAGACGACAACTTGATGAAATATACGCAAAGTAGTTTTTGATCGGATATATTTTTTGGGATACGGAAAAGTTAGTTAAATTTTGAATATGATAAAATTAAAAAAAAGTTCTAGCGTTTCAAAAGTTCAAAAGTTTCAGCGGTTAAACGTTGTTTGAGGCTGCCATCCGAAAAATGTTCAAAACTCGGAAAATTTAAAAATTGATTCTTTATTTTTATTGCAAATGCTTTGCGAACTTTGAACGTAATTTGAAGCATCTGTTGGTGCAATATTTATGGAAATGGCTAATGCTGGTTAGCCTGTGTCAGCAGCAAAGCAAAATATATACCAAATCTGCTTCACGTTAAGTTAAACCCAACCAGTAAATTTCGTTTCGATTGAATCACTGCGCTGGAAGTTATGCGGGTGAAAAGAATTTTAGGGTTACGATCCTCAAAACTTTTCAAATTTTTAAAGCGTTAATATTTGTTGTTAATTTTCATTGCAGGATCATTTCCATTTGCAAATCTAATGACATCATCGCTCAGTAAAGATATTAAACAAAATTACAAAAATGGTCATAGCTGGCAGCCTTTCATAATCTGTGTACGAAATTCCTAAAACATTTAGTTCACATTAAGATGTATTAACTGCATGAACTTTGTTTTGATTTCATGCCTGAACCCGAAGTTATAGGGAAGCTTTATTTTGCTGAGCAAATTTGCAAGATTTGGGAGACAAAAATCACCATTGCTGGCAATTCTATTCCAATTTTATCTTAAATAAGATCAATATTATCTTAATATATAATATTATCTTAAATAAGATCCAAATATTGTGTGAATTTCGTTTAAATGTGATGGATAATTTTTCAGGAGGGTCAATGATTTGAAGGATTTTTTTTTTCAGGAGCCTGCCGTAGCTACATGGTTCCCCACACTACCTTGGAAATCCATGTGTGTTAGGTTTTAGTGAAGACCAATACGCTCTGCAAATTTCACGATGATCCAATGTTTTTATCAGAAGTAATGACAAATCAAAATTTAAAAAAAAACCTTGCCTACTTTTAGGCACGCTGCAGCCACAGACGGCTCAAAATTTCCAATTCTTTATCATATGCAAGCTAAGAACATAATAAGTTTTCATTTCGCCGCCGCCAAAAGGTTTAGGGTATCTGAATTCTAGCAAGTCATAGACCTACCTACTATATACATCTACGTTCTCCGAAAATTTCAGCTCAATCGGATCGGCCACTCCAGAGATTATCTCTAGTAACCATTTTGTTTATATATATACATATATATATATATATATATATATATATATATATATATATATATATATATATATATATATATATATATATATATATAAATATATATATATATATATATATATATATATATATATATATATATATATATATATATATATATATAAAGAAATATGAATTTTCGGCGAAACGAGTTTAAAACTAATTTCCTTCGAAAATTAGTAAAAACTCTAGCGCACCTGAGCCATTACTAATACTAATGTTCGATAAATAACAGAAGAATCGTGCAGATTTTAAGTGCATATTCTACCACACGTGCTTCAACCTGTTTCGAGGGCAAAACCGCTTTGATCTCACCTATGCATTAAAACTTATAGTGTGGAAAGGTTTTCAGGGTTACCACTTGCATGAACTTCAATATTTAGGAAAGTCAAACACTACAAAACTTTGAAAGCAGCACATCATGAAACATATATAAAAAAATGCTCGGTGTTTCCAACACTTTACTAGCACTGCAATTCCTACGACTGTCTCACGTCAAAATTAAATTACCCTATCAATCTCGATTTGCTCCTTTAACTTCGTCAAACGTTACAGAGATAGAAAAATGTTTGGGATCACTATCCGAAAAATTTCCAGAGCTTAGAAAATTTAAACATTGGCAACTTATTTTCATTGTAAATGTTCGCGATATGAATATTAAAATAACAAAATAGCAAAAACGCCTAGTGCTGGTAACCTTTTGCTTGTATCAATTTTGGCAACCCTTTGCTTGTATAATTTATCACACCTGCCTCACATTGAAATCAACCTACCCTGCGAAGTTCGTTTGGATCCGATGACTACATTGGAAGTTAAAGGGGTACAACGATATTTAGGGCTACCACCTGCGAAAAATTTCAAACTTTCGAAATGCTATTGTTGTTGATTGTCACTGCAAGATCATTACCATTTGAAAATTTTACAATAAAATCGCTTAATAAAGATATGGCAAAAAATACAAAACCAGTAATAGCTGGCAACCCAATCATGGTTTTTTTGGCCAGATTCCTTCTGAATAATGCCTATAATAAGTTTCATTAATCATATGAAATTTGTTTTGATTTCATGGCTGCACTGGAAGTTATAGGGCACGAAGCTTCATTTTCCTGGGTGAATTTTCAAAACCAAAGACACCAAAACTACCATAGCTGGTAGTTGCAACGGAATTTTTCAACCAAATTTATACCATACGTGACTTAAAGTAAGATTCAGCCACTGTGTGAATTTCACGAAAATCTGGCCATCGAATCAGAATTCATATAGCAAAAATCAGTTTTTTTCTTTGTAATTGTGCACTGGCACAGAGTTGCCCGCATTTCCAAATCGCTTCTATCAGACCTGGTCCTCTCGTGAGAGCAAGAATGTTTGCTCTCACGTGAGAAAATCGTGAGCTTTGCTCTCACGTGAGAAAATCGTGAACAGAAGTTTCGAATGCTTAAAATATAGGTAAATTGGGGGAGGGTTACCGTCCTTGTCCCATATGAAATTTCAAAAGTTTTGCTTTGGTTGCATGAACAAAGCATACGATTTTTATATGAGCTGATTTTGATTGCAAAAAACGAACATTTTTCATTAGAGTTTCTGGTTTGAAGGTTTTCACTTTCAATGCCTGCCGTAGCTGCAGGGTTGCCAGCACGTTCGCAAAATACTACACAAGTTTACAACTTTATCGCAATTTAAAAATTTTCAAATTTTTGCAATCTAATTTTAATCGTCTAGCGCACACATAGGGTTAAACATTTCAAAAATATTATCATATTCACATTTAAAATACGTTCAAAATTTATTGTAAAAACTTTCTTTTTACCAAAATTATTTGTTGACAGAATAATAGATGTATTTAAAATATCACTAAAATGGTCGCCAGCGCCAAAGGGTTAAAGATTATTAACATTTGGTGACACTTGGCACTATTCTGCATATACACCAATGCATTCTTAAAAATTTAAGTTCAATCGGATGACGCGTTCCTGATATTTTTTGATGATATATATATATATATATATATATATATATATATATATATATATATATATATATATATATATATATATATATATATATATATATATGTATATATATATATATGTATATATATACATATATATATATCGAATCGATTCATGGTTAAAATTGTAATGCAATAACCTTTCCAAAATGTGTTCGACGACGTCAATCGGTTTAAATCTGTCAAAGTTATTCAATATTTCCATCGACCACATTTAGATGGCGCACTCTGTATATATATATATATATATATATATATATATATATATATATATATATATATATATATATATATATATATATATATTAATTTGAATTTTCAGCCAAAGTTTATACTTTGTTCTTTTTTGAACATTAGTAAGGACATTGAGCACACAAAGCTTGATAGCACTTTCACTAAATGTAATAACAAAATGTTGACCACCCAATGATTGGTCTCGCTCGACACTGAAAATTTATTTTGATTTATATGTGACATAGAACGTCAGTCTTAGTGATTTTGCGGGCCATTAACGTAACACGGTTACATGATTTTTTTAAAAAATACTTTCAAACATCAGAATTGATACAAAATCGGCAGACTGTATTATGGTGATATCAAATTTTCAGCAATTGCCAGAATTAATCACGATGATGATACGATTTTGTTGATCATATTTTCTTGATTTTTTTCCACGGATACTTTTTGCTTCTATTTTCAGAAATGATTTGCTCATAGCTTGCTGGCATGCAATTCCGCTTTTAATTACATTAACGAACAATAATTTACTGATTACCTCTCCTTAAATACAACGCTTGTAGGCACCTAAACTCACTGCATGCATACGGTTGAACCGAACAAGAACAATCGCGTGCATAATTCTGTCCGCCTTGTAATTACAGTTACGGACTTACATTGTTCCATCGCTCCATACAATATATACATACATTGCAAGGAATTAAAATTTTTAATGAACGTCATTCATAACGACGGCCTGCATTTTTAAATCCATTTGCAGCCGTTTAATATCGCTAGATGGTTATTTTCGCACGTGGTATTTGCATAAAGCTGAAAGTTTAACTGCACTTTGTTTAACTACTAAGTTCAACTATATGAAACGATAAGAAGTTATTCTTGGCAATTGTGACGCAGCTGTTTTCATATGGAAATGTCAAAGAGCCAGTTTATAAAAATAGGGAAAACAGTCGACTTATGAAAATCGAAGCTGTGACATTGAATGGAAGAATGAGTTATTGTAATGATATGCGCTGCAGTAAGGTTTGTGCGTGACGAACTAAAAAGGTGACATAAAATGCCAGGTGCATTAAGGCGCGTGTGTTTCTTTCTTGCAAAGTTCGAGCTCGAAATAAAATTCAAGGAGTTCTATCATTTGAAAGGTGTAATGAAAAACTAAAAAAAGAAGCATTAGCAGCTTCAATAGCCTTTTTTATAATAAAACATTTCAGTTTTAACCCTGGAAGCATAATCTACGTCGCTGAGACGTATACATATTAAATAATTATTTGTATCTTTCTAACGTTTTAAACTAGCGCTTTGTTTTTTCGTGCCAACTTAGTATCCACCGAGATACATATATCAAGCAGTGATTGCGTTTTCCTGGTAAGAGCCGCCTTTTCTGTAATATTGCTTGCTTGTACGTCTCTGCGACGTATGTTTATGCTTAACGTAACTTTTGTGAAGTTTGGTTAGTATATGTTTATGTTATTTTTAGGTGTTTATAGATTGTTTTGAGGTATTTATATATTGTTAATGATTATTTATTATCATGGCGTATTCAAAATCGTTAGCAGAGGAAAAAATTAAACAAATTTGACTAGAAGATGATGATTATTTGGCTGGGTACTCAGCTTCAGACGAGGAGGATTGTCAGAAGGAGGACGATGTCCAAAGTGATTTAGAGGAGGATCTTGGATTGATATATAATGATTTAGCTCAGGAACAAGTCAAATCTTCTTCACTTGAATCTATTCCGCTATCAGAATCCATCAGCTCCATACGTATGATACATGCAACAATGAGAATACTACGAGGCAAGAATGGAAAAGGGGAGGAGTTGACTCCTTCAAAGTCCTCAAAAAACTCCTCAAAGTCTTCAAAAACTCCTTGACTCCAAACAAAGGGAGGAGTTGAGTCCTTCGACCAAATGTGTTCAAACATGACATGCAAGTGCAAAACCAATAGATGGCCGATGGCGGTATTTTACGGGATTTTGAATATGGCTGTCATTAACTCATTCATAATTTATAATAACAACAAAACGGCCAACCATAGAAAACCACTGGGAAATAGAGATTTCATGAAAAAATTAAGTTCTGATATGTCAACATCTTGGATGGAACAACGACTTAGCGTTCTCACTTTGAAGCGGAAACTAAGTGAAAACATTCAAAAAATCTTCATTAAAAAACCATTGTCAGCAGTGCATGTTGACGTAGAAGACGAACCTTCAACAAAAAAACGACGCTATTGTTCGTTTTGTTCTTATAAGAAACGAAGAATGTCTAAACTTTTATGCCACAAATGCAAAAAGCCATTTTATGGTGAGCACAAAGTTTACGTTTGTGTACACTGTGCCTAAGTACATTTAATTGTTAATATTAAAAGTTTGAATAAAAATTTTTTGATTAAAATATCGTTGTTTGCTTCATTACTTTATCCTAAACCTAAAACCTACTAATTTAAGGTACAAAAATATCATTTACTTTACGTTATAGAGCAGTTTTGGTGTTATACGTCTCAGAGACGTATGATTATGCTTAACGTACTATAAAATAAGATTATGCTTCTAGGGTTAAATAACCGAAATGCATACTCAAATGAAATATAGTATTTATTAAATGTAAAATGAAAATTTTCAGTACAAAATCACTTGCAGATTTCAGAATATCAACCAAAATAAAAAATTTACATTTAAAAGGATCTCGTTCATTATCGACTTGAGCCACATTACTCAAGCCGCTCTAACCGAAATATATTTTGCACAGTCATGGCTAGGGACACGATATCGAAAGAAAGTATCGATACTTTTCCTTTCAAGTAGTATCACAACCAAGTATTGATATAAGTACCGTACTCATTGCGACAGTACTGATATGAGCAAGTATCATATGATACTTAATATGCCCATTTTCATTCGCAAGAGTCAGTTTAGACTTCCAACGAAGCCAGAGATTCCAATTACAATGATAAGGCCGGGAACTAGTCTGGTGCCGTTCCGTGGGCCGTGGCTTTGTGCAAGAAAGGCTTTTTTCTAAGAAAGAAGGCAAAGAAGTTGGCGATACTATTCTGTATTTTGGCTGCCGGAAGAAGAGCGAAGATTTCATTTATCAGGAGGTAGGCTTGTATTCATTAACTTGTATTTTTTACTCACAGCCACTATGCTGCGTTTCCTATGAACTGGAAGAATTCGTTGGTAAGGACATTTTGACATTGAAAACGGCATTCTCTCGGGATTAAGCACACCAAATTGACGTCACACATTCAGATATAATTTGGAAGGTTATTTATTGGTGAGAACAAAGGCCACTTGTACATGTGCGGATACGTTTGCTTCACTTGATTATCCCTTTCTATTACTCATTAACTCCGTTCTCACAACGACGCCAAAAATATGGCAGCCGTTGTAAAAACTATTCTGCTCAAAGTGATATCATCCAGCAAAGGAAATAAATCAGAGGCCGAAGAACAACAGTTTATCAAGAAAATGGAGGCTCAAAAGCACAACTCAGCTGACGTGCGGACCTAATCGCAACTATTCCATCAGATTTCGTTTTGCTTGCTCGATCAAGACGGGAGCAAACAGCATTCATTGAGTCGAACTATAATCGTTAAAATAATAAATTTATTAAACTAAATTAAAGTAGATAAAAGTTAATTTTGAAGAGGAGATAAGCGATGATAAACAACAGGATGTTTACAGAAGACCAGATATTGTTCACGAGGATTGTTGCACTCTCACGTCAAAAATGTGCCTTTTTACATACATATATATCACTATTGAAACTAATTTAATCACATTGTTATTAGGACATTAGGATGTGAAAGTCGATACTAATAATTATGCAAGAATGTTTATGATTTACTCGGTTCAGAGTGTTTTGCTTAAAAGATCAAATATGTGTTTTAAAAGCAACTTAGCTGAGATTTTATACAAAGAAACGCCCCAGTGCTATTTTATACTGTGATTTGGGTCATATTTTTGAATTAGCGAACTTGCTATTTAATACGTTTTGCTGATCAATTTATTTTTTTATAAACTGGTGTGAAGGGTCTTTTAGTTTCGTTTTAATTTTCTAGTTTCGTTGTTTTCATAGAAAATTGATTTTGGCTCGTGCGCTCTCGTTTATGAGGGGGATCTAGTGTAGTAATTTTGTTTATTGGAAACAATGTGCAAATATTTATAAATACATTCTATTTTAAGAAATTATTTTATTGTTTTTGAATGTGTATAGTAAAAGAAGAATGCAAGATAAGTAATCCATAAAGTATGGAGAAACGACAAATTTTATCTTTATTTATAAGCCCAATTTGCATAAGATTTTGGTAATAGAGACGTTAACGATGATCTTTAATCTGGCAGGATCTATTTGATTGGGCGGGACCCAGTTTGGAATTTGGCGATAATTTCCACGATCGCGAGGTTCAAAGTCTTTCAGAACACCAGCCAGGCAGAAAACTAGACGGGCACCACGCAAGAAAAGGGGGTATTATACTATGGGGTGCAATATCTTGTAAAGGGATCATTGACTTAGTGGCAATGAAAGGCTTGCTGGAAAAATTAGAAATTAGAGCCACACTATTTCTATAACTTTCCAAAAAGGTAATGCACATATTTATAATGCAACAGTAGTCAAAGTGTTATGGGGGCAATCCACCAAAATTGAATGGCCACCGCACTCATCTGGCTAAAACATTTAGAGTGAACGTTCGGGGATGAATGCGGACAAAACTTAATTGCTTACATCTTCCAGATAAAATCAAAGTTATTTGAAAAATACAACATTCAATCGAAACGTATGCTTCATCTGCTCCACTGAATATCACTACTTCATTTGAAATGAGTGGAGGGACTCGCGATTAGCAATGTAATGGTGAAATTTTTCGAAGAACATTTTCTGAATTTGATCTATTTTGCTGTAAAACATTTATATTAAAAACAAATTCATATTTTTTTGCCTTTACATGTATATTCACAGTACACAAATTTAATAATAGAGAGAATAGAACTGCTCCTAGTCTTTGACTTTTCATACCTAATCATTTAGGTATATAAATTTAAAATTAATATATATACTTAATAATGCGTGATTAAATATTTAATTTGTTGAACGTTACTAAAAGGTTTCTATAAGCATAATGTTTCTATAAGTATAATGAGTAGTGGTATCTGAATGAAATATTGACAATCATGGCCTTTCGAAATGGTTTTTCGATAACCTGGTTTTGATAGAAAATATACATGAAAATGGTTTCATTAATTTGTGATACATATTTTCTGAATAACTACTTCTAATAATTAAAAACTATAAAACAATATACTGACCTCTCGCTGAATTTTGAATTCACCTCCAGGATTCTCCACTGCTTGCGCCTCATCCTTATACCATGGTTTATGTTGAGTATCGTCTCGCTGCGCTTGCTTGAACACTAACGGTCTCGAGTTCAGATTTTTGCAGCTTGATTATACAATTATACAATATACAATTTTATAGCTGTAACTGTCGCGTAGTCGTCGCGGCGTAGCTCAGTTTAGAAAAATGGGTTGATTTCCATGTGAATTTTTTTCAGTCACATGTAGATACGATACCACCATCAAAGTATTGATAGGAGTAAAATATCGAACAGTTTCGATTCAAGTAAAATTTTACTTGGTATCAAACGAAAGTATGGATACCGTACTAATATCAGTGCTTTCAGTTTTGTCCATTTAATTTTGAATTCACCTCCAGGATTCTCCACTGCTTGCGCCTCATTCTTATACCATGGTATATGTTGAGTTTCGTCTCGCTGCGCTTGCTTGAACACTAACAGTTTCGTGTTCAGATTTTTGCAGCTTGATTATACAATTATACAATATACAATTTTATAACTGTAACTGTCGCGTAGTCGTAGCGGCGTAGCTCAGTTTGGAAAGATGGGTTGGTTTCCATGTGAATTTTTTTCAGTCACATGTCGATACGATACCACCATCAAAGTATTGATAGGAGTAAAATATTGAAAAGTTTCGATTCAAGTAAAATTTTACTTGGTATCAAACGAAAGTATCGATACCGTACTAATATCAGTGCTTTCATCGTGTCTCTAGTCATGGCTAGTCTCTATATCTAGGCGATGTGGCCGTAGCAGACTATTGATTTGCCAACACATATCCCACTTGTTCTTATAAATGCATTGCTATCATACGACTGGCACAAATCCAAAGTCCCTTGTCCATCTACTATTTCTTTCGATATCCCATTTACAATTCCTTTTCCAAACACATACGACCTGTAATTTAAGTGAAAAGCATTTTTTTTTTAAACTTTTGATGATTCGGTGAAACGCAATACGTTACGGACCCCAAATTGAAGGGAGTTAATGTTCAAGCGACCATTCTACGAATGTGTGGTTTAGTGCATTTTTGCCGGAAGGTGAAATCTAAAGTGCATTTGCTTTTCCATTAGAGACTTGCTTTCGATAAAACCAGAACGACTTTTAAACACTGCCACTTTTCAGCGTATGGTCGAGTAAAAGCTCTTGTCTGATCAAACAAGTATCCTTAGACTAAATTAGTACAGCGCTACGATTATTGGTCTAAAGGTTTCATTGAATGGAAAACCACATCGTTTCAAAGAGTTGTTTAACTGCGTTTAAGTAGGAAAACCGACGACGAGTCTAGAAATGAGGGCAAACAGTGCTGTGGGTTCAAATTGCTTCAAATAAAAGAATTTTATTTACCACATTGAATAAGAAGGGTTAATTTATCGCATCTCTTTAAAGGAAATACTCAAATAATTAGCAGGTTGCTCATTTGAGAATAAATCAGAGTAAGGAAGACGAGCGTGGCTCAATATAATTTTTTTCAATATTGGTCAATACTTATTAATCTCCTACTGGTGGATAGAGTAGCACTTCGTACTTTGATGAAAACAGTATGTTAATGGAACAATTGTGATAGATATTTTAAAACTCAATAAAAGAAGCCAGTGGTTCGCAATTTTGATTTTTTCTAGTAAAGTAAAGCAATCCCACGACAACCCTCGTACGGGTCTAGGGGTTGAAGCTGGTAGAGAGCTTCATTATAATTTATTTAATCATTGTGAATACGAGTGTGGAGTGATTAGTTCCACGACTCACTTTACCCCTGATTTAAATCAGGTACCTAATCAGAGCTAGGTGAACTCAAAGCTTGGTGCGCGGACCCTCGTCCGAACCCGGGTTCGAACCAGGGACCCCACACGCAAGAAGCCAGTGCTCTACCCACTAGGCTACTCAAGCTTCTTGATTTTTTCTGGCCAAATGTAATTGTTTGAAAGCGAAATTTACCCCCGCTGGGAAAGTCACTATTTTCTAGTGGTGGGCGTTTCTGTTGTTTTTTAAAAAAAAAAGAAAAACGACCTGGTTTTTTTTTTCGAAAACAAAACAACTGTTTTTTCAATCTGTTTAAAGAAAACAGTTTGTTAACGACAAGAAAAAATGTTATGCTGTGCGACAAAATAAATATTTCATATGTATAAAGTTCAATTCAGAAACATCGTTCATAGTTTGAATAACCTTCAATTAATTCAGTACAATGAATTTTTACGTATTACGTTTTTCTTATATATATATTTTATGTATTATGTCTTCCACCATCCTATCGTAAACATTCATTGATAGTACCAAGCGCTACCAAACTGAATTGATACTTGTATTGTCCCAATTTTCCAATATATTGTCTACTTGATCAACCGTATAATCATACATCAATCAGTACACATGGTCGTAAAGAATCAACATACATGGTCGTATGCCATCGAGAGCTGGTTCTGGTAAGCAGCATTCAAAACAACATCAACTGTTATTACAACTCAGAAAGGTCCCCGAATTCATGGAAGACAAAATTTTTTTTGGAAATAATGGTCGTTTTTGCCCGATTCCTCCTATCAAAAATTTTACTCGCCCTTAAAATATCACTATTGCACTCCCCGACTACTTTCAATCATCAAAAGCACCGTAAATGCAATTTTTGCCAAACTATGGCCAAAAAACCCCTTATTCCCCTACAAAACCGAAATTTTTGTATCACAGTAATAGGTCTTGGACCGTAATGTCCCAAACAACTCTTATCCAAAATTGGGCGATTTTGTCCGATTTCACTTTTACCCTAAAAACTTTTTGAATATTTGGATAGTACGAAAATGCTCACAAGTACGAAAATACTCGATACGAAAATACTCAATACGAAAATACTTGATACGAAAATACGCGATACGAAAATACTTGCAAGTACGAAATACTCATGAGCATGAAAGTATGAAATACGAGTATAAAAGCACTTGCAAGTATGAAACACGAGTATATATTAATATTAGGATACTATTACATCACCGTTTGATTGAAATGAATCAAATGGAGGAAATTTATTGGGTAAATTCTTGATTACATGTATAGTTGATAAAAATACTCGTACCTAGTATTTTTGAATTTCATACTAGGTACTGGCTGTTTCAAAAAAGTACCTGTTCCATATACCTGTTCCAGTATACATATATGCTTCATATCAAGTCTGTATGTTTGTTTCATATACGAATGAAAATGTTTAATCAGTAATTGCATGAGTTCCTTTTTCTTGAATTATTAATGGAAGTAGTAATACACCGAAATTGAATTGCAATACAATGACAAGATGGCGAAATACAGTACCATTAGTAATAGTTACATTTTCTTCTTTTGTTGATTTATTTGAATTTAAATTATCTTTATGTACCTATTAAAAATCTGTTGTGTGGGTGATGCATTTGCTTTATTTATTCTAAAAAAATGTTTTTTCGAATATTTTTGTATTGGGTTGTTCGGAAAGTAATTTCGTTGTTTCCCAACAGAGGACTTATTTGTATTTTTTCACAGCCAACTTATGTTACATATTTTGACAGCTGATCTTGCAAGGTTTGCTTAATTGATTCTACGCAGTTGTTTTTCGTTTGTAACCTTTTAAATATGGAAAGTGAAAAGCGGCATTTTCGGCATATTTTACTTTTTTATTATCGAAAAGGTAAAAATCCTGTTCAAGCAAGAAAAAAAATATCTGATGTGTATGGAGAAAATGCATTGTTAGAACGCCAGTGTCAAACCGGTTTGCGAAATTTCGATCCGGCAATTTTGATATTGAAGATACACCACGTTCTGGAAGGCCACTTAAAGCTGATGAAGATATAATAAAGGCATTAATTGATGCGAACCGGCGAATAACAACTCGTGAAATCGCTGAGAGATTCAATTTATCGAATTCGACCGTTCATGATCATTTGAAACGCCTAGGTTTAGTCTCAAAGCTCGACATATGGGTTCCTCATGTTCTTACGGAAAGAAATTTGTGTCAGCGCATTGACGTCTGTGATTTGCTTCTCAAACGTCAAGAAAATGATCCATTTTCGAAGCGCATCATCACTGGGGACGAGAAATGGGTTGTCTACAACAATGTTACACGCAAGAGATCATGGAGTAAAAAAGATGAACCGAGACACAATCAATCCTGAAAAAGAGCTTTTTCTGGACGTCTCAAGTGTACCTGACCCCTTAACTGAGATTTTATGTTGGACAAAAATCGTTACTACTTAAAAAAGGGATGCATTGCCTGAGACGGCAAGTCTTTTCTATAAAGAAAACTTTTCCAGAATATATTCACTCTTTTAGATTAAATTGAACTGTTGATCTATTTCGTTGTCATAGTATCTAGCTGTTACTCTCTCGTACTAGTAAATCCTTATGAACTGTATTTGAATCTTAACTGGCAATCACACTACTAAAGCACTACTCATCCATTTTCCAAAGAATTTACACCAAATCAACAATGCCATTAAAACATCTCAAGTCGCATTTCTTAGCTCAGCGAAAGTGTTAGCCAAACCAATATTTTCATCACACACCAATAAGAAAACAATTTTCTCAATAAAAAAAGCGTCGATAAGCACCCAGACTTCCAAATGTGTACTTTCGTCATATGTATTTATAAAAAGCGTGAAACTTGCCAGCATAGCGATAGGCAAATCACTTACACCAGTGAAAAACTGACGAGAAAGAGACCGTTTGGCCGATAAAAAGTGGGTCAATTTGTTCGAAACAAGTTAACTGGCGACTGTGGCCACTGTCTTCGGTCGCTGTTACCGTCCTCGACAACGAAGAATGAATGAACGAAAGAATGACCTTCTTCTTTTGAATGCGGCATCCGCCGCAGAAAGTATTCACTTCCGAAGTGAATGCACACGAGCGACTCAAGTAGCTGGAGGAGAAGCTCGTAAAGTGCATGTGCTGCGCTTGACTTGGAACTTGGGTCGAAAGTGATTTACGACCCAGGCACAAACTGAAATTTCCAATTTTACTTTTCAAAGATATGTATGTGACTCGAGTTGTTACCGATATTCAATGTTTGAAAGCAAATTGCATGTGAATGTCCTATTCTTTAACAGTTTCAAAGTGGAAGTGCTCCTCGATTCTACTCAAAAAGTTCAAAAGTTGCTTTGATGACCATCGACTAAAGAGATGTAAGGCGTACCCTCAGAAAGAGTATCTATGAATATATTTTGGCAAACAAATCTTCATTCACGAAAGCTATAAGAAAAACGCCACACTTATTTGTAGGTTTAAAGAAATGTATTTATTGGAACATACCTCTCACGTTGATTGCAAATGTATCTAGTAACTGCAAATTTCATACCTCTCACGTTGATTGCAAATGAAGTATCTACCAACTTCAAATTTCAGGGCTGCGAAGAGAAACCTCTACTTCGCTTTCAGAATCTGAATGAAAGTTGGACATGTAAAAAAAAAAATATTTAGCAGATAAATCTATCACAGTAAAATTTCATCCAGGAAATGAGTCGAAAACGAATAAATTGAATTAATTCAAAATGTATGAGGGTTTTGCAGAGCAACACTTAGTGATCTAAAGACTCCAAGTGTGACTTTGCACGTTCAACGGCTTTGAAATTCAATTTTAAATTCAATCGTTTCCCTGTTGTGATTTCTGAATAAGATTTTTGCACTATTGGATCGATCATACTGGCACGACGGGAAGCGGAAGGTGACATGGCAAACAACTGGACACCAAAGTCTTAAAACCAAGTCCAGGTGAAATTAATGCTGAAGTCTTGGGGACTATTTTCAATGGTATACTCGTCGAAGAAACTGGCATACAAGTTCACCGGATCAAAAACTGCAGAAGAAAGGGTACGCGGTGGACAGGCGGAATTCTACTTGCATCATTTCTTAACACGACGATGATACATCAAAATAACTGAAAATAATGGATTATGTCCCCCGGTATTATGAGGAAGTGCGCGCTGATGCTGCGGTTTAAAAGTTTGAAAAGTAACTTCAAATCCACGACCGGTCCGGTATTGCTCCACGTTGATGCACAAGGAAGATAATTGGTGGACTATCTCAAGATACGTTGAGAAATAGTTGCGACCAAAGTGGAAGAAGAGATGCCTTAACGACCTTTAAGCTACTTAGTTTTTAAAGTTCGAGGGCATAGATAGGTAAGCAAGCACAACCGAGCTGAACTAACGCAAAGCTGAACTCCGACCTGTGAGCTTGGACTTTTTTTTAGCAAGTAAAAATTCTACATAAAATGTGGTCTGTGAACCCAGGTACCTTTTTCGTATTCTTTGTAGCTTATTTGTCTACCTTATTTTCGTCCACAGTTTCAAGTTGACGTTGATTTGCCCTAAATTTAGGAGGTTAATGAATTCAGGGCCGGTTTTGACCATATTTCCGCCCGGCGCAGAACAATATTTGGCGCCATCTATATTATGATTTATTTATATATATATATATATATATATATATATATATATATATATATATATATATATATATATATATATATATATATATATATATATATATATATATATATATATATATATATATATATATTTTTTTTTTTTTTTTGACCCCCTCTTTCACGAATGCGAATTCATAGCAAGTTTTTGCTAGCACTTGGAAGTTTTTTACCTGAGAATTACTCAACATGCAATTTTCATGAAAAAACTAGACATTTGCTCATTCGAGCAATGCAGCATAACACTTTTTTCTCAAAATGTTCTTGTCTCACGTTTTCAATACGCAGAAATATTTTTCTTCTCAACTTTTTGGCTTCGTAATGCTGTTGATCGGATATTAAACAATTTTTTGAGCCTAATTATGTGCAGAACTATAGTTTTCGTTAACAGTTCTTTTCCAAATGACCTACCTCTATGAGGTAAAGCCTCAGATGCGTTTATTGAAAGAAGTTTCCCCATTAGGCCTATTTCTCGATACCCAAGCACATGTACAAATATAAAAACAGTACAATAAACAGAAAAAATTGTAATATTTATAAGAAAATCAAATTATTCGTTCATTTAAACAAAAAAAAAGTTAAAAATATATGTTAAAGACATAAATTATATAGAAAACTCCGATTTTTATGCTGTAATGACAAGAGTTCGCTGTGCCTATCCACTTTCAATGGCTTTAATATACAAAAATTCCACATTCTGTGGAGAGAAACTTTAATTATCTGAGAAGCCTTTTTTATTTAGTTGAAAGCACAGCGCAGCAAGCTTTAATTTTCGCAAAGTCTTCAACTCAACAATCACTACTTAATTTGAAGACAAGAACATTTTCTATGGATAAAATTGCCAAATTTACTTCTTTTTCTTGCGTCATCGTAGATCTGAAATGATTCTTTAAAATTTTGAATTTGAAAAGATAGTTCTTCCACTGTTACTGTAAAGAGTAAAGTCAGCACTATTTTCAAAGATCTTCAATATTTCTACTGAAAATGTATTTAAGGATATGATTGGGCAAGTCGGTTTCCTTAATTAAAGTTGTAAACATGGACTTTTCTTCTTAAAATTTAAAAAAAAAAAAACACTATACTGAAATATTAAGTTGTGTGTATCAAATAGGGAAGCTTAAGACTAACCCAAACCAAATAACCAGTGTTACCAATTTAGCTATTTTGTAGCTAGATTTAGCTACAAAAAGAACCTGTTTAGCTACGTAATTTTTCATTTAGCTATTGGCTACAAATTTAGCTACAAATTTATAGATTATAGATTATTTTAAATTTTTGCTTTGATTGCATTAACTTACACTAGTTTATTAATATTTAAAACACTCAGTGTTTAAAAATAATTTCTTCAAATTCTAAGGTAATCGCCAATGCTTTGGGTAGTACAATAGTACTACTACTATGTACTATGTCTTTCTAGGCATAGAACAATAATAATCTTTTACGAACAGTTTTATTTCTTTTGTTCGGTGCGAAGAAAAACCGTGAGTTTTAACTCATTAGGAATAAACTAAAATAGGTAAGATAAACGAAATATGTTTAATATAGAATACACATTATCTGCCTAAATTTGAAGACAAGAACCAAAAAATTCAGGCGTAGACATAAAATTGAAATAAAACGTAGACAAAGTGTTCGCACAAAACTCTAAAAGACATTAGAAATCTTGCTCAGTAGTAAAATCAAACGTTAGAATTGTGCTAGCTATGTTTTTTTTTCATTTTGTAGAGTTTTTCAACACAGCGAAAAATAAGGACTATATTTTCTGAGTTGGGGGCAGTTTGTTTCCATACTTCACATCGGATTTGAAGGTAGATTTTGATAACTGTATTTCCAGTATTTTAATTGACGAGTCTACGGACATTTGAGTGATATTTAGCAAAAATTTATTACAATTTACTTGAAAGAGCTAGAAAGGGGAGCTGTTGAAAGTATTACTACTGCTACAAACACGTGCTTAGAAAACTACATCCTAAATATTACAAATATGACAGACAAAGCAAGTGTTAAGGTCGGAGTCAATAACGATGTATTTAAAAAATTAAGTCGTCAAAATTTTTTTTTTTTATATTAATAAGATGAGTTTGTCAGTCCGTTCAGGTTTCAGTTTCTGCAGCTTGAGGATCGTTTCTTCCCCAAACCTTAAAGTTTTTACCTGCAGAAATTTATAATTGGTTCTCTAAATTCCTCTGAAGATGATACGGAGTTCGTAAACGAGGCGGTTGTCAATACCGGGATCAGTATCAAGGATCATTAACCAATAACTATGGCTAAAACTCCACTTCAGCATAGTCCAAACATCAGAAGAATGTTATTTAGCAAAAACAATTTACTTGGAGTATAAAAATCAAAAACCTTTTATATCTCCTATTTCTTCAACCCATTTTAAAGGATGAATAAAAAAATAGAATAGAATTCTGTTGAACTTAATAAGCTCTTCAACGATTTTTATACTCTTTTATACTGTTAAATTAATAAACTACTCATAATACAATGTACATCCAATATTTTTCCATATCAATTATACACATTAGCTTAATAAAACTGTTTTCCAGAACCTTGAGTTTTTTATTGTTGAATTTAGCTACACTTGTTAGCTACAAAGTGAACATTTTAGCTATTTTTAGCTATTTTTTCCCTCAAATCTAGCTACAACAGCTGGAAAAAAGTTGGCAACACTGCAAATAACATTTCAGCATTGCTCAAAGCTTGAAGAATCGTTGACACATAATGGATATTCAGATTCAAATGTTGGGGATTTTATGAAGAAAAGCTTCTCAAAGCGACCGAAAGCATTAAAATAAAAATCTGCTTTCAACCTTTGTAAAGAGTCTCGAATAGGCGCATCTCTTGCTTCACATCTTAGTTTTGTATAATTATTAATTATTACTTTTCTTTTGTTATAAAAACAAAAAAATTAGCCTGGTCCAAATTATTCAAATTACGAGTTGAGGTGTATACTTCCGGTTTCCCACAGAAAAAAACAATTTGTTTTTCAAATATAATTTCGAAATTAAAAAGAACAGTTAATTTTCTATACCAATCAGTACGTTCAATGTTTTCTGAGTTTTGTTTTCAGCCTCAGAATTTGCTCCTGAAAAACCTTTCATCAATTTCGTCAATTATTCAGAATTCTATAACTCGGTAACTCAACCTCATAGAAACAAAAACTTGTGCATCCACGTTCATATCCTCTAGAAGTACAATTATGTACAATATGAACGAAATCCGGAACTTCGATGTTTTTTTCGTTGTCTGCTTTACGTGAAATGCCCCTCATATTAATACCCCTTAAATTAAGTCGTGACCAGGGCAATTGCTCTTATGGATTTTTGTGTTCAATAGTTTAAAGGTGTTGAAAAAACACAAATGGCGGAGAAAACAGAATACAAGGAAGTAAAGTAATGAGTAGAATGAAGTAATCTAAATTCAATCATAAACATTAATGCTGTGAAGTGCGTAATGTGCCCCAAACAGCGATCGTGTCTGTCAATTTTGCTCTTGCAAGGCAAGTGAAATTTATATGCGAATAGGACTGCTTTGAAACTTTAAAGGCATGTAACGATCTGTAAGATCAAATTTTGTATTGAAGGAAAAATAGAATAAATAAGAATATAAACTACCAATTGAATAGAATGAACTTTGAATATTGTTGTATTTTGATATTTTTTGTTATTATGAACTAAAGACGCTATGAATTTTGAAGAACTAAAGATGTTATGAACTTTTTGTTATTATGAACTTTGCGCCCCTTTTGACGTGCTCCCGGCGCAGCTGCTCCATTTACTCTAGAGGAAGATACGGCCTTGAATGCATTTCAACCTAAAACAGTTATTAATCTTCAGGGCAATCAGCTTTGACGTTAATATGGCTAATATTCTTTGTTGGATAACAAAACTGGTGGAACGATTTTCATTTTCGTTACACGTATCATTTTCATGCAACCTCAAACGTTTAGTCGCAGAGTATCTTACAGCGAGAACTTGATAGTTGTTTTCTTGGGTAAGTGGGGTGTAAGTTGTGTTACAGGATCCATATATATATAATTGGGGGAGATATAAACCAGAGGATCGTTTTTTTTAGACCAATAAACCTCTGTGGTTTAATCATTTGTTTGTTTAGATCAAAATCTAATTCAAAAAATTTCCACGGTACTACTTCATTTTAATTCTTTTTAATCAAAATAAATTTTCAAAGCTTCAACCTTATTATGATGTTAAGCTTTTTTTATCACATAATTTTGTCTACACTTTGTGATGTCTAAATTTTTTCCCGATTCCTACCTTTTGCCATTGTGGCTGATAAATAATCATAGCAAACGCCATGGCGCTGAGAAAAGCGTGTGCGATGTAAGATCCTCGTCTTTTGAAAGCAGAACAGAAACTGAGATGCAGAATTTTGGCTTAAATGGTCACTTGCGCTGAAACTCGGGTTCATAGTACCGCATCCGAAACCACACAAAATCAGCAGAAATAGTATGGATGCATGTATCATAAATAATTATTAGGAAAGTGAATCATGAAAAGCTCGAACAGTGTATGTCAGAAATAGATGCCACGGATTCCTTCAATTTTTTTTGTGTGTTAGTTTGATGGTTCGTCTCGATTGGCATTTTTTAAAAAAATATTCTCATTGTAATTTTAGTAAGATTCATAGACGCACCTTCGTCTGCTTTCTCACTTTACTGATTTTTTTCTACAACTAATTACGTTTTTGTTGTATGGTGTAGGTAAGGTAGTACCCCAGCGGTGGTTGACTTGAGATGGTAACTAGAAATTACCGGCCTTTCTCTTGTCCATTTGCATTCAAAATTTTCTCGATGAGACCCTTTTCAAACTAATTTGCAGATTTGTTCGATATTACTTTAGTAATTGCCTATTCAATCAATCAACCAACGTGGCACAACAGCCCGACGTCGGGACTTGGCAGCCTGGATTGATCTCCTCCAATTGTCTCGGTCACGTGACCGCGTCCTCCAGTCTTGGAACCCCAATAGTTGCTCGGCGTCAGCATACACTGAGCTCTCCCAACGCACTTTTGGTCTTCCTCTTGGCCTCGCTCCGTCGACTCGTCTTGCGTGCATGACACGTTTTGGCATACGATCGTCATTCATGCGTTGCACCTGCCCAGCCCACTGTAACCGTTGTAATTTGACGATTTTGGAGACTTCCAACTCATCGTAAAGTTCGTACAACTCATTGTTGTACCGGATGCGCCATCCATCTCGGTCGCGAATAGCCCCGAAAATCCGCCGTAGAACTTTCCGTTCGAAGGTGTCGATCATATTTTCGGAGGCTTGGGTCAGGGTCCATGTTTCGCAACCATAGCACAGCACAGGTCTTATGATAGTTTTATAAACGCGGAGCTTAGTCTTTCTGTGCACATATTTCGATTTCATAATGGGGAGGACCGAGAAGAATGTCTTATTTGCTAGTTGTATCCGCTAGTTGCTAGTTGACTTCGTCAGTTTCATTGGCGTCACTCGATAGATTGCTACCCAGGTAAACGAAGTTGTCCACGAATTTGATGCAAAGGTCCCCTACGTTGATGTTCGTGTGCGCTGGCGTCCTTGTCATAGATTGCATCATAACTTTCGTTTTGTCCTCGTTGATTCGTGATCCCAACTAACTTTGCTGCGGTGTGAAGTCCAAGCAGAAGTGCTTCTGCATCGGTCAGTTTTCGAGCCATGATGTTAATGTCATCCGCGTACGTTGCCAATTGTGTCGACTTAAAAAGGAGCGTGCCGCTGGTGTTCAGGTTCATTACCCGAATAGTGAAATCAAGTGCCAGGTTGAAGAGCTTAGGCGCTATTCCATCACCCTGCTTTAGGCCACCCAGAGTTTCAAAAGAATCCGTCAATCTGTTCTGGATCCGGACTTGCGACACGGAGTTGGTCATCGTCATCTTTATAAGTCTCACTAATTTGGCCAGTATACCAAATTGCAGCATGATGCTATACAGAGTGCCTCGGTTGACGCTATCATATGCTTGTTTAAAGTCGCCAAAGATTTGATATACGTCGACGTCGTATTCCCAGCACTTTTGCAAAATTAGCTTGACCGTGAAGAGCTGGTCGATTGTGGAGCGACCAGATTTGAAACCGCCTTGATACTCGCCAATGGTTTCTTTCGCGAACGGTTTATTCCAATACTCCAGGATTTTTGACAGGATTTTGTAGGCCGTGTAGACTAAGGATATGCCTCTGTAATGCCTATTAGTTTGTATATTTTTTGCAGCGAGATAAGCATTGAACTTTTTTTTCGATAGTAAGTACATCTGGGCTTGTCATTAAAAATTGGAATGATATTGGATGTGATATATCCAGCCTGTAGTTGATACCTTTTAATCTGTTCTCATCTACCTTTAAATCTGTTCTCATTTTATTTTTCCTGATCAAAACCAACAAAATTGCAATGATGTAGGCTTAGTACAGTCAAATAATATTTTCAGGATTGAAATGCTTAAAAATACATCCAAGCTTTCACTATACTATTCATTAATTGTGTAGCGGCATATCTTGTTTGCATTGATTTATTACTGGATTCAATCAATAATTGTGTAATCGAATAAATTACACAAGTCCTGTATACGATTGTATCCTGTTATCGAGCCGTTGCGATTACCTCTTTATAGTATATCGATGGAATTTCATGTCATTATAGTGTTGGTATCTATTAGTAAGCAAAGTGGGTTGATTGGAGTATGATAAAAGCCCGAATTAACAAATCATTAATTAATATTCAATTTTGCCCGAACCATACTACGTGCTGGATTACAACATGCAAGACTATCGATTTGTATTCCAGTATTGAGGAATTCAACACATATTCAAAGGTTTAAATAGTTAATGACGTGCTGCAGTGATTATTGGACAGAATCATTAAGCAAGATATATTAATGTCACACTGGCGTATAAGCTAGGCACTGCTCGTGCAATATCAAATTGTGCTGGTTAAGCACAATTTAAGGGGTTAGTCCACTGTTAAACTGCTCCAAATGAACTTTTTTTTTAAACAGCTACCAACAAAAAACTATTCACGATATCGATTTGAAATTTTACATACATCTTTATTGAAGCTAAGAGCTAACATTTTTATTAGAAAAAATAATTAGAAAACAAAATGGCGGCCGCCCCAATGGATCGCCGCAGCACCGCCGAAAAAAAAAGCAAATTGCGCCTCGTAAATTCCTGGACAAAATAAGCGTCTGTGAACAAATTACCAAAAAGATTTCATTAGTTTTGAGTATAAAGGACTGCACGGGCCTAAATTTAGAACAAAAAAATTTTTTTTTGACGATCTGGGAAACATTTTTGTGATTAAAAAAAATTTTTTTATTAATTTTTTTGATTCAAAAGTATACCACATTTTTTTTAATCGCTTTAGGGCTCTAAATTTAGGCCCGTGCAGTCCTTTATACTCAAAACTAATGAAATATTTTTGATAATTTGTTCACAGATGCTTATTTTGTCCAGGAATTTACGAGGCGCAATTTGCTTTTTTTTCCGGCGCTGCTGCGGCGATCCATTAGGGTGGCCGCCATTTTGTTTTCTAATAATTTTTTCCAATGAAAATATTAACTCTCAACTTCAATAAAGATGCATGTAAAATTTCAAATCGATATCTTGAATAGTTTTTTTTTTGGTAGCTGTTTAAAAAAAAAGTTCATTTGGAGCAGTTTAACAGTGGACTAACCCCTTAAGCTAAGTATTATCAAATTGTGCTGGTGAGATTGATTGAATTTTATTCAGATTTCAGTTCCTAATTAGATCATTTTTTTCCAGTGTTGCATGTTGCGACAGATATTTTTTTTTCGGAAATTTTGAAGTTTTAACCAACACTTTATATCCTTTAATAAATCGCAATTCAGTCGTATCAAGTGATAAAGTGAGAGCAATACTATCCTACCAATTATGCCAAACGGCTCTCCTGTGAGAGGTCGATGTGCGAATTGGCATCTCTTCCGACTACAAGTCAAGCGAAATAAATATTTATGGAGTTAAACGCAATCATGAGGCTGAATTAAATGAATTTTCTAAAAAATTTCCTGAAAAGTAATGTTGATCGATTGACGCAAAAATTATAGTATTTTTAAACTTTATTTTGATATTTTTTATTAGCAAAAAAATATGATTTCTAAAGCTGTTACAGCTAGTTTCCGGGAGCTGGAGAAAAATGGCGTCATTTGGTGAGCGAATTATATATTGGATGTGGTGGTATCACAATATATTTTTCGATCACTTTATTCGATAGTATGTAGTCTGCGCATTTTGTGTCACTGATTTTTAGTTTCTCATTTTTTCACTTTACTAGGTTGCTTAAAGTTTTATTGATACACAAATTTATATTCATTAAACAGTGCTTTATTGAAAGTTACTAACAAATAACTTGTTGTCTATTCAACAAATGAAAACGTAAGAACTAAGATTCTATTATTTAGATTTAGTACAATTGCATCTTGGAATATGCATTATCGTGGTGCTTTCCTGTTGTTCTTAGTGCGATAAGAAATGTAATTTCATGTATTTTCTGTGTTGCATTCTTTTAGATACAAATGTAATTTGATAAAAAATTTAATTTCCTGTGTTGCATTCTTTTAGATAGAAATCTAATTTAATAAGGAGTGTAATTTTCTGTGTAGCATTCTTTGAGATCAAAATGTAAATCTATAAGGAATGTATATGATATCGTTCCTAGTTTACATGGCCAATACTTGGTTTGAATTTTGTAGTGATCTCATGATCTGCCTTCATGTGTGATTTAGATAGTGATTTGCATATGATTCCTCCCTCCTTAAGTTTGTCGCTGTCCTCAACGGAAACTGTTTCTAGATTTTTGTTTACATTTATATGAATTGATCTTCTATTTTTGCAATATAGGTATATAATTATTCCAATTGATATACTGATTACTATTACGATACTTGATCCTATTATGGAATTACTTTGATGTACATATTCGATTTCTCTAATTTCTTCTAAGTTCTTTAAATTTTCGATTTTTAATGTTTCAATATTTTCTGCATATTTAAAATTTGATATACTTGATTGGTTCTAGTAAAAATTTTTGCTTCAACTCTTTGATACCATTTATATAAATTTTATTCTTTATATTCAATTGACAATTACTAAATCTTATTATATATGTTGCTTCGAGTTTGTATATTTTCTCGTTACAGTTTTGATTTATCTTTCCTACTAGATTTTTTACAATTACTAAACCCTTCTCCATTTCTTCTACTTTAGTGTCTTTTCATCATCGGGGCACTACAGCCCGAATCGAGCCTTAACCACCTTAATGCTTCGCCTCAATTCGTCTCGATTCAGTGACTGTGTCCTCCAGTTCGGTGCTCCCAAAAATAGCCTGCTGTCAGCATCTATCGAATCCTCCTAGCGCTTGCGTAGCTTACCGACTGGCCTGGCTCCGCTCGCCCGCTCCTTCAGAGATCGTTTGGGGATTCGATTGTCGCTCATTCGTTCGACGTGGCCAGCCCATTGTAGTTTTTGGAGTCGTATGACGGTAGAGACTTCCGGCTCGTCATATATGGTATACAGCTCGTTGTTGTATCGGATTCGCCATCCATCTTATTCCCGCATTGGACCGAGGATCCTTCGCAATACCCTTCTTTCAAACGTATTCAAGGCCTTTTCAGATGCCTGGGTCAGCGTCCAGGTTTCGCTTCCGTAGCATAGCACAGGTCTAATAATTGTTTTGTAGATGCGGAGCTTCGTATTCCTGTGTACGCATCGAGATATCAAAATGGAAAGCACCGAAAAGAATGTCTTATTGGCTAATTGAACCCGTCGCTTAATTTCGTCAAGCTCATTCCCATCCTTCGGGAGGTTTGTCCCTAAGTACACAAAGTTGTCTACGTTTCCAAGGCTATAATCCGCTATCGTTATATTTTGTCTTATTGGCGTCCTTTTCCTTGATTGAGTCATAACTTCCTTGGCGGTTTCGTCTAGAGCTACAAATACTTCCTTGGCGTCGTTGAACGAACGTGGCATAAAGTTGATGTCATCAACATATGCTACTAGCTGTGTCAACTTAAATAATAGAGTTCCTCTCGGGGATTTTTCTGATGACATACTCAAGCGCTAAGTTAAAAAGTACCGGAGCTAATCCATCCCCTTGTTTTAGCGCTGTATTCATCGAAAACGAGTAGGTCATATTATACTGAATTAGCACTTGTGACGTGGAGTCGGTCATGGTCATTTTCACCAGTCGTACCAACTTTCCGAACTACAGCATGATGTTTTATAATGCAGTTTGGTTGATGCTATCGTACGCTTGTTTAGAGTCGACGAATATTTGATGGACATCAATGTTAGATTCTCAGCATTTTTCCAAAATTTGTTTGACCGTAAATATTTGGTCAGTTGTCGATCTTCCACGTCTGAAACCACCTTGATATTCACCAACAATTTTCTCAGCGTGATATGCTCCTGTAGCTTTCGCATAGCAGTTTATCTCCTTTCTTGTGAATGGGACATATAACACTTTTTCGCCATCGTTTCTTGTTGCCAGATGCCTGTCACCAATCCATGGATTGCCCTTAAAACGGAAATCCCGCCTGTCTTCTGGAGCACAGGGGGGATCCCATCGATGCTCGGTGCTTTGTTGGGTTTCAAGCGGTTAAGTGTCTTTTGGCACTTTGATTATACATTTTTCATCTTTACATTGTAATTTATTGTTTAAATTCTTTAACTTATTTTGCATTTTGTAGTATTCTCCAGAATACATTACTACTTCTTTTGTATCAATATTCAGTGTTTCCGATTTTCCATTTGGTATTTATTTGATATAATATGACAATAATGGATGTGTCAACATTGGTATATTTACTACGAAAATTATCGTTTTATTCTTTGTTAATACACTGGTCATAATTTCATTTAGTTCTTCTACTGATAAATTTTAAGAATCTATTTCATCTTTCGTTAGCATTGATCTCGTCATTATTCCTGTTTTAGCTGAATTTACAATGACTATAATTTTCTCTAGCTCGTCTTTTGTGTGGTCTAGGTTCTGGTTTACTTGTATTGTCTTTAGTATTCTATTTATTGACTTCATTTGTTCCTCTACTTTACTAGTTAAATCATCATATAGTTTCTTTGTTTTATTTATGTTGTCTACGGTCTTATTCAATTTATTCTGGAAAACGTCATTTATTTTAATCTGTTTGTTCATGTTTTCTATTAGATTATGATTATTCGTGTCTATGACCTGTAAGTGCCCTAATATTCTTTCGCAGTCATCATTGTCCATTACTCCAAATGAAAATTTGTATGCTGATCCTACTGGATTAATTAATCCTCTCATGATTCTATATATTTTTTCCGAAACGTTAGTTGCCTTCCGTGTTCTAGGTTCTATTCTGGGTTTAATCTGGAGCGACCAGATCTGAAACCGCCTTGATACTCGCCAATGATTTCTTCCGCGAACGGTTTAATCCTATACTCCAGGATTTTTGATAGGATTCAAATATAAATAAATCCTTCTTTTATAAAAATAAATCCGTCTTTATTTTTTGTTTCTTCTTCTCTATTTTTATTGTGTACCTTCAATCATTTGTCTTTCTTCTTCTGTCGCATCTTATGTGTTTCTTCTTTACTAACTTTTCCGAACTGAATTTCCATGGGTTTGTTCTATGTCGTCGAATGTATGCTATTATTATAGTGTTCTGTTACTTTGGCTAATATTTCAGTTGTATGTATTGAGGTTTGGACTCGTTATTGCTAATATTCTTTTATGTTCTAATAGTGTACTGTGACATCTGCTCATGTCTGGTGCGTTAAAATGTAATTCTATCCCTTCTTTCCTACAGAAATCTTTTACGCTGATCATATTGAATTCGTTATCTGCTACTATTCTGTTTGGTTTCCTTAGAATCGTATTTCTTTCTCTAATAAGTTCTATGAATGTTTTCGCGTTTTTGCCTATTGTTTCCTTTGTGTATAAATGTGTATAAATTATTCTTAATTTAACTATAGCCCTTAGTTGACGCAAAAACAACTAAGGAAAATTATTGAATTTTCAAACGTATTTTTATTTTTAACGCTTCAAAATTGGTCTTCCAAGCAGCTCTTATCTACGCGAACATTCTCTTAATTTACTCTTATTGCCATTTCATTCTTGGAAATCACCTGATCTCAGAAGGCAACATAAGGCAAGTCCCAAGATAAGTGAATTAGGAAACATAGCTTGCACACGTCGCATTCCTCCCGATCCCAAATCTCAATGCTATGTACGAAAAATAAGTAGCAAGTATAAACATGAACCAATATACGAGTATCGAATATCATTTAATTTTTCGGAGAAAAATATGGAAATTCACTGTGAATATAATATCATACACAAGAAACGACTCCAAATAAATTCCAACAAAATTTCCTCCTATCATACACGTTCTCACACCGCCAATAGATATTGCTCGAAGGTATGTAAACACGAATTCAGCTAGTAAATGCGATTATATACAGAATATACATTGTGTGTATAGTCCGGAAGAAAACTTTAATTCATGTCACGTTCCAAACTTCTTAGTTGCAGAGACACTTTTGCAGCATCAGACAATCTGAAAGGAAATCTTCCCGGATATCCTTCGTGCATGCTTCGAGCGTATCCTGAAATGCTCATTACGTCACATTCGCCTACGCACTTGCATGTAGAAATTATGTTTGTTGGGGTAATGCTAAAAAAATTGAAGTTTACGCGATTGTTTGTGTAAGATATTTGGAGCTCTGCCAACCCGGAAGGATGGATGACAAATACTCGTGACATGTAGCCTGTAAACAAGTATTTTGAAACCCAGGAAAAATCAATCCAGTTTGTTACTAGGTTGGAATGCTGATAAGTTAAACATAATATTCAAGCCATTAGTTTGATGAGATTTTTATAAAGGAACCAAAGAACATCTGATTAATACTGCAAAATATAATTTGGGCTAAAATATTCGGTAAAATGTACACAAACATGTTTTTTTTTTCACGTTACTATATTTTTCTCATCTTACGATTCGAATTTCAAGTAAATATCCCGAAAAACTTTCCCAGCAACTTAAACTGAAAACCCCGAAAATACGTACATATGTATGTCCTGCAACTCTATAAATTATTCAACCACCAATTCCGCTTGTTCAGAATAACATTTACTCTGTGCACGTAAGCACAATACGAAATTCGGATTGCTGCGACAACTGAATTTTTCTCATATTCTTATTTGGCGGTCGGAGCAGAAGTTTTGTGGATACAAACCAGTAACTTATTCGTTTGGGAGTTTTCTTTTAATTTTCCAAAAAAATAAAAAGTGTGTTGACCTGAAACTTATCTCTGATCTGAAATGAAAGTTTTGGAAGCAAATAGGTATGGAAAATAATGCACGGTGATTTTGGTTCTGAGATTTTTCGGTTTAAGCTTCGTAGCTACTTACTTTTCAGTGTACTGGTATGTACATACATATGTATGTGAAAATGTTATCGATTCAAGGCCCGTTTTGCAAATTTTAGACTGAGTTAGGAATTCAGGTCTTGTTTGCTATTATTTACTGATTTTAGAAAAAAATTCATATGAAATTGAATAATATGTTCAAAAATATTAATTAGACCATACGAGTACGATGATTGGACAGAGATACTTACGATTTATATAGTATAGCAGAGGAAGAAATGAGGGTTGATGTGAGCCTGATTATCAGAAAAACGAATTAAAAAGCGCTTAACTTGACAGTTTGATCAACTTTGATCCAAATGTGCTTGTTCTTTCAATGGAATCTCGAAGAACAATGAAGAGGAGGTCAGATTGTCGTAATTTTACAAACTTTTGAATTAATTTATGAATTTTGAAGACAATCAAATTTGGCCAGGACTTGCTTAAATGCCCATTGTTTACGCTAACTTTGCCATTTCTAGCTAGGAAAGTAAGGAAGCCCGTTTTCATAGTGTAATGGTTTTTCACGCAGCTCTCCCTACTGTCGAAAGTCTACCTATTATAGGACTTAAAACTTATCAGACTAGAACTGAGAAGAGATGCATATGTGTTACACAAATGCTTACCATGAAATTTGCCGGAGTACTAACATAAACGATGGAGGTAGGTATTTTTAATTTCAGAATTTTTAATTTCAACCAACCTCAACATTCTTAGTAAAAGTATAGAAACCCACAATTATTATAAGAAACAGGGCTAATCCTGGCAACTGCATGTACAGCAAACGAGAAGCATCCATAGATGGCGGGATCACCAGTGGTTACGCTGGAATATCGGAAACTATGAATTCATTTTTAAAAGATTACTTCAGGAAAATAATGAGACACCTTAAGCAGGTAAATGAAAAGCCATGCCCCTAAAAAATGAACGAGCTAGTGAACCGTTTAGTAGACATCTTAGCATCAGGTTTGGAAGACGTGCGACCTGAAGATCCCATAAAGAAAAATAAGGCAGCGGTTTAGGAGGCCTTCCACACACGAAGTGGGTTTTACGCAAGACGGGTTGACAAGATTCAGACAATTTGACAATTCAGACTAATATGAATAGGTGCTAAAAGGTCGGAATTAGGCGAGAACACAGAGAGAATTAGGTGAGAACACTGACGAAAGTAGAGAGCCTGCCAGAATTAAAAAGGTGATAAGTATAAAATCGAGCGTATCTACTTTTTTTCTTAAGATCTTTTTTCTTAATTATCTACCTTTTTTCTGATATCGTGCAGCGGACCTGATCAATAATCTAGATGTGCTAATGGATACTATTTCTTGGAATCAGCTACCATGGTGTCGCGGAATGATCAATGATATATGATGATAAAGTATCTGGGAGTGACGCTAGACACAAAGCTGTAATACTAGGACCACATCCGTAAAGTATATGACAAGGCTGAGTAGGCCGATGGCTAACATTAGTGCGACTGGCATAACGAGACGGAGGCTGCTGATGGTGACAACTAACTCCATCTGGCTTCATGGGGTGGAAGTTTTTGGCGGACGCACTCCAATCGAATTAGTTTCGAGTGAATATTGCCAACGTCTAGCATAGAGTTGCTCTGCGTATCGCCCGTATCTGCTATACGGTGTCGGAGAATGTCGTGCTGGTAGTAGCGGGAGTGATTTTGATAGATTTACTAGCGCGAGAGCGCAGAGAAGAGTACCTCACTCACTCTGAGCCGAATACACTGAAAAAAATCCACATGGCGCCCAGAGCCATGTAACATGGCATTATTTATGGCCCCATACGCTATGTACATAGTCCTCTGAGCTATGCAATATGGCTCCCTGCGCCATAATGTCAGAATCTACATAGCGCATGGTCCTATGTAACATGGTGTAGCATTTATGGTCCCACACGCTATGTACATAGTACCCTGAGCCATGCAGTATGGCTCCCAGCGCCATAATTACATGGCGCAGAAATTATGGCCCGACACGCCATATTACATAGTGCCATGAGCCATGTAATATGGCTCATGGCACTGCAATTATAACTTGCAGCCATACTGTGTGAGGAGGTGTATAAATGTAAGCAAGTTTCTTGAGTATAGGAGAGAATTTATTGTGGTAGATTATTTGACTGCAATAAGATTGTTTAGCTAATAGAAACACCCCAAATAAAATTAGTTTGCCAAAAAAGTCACGAAGAGACGGGAGGAAAATTGATCAAGTCTTCGTGATACATTGGCAAGCGATCTTCACGCTGCAAAAATTTCGATAATCAATCGAAAAAACTGAGACCCGGGGTCAAATAATTTTTGCAAATGAATTTTAATCGAATAAAACTTCAATTCAAAAATAAACTGCAAATCAATCGTAGTCATTACGCTCGAAAAGCATGTTATTGCACTGAAAAAACACAGCGCCAGACGCCATAATTTATAGGCTTCTGGCGCCATGTACATAGTCGATTTCGGTAGATTTGTGATAAAATATAGCGCCACACGCCATAGTACATAGGCGCTGACGCTATGCTTATCTGCATGGCGTGGAGCACTATGTTACATGGCGTGGAGGACTATAGTACATGGCGTGGAGGGCTATAAGCATAGCGCCTGCTCCTATGTACTTTTCGTCATGTATTATGGCGTGTGGCGCTATATTTTATCACAATCCCCAAATCGACTATGTACATGGTGCCAGAAGTCTATAAATTATGGCGTCTGGCGCTATGTGTTTTTTCAGTGTAGAACGATGAATCTGGCGCACGCACGTTCGTGAACACTGGGAAAAATCTGGACTGATAGGTCTTTAGGACTGTTGGGCTTCTACCTCTGGCAATTTTTAACGTGGCATAGTTATTTGAGAAAGTATCTTAACAGAATAGTGAAGGTGCGTTCACCATTTTGTCGGTACTGTATGTATATGTATATGTCGGTACTCTATAAATAAAAAAACTCTAGGCTCCTTAAAACTCAATGAATTAGCAGTTGTAGGTAGTGCCACTACTTCGGCCTAACTGAATCCATTTACCGTAGTGATCACTTGCTAACTCGAACTAGCCAGCCATGATTGACAAACGGTCGCGAAGGAGGTCCATTGCAAACCGCGAAAATGGGAGTCCTCTTCTATTACCTTTCCTTACTCAACTACAATCGACCAGACTTTGGTTAGTTTGAAAGGTGTTTTTTTGACCACATTTTTGAAAGTTTAAGAAGCTGCAAAGCAATTTATAAGACTGTACTTCTTAAAATATAGTTTCGTCTATTAAATTTGTATGTCCATTTCTACTTTTCGAATATTTGAATTGCAGTAAATAAAATTTACAACATGATAAACTTAACAGCAACAAACTCTTTAAAACTTTGCGTAATTGTTGACGTATCTACATAAATATTCTTACCAATTTAAAAGATCATATTCTATAATTAAAAATCTATTGAAATTCACCTTTAGTTTATTCGCGTCTTCATAAGTAAGTATCCAGGCTCAGGAGGCATCAGACTTATGATCATCTCGTATCAATTTATGTATGTAACTGATTTCGAAATCCTTGGCCACTTCATAAACTTGAACAAAAGCGGTCTGAGAATGATTTTCTTCTTTCAATAGACATGTTTGTTTGAGTTGGGCTTAACGTGATCTTTTGTATGGTGCAATCATCAAGTCTATTCGCACATCCTTTTGAAAAGCTCATTCAATAAACGAACAGTTTTTCTGACCTTTTGTACTTTATTCTGAGGATATAAATCCTGTGTGTCAGTCATCTTTCCGCACAATGGCACAGACATCTTTATAGTCATTCCATACAATTCCATATGCATCAATTAAAAGTGATGTTTCCACAAGCATGATTCGCCACTACACTCGTAGACAAAGACAAGTCAACCGTGCGCTAATAATCCCTTGTGATACCTACAATTGAAAATCCTCTTCGTTTTGTCTCAAGCAATCCAACCAAGTGCACTTGTGTTACTTTGTTCTCCCTCCGGACGTTTTGTTCTTTTTAATGGTAAAAAGAATACTTCTTCCGCACATAACAGCACTACGGAACGGAATCATATTTCCCGGAGACGAGACGAGACATTTTCATGGGAGCAGAGGCTAATTCCATGGCAGACATATTCAATGATTTTCTCAAAGCATGAATTCACTCATGGAGTCATTTCTGCTATGAATCTACTTTCCTGGTGATAATGCTTCTCGGAAAAAGAGGGTTTCTCGAGAAGTCTGTGTGGAACTATGACTGGTGCTTTAGAAAAGTCATTCTTCAATGAATTCATGTGATAGGTATTAATTTATCGGTATAAGTCTTATACATAGACTAGGCGTTCGAAAGGTCTTCGGGCTCGGAAAAATCAAGTGCTGATATGATTCTATTCAAATAGTTGAGCTCTCAAGTGATCTTTTATTTTCATTTTACTAAAGAAGGTTGGGGAATCATTCCACATATGCTGGTGAAAATATGTTGCTGGCAGGATTTGAATCATTGTACGAATTTCCATAAAAGCAACTTAAAATAATTTTTTTAGTAGAATGATCTTTGAAATAAATTTGATATATGTACAGTGGTTCACAGCTTATTTCAACCAGCACGTAAAAAAAATTTTAACTTCCTATAAAAAATAAACGAAATAAGTTATCAACATTATTTAAACGCAGATTATTAGGCTAGTTTTCACAATTATCATTTATTTAGTTTAATATTATTTTTATTTTATTTCAATAGGACATAACAATTAATGACGAAAAAAGTAACTTAAAACAGTGTCACAGCTTATTTCAACCAAATAACAGAATCAATGTTTAAATTAAGTTGCAAGGTACAAAAAAATATTTGAGTATTTAGTATGACCACCCTTCTGGTCAACAACCATTTTTAGTCTCTTAGGCATTGAATCGACCAGCTTTTGTGTCACTTATGGGGTAATTTTGACCCATTCCTCAACCAATGCAGTTTTGAGATCGCTTTTGTTGGATATCTTCCGTTTTCGGATTTTTGCATTCAAAATGGCCAACAAATTTTCGGTGACGTTAATATCGGGCGACTGTGCGGGTGGTTGCATAACATGCGGACAATTCCAAACCAGCCATGTCTGTACAATACCCGACTTATGCCTCGGGTCATTGTCTTGATAAAATCTGAAGCCATCGCGAATGCCTAGTTTCTCCGAACTTTCAATCAAATTGGACTTCAAAATTTCGAGATAATGGGACTTATCCATTGTAGTCTCAATAAATTGCAAGTTTCCAACTCCCGCTGCGGACATGCAGGCCCAAACCATAACGCTGCCACCTCCGTGTTTGACTGTAGCTTTCAAATTTTTGTTTTGCAGTTCTGTATTTGGCTTACGCCAACCACATGAGGCTCCGTCAGAGCCAAAATAATATTTTTCGACTCATCAGCGAATATAACGGTATTCCAAAATCCAGAATCCTTATGCAAATGTTCCTTGGCAAATTTTAAACGGCACTTCTGATTTTTGGCACTTATAAATGGTTTCTTACGCGCTATTCTACCATTGAATTCATGCTCTCGCAGCACACGACGAATAGTTTCCGGGTGACAGGACTTGCCCAACTCAGCTTCCACTTCACTTACAATTTTCGGAGCCGATAGCCTTGGGTTTTACTGGATTTTCCGAACGATAAAGCGCTCGTCCTATCGATCGAAAATTTTGTTGGGGACATTTCTCCTTTTATCGAGCGTTCTATTTTCGTGGACAAATCGGTATATGATGCTCTGCACTGTAGAATTACTTAGTTCAACCAGCTCACCAATTTTCCTGCGCGAATGGCCACTTTTTAAATTACTGAGAACAATTTCTCGCTGATCAATTGTCGTACGTGGTCCTATTTCGAAAAACTATTTTTTCTGCACGATCTTTTCAAAAAATTCAGCAAAACTGAACTTGAACACATTGCAAATATAATGACTAAAGCATAGACAAAGAAATAATTGCTGCATTGCAAGATAACGGATCATTGCACACCTACAAAGTATTTGGTTGAAATAAGCTGTGACATTGTTTTTGATTGCTTTTTTCGTTTTTCGTTGTTTTAGAATACTAAACAAATAAAAATAAATAAAAGATGTCATATTTGATTAGCTTAAACCTTAGACTAATAGCCTGCTTTTAAATAATGTTGATATCTTCTTTAGTCTAGTTTTTATAGGAAGTTAAAGTTTTTTTTACGTGCTGGTTGAAATAAGCTGTGAGCCACTGTATGTATATAAAGCATTATCTAAGAAATATAGCGCAAAATAATCAACGTGCTATAAAACATTCTCTATCAAATTTTAAACAGACCAAAACATCTCATTCCTGTCCTATGCCGCTGCATGTATTGAAACGGTCGTAGACATAAAATTATACTGCTTCGTCAAATATAAAAATTTCCGCGGGCGCGACAATTGGGCGGGCAATTCAATACAGTCGGAGTAAACGGGCCATAAACCAGACGAAAGTTCAACGAAGAACGATATTATATCCTGACGTGACTTTCCCTCGCATCAACAGCTCACTTTTTTCCTGAATAATTCAAAACGTTTTCGTGAGAAATTCATAGTTAAATTTTCACAAGAAAGCCCAATAGACAACAAAGTCTGGGATACAGAGTAGACGCTGCGTGACAAATAAAATACCAACTGTCATGAAATGGTAATAAGATGCGACAATCGAGAGAAGATCCGATGAAAAGTTAATCATTTTCAGTTTTATCGGACTCAGTTAGCCGTTTAATCGCAAAAACGATACGGAAATGTCTTTAGGGTGTGATGATTTCTAGCTGATTCTTAAATATTTGAATTTTATATCATAATTTCGATTAAATTGTTACTGGCGAAATAAGCGGTAGCTATAAAGTGCGATTCTTTTAATTTCAGAATAATTTAAGAAAAGCGTATTTTTTTATTTCAAAGATATTGGACAAGGTTAAAGATTTTGGAAAAAGAATTGTAAGATGTGGCATTTAACACAATTTGAGACGTGGCTTTTTGTATGATTGAATTTGTACGATTTTTTCTTATAATTAAAGATTGCATCATAATGTACACGAAAATACAGTGCAATAATGCAGTTTGTAATCCAGAACCATTTTTTCTTGAATTATACAGTAAATTCTTACTAGGTGATATTGCGGAACGGAATCACATTTCTTCCCGAGCGTCAGGCATTTTTGGAAGATTGGAATTTGACGAAACGGGGTCTTTAAAATAAAATCCCCAGTTTACAAAATAGTCAGGACAAGGTCATTCGCTCTGACGAAGAAGAGATAAATTTACTATCGGATACTTTCGAAGCAGCTAGCCTGAACACTTACATAACGAATGCCTCCATTTAACAGGCGATCGGTTTATTGCCTACGCGACACAAACTCTTTGCCACTCAGAAAGGTTATTGATTTGTGATTATGGTTCCCTTCTTGTCTATAAATCATTATAGATGTATGTGAGTTAGCCTCTTTTGATACACGCACGACATTGCTCTCTCACAAAAATTCCGATCAATGCACCCCATATTACCGCACTCACAACCGAAAAGCCCTAATGCTGTCTCTTATTTATGGAAAATGTGAGGAATATCAGATCGGGGTAAAATTGTGCAACGGGCAACACGAAAAGAAATGTCAATGTCAGTTTGATTAGTGTCAGTGAATCAAAACATAGAATTTAAGTCAAAATCTCTCACAAAAAAATTTTTAAACTGTGTGGCGTGTACCGTAGAAACATAAATCTACGTGAGAGCGTGATAATCTCTATCGATTTCCCGAATAAATTACCGATCGGAAATTCCAATATAGAGCGATAATGAAGTGCCGCGTTCCAGGCTGCAATAGTAGCCACAGAAGTTCTTCGCGGGAGATATCGTATTTCGGGTAAGTGAAAATAATCTTTGGCACCTATTTCGTTTTCTTTTTGAGTGAAACGATAGTTGATTTCATTTACGAAAAACATTTTAATCTTCACTCGCCGGCTGCGGAAAAAGAAATGTCAAACAACGTTCAAAATGGCGATCTCTCGTGGTTTTTACATTGCCGTTACCGTATGAATTGTGTAGGGCACACATCCGTACCTCATTCTCACACTAATAAGCAGAAAATCGAAACTTAAACCATTTCTCTCGTTCGATTTCTAATCCATTCTCTCTTATATCTGTGGTGCATAATTTCGAAACCGCTTCGTTACAAAAATCTTTGCCACTGCTTATTGCAATTCGAAGTCATTTGCTGCTCATCTTCAGAACGTTAAGTAATCGATGCACTACCAAACAAAGATTTGGAAAAGCGACGGTTTAATTTGAAAACATTTAATCTCCAAGAGTAGACCCTTTTATAAAGGCTGGCAATATAGAGGAAATTGTGAACAAGTATATCAGCTATATCAGCACTTATCTTACGCTGTTTTGAAACAAATTTTCTGCAATGCTGTAAATTTTAATTTAAATATCCCCCTATGAGTTGATATTATTGTGCCTGTCAAGTAAAACAATAGGTTACTGGCAGTATATTTTTAAAAACATGAAACTACATGCATATGGACATATATTAATAGAGAAATTTATATGAAATAGTCTTGAAAAAGTTGGATACTCAGCGCTGTCCTGGAATCCAGCCAGACACCTCAAACTGGAGCTATCTTTATTTTACCAGCTCGACTTCAAAAGTTGAAAATATGTAAGTTAAAAACTCAAATACAGTCTGTTTTCTGAAAGCGACCGTAATTTTCCCCAAAAGTATGAAATCTATCTATTCAATATTATTTTTACATTGAAGTATGTTTAAAATGACAAGTTGCTAGTATTTAATATGCAATGTTATCTCCATCGATGGGCATCTTCTTGGCATAGGGCATCTTCTTGGCATGCTTTCAATTCCATGGACAAAGGGGCCTAAATTTCGCGGATAGGGGGCACCAGCTGCTTCCATGAGGCTTCTAAGAGGCAAGATAGGCTTCCATAATTCCCTGAACATTTTCGATGGCGTCAGCATCTGAGGATTGCGAAGGCTTACATGCTGCCGTTATGCCACTTTCTTCTTTCCAGTGATGCAGAATCGGATTCGGCTTTTTGGGCTATTATCCTATTGGTAGACCCAATTTTCATTTTACCGTGGAAGCATCTTCTTTGCTGATTTATTATGCTACTATTATTAGGACCATTTCTTTGGCGACAGCATTTTGATTGAAGAGAAACATTCACTTTGGTTTGATGTTTAACATTGCGCTGGATAACATTTCTGCTGCGAGTAAGTTAAGCTCGCTTCAGCCGAACTAAGCCCAAAATTTTGATTTGTTGTAGAAAAAAACAATATTGGTCCAATTGCGATCCATAATTTCAGTAGCTCAAGCCAAATCCAAAGGGCTCTGGCGTCGTAGATAAGATTCCGTTCGGAATAGTCGTCAAAATGTTTGTCAACTTCATTATACTGGTTCCACTTGAAAACAAACATCTTCGATTTATAATCACAGCCGCATAGTACCCTAATTTCGGTCCTTCCAAACGGTAACATAAGAATACCACTCTGTAACGCTTTGCATGCTTTGCCTTCATTTTGGTTTAGTTGCGTTCATCACGAGGTTTCAAGCAACACTGGGCCCTATCCTGAGAGTCACCTCACGTAACATATGAAGTGACTCTTTTGATTTCGTATTCTGAGAGTCACGTGAGGTGACTTTATCTCACCTCAAGTTAAATTTTCGATCTATCGGCTATTCCGTGAGTCACATGAAGTGACGAGAGTCACGTGAAGTGAAATTTTCAGTCACTCGATAATACCAAGTGACTGTGGACAGAAGTGATATAAATTGATATTTTGAATAAAATGAAGAAGGGTTTTGACGAAGTTTGGATCGTGAATCACGAAAAAAAGTAAAAAAATCTAATTTTGAGGATATCTACATCTTTTTATTTGAATAATGCAGCTAAACTCGACTATGTATGTGTTCCTGATAAATGTTTGGCTCGTATGTTTGTGGTTTGTTTGTTGTGTGCCAATTTTTGTGGTGTTTTATGTTTGATTTGTAGTTTTTCTTTATTGTGTCCTCTAGTGTCTTCTCGTGTTTTTTATGATGTGTTTTTCTTGAACCTTTGATTTTTATTGCGTAAAAAGTAATCAACCAGCGACAATTCGAATGCCTTATTGAACTGATGGTGAGTCATCCACAAAGCCTGAAACAGAACAGCGAACACATGAAAACCAATTTTGATATTCACCAATATTTTTTCCTAATCACTATACTTTTAATCTTTTATAGCAAGTTTTAGTATACCTAGTCCTCTTTTAAATAACATCCTCTTTTTTATTTCACTAATCATTTGCTTATCCCTGATAATTTCCTGTTTGCGTTCGATTTTCCTTATGCCGAATTTACTTACACACAGCCAAATGTTGGCGAGCTGAGTGTGTAAAGGGTCACCTCGTCTATGCACCCCTGTTTTTTCCACATGGAAAAACATGGAGGGAAGTAGTTTTACAAGTTGTTCGACGAAACGGGGAGAGTGTAATTGCTCCTTTACTTCCATTTGAACTCACATTTTTTTATTCTACTCCCTTCAAGGTAAGCCGCACTTGTCATATAAAGGGAGAGAAAGTTTGTGCGTGTCAACGACATGCGGTATTCCCATCTAAGTACTGATTGTGCCCAACACTGCAAAACTCCGATGATCGAACGAGAATCGGTCGATGTCAGTGTGCTATGGACGAAGTAAATTTCAAACGTCAATGTTCAGGCGCTGCATTCAAATATAAATTCGTAGTCGCCTTACCTAGAGTCACTTCACGTGACTCTCAGAATACCGGTTCGTAGGTGACGTGACTTTCGAAGTGACGAGAGATCTCACGTGAGGTGACTCTTGGAATAGGGCCCACTGAAACAAATAAGCACTAGCATCTTAGTCCTCTGGTAGTCCAATCACTCCGCGAAAAGCAGACAGGAATATATCTTTTACATTAAAAAAAACACGGTTATTTTCTTTTGACAAGGACTGTAAAATATTAATTAATTAATGTCAATAAATCAACCATTGCATTGCATACTGTAGTACGTAAATAAATTGTACGTAATTAAAAGATTACAAATGCAATTTCTGGAAGTGTTTTTCAATTCAAAATCTTTATTGCTCGTTACTCCCAAATGCAGTGAATCTTTTCTTCGGATTTCCGGCACTTGGCCATACAATCGGTATATTAGTGCAAATATTTTTTCAGCTTCTAACGAGTGCAGTGCCATATCGTAGTTTAATTTTGGGGGAAGAAATTTCCACAGCAAGCTCACAGAAACAAACCCCATACGACTTCAAACCATTCTTACCTAAAAAAAAAAAGATTAATTCACATGATACGACAATATTTTTCTAGAAAACGGTATATTTTAGTATCAAGTAAATTGAAAGCGAAACTAAACATTTCTTTCACAGACAAATAAAATACTATTAGCATAATAGAAACTATCGAAAACAATAAATCATTTAACATCCACACGACAGCTTTTCATCCATATGATGGATATTTCTTGGGTGACGATTTCGCGGATCAAGGAGAAAAACATGCTTCTAATCGAAAGCTATAAATAATTTTGCTACTATTGTTTGCATATGCAAATATTTTGAATCGAATTAACAGGGTCACTGCACTCTAAACTCTTCCCCAAACGGTACAAATATGCATGAATTACTTTAAGTCAGTGATGAAAGCTAGTTTTGTGTATCGATTGTCATGATCAATGTCTTGAATTGAAAGCATAAAGTGTTAATTTTTAGAGATTTTCACTCCGGGGGATTTACCAAATCCATTTCACACAAATTCATGAAGATGTCTGTGTAAATTTGGGATTTATCAAAGCTAAGAAAATCAACAATACCAAACTTAGAAATGTTATACTATGTTATATGTACTCTTAGAGTTTTCGAAAACTATGTAGGAAATTATTGTTTCGAGGCAAATCAATTTAAATTTGAATTTGATCTTGACGAATTAAAGTCGTGAAAGTAAAATAAGTTAATTATTTTTTTTGTGCTACTATTGATAAATAGTTTGGATTAATGAAAATTAGTGTTAATCTAAGAGAAGTATATAAATATAGAAAAAATAAAGTGACAAAAAGTTCATAGAGCATACATAAAATTCATTTTACTGAAATTCGTCGCATTCAGTTGTGATCCTCCCTAAAAATATAAAGTTAAGAATTGGCAAGAATTCTAAAATTTCTTTACAATTGCAAATGTGCGTTTGAGTAAAAGCTCATTAGTTCACAATAGATTGGGAAATTCTAAGAAGTTGTTTGAACTGATTGATATGACTACTACCTGTAGCGGTTGCACTCGCCCATTACTATTTACGGACTGACAAATCAATTAAGTTTAAGTTTTAATTTGAGATCATTTACAACACAACGTTAGAAAAGTACCTGCTGAATTAGCATTACACGTCAATGTTTTAATAAGATTAATTTATAATAAGATTACTGTGAAATCAGCAACTTATTTATGTATTTATTTTGTCGGCAACTTCATCAACTAAATTGTTACTCCAGAACCATCATTATTGAGAATAATTCAGATCAATATTAAGATTAGTTAATTGATTTTTTAAGCCGACTTGTGAACATTTTGACGGTATAATTAAAATAGAATATTTGATAGGCTGAGTCAAAACTTCGGGATATTGCGTAGGTTGGTTCATTTAACCCATAATTAGTCTTGTGAAAGAGGAAGAATAAGGCGCTTTGATGTCTAAACACGAAAGTTTAGTTTAGATAGCAAAAATGTACATGGTCAATAATTGCAAGAGGCTTTCGTAAGAAGATAAGCGAAAAGGATAAGACCAGCCGAAAAAAACTAAGAACGAAAATTAAGAATCTCTTTTGGAAAGATTCCATGCGATCTATATGCTCCTTATAATACGGAGATCACATCAAGCACCCATACTCTTGGAGCCAAATAACAGAACAAGGTTTTAAGTGAATTTTAAGTGAAGTGGATCCGTTTTTGTGAATCGGTCAAACCTAATCTGATTTGAAGTGCAAAAAACGCACCTATTAAGTGCAAAAAAACGCACCTGCATCAAGCAACTTATCAGATGGTGAAAAAATAAAACTATGCCTGGCGGTTGACATCTTTGGCTAACCTGTCCCACACATAGGAATAATAGTACAGAGCGCACTAGTTATTGGGGTATCATGCCCGTAGACACGGAGATCTAGTCGTCGACTTGATTACAGCCATGTGATATCTGCAATCAAATTATACCAGAAACTCACTCACATACAGCTTATTTAGCCATTGATAGCGCATATAATTTAGGGACATTAGTAGCGTAAGTCGATGAGAAAGCTTCTGAGTTTAAATTAAAATTCTTGAAATTCTTCATCGCACAAGAATAGTTACTTTGCACCGAATTACCTATTTTTTAGCATCCAAAATTTCTGTTCACAAGCACTCATGACCGGATCATTAGATTAATATGAATTTCACAGGAACCATTGTCTTTGGGTAGGACCATATCTTGCAAAATTACTAACTACTATTACAGTCATCAGATTTGAATACAACCCACAAAATTGACAGGAAGTTTGACAGGATTTTTCTTGAAAAAAGCAGAAAGGGTTAACAGCTATGGTAATTTTTTTTTCCACGAGATGCTTCCATTAAACTTTATATTGCAGAGAAAGTATGCAAGAAATGTTTCAATTTCAACCGTAAAATTATTTTAATTCCTGTTGAGGACTAAAACGAAATACAAAGTGTGAGTTGGTCCTAAAGAATATTTGGTATGCTTTTGGCTATAATGCCAGAATTAGCCATTTTTGGTTATATTCGTAGCAATATATGCTACCATTAAATTTTCATATTACAAAGAAAATAAGCAAGAAATGTTTAAATTTTCGAATTTTAGGAAATCTCGAGGGTGGTCACTCCAAAAAACTCGCTTGCAATATCTTCCCGTGTAGTCATCGCATATAAACGAAATTCGCATTGGTTCACGAAGTTGAACAGTTGGGCCAGACTTTTGGTTGCAAAGCTGAAGAAGCGTTTCCAGCACTCTCTTGTTGTACTTAAAAGTGCTGTCATCAAATTTACGTATGATCAGCACCCGATAGCCAACATAAGTAACAAGTGTTTGGCTTCCCGAAATTCTCGAGCTCATCTGGTTTTCGATGGAGTGGTTGCATCAAAGTGATAGATTACCTTGGAATCAAGTTGGTTTAATAGTGAGCACGTTTGATAGAAGACGCATTCAAAATGTTCATGACTATTCTATTTTCCTTCGAAAATCAGTTTACCTAGCCGTTCCTATGCACATAACTTTCTGAAATATATTTTGTAATACTTTAAATGCAACATTTTCGGGTTATTTCAATAATTTATTCTTAGGGCTCATCAATGAAAATAAGTAATCAGTTTTCAAGCAGTACAGCGTTGAAAGTCAAAGATGTGCTCATTTTATTCAATTTGCATCACAATTAGGAAGCCTGTTCGAGAATAACAGCCTAAAAGCTACTTTGGTTTTATCTTTTTACTTATACCATCTGCGAACAAGAAATTGATGAGCAAGTACGATATAGACCGAAAGGTATAGACATGCAAAACATCAAATGCCGAAAAAATGCATCAGTTTAATGAGAAAAATTCAGATTTATTCGTTTACCCACATTAAATTGTGGTGTAAATGAATAGACTTACTAAGGGAAGGTTCTCTCAGATACGGTCAAAAATAAGTTTGAGAATTTTTCGAGGGATAATGAAAAAACATACGAAGCTCTGGTTTTGATTTTTTGATTTGTTGATCATTCTAAAATCGTTCAAATTTTTATTACGATGAAATTCAATGTGGTGGCTCCAAAATGGCGGCTCTCGTCTGCCTTTGCATGCGGGACATCGTCCGTTAACTTCAAGTCTTTAGACTCTCGTAGTAAACTGATATCAGTCATAGTTTAAAGTCATTAAAATTTATGGAAATTTCCATGTCTTATACCTAATGAGAATGAATTGCGACAAATAGTAAATCAAATTATGGACATTTTAAAACAAGTGCAACTTTTAACCCGGGTTTTTTTCACTTTGACCTCGCTTAGTAATTATGCATTGCAATTTTTCATGCTTACTTTAGGTATGATTTTGACCAGACTTGGAATGAAGTGAATCGGATCAATAGATCGACACCTGTGCTTGAAGTTATGATGAAAAATATTGTTTCGAAAAAAACGCGTTTAAAGTTTTTTAGTGAGTTTGCCTGGGGTTAACTTTCTGGTTTGTTCAGTTATCACGACCATTACCAATAATTATAAGGTTTTGGGTTCGCTAATTAACAAAATACAAGATGGCGGATCCAGTACGGCGGATCAAAAAAATTTCCACCTGCCAATTTGGACCAAAATATCTATATGAAGATTTTCGTGGTCGTCAATTTGCTCCATTATACTCACATTAGGATCTAAGTCGGCTATTCATGTGACGTGTAGGAACCCTTCCTCAATTTCAAACTGCTCCTGGTTGGCCTGCTCCGGCAGACGTTGCGCGAGGTGGGCGTTTCGAGCAGCGGGCGATATTGGTGTTAAGGATATGCAATTTTCTGACGCATCGGTTATTTTTCGCATGTGCTGCCACCTAGAGTGTATTGCAATACGAACAAGTATGCGATAGTACAGATCGTAATTAGTTCCGGTACATAGAAAGCCATCTGAGGCCACTAGGTGAATAAGCTATACCTGAGCGTTCGCCAGCGCGCCTGAAGTAGGTACGTTTGAGACGCTCTAATGCGATAAATATGTTCCAGATCGGAATATCCTTTTGCACACACTTTCTACACGTATGTAGCTTTAATTTTTTGTAAAACAAAAAAAAACGATTTGTATGAAAAAATCTTAAATCAAACACTTTATTTCAAAAGACTCTTTACACTGGCGACTGCTGCCATTAATGTCTAACTTCTACTACTAAAAACTACGATCATGACGTTACCATGACTGAGGCTTAGTAGTGAGTTTTCGTAAACTGAAATCATGCACGATTTAAAAATAATGTTTCATCAAAAAATATACAAAACATAATCATCTTATATTTTCTCTAAACGCCTTGAAATAATCCATTTACTTATAGTCTATTTATTGAAATTTAAATTTTTGAAGTTATTTTGCTCATAATAATGTTATTATAGGGCGACTTATTGTGGGAATGTGTCTACCACTATCCCAAGGCCACATCAAACAATTCTGGGATCTTCTGTGAGCTTTTGTTTGCTTTGTGGTTTCTTATATACTCTCTTATGCCAGAAATAGTCTACCAAACACTATGGAATTGAACTGGAGCTATACCACGATACAATGTCAGTCCCAAACATTTTAACTAACATAAATAAATCAGCATGTGTCATATTTGTAGTATTCCTCAACCAAATACGTATAAAACCACCATGCTTTCAATTCATCGTACGTCTGAGAGTTTTCGTTTCGATTAGTAAATTAGCGTTGGGTCACTTTCATTCCACATGGCTTCCAATTCATTGAAAAGGAAATTTCTGGCAACGATTCAACCGGCAAAAAACTTAATCACCGATAGCGTAAGACTTGCTCTGGACGAAGTGTTGTCGAGTGAAAACATTTTGGGAATGAAATGGAACTGACTGAGTCGCAGCCACTGTACCATATAAGCTCCTTAACGATTCCAATCACGGCCGTTGTTTTGCTTGTCGGACCCACATGTTTGAGCTCTTAATCCAATCTCCGGTGCTACCCGGCACCTGGTCTAAGTGAAATGCTTAGTTCCGGTTCGAGTCTCAGAACCGAAAAACACCTGATTGGTATGCGAGAGTTTGGCTTAGCTCAATGGTATTACAGAAGTGAATTAAGTGGTAAACGAAGAGTCTGTCGCCTATACAAATATTCGAACAGATCTCGTACGTAGTATATTCGTACGTCAGGTGTGCTTTACTTCTTCACCTTGCTTATTGCTCAATTACGTCTCACATGGCAAATGTACTCGGATTAAGAGTATCGAATTCGTTTCAAACAAGCTCGATGGATCTCGAGTGTGAGGCTTTGGGATTTGTGTAATTTTATTCAGTTAATGGTGAAGGATACTTATTATTGGTTTAGAGTTGGAAAAGATCGTACACAGGATATTAAGTGAATTCATGGATTGGATTGGACTTTGAAGCTCTCAAATTCTTCTTAAAGAGTGGCTAGTATTAAACAAAAATTACAAATGAAGTATTTTTCCAAATTTAGTCTAGGTTAAAAGCTTCGCAGAAAAAGTATATTCTTGACAAGAAATCGCTTTTGCTTAGCCGCATGTTGTTTTCATTCATTTTTTTGCTGTAAATGCCCATTAAATTTGAATGACAAAATTGTACGTTTCGTTCGTATTTAAGTAAATTATTTGTTCTAGAAGATCGAATTTGCGAATTAATATACACACACATGCTCTAACCTCTAACCAAAGTTGTAATTGATTACCACTTTTACATTGTTTTTGGCAATAGTCACGTCGATATAGTAGTGAATTACTTCTATTCTTCAATACTTTCCATCATTCTACTATCACAGTGTCGAGGAAGCTAAGTTAACACTATATGACATTACCAAAGCCATAAGAGAACTGAATGTGAACAAGGGCCCGGGACTTGACATACTTCCCCCAAGCTTCCTCATTCGTTACGCAGCATTGGTAGCCTCGCTCCTTCTTAAAATTTTCAGCAATTCTCTGTCATGCAATTCACATCATAAAAAAGTGGTGTCAAACGCTCTATTGAAAACTACAGAGGAATCGCTATATTATCAGCTATACCGAAACTTTTTGAAAAAATTCTCTGAGACACTAATCGTGCATCTCCTGAATGAACAACAACATGGTTTCAAAAAAGGCAGGTAAAATAATACCAATCTCATAATAATAGCCTCAGATATTCTCTGCAATATTAACGGAGCTCACCCGACTGATACCATTTATATTGACTTTAAATTTTGATATTCTAAAATTCAAATTACAGAAGCTCGGCATCACGAGAGACACGCTAAACTGTTTGGACTCTTAACTGCAATATCAAAATCAATACGGAAAATTTCAAGGCTTGCTTTCGAAAATTATGATTGTTACATCGGGAGTACCACAAGGCAGCCATCTAGAACCCCTTCTGTTCAATCTGCTCATTTCGGATTTATCAGAGGATTTATCTACCACTCCGCACCTTTTCTATGCATCCTTTTTTATGACATCATTCAATTGAAATCTGACTCGGAACTTCCTCAATCTAAACTGTTATTCCTTGAAAAATTGTGTCAACAAAACAAGCTAAACAAAACAAACAACAAATGCTATGCTAGTAGTAGTTTTCGCGCAAAACTGCTACATTGAATTTCAGGTACCACCTCAATAATAATGTACTGAAGAATGTTGATAGTTTCGAAGATCTCGTTGTCATTTAATATAAAAAGCTGCATTTGAATCTACCGTATGATCCAGTCTTAAGGGGTTATACGCAGTTAGAAGGCCGAAAAAAGACGTTTTTTCAATAAATTTTTTGTGAATAGATATTTTATTTTACAAAAAAAGTATATATGCATTTATTGGCAGCATCTTAGTTTATAATGGCACTAATAATTTGTAAAAATATTGACCTGGTGCGTTCCTCCAGACGGTCTCCTGAAGGTCTACCAAAAATGGTGTTCGGCGGTGACCACAATTTCTCCGGTATAATTTATCTGAAGTTAAAAAACCAAACAGATTCTTTTAGTAAACAGATAAAACTAGGTAGTGATCGAAGGAATAACCGAAGTTTAGATTTTTGACAAAATGGTAGGTTTCTAAAAAAAAACTATTTTTTGACAAAAATTGCCATTTAAAATTGTTTAAATAAATATAAATAATTATCCGAAATATTATTCCTTCGATTAATAACTGAGGAATATATCTGAGAAAGTTGTGTTAAAATTCCAAACCGTTTGGTTGTGCCGGTTTTTACAAATCTAGGTCACCGACTTGGAAAATATAGTTTTCAGATAAACGCGTTTAAAGTTAACACATAGATAATTTTTTTTTTACTTACATGGAGTCATCTATTCTAGGGCCATAAGATGTACCCTTTTTAGCATAAGCAGCTTCTAATACTTCGATTTGATGTTGTTTACGAGCCATTCTTCCCTCTTGCGTACTCCCATGCGCTCTCGAGTCAGAGATCGTGACGCGCTCTGAATCCTCTTTCTCGACATAGGCATGGGTATTGGGCCCAGTTGATACTCCCATTGCATTCATATAATATAAAATTGACATTGTACTTTCATTAAAGATCCCGACAGCGATGTAAGCTGCTATTTCAACAATTTTTGAGCCACACGGAACGATTTTCGGAGCTTTTTTCGATATCAACTATTGTAGCTCTCATTGTTGTTTTGCGTAAAACCACTAACACATCTTCCCAATAATTTTTTTATCACAGAGGTCTATATAAACTGTAAATATAGCTTCAGCAACATCAGGTGGTGAAGACAAATAATCCTATTTATATCTAGGAATACAAAGAAAGAAAGGAGCAGCTGCTATTTCGGTCTGCACTCCGCCTACTTTCTAGCAGTCCGAGATGTGATTACAAATATGCGTATATATCGGAAAAAACTTGTCGGATCGATTTGAAATTTTCAGGGAATATCATAAGTTAAATATACATTCCGAAAACGCAAAAAATAAAAAATCGATTTTATGAAAATTCTAACTGCATATAACCCCTTAAGTAAGGCTAGTAAGAAGTATCAGAAATCGCTGAAGTTAGGTGGAGCAGCTATGGATATTGGACAGCTAAGAGCTACCCCGTGTCGGCTTTTACACAGCACAACTCACAATTTCTTTTCAGTTTTTTTTTAACTTTAATCTTTTATTTTCGTGGATGAGCTCAAACCTTTCATTGCACTTTGAAAGTTGTATGAAATTTCTATGTTTTCTGCATACAGCTGCATAAATCATTAAAATGCTCCTAACATATTAAAAACGTTTCACTTATTCACGGTCTTTGGCGCGAAAAAAGCAAAGAAGAAACACTGAAAGTTGTATGGAACACGAATCATCATAATCGACCTTGCACTTCAGACCCGCATTCTAAAAACTCACGATGAGTTGCAATGTGTAAAAGCCTATTTAAAACTCGAGTTTAGTTGAAGTGTATAATTAGGTCGTATTTAGTTTATGATAGCACTGTACTCCAATTTATTGTTCATCTCCTTTGTCACCAAAGTGCGAACACTGCTTTTCATTTCCATTTCTAATCAAAGTGAAGTTTGAACAATATGTCAGCTGGGCTCCCACATCCATTTTGCCTTACCTACTTTCTTGCTATCCTCCAGACTGCGAGCAGCAGATAGCTGCTACCATACCATAACAGCTATTCCGGAATTTCGGACAGCCCGACTGTCGAATAGCAAGCATAAGAAATTAGGTATTTCGTGACATTGGACAGCCAGAGCAGCTAAAATAGCGGCTTTTAGCTCTATATATATTGAACACACTCCAGGTAGCATTCATAAAGAGTCGTGCGAAGGGGTTCAAGAGTATATGGGTGGCAAAATTTACGTACAATACCTTAGTTCGCCCGTAACTTGAGTATGCTTGCATTGTCTAGAATCATATTTTTCGCATGAAATAAATAAATAAATATGCAAGGTAATCAAAAGTCTGCTCAATTGAATTGCTTTCATTCTTCGGCTCAATAAATCAGTTAAACGCCCATAATAAATTGAAAAGATCATCTTTCTGTTCGAACGAGACGCCCGCACTTTGTTCAAGATTGGCTCTGCTTTGCCTACTACTGAATCACGCCAGTATACCTTAAAAGTAAGTTTTCCGTACTTTTGAGGACCATAGCAAGTCAGCTAAAAAGTAAAGCCCTTTTCAGACATGTTTTTAGATTTCACGAATCAAGTCAACTCAAATCCAGTTTTTTGAAGGCGGGGCTAAGGCGATAAGTGGATGGATTTTACACGCTTATAATGATGTTTATTTTGGTCCGTGCAAATATATTGGTAACAGAAATATGTATATATTTATCCATATGACTATATATATCTACATTTATATGTTTGTGTCTAGATAATCATACGCATTCAAATTTTTTCGTAGTAACCATGCACGTAAGGATACAAAAAAAATATTATCCACATCATTATACACTGAAAGAAAAATCTTGGTATAATCAACCATTTTCCTTAGTTGTTTTTGCGTCAACTACGGGCTATGGTTAAAACAACCATAAAAAAATAGTTGATTACTTTTATGCACCATGACGCGTGGTTGATAAACAACGTACGTGGTGCAAAAAAGTACTGGTTCAGGCGGTAACGATGTATTGGTATATTTTTCTCTAAATGCTTGTATCATTAGAGGAGCATTGATAAGTCATAAACCATAGCAACATAATCCATCCAAACCTTAAATAGAAACAGGACGTGAGACGTGAAATTGAGTTCATATGCATAGCTGCAAGCTGCAGCATCTATGAAAACAGTTGAAACTGCTAAACAATTTCTGGCATTGGGACAATCGTATTCGTTTTCGGGACTCCCTGTTTTACACCAGTGATCTGCAAACAGAAGACTTATATTTTGTGAATACAAGAAGGGAAATATAAAGGCTTCACAGCATAACATGAATATGAATTATATCGAACAGCAACCCGAACACAATTTTGCCATGTAGCATATGAAACTTCTATGATAGAATAGGAGTATGAGTATGAGGAGTATGAAAAATCAACAGTTTGCCTTAGTTGTTTTTGCATCAACTAGGGCTATAGTTAAAACAACCATAAGAAAATTGTTGATTACTTTTATGCACCATGACGCGTGGTTGATAAACAATTTCATTCGGAGCATGAAAAACATCCAAATGTTGAAACCATTCTACTTTGCGTAGAGTAATTCCAAAGACGTTGCGCACTGAATTACGTTTGTTGAAATCAACTATTGCGAAGTAGTTTAAGTGCCATAAAAACAGTTGATAATTCGAAACGTTGAAGTTTTGAGTGAATTGATGAAAATTTTTCTATTTATCAACTAATTTTCGTGGTTATGAAACAATTAAAACAGTTGATTTCATGAACGTTGCGATATTTTTTGTACAACCAGAACCAACTACTTTTATATCGTTAAACTAACTATATTAACATAATAAAAATAACTATTTTCCTTAGTTCGTTTAACGATTTTGAATAAATCGTTGCAATACTATTAAAAATAGTTGAACCAACCAAGAGTTTTTCTTTCAGTGTATAATAAAATAATCATCCACAGAACATGTATTTAAATGATCAATGAATCATCCACGCATGCCACTGCGCGAAAGAGATCTTTATAAAATCAATTGTACATGAATCAGCATACTCCACCTCCTTCGCTTTAGAGCCGCCTATATAAACAAAATCGAACTGACTCGTGTAAGCAAAACACGCTAGATTGTATGGACGCGTGGACGCATGAGCTCATGTCCAAAAAGGGCTTAAAAGCTAACTGCGAAACATTTCTCCTGATCTGCCAATTAGATTTACGGTTCTTGTTAGTTCTCAGTTTACGTTCTAATAAAATATAAGAAAACTCATCTGAAAGTCATCTGATGTAAGTAGGTAGGTAGGTTGAAGTGGCTGTCGACTTCCAGAGGCCTGACGACAATAGAGGCCCGTTATGATGCCACGATAGTTCGTGACTCTCTCCTACTCACTGAACTCAGGAAACCATCTGCTTCCTTTGACAAACTGGACTATCACCTTTAAATGGGCCAGCGACAGCTCAGTCGGGTTTCTTAGAAAGGGTGCACCAAGTGCCGCCAAAATTCTCCTTGCAAAAGCCGGACACTAACACATGAGATGAAGGGCGGATTCCTCCTCGTTCTCAGAGCCGCAACTCCGACAGAAATCGTTAAACTCTACGTTCAATCGCTGCGCATGCCGCCCTTTGAGGCAATGGCCCGTAAAAACGCCCACAGTGCAACGCAGAGCGCTTCGAGTTCAGGATAGAAGCTGTCTGGTGCGATACGCAACCATGGATACCCAGGACTGCCTTGTTATCGCACAGGATGATTCCTCTGCCCAAGACTTCATCGCGTCCTCAAGATAGTTTTGCCTGATTGCCAATTTGACCAATGTCATCGGTATACCTATTGAGAAGGAGCAAGAGACCTCCGGTAGCAAGGTTCCAAGCCTTCCTAGCTCATTGGCCTTACAGTTGCCCTGAAAACCCCTATTTCCAGGTACCCAAACCAATTGAACAACCGAATGTCTCGATATCTCCCTAAGAGATGCACGGCATTCAGCACCAATCATGGACACTGTACAAAGACCAGCAAGGGACTTAATAGCCGCTTGGCTATCTATGAAAATACCAATATTGACCCCAAATATTCGATTACACAGAAGCCAGTCGATTGCTTGAGAAATAGTGTAAGCTCATCCGAGTATACACCACACCCGTCTCTATTGTTTAGCTTTGAGCCATCAGTGCATACATGGATAAGCCCATTTTTGAGGGTGAGCCCTTCACACCATTCATCCCTACCAAGAATGCGAGTTGTGAACTCCAAATCCAGTAGTCATTGCCAAAATCCTCGCATGCCCGAACTCTGTTCTATCTCATGTTGAGATACAATTTAGTCTCACAGTAGCAAGATTATCTTGCTGCGACATCAGTAGATTGGTTGGCAGCCAATGTAGCAGCACAAAAAGTGCCTTAGTAGGAGTGGAGCGGAGGGCTGCAGTTACCAGTAGTGCAACCATCCTTCCCACTTTTTCAAGCTGCCGTTTGCAGGTCTCCTTAAGAGTAGGCTGCCGTCAGAATGCCACCGCAAACAAAAGAATTGGCTCAACCACCGAGGTATAAAGCCAAACAACAGTACGAGGCTGTAATCCCCAATTCGCACCTATGCTCTTTTACAGCAGTAAAATGCGTGGAAAGCCTTCCGAGCTCTTTCTGCTACATTGTAGGTCCATAATAACATCTAATGTAACTAGTACCGTAAAACTCGTTTATTTACGTGACTCGAAGCAGCTTTATTGCTTCATAGTCTCATTGATTTCCTTTTGTGTTGCATGGAACTTTGAATTTCCCAGCGATGATTTTTTAAATGAATTTTTCGAATGTACTTATAGCATACTTAGCAGTTGATATTTCATTGGGAACGCAACTCTATTGATAAATCTATAAATAACGCTTAGCCATTGAATCTGTAAATAATACATTGCCAAAAACATTAATTAATTAAACTATTTAGCCCGAATATACAATCTGTTAGCTTTTTCCATAAAATTTGAATTACTCTATAAATTTCTTCACTACAACGTCTGAAGCGTTTTTCTTTATGATACCATTATTTTCATTTCGCGAATATTAACGGATTCAAATAGCACCACGAAATAGCTTGCCAAAACCAAAATAGAAAGTGCACATACACGCTTCTTTATTCAATTTCTAATAATAGTTAAATGATAATTATTTTATAAGAAATGCTCTAAGAAAAATACCCAAACACCAATCAGTAATTCGAATAAAAATCGAAAGTGCTGATTATCAAATGTTTTTTTTTGCAAAATATCTAGAAAAGAAAGAGATAAATCAATCTGTAGCATAAACTTTCACTCATTCCCATTGTTAGTTGTGGACCTGCTGATAAATTTTTCTTCCGAAGAAATATTCGCGACCTGCGTGGGTCCAACCAACCAAACGCCATGTCCAAGTTTGACAATCATTACAACGCGTTAAGTGGCATCACAACCATTAGCATTAACCAAAAGAACTAATCGGAGCTTAGTGACTGGAACGTGTATCCGATTTTCCCCAGCCAAGATCGAACAACAGACAATGTGAATGTAACCTGGTCATAAATATTTCAGTGAACTTAGCACGACAAGCCGCTGAAAGATACGAATCTTCAGATCTATTAGTATGCATACGAGAAGGAAGTGAACCAGATGCCATTCCATAGACACTTATTTCTTCTTTCTTTCGATTTCACTTTGCGCTGCCTAGCCTACCACTGCCATCACCGTCGTCGTTTCTTCGTCGCCTAACTATACCTGCTACTTCTTAGCATACAAAGCGCATAGCGACGACGAGCTTGTGGCAACTGTTATCTGGCGTGAAGCTTGTTTAACTGTTAAATCCAAGAAGGTAGCTGACTTCTTTAAGAGATCACCAAACCAGTGATAAGTCTTCAATTGGTTGTCGATCGGTCAACTTGGCTTGCTCGAATCGATCCGCGTTCAAGGAGTGTCTACGCAAAGAGCTCAGTGTGGATTGTTGTGAAAATTATACGTTTCGGTTAGATTCGATTTAATTGTGATCTACTTCAAAGGTACGAGTCCGTAAGTTTTTCAAGATTGTGTGATATGATTATAAGGTGAATGAGCTGTGTTGGACGCTTGAGTGAATGTGATGCGATGGCGGAAAAAGGTTTTTGTGTGGATGACTTGGATTTGGACTAACAGCAGTTTTAGTATGCTCCATGATTTGAAGCAAAACTCGGATAAGAGAATGAATAACTACTGAAATCTGAAAAGTTTCGAAATCCTTGAATAGCTATGCCTTAAAGCGCTGAAAACCCATATTTACCTGTATATTGCCTGTTTTTTTTAAAGTATTATGATATAATTTATTAAACAAGAACATTGAGGATTAAAAAATACCGTACGGTTTCTGCAAACATGTTATTGGGTTGGATGTTGGGCGCATTCAGATTGCAAGAAATATATGTTTCAGACATCGTAATTAAGTTGTTCCCGAAGATTATGTTTCATTAGTTTCGTAGAAAATCAGATATTAAATTCACTTCCGCATCGTTGCATTTGCGAACATGTTGGAGATAAAAGTAATCACAAGACCATCCTACCAGGCAAGTCAGTCAGTTTATCTCATTCGGAGAATTTTGGAAGCGTATCTCAGGATTCACCGCATGTCCTTGCTGAGTAGCAGTAGCAGCTAGTAATGAAAACACAGCACTTTTCCTGATTGCATTCATCGTTTCACGAATTCATTTGCCTGTTTGGATTCGTACTAGTATTGCGAACGCGATGCTGTGCAATGCTGAAATCCGATCCCTGAATTATTATGCATTGTCCGTATAGTAAAAAAAATATCCATGCAGTTGTAACAATTTTATCAGAGGGATATGTTTGCGTTTGCATTTAAATTTTTGAATTTCGTCCTGGGATTAATGAGACTAGGGAGTGGAATGAAATTACAAATTCGAAACAGAGATCGTATCATATGAAAAAAAGGAATATTTTTTTCGAAGGGAAATAAACAAAATTGCACGTAGAAAATTTGAATAATGTCAGCTTTGGCCTCGATCCGTACGGGGTCATCAGTCATTCAATTTCTCTTTGGAACCCATATTCCCAAGTAATTGCACGAAATTTGGTCGTATGCTGTAGCGCAAGGTTTATCGCAGCAAGTTCTTAACGGTACATACGTGCATGAATTGAGCAATATAGGAGATTTCACTTAATACAACCTGTCTAGTTGTAGTATTAGTGCTCTTGCCTTTCCTGCTAATTGAATAGTCTAGACTTTGGATATTGTCTTCTCGAAGGAACCTCTGAAGCTTGTGTGTCAATAAAATGATAGGATTTAGCTGAGGCTCAGCTTTCGGCCATATCAGCAATATTTGACTAGGATGTTGTGTTTTCCTAAACGGGCACTACGATGGTTGATTACGAAGAAATGGAGGTATAAACAGCTTGTATAGACATGCGAATTATAATAAATAGATCTCTGTGAAATATGTTTGCGAAGAATATGATACTTTGTTTTGTTGCGTGCAGTTTATTTTTGGAATACAATCAGAATTAATTCGGTACAAGACTAATGGTTCATTTGTAGGCATAATGGAGCCGTTTTGGTGTTCATAAGCTTGACTCAGTAGCCGAGACAATCTGCAAATAATTAATTCTGAAACAAGTTAGGTAAATGCTGGAAAAAATCAATGATATATGATTTGACCAAATGTGAATGTCTCGAGATACTAGTAAAATCAGTTTAATTTATCATAGTTTAAATTATGGTTTTCATCTGTTTAATATGCTATGCATTCATTGTACATTCTTTCGAAATCACAATGTAATCGAATGATTTTGAATCGAATTGCTCTGATTGGAAGCGAAAAAGGTTTAAACAACGCAGTCAAAAGCTTAAAGTACAACAAAAAACAGCAAATTTTTTTCTGCTGGATCTTCAGTGGATTAGCAGCAGCCCAAATTTTATTTCTGTGACACTTTTTAATTTTACTTTCGCCAGTACTTTCTATTGATCGGTGTGACCAAATTGATATTTCTAAGTTAATATTTTTGTGACTGTTTCTAGAAGTATCAAAGAGCTATCACTGTTTTATGTTTGCTAAATTTTTCACATTGTGCTTTCAGCGATTATGTGTGCATATGCCCATTGAGCTACTTGTCTAAGTTTATACATAATTTTACAGTTGCTCGGGAAATCGTTTTCTATTTCCTTCTTAAAAAATGTTTTCTTTTTTTCATTCAGTGACTTTTACCTTAAAATAAAGAATCTCATTTGCGACACAGAAATGAATCAATAAAGTAACCATGCTGTACAAGTACCTTGTTTCTTCAATATAATCGAACAATAAAAGATTTCGTGAGGAAACTAAAAAAATGTCTGTTCTGTCAATATTCATCCCTATTTTGCATATGAATATACGTTCCGATAAATTTCCTAGTAAATTTTCAACAGAACGGTTTTTGTTTTTGCGAAAATATCTTATTTATGTCATCCTGAAGGTGGGGCAAAATTATCTTTCTAGGCTGATGTTGTTGATCTGGAGTCAACAAAACTGAAAATGCAGTGTACGGCAGACTATAATTTGGTACTGGTCTGGGGTAGAAATTAGAAGAGACCGCATTCATAGTCGATATTGACAACGTTCCTCGACTTACTTAACTCACTCTAGCCAGGCGCTTACATAGATACAGCTAGGTGATAAAGCACAGTGATTGTCCAAGGTTCGATTTGTGCTAGCTGTTGCTCTCTTAAATATGTAAGCTCGAAGCCGGTCGTAACTACTAACCTGAATTAAATCAAGAGCGAAGTAAGTGATAATACTAACCAGAGTTGATCATGAATTGAAGCATAAACTTGTTTTTACTTATACTGGAGTATTTGTTTCTGGGAAATGAGTGTAATAAACCAGCGCTTGTTGTATTGCTCTGCATTTTATTTCTTTTGTGATCCGACTGCACTGCCTATATTTCTAGTAGCTGATGCTACAGTTTATTTTTCTTTTTAGAGAGGTTATACTCCAAGCATTTGTAATAGTCCATAATGGTAATTAGAAATTTCGGTCATATCAATGGCTCAGTACGAGCGAGCCATTTTGTTGAAATGTCAGATTGAATAGATTCGGTCATTTCATTCAATTCTCCAGGTATTCGACTAAGATACATTTTGCAGAATTCTTTTCACCTTCTCATGTGTTTTTTTTTATTATGCAAAAAAAATGTGGATGGTTTCGGAGATGAAAAAACATAATTTGGTATCAATAAGTGGGTAAATTTTTCACCACAGTATTTTCTGCTAACGAAAAACATTGTGGAAACAGTTTTAATTGTATTCACATGGTTTTCATTTCGAGCTCTACAGATCGTCAACTGCAAAAGAAGTTTCCAATACATATGTCCTTTAGTAATTTATTCTAGTGACGGAAATCACAAAATATTTGACTATTAAATACCACAAATAATTTCTCATGGATCCTCCTTTAGCCAAAAGAATTGTTTCGCAGAGTCCATATTGTGCTTTTGCTTCTTTAATTTTAAAAACTAACCTGCTTTTTAAGAGCACTTCTTTTCTTTGAAGCAAACGAATTGATGGTAGTTAATAGTTTCATAATCTACATGTTTTTGTGTGTAGATATTGAAGCTTAAAACATAAAACGTTGATACTTTTATCATAAAATATTCATTTAGAGATATGCCCAAAAAACAATCTTGTAATGAAAATATATTTTTTAGCACACGCAATAATATGCATTTCAGTGATCCACTTCTTCAAATGAAAATAAAAATTTAGTGCCGCATTCTGCAAGCAATCATCAGAGAATGGAACGCGTCGTTATCAAGTATCATTCAAACAAAGAATATATTACCAATTAAATCTTCTTCCTTCCCATTCTTTTATTTTTCACAATTTCAGATTTCGTAAAATCAAATTATGAGTTAAACAATATTATATTTCATGCTAAACTTTTCGTTAAACGTAGCGAATTACTAATGCGGTCCATTACATCGAGCTCTATCCAGATGGATAGATCTGGACGTATCGGTTTTGTCTTGAACGATTTTTACCGCATTGATCAATAGATTCAATCGCACCTCAGGTGTTATAAGTTAAAGTTTCGTATTTGCTACTGAATAAGAACTTCAGCTGCAATATTTCGTTGGTACTTTGTCACCATAGATAACAAGATTTTTGTAGGTCTCAACTTTGGCGTCTTCAAGACTCTTTCATGAAGATAACCCAGAAGCGCTATTGGTACTTGGCATCTTCAGTGATGTCTCCACGATATGCTTGAACAGTGAGTGAGTCTGAGCGAACTGTTACTTTGACAGGGTCCCCACTGGCTAATTGAACGGCTTGTATATTTGTTGTGACCGAGTCGCTTATGCAAGTCTCAGCACGAAATTATGTCAGTTTGAAAGAATCTTTCATTACTAATTCATCAATAGTAGACTGGTTCTGGACACGTCAAAACTGTTATGCATACCTAGCACGTTTACGTTCATTCACTACAAACTAAATTCAAAGTTTTTGCTTCGTTTAGCTTTAACAACGCTTTTCATTGTTGTTTTGTGTTTCGAAGAAGTAGTGAAATTTTCATGTCCTCGATTTACCTTTTCTGAATTTCTTTTAACATTTAATGCTGAGAATATCAAAGAACTAAATTTTAAATTCGTATCCCAGCTCTCTAAACTCCTTAAAGAACTTATCAGTAATGTCACTGAAAGCTAACTCTGAACTCGATGATATCCCCACGACGTTGCAAAGACACTTCATCAACTGGGGTCTACTTAGTTTGGTTTATCAATTTACTCTGCCTGAGTTAACATAACCATGGGTATACTGTGTCACTAATCACTATCACCATAATTCTTTTATTTCTCCTTCTTTTTTCCTCATTGTTTCTTTGCTTTGGACTCGTTTCGTTGACAGTTTCAATACAAATTTGATGTGGTTAGCTTTTTTCAGATCATCATTGTACATCTGTGATCATTTCAATAGAGCGTAAGTATTTTAGTGAATGAAGTCTTCTTCAGTTCACTTTCTTGTTGCATTTTCTCTATTAAAACTGGGCTTCAATTTTTTTGCTGTCATTTTTTTTGCAGGCCTGCCAATTGTGTGAAATTTTGACTATATTTTCAAACACTTTCAAAACTGATTTTCGTTTATTCGCCTGAATCACAAAAAGGCTAGAAGTAATCGTTCAGAACTTAATCACTTCAAAACATTTTTCATGGTTAATACAAGCTGTGTTAAAATTCTTTTGAACTTATGATGAAGCAGTAATTTCTGATAGATACTCCATCATTTCTTTTCCTATGCTTTAAATACCATTATATTGACATTTGGGTGGTATGGCATCAATTAAGAGCTTTTTTTAGTGAAACTGCGCCCGAAACACCATAGCCATCTACATTTGTTAAGATTCTTTCGTTATCCTTATTAGTGGTAAATGGCGCAGGTTAATTTGGATAGGCGCCCAACGTGGGCTTCACCGACGATCTTTATATGCATTCTAGGTTGTTGGTTTGCTGGGATAAGAAACCATAAATAGACCAATAGCTAATATCAAAAGAGTTTGCGAGTTTTCCTTTCATTAATCTCCGATTTAACGATACTGAGCTCAAAATATGAAGCTATATAATGACGCAATAAATATTCGACACCAGTTGACATATGTAAGTATTAAATCGAATATCCTAGCAATGAAGAGGAATCAAACGAACTGAACTTATTATATATGTAGAAATACGAACTTCTAGTTTAATCCTTAGAGCAATAGTTAAAACCGCTTTCAAAAGCTCAAGTGAACAGGAGCTTCTAATCTTATCCAACTTCTAAGAAGAATTATAGTTTGAATTACTAATTTGAACAGTTTCTGAACAAGGCTCCTTAAATTACTGAGCGATTTTTTTCTTGAAGTCCTTTCGATATCGTTGAAGTCAACATGCATTAAATCATATTTCTATGTATGCTGATAATTTTATGGTCCTCATTCGATTCATTCCTCAAAGCTATCTCGATAGAAATCGAAGATGTACATTGCTTGGCAACACAAATCTTCCTACGTTGACCTCTCTTAACAACCTTAAGTTGTCCCAACTACAGCAGCGAATGGAACAACAAAGCGATTTTTGTAAATTTATTTCCGAAAATTTTTCTATTATTACTTATTTGGTATTAGCTAATGATCAAGTATGTTTTTCAAATGCCATTGAAATTTGTTTCTGTTTCTTTTTTTTTCGCATAATTTTCCTTCAATAAAAACATCAACATCGTCACATTAAAATGCACACGTGTTAAATGTCCGTGTTGTAATTTTCTAAGAAAGAGCGTTTTCTTGTTATCTGATGGGTTCTAGTAGAGTGTACAGCACGTACTGCTTTGCGAAAAAATCTAATGAGATTCATGGAAATCACAGGCTGACTTTTTGAGTAGATTTCTGATTTCTTTAGAATTACGAAAGATGGTCTAGGGTTGATATGGCTTTTCATTAATATAGAAAGATACTTACATATATAAAATGACAATAAATAAAATATCTCGACTTTTCATTGCAGAAGACTTTTAAACATTCCTTTTATTCAGTAAATTTGTTCATGCCTATTTTATCTTGAAATCAAAATAATGCATTCCATGAATTCACAATCATAGCCAAAAGCAAGCAAAAGAAAAATATTAACATATTTTTATTTGTTTCTATATCTAATTTAATTCACCATTTCAAATGGTTTTATGCAAATGAGTACAAACAAAATTATTTTATTCACCGTCGGTTGGATGATTTAAGTTCCTCTAAATTCCACAGAAAGCAACTCCAAATATTGTACTTTCTTTAGCACAAAGTACAGAATACTGTTTGAGCTGTTGATTTTGAATCTTTAGGATGTGGGGCTTGGATTTCATTATAAAATATTTTGCGCGCGAAAAATTGTATTCCAGATAAATGAGAAATGCAACTGCATGATAAAGTGGATGTAGTTTAGTGTGAAATTGAAATGAGTTTTCCTGATGAAATGTTCTCTTGTTCACTTATCCATTTGTAACTTTGTTGACGTCAAGTTTAATTACATGCCAAAGGCAAGCGATGTGATGCGATGTGTCTTGGAAAGTCCTTGAGTAGTAAATTGACTTCGGTATGAGAAAGAAAAGTGCAATGAAATGGAATTTGTTATCTAGCTGATATGATTTTATAAGTGCTGAAATGATGTTGCACAATGCGCAGCTAATTTGGGTCAGAATGGGATGACAGGAAAGCTTTTCGCAATCAGATCCACTCAGTGAATTTTTTTAGATTTTTTTTCATTAATCTTTATGAATATAATTTTTGGGATTATTCACTGCCTCAGACAACTACGAATAGTTTTTTTTTTTCAAAACTATCTGACGACCAATTACGATTTGTAGAATCTGAGCGAAATGATCGCACGAGCACGAAGCTTGAGCAATCGAACATATTTGTAAACACACTTACCCTCCCTAAAATATGTCACTCACATGAAAAATGAAAACAAAATTTTTATATGAAAAACAAAAACAAGATTTTCAAAGTTAAATTTTCTTTTCTTACCGTACCGTTGTCTAAAGAAAATTCCGTAGATATGTCTATAGAATATCTATGTTTTCATAATAAAATGCGCATAATCCAAACGTCTTATCGTTATTGTGCAACTCAAGTTCAATAATCATCCTGCTCGAGATTTCCCTCCATGTCTGTATCTTTTAGATATGGGACAATGTAGAAAAAATTAATTTGATATTATTTATGTATTTGATGTTTTTGAAAATGAAAGGTGCGTATGCAAATATTTTGTCAGGAACCTCAATTCTGCAGGAAACATTTGATATTTAGGACTTTGGATATTTAGGACTACCAGCAAAAACTTGATGAAAAACTTTTAAATGTAGCTAACATGTGGTTGGAGGGTTGCTAACGTGTGTTATGCCTGGTTTGAATCTTACCATAGACACATACTGCGGCTCCTAGTCAACCTAGCTTTGAGTGAAAATTTTAGTAAAATCAAGGATAAAGTGAGGCGTAAAACTGCTCACTTCACACTCTTTTGAATTTATTGCACAAGAGAAAAACACAAATGACAAGTATCTAAATATGTACAATCATTGCTCATTGACCCAACAGAAAACACATCAAAACTTATAGTTTTGCTGTCGCTCGAATTCGTGCACTAAACACTTGATGTAAATGCTGCTGGCAAAGAATTCAATTAATAAATTTGGAATGTGTCAATGGGTTTCTTTAAACATGAGTAGTTAACCGCGGCAATTACACATTTGTCGCGTTTCATGCTAAAATCTTGCTATAAAAATGAGTTTGGTGTCCCTATGATGATGTTGTTTGTGCTAGAGAGTTTCTATGTTTTACATTAATATTTTTATTTAATTTTGTTATTTTTGGAATTAAAGATAAAAAAAGGATGCCTAAGAAAAAAAAATGAACCAAATAGTATATAGCCATATCAACAAATAAAAAAAAATAGGTATCAATCGTTTGTTGAAATAATAGTAAAATAATCAAATCTAAAGTTCGAAATCCGTAAAATTGATTGGTTTCGAAGTCTGATCTAGCTTTGATATAGTTATGATTTAGTTTCTTATCCAGTACTTTACTGAATTTCCAAGTCAAATTTCATGAAAAATTGCAGGGAAAAAATTGCTTTCAAATATCTTATTTATAGAGCAGTCTCAGAAAAATGAGCGATCATGAAAGTAGTTCTAGATATATCAGGTCTAACAAAGAATAGACAAAAATTTGGAGGAAAAATATCATTATTTCTCCACATAGTCCACTTTTTAGTGTAATACACTTTTCTAGCTTCTACACACTGTCTGTGGCTCAAACAGTTGAGATTCACAAAACAGTCATCAACTGCAGACTTTAACCGCTGAAGCACACTGCGACGTCGTCTACCGCAGCCAGGCGCAGCCAAGCTGTCAGTTGAGTTGACTATATGGGTTTTCCATAGCAGCGAGCACACCAAGTCGCAGCTATGCGCAGCCAGGCACAGCTCAGGTCGAAATGGATTCAACTTTTGTCGCAGCGAAGAGTTGCAATCAGCTGTAATTACTTGAGAAACGCGCGGGATTTGAAATGTATGCGAAAATGTAAATAGAGTTGATTTTATATTATTAATTTTTTGAGGAATTCGAAAACATTTTTTATTGGTAATAGCTTAGATAATTAAAAGTAAAATAAAAAGATAGTTAAGAGCAGATTTGAAAGATAAATAATAGCACATTGATTATAGTAATTTAAAATACTTGAGTAGTCTAGTTGGTAGATTACTGACTTCTTGCTTGTGGGATCCCTGATCTGAATCCAAGTTCGGACGAAGGCCCGCGAACCAAGCTTTGAGTTCCCTAGCTCTGATTAGGTACGTGGTTAAAAATCAGGGGTAAAGTGAGTAGTCGAATTCCACACTCGTATTCACATTGATTGAAAAAATTGTAAAGAAGCTCCTCACCAGCGAGGGTTGTCGTTGGATTACTTTTAATTTAATTATGGTTTAAAGACCAGTTTTTTTCTCCTACAAGCCAGATCTAGTCAAATGTACTTACATATTTATAACGAGGGCTATTTGGCTTTCTCCTCAAAGCCTATCATTGAAATATTATGCTAATAGCATAACAAACGGATGTTTAATTTAAATAACATTGGAAAATGTTTAAGAGCCAAGTAAGATTTCAAAGGTGACTATGGTAAAAGGCAAGTAGTAAAATAAACTTTTAAAGCATTCGGCATAAATATAAGGTTGAGTTTACGTTAGAATTAAACTCATTTACAGTGCATAGAAAAGAACACCCTCGAATAAATCAAAAAATACTTAGCATTATTTCAAAATGCAGTCAATTAAAGATGCAGTGTTAGATAACGAGGTGACAATAGAGATGCTGATAGCCCAAGTAAAGGAGCGTCCGATTATTCATGCGAAGGCTACAGGCGGATACAAAGATGTCGCTGTGAAATTCAAACATCAACTGAAAATTCTTCTACTTCACTGACACTTAGTCACGTTTCAGTGTAACCAGGCGATTTCGTTGGCTGCGCTTGGTCACTGATGGCTGCGCCTCGCTGCGTCGACTGTACTTCAGGCATACCTCTTCACTGTTGGCAAATATTTAACCACCGAGGAATTTTTTAAAGTTTCTAAACAGAAATCAATCCGAGGCGGCTAAAACGAGGCGGCAATATGCCACGTAAGAAAGCAATTCGAAATTCAACTCCTTGAGAGTGGTGATCACGACATCGGATGTGTGTACCGGATCATTGTTTAGATAAAATAAAACTTTCCTTTGACCAACCGCAACTGTTTTTTCTTGGTTTCATCTCTCAAACGTTGAAAAAATTTACATTAGCCTCGCCGTTCATTTTTGTTGCTTTTTGAACTTAATCAATGAAAATTACTCCATTACTGCACTCTTACTACTCTTCGGCAAGAACTGTCTTCAGAATTTTTGGAGCCGATTATTCACTTTCAGTCCATTGTTTTGACGGTTCTCAGGTGTGAAGTGAAGGATCCGTCACTGATGGCTATACATTTTGCGCAATTATTTATTATTTATTGCTGTGAAACTTCGCCAAGCTCTTGATTGAAAAATCCTCTAAACACTATTTCTGTTCCATTGTAAGTAATCGTAGCATCAACCTTTGCACTAACTTCCTCGTGTTCAAATTATGTGCCAATATAAGATGTACAGGTTTTTTTTAAATATTTACCGCGGCGACCCGCTCGCGCACATTTTGTGCATTTATCATCATCACTGGCTGAGTCACCTCATATATTTGATCACTGCAATTCTCATTTTAGTAGTTTGAATGGCCTCGTTTAAACTCTGCTGCCCAATATTATACTTTTGCAAACGAAGAAGCAAGCTTTTTCAGAAGAGAATATTGCGCTCCGCATTGATATTGTTAAGATTGAGGCCTGCTGGTGCTGATAACCAATTTTTCACATGTTTTAATTCACAGGTAGCATTCAATATACATACATAGATGGCTTCCAAACAAATGCTAAGCTACGTAGCGCTGTCAAAATTCAAACATAAGTTTGACTTCCAAAGTCATTGTTTTCAAGCACTAATTGCCATCTATATGTCAGTTAGATTCTAGGGTCTTTTCAATTTCACTTTGTCTTTTTCTGCTACTTTTTCATTTTCATGCACCTGAGCTACCTTCAAGTCTTTCAGCGCTAAATAAACTGTTCGATTGATGTTCTTGTCAGTTAAGCTTGTGTATTGCCAATCTTTCCACTTGGCTTGAAATTACATGCTATGGTTTTATCCTTCAACGTAGATCAAAGAGGCTATCAGCTCTGTAACACTTTCCTTAAACTTCAAAGGAGACAATCGAAAACTTATAATTCAATAACAACACAACCCATAGACATTCCATTTACTAATATACATTCATTGTGAGGAGCCTGCAATCGGTCCTAAAATTATTTTTCGTGACAAAAATCATTTTGGATTCAATTTCTGAGTATAGAAATGGATCTTCAGACTTGAAAGCATATTAGACTCTCGAAAATCAGACCACAAAACATTAACGAAAATCATCCCCATTTTTTCGATTTGAAAAATCACTGCATTTTACTTTGTTTACCCACTAATTGATCTGGCTACAAATAAGCTCAAATTATTCTCAACTTGGTATTGAAATCACAAAACAGAATGTGTCTAAACAGTAAACTTTTAGATTCTTAAATTCTAAGAAAGATGATGATCCACTTTTCGCCTAATATCATTCCAGGTATCATAAAAGTCATTTCCTTGTCACTTTTTCCAATTCCCATCTTATCGTACAAGAGTCTTAATATTCCGAGCTCATGGAGTTCACAAGCCTTTATCTCTGTTTTTTAAGTTGCTGGCTATATAGTGAAAAAGGTGAGCTCAATGCTTCAAGTTGTATTGACAATGTTCCGATGAAGAGCAGAAATTATTCCACTTCTGTGCTTTGCTGAACGAATTTCTATGGAAAATATTTTTTGCTCCAATGGACCTGATTAGGCAAACATTCCAGTCAATCATGCGATTATGTTGGAAAAGTTCTTGTTTTATTGCAGCGCATACGTCGAATGTTCTCTTCTAGCTCACTGGTTTTGTATCAAATCGTACATTGATTTTATCGAAAAACAATATTGTGGTACATAAATTATTGAAATGTTTGCATTATTATGATTATTATTTATTCGCCAAAAATACTTATTTAAAATCTGTTGTTATTTAAAATCTGTTCGAAAAAATACTATTGGTTAAAAGTTGTTGTTCATTGCATAGTTTCTAATTCAAAATGAAAGCTTAAAATTGATTGAAAATAAGAAAGAATGAGCAAAGTTTGCAGCTTTTGATTAATTTCAAAATTTCAAGGAAGTCATTTGTTAAACTCAAGTTTGTATCGGCCTTGAGACATCCAAACGACTCGTTGAACTAAAAAAAAAACTTAAACGAATAAAAGGAAAGTTACCTTTCGAAAATAATTTCATGTTTTGCAACGTGGAATCTTTCAGAAAAGAAAAATACAGCCAACCTTGGCTATAACGCACCAGTTTATAACGAACCCTCGCATATAACGAACCAACTTAACAGGTCGCATCTAATCTTCACTATTTTCCTTAGAAATAGTACTGGTTATAATGAACTCGGCTACAACGAACATTCGTATATAGTGAACAGGGTTGCCAGGTATTCTGGCTTGAATTACCGTACAAATGTTCAAAAATTACCTGATTTTTACGTTTTTACCGTACACCATTACTTTGTATTTGTGTAGACCCAAATACATGAGTTTTTGATAGAACATTCATTTTCTCCATGAATATGATCCTTTTATTCGTTAATTGTAATATAGTTTTATTAGGGGCCATGTTTATTATTTGGAAACTTGTGAGCAAGAAGGAAATAGAACACGGCTACAAAAATTGTCTAGCTTTTCGGTCGAAATGCAAAAAAAAAATCATGATTGAGAGAGAAAACGTGGGTTTTCAGTCAAAAACTATAATTTATTCGAGGAACTATTTTATAACTAACAAAATTTATTAACATGTTTTTTCCTTACTTTCTGGAGGGTTAAATTTCATACAAATGGATTCACCGATACAGTCTGACGTAAATATTGTTGCATTCAGCGTTTCTAAATTCATTTTATTGTTATTTTTCATTTTGATCAAATTAAGTTTGGAAAAAATCTTTTCAAAATCAGCGTTTGAATGAGGCAAACAAAGAAGATCTAACGCTAATTTGGACAGGACAGCTAATTCTTGTTTTCTAGCTTCATCTATAATTTTACAAAAATTATAATAAAAGCAACAAATTTCATCGTCAATCGGCAACTGTGGGAAAATTCGAAGTTTTTTCCACTCATCATCTAAGTCTTGAATATCTATTCCTTAACATATTCTGGGACAAAAGCTGCATAAGTATTTTAAGGAGTGGTATTCGTCTGTTTTTGAAACCAAGCCAAGAGTGGGCTGCAAAAACCACATTGTTTCTTCATTTCTATTGTGTGCAATTCCGGATAAAACTTTGATTCTCCTGTTCGAAGTCGGCTACTAAATTTTGATATTTAATATGACGCAAATACTCTTCCACACAATGAGGAAGATAAATTTTGGCTAAGTGGAGAAATTTTTCGTTCATAGAAGGATCTATAGTAAAAGTTGACATTAATCACCACTATAGGTATCTCTGTAAATAAGCACTATATCTCTGTTGAAACCCGTGAAAATAACTTAACATTTTTCGGAGAATAAGCTGACGGAATGTTTTCGTTACAGCTGTTAGCAAAGTTAGGCACAATTTTTGACAAGTTCTAAAATGCTAAGGGTGCATCTAAACGAAGTATCCGAAACTGCAAGTGCGTAACATTTTCGAAATAAATTTATGGGGTTGCTTGGAAAATTAATTGGTGGAATTTTCAAGAAGATCAGGTAATAGAAGTTGGCACAAACATATATAAAATCAGCCACTTATAGAAAAAGCCAAAATTACCGTACGGTAATAGTTTATTACCTTTAACCGTACGACGCTTGAAATTACTGCACAAATACGGTAATTACCGTACACCTGGCAGCCCTGATAGTGAACGAAATGTTCGCACAATTCGGTCATCATTATCGGATACAACGAACTTCTAGTAAAAATCAATAATTCAGCGCTAGTTCTTATGCTTGCGTAATTTGGCATTTCCCATTATGCATAGTTGGACTTCAGATTTCAGATGGCTATCGGTAATTTTCGCATTCCTGAATTAATTTTGCAGCTCGCAGTTGATATCGCGATTGTGTTAATGTTATTTCTTCGCGATCGCCTGTTTTTTTTTTACATTGTAACCAAATACATACATACATTGTATGAATGAAAAGCGAAAGGTGTTTTCCCTAAAAGAAAAAGTTAACATAATCCGCGAAATTCAAAGTGGAAAAAAACAAAGCGATATTTTTCGTGAGAAAAATATAAGCAAGTCGACAGCTGCGACAATGTGGAGAAAGAAGGACGAGTTGCTTCTTCCCTTTGAAAGTGTAAATTGTGGGACAAAAAAAAAATGCGTAAATCGTTGCTCGATGATGTGGATAAATTACTCCTTAAATGGTTCACACAACAAAGATTGTGAAATGTTACAATTAGTGGGGCTGTCTTAAGGGCAAAAGCAGAAGAACTTGGTCGAAAAATTATGAATGAATTTGTCTGCAGTGAAGGCTGGATTGATAAGTGGAAAACGCGTCATAATGTTTGTAGCACCGAAATTGCTGTTGAATCCGAATCCGTAGATACAAATGTTGTGAACAATTGGATAAGCACTGTTTGGCCTACAATTAAAGAGAGGTTTGGCGATGATGACATTTTTAACGCTGACGAAGCCGGTATTTTCTACAAATTGACTCCCGATAAAACTTTAAAATTTAAAGGCGAACAGTGCCAAGGTGGGAAATTGGCGAAGGGAAGGGTTACTGTTTTAGTGTGTGCCAACATGTCCGGCATGGAAAAACGAAAACTACTCGTTATCCGGAAGTCACAAAGGCCCCGGTATTTCAAAAACATTAAGAGGTTGCCTGTTGATTATTGTGCTAATAATCGAGTTTGGATGACATAAAACTTTAAAATTTAAAGGCGAACAGTGCCAAGGTGGGAAATTGGCGAAGGGAAGGGTTACTGTTTTAGTGTGTGCCAACATGTCCGGCATGGAAAAACGAAAACTACTCGTTATCAGGAAGTCACAAAGGCCCCGGTATTTCAAAAACATTAAGAGGTTGCCTGTTGATTATTGTGCTAATAATCGAGTTTGGATGACATCCGCAATTTTCATCAAATATGTACGCGAATGGGACCAAGAGAAAAAAATCGCACTAATAGTTGATTACTGCCCTGCGCATCCAAAAATTGGGCAGCTGAATTCCTTAAAGCTGGTGTTTATGCGTCCGAACACCAGTTAAAAATTACAACCCATCGATCAGGGTGTCATCCGTTCGTTGAAAAGTCATCGAAGCGCACTTTTGTTGAACATTGTTCAAAGCATGGTACACGCCTTAATGTCAAATTACTTGATGCGGTCAATCTTTTGCACAAATCTTGGCACAAAGTATCTACTGAAACAATAAAAAATGCATTTAAACATGCAGGACTATTGGCGACCAACAGTAACGATCAGTTTGATGAGGAGAATTTGTTACCACTTAATGAATGACTATTAAGAAGCATTCAAAGCAGCAGTACATATGAACAACCTCAAGATTTCCATGTCCCATTGGATTACCTCACTGCGGATGACAGTCTTTTAACCTCGACATTTTAAACGGATGACGAGTTAGTTGCTGATATTCAAGCCATGGAAAATAGTGGAAGCTCTGATAGTGAAACTGAGGACGAGTTAACTGAAGGTCCAGTTGCAACTACTACATCAATAGTGCAAAAATTAACAGAAGTTCGTCGATTTTTCCAGTCTCATGATGTACCACAAAATATTTTAAATAATTTGGTAGAAATTGAAGCTTATACAGACACGCTGAAAATTCAAGAGCTTCAAACAAAAATAATATACTATTTTAAGTATTCATGGACATTTGATATTATATTTCGAATTAATTGGAAATTTAGTTTGCGTTTTGATATTATCTTGAAGTACATACATACACTACCGTGCAAAAGTTTAAGGACATTATCTAAAAAAGTGAGTTTGTGATTGTATTTTATTATGTTTAATAGCATTTTATGATTAAATTTTGTATATAAACTAGAAAATATACTATTTTGTTATGATATATGTTCATTGAATGCAAATTTTGCATAAAAATTTTAAAAAATACCGAAAATATCAGGACAAGTCATATCAGGTTTTTTTTATCAATGTGTCCACCTCGTGCTTTGATGATTGCAGCGCAAATTCTTGGAACCCTTTCGACCAATTTTTGAAGTGTTTCAGTTGCGAGATTGTTCCAAGTCACTTTAAGACTGTCGAACAACTGTTTTTCACTGGTCACCTGCATGTTCCTCACCTGCCGGTCGAGCTCATCCCATAATAATTCGATCGGGTTGATGTCAGGGGATTGCGGCGGCCAATCTATAATTTTGAGCACACCTTTCTCTTCCTTAGACCGTAGATAGGCTATGCACAGATGTGAGATGTGCTTGGGATCATTATCTTGTTGAAAGATAAATCTGTTACCGATCAAACGAATGCCGGATGGAATGGCACTTCGTTGAAGAATAATGTGATAGTGTTCCTTCCGCATTATTCCGTCGATTTTGACCAGTTCTTCAACACCATCGTAGCCAAAAAAAAACCCCAGACCATCGCGGAGCCTCCGCCATGTTTAACTGTTGGCCCAATACATTGGGGATTAGACCGCTCATCTTTATTTCTATGAACATACTGGCGCCGCCTGGATCCAAAAATCTCGAACTTTGATTCATCGGTCCATAACACAGATTTCCACTGATCTACTGGCCAATCTTTATATTTTCGAGCGAACAATAGTCTTTTCAACTTGTTTTGTGGTCGTAGAAGAGGTTTCTTCACAGCAACGCGACCAAAATAGCCCTTCTCTCGCAAACGACGTTTGACAGTATCCACCGAAATTGGGTTCATCAGGGTTTTGCTGATTTCAGCACGAATATCTGGTGCTGTTTTGAACCGATTTTGCTTGCTTATCAATAAAATGTGTCGACCATCAGCTTGAGTAGTTTTTTTTGGTCGACCAGAGCGTTTTCGATTCATATTTGAGTTGGTTTCGGCGAACCGCTTCAACGTGGTTTCAACTCCGCACTTTGAAACACCAATAATATTTGCAATTTCACGAATTGTTTTACCCAATTTCCTCAAAATAAGTATTTGTGAACGTTTTTCAAGTGAAATTTCCTTTTTTCGGGACATTTTCAGCGATCACAGTCGGTTTGGCGCGTGTTAACAATAACGGGAATAAATTTGACAGTTCTAGTGCACACAGAGCACAGCAGAGGGCTCAAAGAACCGTTATTTTTTTTGACAAGCACTCAAATAATTGAGAATGACTGTTTAAGACATTAGCACTCATATTTGAATAGTTTGAAATGAAATATTAGCTATTATATTTGAAATTACAGCGCAAAAATGATGTTACTTAAAAATAAGAATTTTAGGTTCCTTCATAATTCCATCATTTTGACTAATAATAACCAGCTGATTTAATGCTAATGTATGTAAATCATAATGAAAACGTATGTTTTCTAGTTTATATACCAGATTTAATCAAAAAATGTTGTTGAACACAATAAAAAACAATCACAAACTCAAAAAATCGATTTTTTCGATGATGTCCTTATACTTTTGCACGGTAGTGTACATACATATATATTTTGTTCATTAATGAAAATATTATTATTTTGCTTTAAATAAACTTACGGAAAAAATGTTTCTTGGTTTTTAGTTATTTGGATATAACGAACTTCGGTTATAACGAACCAATTCTCACGGTCCCTAGAGGTTCGTTATAATCGAGGTTGGCTGTATCAACAAAAATCAAATACGAATGTAGCTATCTCAATTTAACAATACGAATGCTAAATTGTAGGAAAAACGACTTACTAAGCTTCTAGTTTCACTCAAGTACTGACAATAGTGGATGGGGTCAAAGTTTAGTTTACAATTATCATTCATCATTCAAAGATGGATTTGGAACTAGGTACCACATACATAAGCTGCCACTACTCAGCGTATTATGCGTACTTCCAATTGCAAACAAGATATTAACAAGCATTCTGGTTAAAACCGCGCACATGCAAACTTTCCGCGAAAACATTGCTAATGTGCTGTAGTCATTAAAAGTGCATTAAAATTTAATTGCAGCAAACGTTTTCGGAAAATTGCATTATCGCATTGAATTTTTCGCCAATTCAAATTTGATATGAAATAATATTTTTTTCTGAGTGAAATTCTACTTTTCCTCGGAAATCATAAATCAAATGTCTCAGGTAAACTTTTATTGTGACTCTTTCTGAATTAAACGAATTGCTAGCAGAAAAACAAAAACCGCTTTTCGATTCATTGAACGTTTTTTTTTCTATTGAGTTACTATAAAGTTATCATAAATGCATGAAAACGAGTATAATTTTCATAGACTAGGACATATTTGTGTTTGAACTTTTCCAAACCCATCAAGCGAATAAATCAAGCTTTTTTCCAATAAAACCCTACATTTACCAGTCAACTTTGGGACCAGTGCAGTGCAAACACTTTACTGTTACATCTTCCGATTGTTACTTCGTAAAAATAGCTACTGCAATTCAAAACTTTAGTATAGAAGTGTATATAACGTCCTCATCACTTTAGCTAGCTACCTAGTTTAACTAAATACACACATACACAGGCCGATGCCGAATTCAAAACAATGTTGATAATGGCACCAGAACTTCACTATAGTATTTTATTCTATCGAATTTTCCTAAGCTTGTTGACATCGTAATCGGTTTTATTGCTATTACTAAAAGAATGAACTTTTGCAGTTCTATCTTTTTTTGTTGAACAAAATGATTCAATTTCGGCATTGTTTCGGAAAACGAGAATCCTAAGTTTCGAATTTCATTTCGATTCACTTATCGGAGGATATTATGTGCGAGAGAAGTTTAGTTCGAAAAGAAGCAAGTTTTCTCTGATGTGGCTGAATGAGGCAATGAGTGTTTTGTCGTTTGATCGTCAATTGAAATGGAATTGGTAAATAATGTTTGAAGTTTAAGTGAAGGTTTTTGATTATGATGAGACAAAGAAATGTAAAATCATCTGAAAGTAGATGGAAGCTAAAAGAAGTTCGGTCGTTTGGTAATACCATAGTTTCGTGACAATTTTATATTGAAGTATAGAGATTCCGGTTTCATTTATCAACAATCGATTTGTCTACTAATTATAACAATGAAAGTTTTTAATCTGATCTGAAACTCGTTATGAATATGAGTTAAAGATCTATACCTAAAAGTTACATAAATACTTTGAATAATAACTTTTAGAAACGTACGAATCTGCGAATTAAACTCTTTAAATAGCATAATTAAAGTGGATGGTCAATAATGCTTAAAACCAACACGATGCAATTGTTTAGTGCGATATGTAGATTCATACTTATTTTTGTGGTCAACATTTCCTGACAAGTTAGATTTTTTGAGACTTCGTAATTGAACTTAATAGAGACTTTGTTTAATTATTGCTTTCGTCGTCCTTTTGTAAACATATGAATTTTGAACAAATATAATCAAACAAAAAATCAGGGGAGTTTCCTTTATTTTTAACTAAAGTTAAAAGAGCGGAGGAAATTGAAGGCGAAAGGAAAAGGGAGCACCTCGAGAAGAAGTTCAAATCTCTGGAAGGGAGTAAACGGAGGCCGGGTACACAAGAAAGAAGCAGCACCCAGGAGACCGGCAAGTTGGTGGTAAACCAATCATCACAGACCTTCACGGCAGCACAAACTGATTTTTTAAACAATGGGTTAAAATTCGCCATTCGGAACAAAGCGAATATACCTCAGCTAATCGTGGATTTAGAGGCAGGCATCAACTCATACACATTGGATGGTCCAGTTTCAGGGGAGGGGAACGAACGCATACGCCTGGCAGCAACAGATGCTATCAGGAAAAATAACAGTCACAGCGGAAAACGTATCCACCAAGAAAAGGAAATGGCCAAAGAGTTAAAAAGTAAACCGGTATACTATATCAAGGCAGACAAAGGAAACGCAGTAGTTATACTCGATAAGGAGGATTACGATGAAAGAATGAGGACAAAAATAGATAATGGGCCGTATAGAAAACTGAGGAACGATCCACTACAACCACTTATTAAGCAGGTCGATAAAGTTTTGAAGGAATGCAAACAGGTGTTATCCAACAACTATTTGAAAGTCTCAAATCCAGCGCTGCCACGGATAAGGGGCCTTCCCAAAATTCATAAACAAGGAAAAGAAATGAGGGAGATAATTTCAGCGGAAAAATCACCAACGCATCGGATTGCAAAATGGTTGGTCAAGGAATTCCAGAGCATGGAGCATAAGTTTAGGTCATATTCGGTCAAAAACTCGAAAGAATTTTGTGAGCATCTTCAATCGATAGGAGATTTAGAAGAGGATGAAATTCTGATATCCTTCGACGTTAAAGCTCTTTTTCCGAGCATACCTATAAAGGAAGCAATTCTTATATTAGAGACCTGGTTGCTTCAGCAACAAAATGATGCACTTTGGAAGACGAAGGTCAAACAGTACATCAAGCTAACGAAATTGTGTATGGAAGAAAATTATTTTACATTCAGGGAAGGGTATTACAAGCAGCTGAAAGGAGCTCCGATGGGCAACCCACTGTCACCGTTTATTAGCGAGATTTTTATGGCTAAGCTAGAAGCGGATCTAGAAAAAAAGGGCCTCATGCCGAAATTTTGGAGGAGATATGTGGACGACATCTGCGCGGTTGTAAAAAGAGAAGAAGTAGAAAATACCGTGGAAATCATTAATGGTTTGCATGGAAATATTGATTTCTCTTTTGAAACAGAGACAAATGGTCAGCTACCGTTTTTGGATCTATTGCTAAAGAGGAGGGAGAAACAATTAGAGCTGGAAGTGTACAGGAAGCCAACAGACACAAATCGCGTCATCAGATACAACTCCAACCATGCGTACCAGCACAAGATGGCTGCATTCAACCACATGATCCATCGTATGTTGACCCTACCGTTATCGTCCGAGGGATTAAAGAAGGAAACATCCCACATTTTGAAAGTAGCTGAGAGCAATGGATACCCCACCAAACGGATAACAGGACTGATTGGAAAACAGATGAGGAACCTGGCACTTAAAGGTTTGACAAACCTGAAGGAGGACAAGCCCCCACTGAGAAGGGTCGTGTTAGAATATAATCGGATTTCTTTGGGTTTGAAGCCCAAATTAAAGAAATGGGGCGTAGAGGTTGTATTCCAAAACAGAAACAACCAGCTGAAGACTCTACTTGGGTCAACAAAGGACCCCATAGAAAGATTGGAAAAAGCAGGGGTATACTCGATCCAATGCGGGGATTGTGACCTAAAATATATAGGCCAAACGAAACGAAGTGCACTTACTCGCTTCAAGGAGCATCGGAGGGAAGCAGAAACAGCAAGGAGGAAAAACATTAAGGAGTTCAAATCTAAAGTAGCGGAGCATATGGTTCAAACTGATTAGAAGAAGTACCGCAAGGGCAACCGGAGATCATAATAACACGATAATTAACATCTCACCAACGAGCCAGGAAAGAAGGATTAACGAAACAGTTAATGAGGCTGCTAATGAGGATTTAATTAGCGCACCACCTACCGACGATGGGGAAAATACCCAGACGGAAAGAAAACGCTTAAGGAGACTTAAAAGTTTATCTACAAATAGGACGATTAGGGACTATTTTCCTCAGTCGAAGAAACATCGCTGAAGAAGGCTATAAGTGATAGCCGAAATACTGGTGTACGGATTTTGAAAAATAAATTGGTAGAAATAAAGGAAACGAGTTCGACTTTTCATTTTATTTTATATGAATTTTACTTAGTGTCTCTTTACTAGATGTCTCTCTAGCAGTTGAAAACTTTCAATAGGTACTCAAAATTCACCAAAATATCTGTTTAGGCTTAGATTTGAATCAGCTCAAATATTCGAATTCCTTCAGATATGATTATTCTGCCATAAACTTCTATATTATATATCTCATCCTGACCATACTTGCTAATGGATATGAAGATGAATAGCTTATAAAGACTATTTAAAGTAAGCCCCACTACGTTCGTATTCGAGACTCATGGTTAAAATGAGTTCAAAACCGCTGAGAAAAGCAGCCGGACAGTGTGAAAAATTCTCTTCACTCTACAGTACATTTAAAAAAGACTTAGAAATTGCTTGACGGAATTAAAGCTTTTACCGCTTGGTAATAATTACGCTTGATTTCCCCAAAAATTGTGATCTAATTTTCTTAACGCCTGAAACTTCATGCATGTTTTGGATTTCTTGATTTCTCCGAGAAAAGAGTGAAAAATGGATGGTTTTTCAAGGATCAAATTCAATGCATCTTAATCAATAACAACAGCGATCAAATTCAATGCATCTTCTTATATTTGTTTTAGTTGGAATTCGCTAAAGTGATACAGGCTGAATTTCTAGCTACAGGCCAATTTTCCTTCTGTCCTGTTTTGGTAAATGACGCGAAAGAGCTGTTTCCATTCCTTTTCCTTTGCTCCTGAGCAGAATGATTCATCAAGGGCAGATTTTCCACATACAACCTTATAACCTTCTACAACTTGGTTGCCTCTGCTTTGGATCAACCGAAGCATGTTGGTGTTGTTTACTCCGATTTTTCAAAGACTCCAATTTTTCATGACAAGCTTCGTCTCTCGAAGCTGGAGTGTTTCGGTATTTCTGATTCCGTTCTATCGACAAGTCCCTATATGTTTTAGGTCGTACTTGTACCGTAAATGTGCTTTCCTCTTCTTCTTCTCCTTACCTTCAATCCAGAGCTCTGCAGGGCTCAAGTCTCGATCCTCTGTTTTTCGTTGTCTTTATCAACAGTCTTTCTTCTAGTATTCATTCGTCTTGCCTTTTGTATGCTGATAATACCCAAATGTTTAGGTTTATTGCGTCTCTCAACGTTTGCCTACAAATAGAAAACTATCTTTGCACTTAAGATGATTAGATAGGACACGAATTTACTTGCTTTGACCATATCGAAATGTCATTTAACGTTTTATGCACGTTTTATGGATAGCCTCTCACTGCTGCAGAAAACTTCAAATACTTTAGTGTGATTTTTGATTCGAAACTTAAATTCGATTTGCATGTTGCATACATTATACCCATGGCTTCTCGTTTGCCCGGTTTCGTCTTCAGGACTTGCCAATTTTTTGCTAACTTGTCTACTTGTGTACATCTGCTTGATTTCTTAGTTTGTAGTGTCCTTTCGTATTGCTGTCAAGTCTGGACTCCTCACCATAAACATATAATTGATACGTTGGAACACGTACAATGCACATTCACTCGCTCTTTATTGTTTGAATTTTACATCTCTTATTAAAGTAGAGTGTTTATCTATTGTGCTTTTTTGTTTTTTTTATGCATAACTGGAGCGCTCCGCTCCACCCTGACTACGGCACTTTTTGTGCTGCTACATAAATCAAATAGTGGTCCTTGAAGTAATCTCGTACCATTGCCAGCAAATATTCCTTTACCTGAGAATGCCGCTGAACAGAATCCAATATGTCTACCCATCTCGCCGAGCTAAAAGCGCTTATTATTGAGTAGCCGCTGCGAAATCCGTGTTGGTTTTTCGGAAGGTCACCAGCTCTTCGCTAAGCCTCCTTTAGCCAGGGTTTCAGCAGCCCTTTTTGAAGTTTCGCCGCAGTATTAAGTATGCAGATAAGTCTGTACGCTAATAGTGTGTTAGGGTCTCCTTTTCCCTTTGCAATTAGATACATACTTAATAGTATTGACGAGTGTCAGTCCACCCCTGGTTTTAGAACATCTATTGGAATGTTGTCCGGGGCTGGGACTTCTCGGTTCTTCATTCTGGTGCTCGCAGTGTGTAGTTTTTTTTTTCAGTGAACAAAGGTATATCTTCCTGGCGGACTGTGTCATCGTTTTCTATTCTCACGTCGTGAGCTAAGAATAGCGTATCTACAGTATTTCTCAGGACATCCGTTTCCATGGGTGATTCTATTTTGTAGCCTTGACCCCAAGGGTCTCGGTCCATTTCCTTGTATAGAGTTTACTACAGTTTCTTTTTCCACCGCTTAATAGTTATTCCCAGTTCTTTTTTGCCTTTTTGTGGGTCGAAGCAAGTCGTACCACTTTTGGTCGTCCAATAGACCGCTGTGTCTTGGGCCTACACGGTGGAGCTTTTCGCCTTAGAACCGCTACCTCTTCAGCTCACCAATACGCCTTCTGTTTGCCTGGTAGTGACTTTCAAAGTGGTATCGACGCATCGCACGCTCGCTGAATTTCGCCCATGGTGGAAATTACCATCGTAACTACTTCCCGGGGCTCTTTGCCATCCCTGCTTGGCCTGCGGTGACCTCTTCAGCAAAGCTTTTGTTTAGTGACTCTAACAGCTTCATTATGAGCATTTTCGAAATATTCCACCCAAGTATTTTCCATCTAGAGTTCTAAGGGACCGTAGCTTCCTTCGTCACCCAGGAAGGAGACATAGTTGTAGTCACTCCAAGTGCACTCTTCCATCACTCTCCAATCCTTTTTCATCACGGACATCATCTCCGAAATAAGAGTTCTATTGGGAATGCACTCACCGAAGTCTGATCTGCCGTAGGTTGTTGGTGTAGTTGTAGGTTTCTAGCCGCTGTTCACCACAACCATACTCAGCCTGGACGCCATTCCTATAATTAATATCTCTCTTGTGATTTGAGTCGGTATTTCCCACTCCAAAGCTCTCGTATTGAAGTCACCAGATACTACCAGTTTGTCAGGAAGATCTCGAAGTGCATTTTTTAATGCTTCTATCTTTCTACGAAATTCCCTTATTGGGTCATTCGCTGAAAAATAGCTGCTGATAAAGCAGATACCTCGGTTTACAATCAATAAAATTTATACAAAAAATCAACTTTAGAACTAACAAGAGCTGTCGTGGGACGACTTCACTTTACAGTAATTTTCTTGTATGGACTTTGAAATCCTGCCTTCAATTTCTGGCGTCGCATTATTCAGTGCGTGCTAGCACACTATTATGTTTATTTCTTCCTTAGTATGCGAATAATGAATGGAAGACGCAAAACCAGATATTCTCTTCGCAAATGGAAAATATTCTAAATTGTCAATTAGATACATTACTTACCTTATTTCTGCGAAGACTAATCATGTCGTTTAAACCAATCATCAAGCTTGCTCTTTCAAATTCGAATTCATCATGAGCATTGCAAACGCAAAAACCTAATTTACTTCAAACATTCAAAGCAGCAAAGCATTGCCTGCCACCGAAAAATCTTCAATAAATCACTGGGTTTTAATTATCAAATGGCAATAAAACTTGAAGTACACAAAGCAATGGATACCACCTTTACACGTAACCAGCACATACTCTACTCTATATTGCCATGTTTAGCGTAATCCGTGAAACGATTAAATCTGTACATTCGCGTGGAAGATAGCTATTTCGCTAATCGCGGATTAGTCCCTGGAGTTAATTAACATCTCCATTCGCAGTGGGATTAACATCATAGCAACGTTACCATCTTACAACAATGCGTTCAGTCTTTGGCGTGGCTATCGTACTACAGTTTCAAAGACATTGTTGCTGCACAGATATGAGTTTAGGACGATATCTAGTGAACTGATTAGTACGTGTATGGCTGTAAGTGCGATTCCATTTTTTCCTAACGAGTATCTACTTAACTGTTTCATAGTCCAGTACACTACAAAGTGTAGTTATTATGCATTGTATAATCTGTGTAATGAGCAACGGTATCGGTGTGCGACCTACTCACTGTTGGCTAGCTAGGGACGGGATTGCAGTTGAACAAAACGATCGATTCTAAATATGTAGATGTTAGTGAAAATGGCAAAAACTAATCAATTATTTCTTGAAAATACAGGGCTGCCATTTGAAATATTAGTGCAATTAAAATTGGAATAAGTAACATCAAAAAGACCAGTATCTTCGACTCTGACTGTAATTTTATCAGAAATCGAAATTTTCCAATCTAATTTAGAATCAGCCCTGGAACTTCCATACTAAACGACTTTGAATACCTGTCCACCTGCTTTCCACCAACAAGTGATTTGTTCAGTGTTATGATGGGGCTCGGAGATAGACGCTAGGTTGCCACTATGGTTCATTGACATGCAAATTCCATAAAAGATCGCTCACCTGGATTTTCTCCAATGGAATAAAGCGTCTAACCTGCCATTTCACCGGCGGTTATTATGGTTGTTGGTTCCGCCGAGATGGCAACGCGACACTCGAACATGATCAAGTTCATTACCACGTCTTGGTACCGCCTAACCTGTTTCGATTGCGCTTTCTTGCGGTACGTTGACGAATGAATACCAATGGTGCTGGCTGGTAGCCATGCAGCGTCATTTACCATACCACTTAACTTGCATGAATGAAAACTGGGTCATATTGGTAATGGAATGTGTGACTGATTTTGTTGTTGTTGTTGTTGTTGTTGTTGCTGGTGTGATGTAGTTTGGTTTGTGTTGGCACGGAAATATCGGTCACTTACGATGCTTTTGTTGCTCTCTTTTAATAAGCAAGCCTGATTTGTGTGCATTTCTCTTATTTTCTCTTTTCGAATTGTTTACAGAAAAGCCTGAAAATGAAACTCGTCTTATTGTTGGCGTTATGTTGCCTGGCTCTCGAGTGTCAATCATCACCTATTCAGCTAGTAGAAAACCACGAGCTTGTGGATAAAGCCCGAGCTGATGTCGCAACCGGAAGACAGGCTCAAGCTACTCCGCCTGTAGTAAACGATGATGAGGACGACGACGACGATGACGATGACGACGATGGACTAGGACTTGGTGATTACGATGATGATGACGATGATGATGGTGAGTTGTAGAAAGTTTTTACTGAAACTATTTATGATGTAGATAGTTTCGAATAGACTGCTTGCTGAAAAATTTATAAAAGGAGTCTGATATTTATTACGGATGATTAATTATAAGCTCTCATAAATTATTTGGTTGTTTGATGTTTAAATTGTTCGGTTAATATTAATCTATTTGTTTTGTCATATGTTAGGTGTGTTGGCATAAATATAAGTGTGTAATGTTGGCAAATAGATCGATATGTTTAGTTAGATAGAAATGCTTAGTTTTCATCAAACCCAAAGCTTAGAAAGCTAATTAGCTTTAAATATCTTAAAGTGAAGGGAAGTAACGATTTATCTGTTGAAGATATAATTCGGTTAATTAAATAAACGACTAACTTTAGATAAGCTCGAAACAGTTGTATGATTAGTAGCAATTTTGAACGGCATGATTTTTTGACATCTGTAAAATTTTGAAAAATCTAACCAACAAACAAAGCACCAAATGTGTTTTAAAATACTTCCTGTCAATGGACTCTTCCCAGTTAGATTTAGTTTTTATAGCTCAATGAAAAGTTTCGTAAACTTATGTCAAAAATATAAAATAATTTTTGATATCATTCTCAATATAAGGTGCGTTTTTTCGCACACCCGCGCAGATCAAATTTTGTTTAGTATATTGAATGCAACAACAAAATCCTGCACATGTCACGTCACTGAAGCAGAAAATGTTAAGCAGCGGCTGTTTCTGGGCTTTTGTGTACAGTGTGCTGATAGCAGTAAGAGTGTTCTAAACGGTTTGTACCACTGTTGTTAACTATGGTGCAACTGACAACAACATTTTCGAACAACGCAATTTTTCTGCTTGGGGTCGTTTTTTTTGTAACCCTACGCTAACGTGCGATACTAGATTGCAAAAAAAACGCACATATTATTATCAGATATTGACTATTGTACTGAAATCACATCGAATCTTAACAACCATGCTGCATGCACAGAAAACATATCCGTCAACAAACAAGAGCACTTTCGAACATTTACACGAGTTCCATACAGTGTACGTTTTTGTACAAATAAAATACATACTTGCATGAATAAAACCAACTCTTAGCTTCATCCACTTTCGAATGTGCATTTCGTCACTTTTACAATCGCCAAATAGTCCGGTTCCACAATTCAAAAGTGAAATTTTACGAGAAAACAAGTTTGGAATGAAATATCTTCTCGGTTTCATTTATCGCCAAGGGCGTACTTTTCCATTTCATATCTATCAAGTACCCGGATGCTGTACAAAGAACCCTTAGGAAATGATAGTAATATCCATTGTACAGCCTTTAGTATCTCGTTGCGAGTTACTCCGGTGTGCAACTTAATGCATTCCATGAATTTCGCTTACCGTATCTGAAAGCGAAGCAGCATTGTAGTGCATCGTCAAAGCCAGTTAGATGAACATGTTCAAATTTGGTAATGAGTATCTGATCCATGATCAGATACTCATGAGATACGGAAACACACAAGCGCAATATGCACAAGTAGATAGACATTTATGTATTTTTGTTTTGAATGGGACTTTCACTTTAGGAAAGAGTACTTTGTGAAAGGTATTGATGTTCCATAAAAGTAGCAAAAGCTCGTTGAAAAACTGAATACTATTAGTCAGGTATTGTAGGAAATCTGCGATATTCTAAGATGCAATGAACAGTAAACAAAAAATTTTCGTTTTGTCTGAAGTCTACAAATAATCTATCGATTTAAGTAAAACCGCATCAGTAGAATATGAATTGACTTAGATTATAATGATTAATAATATTGATGAGATAGAATTATTCGTTATTTTGTTTGTTGCGTACAAGCGTGTAGTCAGCATATTTTCAGATTGTAATTCAAGATTTTAAATTAGTTTTTGCCTGAACAAATATTCATCATCATCAATAGGTTCGTTTTTTTGCGTCTCGATCAATAGCAGGCTATTGTAGTCAGTATTAAAAATAAGAACAACTGAGGCAGGATTGTTGTTGTTTTCAATGCTACCCACTATAACCAGCTATAGATCGCGACGCAAAAAGAAAGGAGCCTAATGGCTGCAATAACTCAACTTAAACCTAGGAATCGCAAGTTGTCTTCACATTAAGCTCCCCGATGACTATATCTTCATAGCACGCTGTTATTGATTATATTTTCCCAGCACTTTCTTGGAATTCTGTAGGGATGATTGATCAATTACCCGACCCTTCAATTTTTTTAGTACTCTGATCTCCTGCTAGTGCTACTAGTCCATTACAACTAGCTAGTTTCTTTACAATGGGTCTGGATAGTTAGTGTTGCTGGAAAAGTTAAGACATTTTGATGTTTGCGGTACCTTTCTTTCCTAGCTTTCGTATTTTTGCTAGTGGACTATCTTTTTCATCTACTCCATTTCATCCATCTTCTGGCGTGCCACAAGCTTCCATCTGTGGTCCCCTAATACTTGCCAAAATCTCAGACTCTGTTCTATATACAGATGACCTTAAAATTTTTCGTGCTATCGCCCTTCATAATGATTGTATTCCCATATACTAACTTCATCGTGAAGCTAAATGTTGACAAGTCTCCGTTATCTGGTCATTCTTTAGAGTGAATTTTTGACAATGAAAAAAAGCGGAGACTCGATAGACTACGCAAGATCTGGTTCATTTCTTGGATTCTAAGTAAGAATTGCATGCAGTGGCGTATATAGACGGAGACGCAATCACCCCTTCTTTTGTTAAGCCACTCTTGACAATTTATTGCTGCTCTCTAACCCACACTAAACCTTTGCTGAGCCTACACAGTAGCTCACTGAGAATCAAGAAAAATGCGTGCCGAATTTGGGTGTTTGTTCCTTCCTTTTCAAAGTCTTGTGCACGTTTGTTCTACATTGCTTATTGTTCTACATTGGTTAACTATTTATTTAGTGTATTTAATCAAAAAGTATTTGATACAGTGCACCGCGGTCAATACTATTGAATAGTGGCCAAGAATAGTAACCACATTAAGACATTTATAATTGCTACTTGGATGGCATTCTCCATTCTTTTACGTCACCATGTGGAGAAGAGAAAACTAATTACTTTTTGAGGGTCAGAGATGCCTTGTTTATTAATTGTCCAAATTTTTTGTCAGCGGCAGTATAGTTCGTGCTAAACGGTGGGCTTCAGGAGCTATCTGCGGGGCTGTAACAATAATTTGACATGTGAAATTATGCATTTATGGAGTGTTGAATTCATCTATAATTGTGATGGCATGACATTTGCCGATAAGTGGTGGCTAAAGTTGAGCACTAAGGATCGAATACAAAGTGAAGTTGCATTCTACTTTAGACGAAGGTAGTGTGAGTAATGTGACAACTCGCTATCTTACCGCTCCGTAAGTGTTATGGGGCACTGCACTTTTGTGAAATATCGGTATCTTTCTGTAGCGGCTAGTTCTATTCTGTGAATGAGGTCGGAATCATAATTTTCTTTATAGACCTATACACTTGATCGCTTTTGTCAAATCATCAATTTGGTGATGTATCTTGCTTGTCTCGTATATGCGACTAGATGAAGCCGTTGCTTCGTATGCAGCAAGATTAGAAAATGGCAGTAGTATTAAAAGCTTATATAGCTTGCTCAAGAAGCCGTTATAGCTATGAAATATATAATATTTCCTCATTGACTTTAGTGCCTACGAACTGTCTCAGTTCCTTAAGCAGCCTCAGGGCTCCTGTCACTCAAAGAGGGATCTTTTAGCAATTGATTCAGATTTAATGAATACGATGAAAGTTTCGAAATTAGATTATGCTTATTTTGCGCGTAAGGAAGGATCCCTACCGTCGTGATTTTTAAATATATCACAAGTTAAGGATCAGCCTAAAAAACAGAGATAGTTTTAATTTTCGTTTGATTACCGCCTTTTAATTCTTTGTTGAAAAACGAATAACATTTTACTTAATTACATTTTCACTTCCTTGCTAGGACGTAGGAAACAGAACTTAATAAGTGTAAAGTATGCAGTGTGTGGATTGTAAGCCGGAATGTAATAACAGTCTGTACGTGTAATAAATCAAAATATTAGTAGTGCCACCACAATAAGATTGATGAAAGTCTACGATGCCCAGAAATGCTTCTCCAGCAAATAATTCGTTGAGAGTATTTGGGTGAATCGAACATAGTCAGGTTCACTAGCAAAGTAATATTGTCAGTTTATTTTTTATTGGCACTGATTTTTAAAATTTTATAAGTTGAGCCGAACATTGATACACCAAGATAGTAGCCGCAGCGTACGTTAACTTTTTCTCATTTGTCGTGTAATGCTTTTGCATGGCATTTTTATATTTTTAACTCTACATTATTGTAGCTGTCCTCTATGGCTCGTGTTAGTCTTGCAACATATAACCATTTTGCGATATCTTCTTCGTATTGCTTCAGGACAACTTTCATGAAATCAGTCATTACTTTTATTTCGAGTTTATTGCCATGAAATTCCAACCATTATATGCATCACTCCGGACTTAGTTTGCGTCTCTGTTTCGTTGACTGTCGGGTCTAAATATGCCAGAAACTCCTGTTTAAAGCTATTTTTTACTACAAACACATACTTACTAATTGCTATGGCTTTCTCGATTTATCCCACATGGAATTTCGCTTTGATACTATCAACTCTTGTAATTCTACGTTTTATCTTCTCCTGTATGAGAATATCAAAGAAAGTTTGAATCGTTCTAGAGCATCGAAAGTAATCTTTTACTGTGTGCTTTTTGACTTCAGTGGGCGAACAACAGCTAATTACCCACGATATGAAAATTATGTATAAAATTCAGGACTAGGGAGCACTACAAAAGCGAATTAAAATTTTTACTTTTTGACCGTTTGTCACTTGAAAAGATAGGTTGCATTCTCATATCATGCCATTTGTTAACTTGGAGTGGCAGAATGATTTATTATTTTGATCCTTCTTGAAGTAGCTACCAAAGTGCTCCTTTTCCCATTCCCTGTAATATGGGAAAAGTCCATGTTTGATATTGCTTGCAGCTCCTGACTAAGTTCCTTATTTCCAAAGATAAGCCATTGAGAGTGAAAAATTGAGTTCGTCAAAAAACAAATTGACAAAAGAAGGATTTGTTTTAAGAGCACTGAATACATATGTACATATTTCATATCAGATTGAGTGGTATGAGAAAGTTTAAAATCATTCTATTTGTTGAGATGTTAATAATTTAATGCACCAGATCTTAAAGAAAAATTCATCATTGGCAAATTTCACGTAGTTCACCAGCAATAAATCGAATAATTCAATGTCATTTGTTTTCTAGACGATGGTGACGATGATGAAGATGACAGTGAAGAAGACTATTCCATTGTTCGGATCTTAGATGAACTTGTCGATGGTAAGTGTAATACATCTTTTCGAAAAAATATATGATCAAAATTTAACTTCTTTTTCAGATGATGATGATGACGACGATGATGACGAGAAACCAGCTGCAGCATCACCAGCCACCCCAGTTCAAGCTGCCTCCGTTGCCCCAGAACCTGCCGCTCAGGCTGCAGCAGCTCCGGCGGAACAGAGTGCTGGCGCTGGTGAAGCTATCGAAGCTGCTGCCACGCAGAATGTCGACTATGTCAATGAAGGTGAGCAAACTCTTTTATACGACGAAGAGAATGGAGCCATCGATACCAAGGTTGACCTGGCCAACTTGAATAAGAACCCAGATGCAGCGGCAGCTACTGCCCAGAAGGTGCAACCCGCGGCACCAGTAGCAGCTGCTGCTACCTCAAGTTCTGATGATGAGGACGACGAAGATGATGATGATGATGACGACGATGTCGGTCTAGAGAGTGCTTTGGGCGTCGATGATGACGATGATGATGACGACGACGATGATGACGACGATGATGAGGAAGAGTTGATTGGTGATGATGTCATTGAAGCAAAGCGCGCACGTGAGTCCAAATCAAACAAAAAATTCAAAAAACATAAGGCCAAGAAGTCGCATTAACTCTCTCTATGAGAATATACATCTAGACAGAATATGGAAAGAGCAATGAATGAATGGGGTGTTGGGAGCCATAAAACGCTTGAAAAATGGCCGACGATTTGGATTTCTCTGTTTTACAAATGACTTTGACGAAATTTACGCTTTGCCTTGACAGGAAACATGAACTTGCTTGCAAGTCGCGACTTTACTTGAAAATCCACCGAAATTGTCAGTCATTTTTACGCAATGCCAATTCTCCTCTCGCTTCTAGTTCTATTTCATTCACACGTAAAGACAGATAAAATATAACGCAAATGAAAGACGGACTGCGACATTACGCTTTCAAATTGTTTAAGCTTCCCTGTTATTTATTTTATTTATTTATTTATCTATGACTATGTTAAAGTAATTATACAATGTTGGAACTAAATTTGGTGTTTCTTTTCTAAGCTTTCCCTGTCACTATCCTTTCACGTCCTCTATTTTTCAAGCGTTTCATGCTTCACCAGTAGCGAGTAGATCACAAGCAGTAGAATAGTAAATAGTGTGCTTTGGTTGTGCCGTGAGTATTGAGTAGAGCAGTAGAGTAGATATGTAGGTATTTTGTGTGTATTGCAATCATGAACGTATTATAGAAATTATTTACAGAAACACAAATGTCAATGGAATGCCATTGAAATCAACGGTATTACACTTGAGGGGGTCTGTGGTTTAAAATACATTTTTCTTTTTGATTTTGACGCACGATCCTAATGCATGCACATATAAACGTAAACTCATTTTAACGAAAACCATCATTACTCCATTGCAACTGACAGCAATGAGAGTTTGAAAATTGAAAGCAAACATCGATTTTGATCTGCGGGTGCCAGTTTAGCTGCGTTCAGTTTACTCGATATGATAATAAAAGCAATCGCGATGCTGGTAAAACAGGAGGAATTCGTCGTTTAGGGCAACAGAGTGCTCTCCAAGCGAATCATGCTTCACAGGAACGTATTTCATTTTAGCATTTTCCATAGGCTTCCGGAGCAAAGTCGAACTCAACTTGCCTCCATTTGTGTTCTTTTTCATATCGTTGGTCTATTATATGGGAGGATATAGGCTCTTCGACACTAAAATAACGATAGCATACATCGACATTTGTGCAAGCATCAGCGTATTTCTGCAACGTATGTAGTGAAGTTTTCGGCTTTAGCCTACACTTTACTGTGCTGAAGGACGAGTGTATGTTATGATCGGGGAAAGCTATGCATTTGAATTTGGGATCTATAATATCGCCGGAATATATTGTCCAAATATTTGAATTGTTAAAGTGAAAATTTGAGCGAATTTAAGTGAATTAATATGCATTTATCATTTTCATGATAAATTGCTCGAATAATATGGAGAAGAGATGAAAGTCGGTAGGTACATACAAAATTTTAGGAAACATGTATTTAATGCCACAAAAGATTGAAATGTAATTGGAAATTAATCGTTGCCTGATTGGAGCCCTTGTATGAAAAAATATTCGAAATATGAATGAAATGATTTGTGGCAGTATGATTTTTTGTATTGCTCTTTATAAATCCGTTAAGTTCTTTTCAAATTACGAAACTGCTGAAGACACGTGCAGATGATGATGAAATTTTGTAGCAAGGAAATTTGTATAAAACTCAAATGTGTAGGCACACAGATGTTCGTCTAGACATTAAAGAAATTAAGACTTGAGTCATGGCAACGGCAATGAAAATTTCATTTATCGCTGAAAGTACGCAATCACAAATTGAAAGCAACAAAGAATTTTCAAAACCTAAATACGCTGTTTAGTCAAGATATTAGACAAAATAATAACTAACAAAGTAAAACTACATCAAGGACGAAATCCGCTCATTAACATAATATTCTACCATATTCTGTCGAAATTCAGTGCCAAGAGCATGGATAAGAAATTAGAGTCTACAGGCTAACGAATAAGATATATCGACCCTTAAATCAATTATAGAGCAATCGGGACACTTAAGAAAGAAAAGCTATCAAAAGATATCATCTGAGCCAAATGAGACAAAAGGCGATGGCGAGCCAAATACAGTTTTGCTTAATGAAAAATAAAACATTCGAGATAATTAAGCAACAAATCTGTTGTCTATACGCATTGTTCGAACGATGGTAACGTATCCATAAAAGATATTTAAAAGGTAAATCGATAGGTACAGACAAACAGTGAAGACTAAATTCGCTGGTCATCTGAATAAGTTTAACAAGCTGAATGAGCGCAGTTCATCTAAATGCTCAAAACCTGGAAGTTGTGGCAAAAAGCGATCCCACGACAACCCTTGTACGGGTCTAGGGGTTGAAGCTGTTAGAGAGCTTCATTACAATTTTTTTAATCATTGTGGATACAAGTGTGGAGTGATTAGTTCCACGACTCACTTTACCCCTGACTTAAATCAGGTACCTAATCAGAGCTAGATGAACTCAAAGCTTGGTGCGCGGACCCTCGTCCGAACCTGGATTCGAACCAGGGACCCCACACGCAAGAAGCCAGTGCTCTACCCACTAGGCTACTCAAGCTCATTGGAAGTTGTGGCGTCAAACTGATAATTCGTTGTTTTAAAATATATTTAGATTAAATCCCCCAAACAATAACGGCAGATTCCATAAGCTGGAGGTCCATTTTCTGCTACATATATTCGTTTTCTGTAAACCGCGTAGTTCGACATCATTAGTAAGCAGTCTTATGAATTGGACATATTTCTTTTCGGATAATTTTTGATAGTTTTCACTTTATTGGAACAAATTTCGAATCACACTACATTTCAACGAGCTTTCAACCTCGTGGATGAAATTCCGGTAGTGGTAAAATAAATTCAGCAAGCAAATAATTCAAATCACATCAAAATCAGACAGCTTTATAATGTTAAAATCCGGCACAATGTACTGTAAATACAGTTTTTCTGAGGCTGATTTGAACCCAAGTTAATTAACAGACCGGAATTGCGCAATTCGGCCTTAATGAAGACATATAGTAAATATATTTGCATCATCCTCTATGACATTGAAACAGCGAAACCATAAAACAACACAAAATATATACGAAATAGAAATAAAATCGTTCATTTTAAAATAGGTAGCCCAAAAGCCCAAAATTGTATCAAAAGATTTAGGAGAAAATATATATTTTGATGTTGTTTCAGACAGCCCCGGACCTACGTTTTTCTTCACAAACCTAATCAATTGGCCTTTTAGGCTTATTATTAGTGTGTTCGAAGAACTAATTTTCTTTTACAGTGGCAAGGATGCGCAAAAATGATAAACTCTATTTCTTATGCTTTAATAGAATCTTCAGTTACGTCAATATTCTCGTACATGACCATCATTAGAGCTTCCATTTTGTCATCTTTAAATTTTGAGTTACAACAAGGCGCGATTGGTCTGAAATTTGCAGGGATTTTTCATTCCAGAAATATTGGCATAAAAAATTTCAAATAAGAGTTCAGTTCATGAGGTTTTAGTAAATTATCCTATTCGGCAATTCTCATTGTCAAAATGTTTGAGGATTGGCCTGCTGCTTGTAGAGTCTGAAGCTTTTGCAGAGAGTGCGTTAACTATTTTATTTATATGACTACCAAGGTATCCAAAATTATCCGTGAACTTCCAATTTTGGTATTAATATAAGGATATAAAGGGCTGATTTCTTTTCTCAGGGCGAACATGTTTTTAAAATTTGGAAACCATTTGTTGCTTTGAATTGTCAGAGAATGAAATAGCTAATTACCTACCCAATATATGAAAACACTTCACACCAAATTTAAATGCTCTTCTTGCAGTAATGAAGTTATTTTAGGTATTTTGATAATTCGAAATTTTATCGAAAAATTTCAAAAAATTATGTTATGCAGTTAAAGATATTGCCACAAAGAGATGAAAATTTGACTAATGTTCTGCTATGAATTGTTTCAAAACTATTTATTTGGATGTTTTGAATGAGCCTTGGACTCGAGCAAAGTTTTTAAATTTATAGAATTTAAAAAAAAAAAACTCGAAACATCCAGAATTCAATATTTGGTACAAAAATAGATTCAAAATATGCCTGCTAGAATGAAGATAGGAAAACGAATGTCTAAGCTTGGATATAAGCTACTTTTTTAACAATTACATGAGGACATTATAACACCTGTTAGCTAAATTTTTAAAATACGTATATTTGGTCATTCATGCGAAGAGAATTTAACCTTTATCTCCCGTATAACTTCAAAGTTTTTCGAACAATTGGCCCTTCATAAATGTCATACCTGTGTAAATTTTGATGGTGAAAATTCAAATGCTATAACATACAATAAAATAATTGAAACGAATATTAAAAAAAAAAAATTCATGACCTATTATTTTGAATAAAATTTTTTTCATTCGATTTCTTTCCGGGCTTTTCACATTGAAATTCTGATACTACAATAAAGATAATTTTGCTGAGAAACCTTCACTCACATTTTTTCATGGCTGTCATTTGCTTTGGGTCACAAGATCAAAATCTTGGGCCCCGCGAAGCACTGTCAGATTTTGCTGAGTTCATACACTTATCCGCTTGATAAGTTAAGAATTTAAGTGGACACTTTATTTATTTCACCACCCAAAGATTTATTAATATTACATATAAATGAAATTACAATAAAAATAAAAAAAAATAAACAAATTTAACAGTAGATTTAAAAACAGATTTAAAAAAAAGTAACAAATACAAATAAATACAATAAATGAACATTCAATAAATACATACATAATAGCTAAATCACATGCAGATCACGATATTAAACACGCAAAATGAAATTAAATAATTAATTAATCAATTATAAAAATAATTTGTCTTAAGTCATGAGAGGCCGATAGACTAGAGAGGATAGGAGAAGAGAGCCTTGATAACTCTGTTTTTAAAGGACGCTTTGGATATCGTGGGGGAAAAGTGTTGGCTCATAGTGTTGAATATTTTGCAGCATCTGTTTATTGGCTCATTATCAGCATATGCGGTGCTATGCTTATATTCAAGTAGCATTCGTCGGGATCTAGTTACTCTCACGGGCTGATTAAGCACAAATCTTTCCTGTATATAGTCGACATTAACAGCGTCTCTAATCACATCGAAACTGAAGCACGCGGATAACATTAATCTTCTGGATGCAAGAGGTGATAAGTTTAGAAGTCTAAGGCGAAATTCATATGAGTGTAAATTGCTAAAATCACAAGGATGGTAAAGACCTCTAACAGCGAATAGCAAGAATTGTTTTTGAATAGATTCAAATCTCTGACTGTTAATTTCAAAAGGTTGGTTCCAGAAAATGCAAGCATACTCAAAAAGATGGTGAACGAGCGCAGTGTATAGAGATTTTGTAGCCCAAATGCCCTGAAACTCCCTGGCGCGTCGCTTAACGAAACCAAGTCGTTTACTTGCTAATAGAATTGTAGTAGACACTTATGCATCGAAATCTCGTGCTTCAAAATATGCCATAAATGCATCAGAATTGCAACATAAAGAACATAAGTTGCCGGTCTAACAAAGGAAGACTATTTTTTTCGTAAGCGGCTTTTTTCTATTTTCCAGCGTAGCCCCTTGACACGTTATAAACTAATCCAACCGGTTTTTCATTGTTTGAATATCCGTCACATATTATTGATTGTCCAGTTCTACAAAATGAGAACTAAGCTGTGCTTTTCCGTGATTGTAAGAGTCATTTTTCAAGTAAATAAGTAAGAAGTAGACGCCAACAACAAAATCTGGCGAACATGGAGCATGTGGAAATACTCTGAAAATATACTTCAAGAAGTTTTTATCTCAGACGTGTATCCAGAAGCGTTATCGTAGTAAAAGAGAACCTATTTTTTTGTAGCTTAATCAGATTTTCCAATTGGTCTAGTAGTGAAGCCGAACATTGTTCAGTAATGGTTTTGCCTTATTTTAAGTAGTTTAGGAGTAACAGGCCTCGAAAATCCCAAGAAACTATCACCACGGAACAGTTTTCATTTGCTCCGGTTCACTGCAACGGCTAGCAATTTAGTCATTTAAAACGGCATTGTGAATTTTTTTACTGTTTTATTGGTAGTTGCGGATTTAGTGCATCCAGAGCGATTATAACCTTGTATCGATGTATGACAAAGTCCGATACTTCACTGTTAAAGCCAAAGAGAAGATTCATTCATAACTCTTTTTATATTTCCATTGGGATTAAGCCTTTGAAAGATTCTACTTCTTAGTAGCGCGGAACTCAATTTTATGTATTTACACAGTAACTGTCATAACTGTAAAACAAGCAACTATATTAGTCTCAGACATTACAGTGAACTACCAAAAAAATAGTAAAAGGTTAGGCTTCGCGGCTGCTTCTTTTTATTAAACTCCGGAAAGGGCACAGCTTATTCACACTAGAGCTCATTGTGTTTCCGCATTGCGTTGTGCAAAACCATTATTGAAGAAAGAGTGAACCTGAGTCGTTGGACCGGAAGGATATCACCCAGCCCTTCCACATGAGCTTAGGGATCTCCTTCTTCCAGCGAGAGCTGGGCATTTATATATGAGGGGAAAAACGGTTTCCTTTTAAGGCTCGTATCCACCAGAGCTCACACACAGCTCGCGCTGAGATTTGACGTCATCGATGCTTGTACACGAGCTGAACGCGTACAATGTACGCGCTCTCCATCCGCAACGTCTACATCAAGTATGCAAAGAGAAAAGTAGCCTGCGTGCTAGCACTTTAAGTGTAGACATTTACTTCCATGCACGCGTTCTGTAGGTGCACTGCTTATTTGCTTTCTGATTAGAATTTTCATATCAGTACATCTCAAAAAAAACTTTCGTGAACATGCAAAATGGATTTTGATGAAGACGAAATTCTTATTCGTGCAGAATCCTACATAATATTGTCTAAATTTTCCAAAAAAAGAAATTCAAATAAAAATATCCACGATGAAAACCTCGCTTCTACATCCTCTCTGTTTTTATCCCATCACTTCGCATAATTTGAACGTTTTTTCCAAAAATATTTTATATATTTCTCGTTCGGAATTTATCTTTATTAGTGTGATCCTAGAGAATAGGATATTCCTTCTCTTAATTGATTAACTTAATGGCTAATTCATTAGTCCATTCCATACTGAATGGCATTTTGCACGTCTGCTTTCTAATGAGAGCGGAAAGCAAGGAAGCAGCTCAACGAGCAATCGAAATGCAATGTTCGTTCGTCCACACCAAGTGAGTCTGCTCGCGAACAGAGCGTTGCATCGGAACTCGCGAACAATTTCGGCGGAATCGTGTCTCAAATGCATTTGGTGGATACGACCCTTTACTAATCGCATCGACAGCTCCGGCAGAAGTCATTGTAAAGGCCCGTTCAATATCTGTGTTCAACTGCCCATCGTTGCGCGGGGGAACACCTTCCTCAATCAAGAAGTTTGTCAATGATTTGTCACTCAGGACTTATTTCCCTTTAAGTATTTATTGCCTCATAGTCGGCTCAACTGAAGCTATCGGAGTGCCAATCGCGATACTGCAGAGCACTTCTGAAAAAAATTATTACCTAACACAAAAATTTTATCATCGTGCTCATGCCATGTATATACATACATACATATATGTATGCCAGGTAGATAACTTTTACAGTAACCCTTGCATATCTCGAAAAAGAACTAAATAAAACTCATTAATATGCAAAGCAGTAAATACAATTTACTGAAAATTTACTAGAAAATATCTTGGAACAAATATAATAGACTTCGAAATATTATGAACTATAAAATGCCAGATAAATAAAATTAGAGCAGAGCACTCAATTGCTTCAAACACTAGATTAAGTAGTCGGATTCTCGCAACTATTTTTCATCCAAGTTTATGGTTTAAACCACTTTACTGAAGAAATAAGTAGATGTTATAGAAATTAGACATGACATTCATCTAAAATTTTTAAATAAACGACATCATGTTGAACATTAATTAAACACTAAAAATTTTTTAACACTCGATAGGATTTTAATTTACAGCTAGCAGAGGTAAGACTTGACTAGAACTTAAATTTCACCCTATAAACTTATATTTGCCGACATAAAATACCACAAACTTATTCTTTAAAATAGAATTACTGTACAAAGCTGGTAGTCGTATAAACATACATAGCTTTAGCACAAATAAATACAACAGTACCAATACTTTTATTTATTCATTGACTCTTCCGAAAATCTCTTTTGCATGCGAATGCAATCTAAATCTCTATCTGAATCCTTTGTAAACTAAATATTTCTGGTAGATTATAACCTAACCCACTTCACTAAATCAACGTTTGGAATGCAGTTCTACAGTACAATATATAGATCTATTATGTCCTCATACAATGCATGTGTATGGTGAAATTGGATTCGATCGTCGTAATGCTTGCTTCATTGTCATTTCGTAGCAGATTGTGTGCATTGAAATGATATGTGTACTCGTATCTAAGTATATAGTAGCATGGAACGAAACTTTTAACCGGAATGTGCTACAGTAGATGTTACTAAAAACCTCTCTTCCTCGTGTGCATTTCGTTCTGCAAATATATTGAGTTCATAGTTTAATTAATTTTCCGCTGTGTATTTAGGATCTTTGGAAAAGGAGACCACGATACCTCAAATGGTAACCGAAAGGTACAACATGTTCATTGACAGCATCTTCACTAGAATCAATGGAATCCTAAAACAATCCTTCGATCCCGTCAGCGTTGAGCTGGCGCCGCATGCCAAACGAGCAAAAGGAAAGAACAATCCGAAAAATTCCAAGTGAGTAGAAATTGTTTTCAGGGACGTTTTTAGTTTGCTAGGTATAGTTTGGGTACTTTTGTGGAGTGGAACGAGTGAATTAATTGCTTTAACGACGCATAATGTAGACAGAATAATGCTAGTTAGAGGTTTTAGTTTCAATGTTGGTAGGTACTTAACTGCTGGTTGTTAATGCTATCTGACATAGCTGCTAAAATAGAACAATATGAGCATTTTTTCAATCTAAACTTCTTCTTCCTCTTTGTTCTTATAAAATGCTGTTTTTAGTGTAGTAAAATGTACTTATATCTCTCTAATTATTCAATTGCAGGAAACCAGGAAAGAAATCATCGATGCAAGCACGTGAAGATGTCGACACAGATAGCAGTACAGTAATTACGGAAGACGAACATAAGGTTGTTAAGCGTCACAATCCTGACATTGTTGCCGCTTCATCGGTTGGAATTCCGGAAAAATTTATTACATCGAGAGCTACTCAGGAGCCGGAAACCAGAATGAAGCCAGTGAAAGTAATGTCGGCAAGCAAGAAAACAACAACAAAGCGAACCGGAAAACCACAGAAAGGAGCGACAAAACAGGGTAGCGCAGCAGCAACAACAACAACAGCAGCCTCTTCAACAACAACAACAGCAGTAGAAAAACCAAAAGCTCAAGGCACTTTGTATGGGATGGCGTCACTGAAGCGAATCGGAAACGTTAAAGTGATTCCAGAAGGTGTCAATTCAACAATAAAGAGTCGTTTCAGTCTTGGGCCATTAACGCTTCGCGTGGAAAAATCAATTAAGCGCGGATCGGTGAGAAGCGTGAAAACAGCTACTGCCAAGACCAACGAGATGATTGGTCGAATAACACTGAGAGTAGTGAATGGTGAGGCAAGCGTCGTTTCGATAAAGGTTCAGCAGCCGAAACAGGTAAGAAAAGTGTCCTGAATTGTCCTGAATTCCTGTTATACAGTACAAGCCATCATTTCCTCAGCCGGAAGGAAGCGAATAACGTAATAGGCATTAATAGCGTCGTTTCAACTTTTGTTTTGCCTTCTGTTTGTCTCTAATAGACTTAAATATACATCTAAACTTTCGGAAATCGCAAAAAAAGTATTTAAGGACACAAACAACGGAAATTATCAATTTCGCGAAGCATTCATGCCAATTCGAAACTTTCAATTTTAACTTTATGCTAAATTGCATTACGCGCATACCGAATGCGGATAGCGCCCTGCCAGCTTCTTCCGGCATAGTATCAATTTTTCACACAACATTGCCCTACAATTAACTCGAACTAATACTTTTCGGTAACGCTCGTTACAGGTTCAAGTCGAAAGCGAGAATAACCACGACAGGACACGAGAGTTTGTATGGAAAAACACTCCACATATCGCCCACTTGGTGTCACAAAAATTACAAGCTGCAGTGGATACGATGTTGGTGCCAAGTGGCTCGGAAGTGGTGCGACAGTGAAAAAGGGCTGTCGAGAGGATATAAATTGCCTAGCTCGACCGGATACGGTCGGGGGCGTATTGGCATCATGCCAACATTTCGGGAATGGTGTTTGGTCTACTTCTGTATGTTTCGTTTCTAGCTTCGTCAGCCCTATTTATTGAATCTCATACACATATTTATTTTTGCATATTTATCCATATGAAATTTAATTAATTAAGCTTATTTATTTTATAATTATTGCATGAAGGAGTACTTAGAGTACCACTATATTTACATAGCAAATATATTTATTTATGTTGAAAATGATTCGGATTTCATTTATAATTACTTTTCAATAGCCTACAGCAATCGAAATGGCAGCCATTTGCTAGCAGTTTGCTGGAAAATTAAGCTATTCTATACGCTTAAAATGCATTATATATTATGAAAGAAACTCAGAAATAAGGAAGTATGTTTCGTTTATTTTCCACTCAAAAATTTCATAGAGTTCAAAAATACTCTATGGCATATAACTCAATCGGTTTGAAGCTCCTCAAGTAAAATACCGCTGTTCAAGAAACGAATGGAAGAAAAAGTCAACCAAAAATCTTGTTTGAAATTTACTCTATCAATGAATATAGTCATTACAAACACACAAATATGATTATCGTACTATAATTGCCTTAATTTTTCAAAATTAAATAAAGTAAATATGTAGATAATTCATAATATTTACATTATAAAAATGTTCGTCATAAACCACTATTTACAAAATAAACGAAAATACTGGCAATATCTTTATGTGGAATTAAATTCATTAAAATTTTATATCCTGCTGAAAACCGTTTATCCATGAATTTGGAAGATATTGGTGAAAGATTTTTTTGTTATTTAGTTTTTGAGTACACTTTCGAATAGAAAGATCCTGACCAAATTCAAAATAGCTTCGGTGAATAGTAAACAAAGAGCCATAAACTTTATTTATATTTAATGTATAAAAATTCCTTTTAGTGTCAATATAATAAATACTTAAATATAGATTTTACTCATTTTTTGGAGGTTTTCACGAAAACTTATATAATTTTTAGTTTTATATACTTTGAGCATATTAGTGAAAATCCTAAAAAAATAATATACTTGAAGCAAAAAGGAATTTTTGTCAATCGAAGCTTTCAATCACGATGCATTTGACTTAAGAAACGAAAGATCTCACAAAGAGGATATAGCTTCGAACTTGTATGCTCACTTAGATGAACTTAAGATTTTGAAAACGATCATTGATTAATCAAAGATCAATCGATCCTATGTTAATCTCGCAGCCACAGCACGCTTATACCAAAGGTAAGTCTCTCGTCTAATAAGACTGGACCATGCCGGCTGCAAAGTGATTGCTTATGCGGACAACACAGCTGTAGCAGTGTCGGAAAAAACATTTACCTATGCTATCGGAGAAGCTAAACCACTCTCTTGACATACTTTCACTTTAGAGTCGTGAGTGCGGCTTGAATGTGAATCCTAGTAAAACGGAACTAGTGCTGTTTACAAAGAAGTACAAAGTTCTTTGATTTGAGTTACCCAAATCAAATGAGGTCTCCATTAACTTGAGCCAGAAGGTCAAGTACTTAGGGCTGATCCTTGACTCGAAGTTACTATGGACTAACAATGTAGGAAGGCTTTCAACGCACTTTACTGCTGTAAAAGAACCACAGGGGCGAGTTGGGGATTGCAGCCTCGTACTGTTACTCGGCTTTATACTGCTTTGGTTGAGCCAATTCTATTGTTTTGGGTGCCGTTCTGGTGGCAGGCTGCTCTTAAGGCTACCTGCAAACGGCAGTTTGAAGAAGGGCGGAGGATGCCTGCACTACTGCTAACTGGAGCGCTCCGCTCCTCCTTTTTGGCACTTTTTGTGCTGCTTCATTGGCTGCCAACAAATCTATTGATCTCGCAGCAAGCTTGTCTTGCTACTGTGAGACAGAATTGTATCTCAGCATGGAATAGAACAGCGTTCGGTCATGCGATGATTTTGGCCAAGGGAGTACCCGCACCATCGGTTGTTGACTACATCGCTCCGCAATGCCTACTAGATTCAGAGTTAACAACTCGCATTCCTGGAAGGAGATGAATGGTGTGATGGTGTCAACCTTGAAAGTGGGCTTATCCATGTGTACACCGACGGTTCAAAGCTAAACAATACAGTCAGAAGTGGTGTTTACTCAGATGAGCTGAATTTCAAGCTGTCCCTCCATCTAGCAGACCACTGTAGCGTCTTTCAGATGGAGGTTGCACTGTGGGCGTTTTTACGGGGCACTGCTTCATAGGGCGGCATGCGCAACAATTGGGCGTAGAGTTTAACGATTTCAGTTGGAGTTGTGGCTCTGAGGCCAAGGAGGAATCTGTCCTCCATCTCATGAGCCAGTGTCTGGTTTTGGCAAGGAGAAATATGGCGGCACTTGGTGCATTCTTTCTCTGAAACCTGACGAAGCTGTCCCTGGTTGATTTCAAGGAGATAGTCCGGTTCGTCAAGGAGGCAGATGGTTTCCTGATTTCAGTAAGTAGGAGATTATTTTGGCATCACAACGGGCCACTCTTGTGCCTATGTGTGTTGGTCGTCAGGCCTCTGTAGATCGGCAACTTAACCTAACCTAGATGAATTCGTAGCTCACTTTAGTAAAATTATCTTGGTGTGAGCAACCAAAACTTTCTAATTAATATAGGATGACCTTAAAAGTGGTATCAAATAAACTTAAAAATGTTGAATCTTACTTGAGGCAATCGAAATAAATATAGAGCTTAGAATAGTGTTTCGTGCTTTATACTGCAATAACAAATTACTTCAGAGGTGCTTCTTTTTATAGGCAGAATCTTTTAGCTTTATTATTTAAACCGTCGTTATTTAATTGCTGCAAGCAATTAAACAGTAAAAATAATATTTGCGAGTCACCTTATTCTATTCTTCTCCTTTTATATGCTATCTTTTATTGAAAGGATTCAAATGGCATGTAAAATCAACGCTGGTTTAAGATTTGAAAATGTAAACTATCATTTAATTAGTAATTTGACACTTGTTTTAGTAGTAAGAGACACTTTTTGGAGATATTCCCGAGGTTTCTAAAATCTAAGATAAAAAACGGAAAGTAAAAACATGTTTGCCTTCAAGATCTTAAAGCAAAATATAACACCTTCCAAAATAACTGTGTTATGTGTCCAAGTAAAAAGTCTAATGATTATTCTTCTTATTATTTTTATTACTTTATTCTATCATTATTCACTAAGAGCTGCTCCCACTCTTGTGTGGTGCGCCAGTGCCTATCACTGAACTATTACTTAATCTAACTACTGCAAATTGTATCAAGTATTTCAAAATTCGGTCTCAACAGACAACGACGCTGGAAATCAACCTACGGCGTAGCTCAATTCAAGATACGAGTTTAGTTAAGAAACAATGTATTTTTTCTTAGAATATTTTGGTTGCTCTTCTTTTCGATGCGAAGCTCTCAGCAATTTGGAAACACGAAGAAAACAAATTTGTTTGGTGTGTTTTAACATATATTTAAGAGAAATGGTTATTGCAAAATTTTCAACATATGGTCAAAAATAATAAAAATATATTTATATATTTAAAGCTCTATGGCCATTACATCTCTATATCCTGTGCTATATTTAAATAAAACTGGCTGCACCGACCTACTAAAAACCAAAAAGAGACATAAACTTCAGGGTTTTCCGTAAATCAAACCAGAGCGATGAATGAATGAATGAATGAATGTCAAGTCCTGGATTGCTAAAATAACATAAATAACTATTTTAATTCATGGCTTAGAGCAGCAACAAGCAAAGAGGAACTTTTAGTGATTTGAAAGATGGCAGGACATCTCAACTGAGCCAAAGTCCAAACAAGATGACAGTTATCCTCCAGGCTTGAAATTATTTCGATTAGCGCCCAACGTGGGCTCGTGTTTTGAAGCGATTTATTGTAAGGCCTTTCAACTGAATTGAAACGCTCCAATCAAGATACCTGCAGAAGTCTTATGCTGATTTATAAATTAAGCGGAACAAATTATTTCCGCAGTGAAGTTACAGCGGCAGCGATTGCTGTTGTATTCAATGTACTTACCTAAAGCTCTGTCATAAAGAGCTTAACTTGCCTTAACTTACCCTACCCAAGAGTGCAAAAAAATGCACCTAGTAAGCCAATTTGACTCAAAATAAGCGGAAATTAGGAAAAAAATATTTATTTTCTATTCCAAGTTGCCCTTCAAAATCACAGTCATATAATGTCTCTGGGCATTATATTTTTAATTGTTTGCCAAAATACATTCAACGTAAATATAATAAAAATGTATACACAAAGTTTTTTTGCAAAATCTATTAAAGTGTTTTATTTCCAACATTTTTTGTCCGAGGGTTGAAAGTTTTCAAGGCTTTACTGGCAATCAATACCTATAAGTGTGGAATGATAAGATCCTTGATTCACTTTGCCTCTAAAATAACTAAAAATCGCCATCCTATCTAGAATGACTCATAGTTTTTTTACGGTCAGATTCGAGCTCAAGACTATTCATGCAAGTAGCCGGCATACTCGTGTACGGTACGAATAAACAAAAGCTAGAAAAGGAGAACAATAAATTTTGACAAACAACTTATAGCATTATCAAAAGTAATTTTCATGTCTGAAAAAGCTTAAAACTCGAACTTTTTGCTATATCATACCAAATCTTTGTTGTCATTAAATTCAATACGATGGAATGTTTTATATGTTTTTAAACTAAGATTAATCAATGTCGTTGAATCGAGTATCATCTTCCACGGTACGGAAACTAAATCAATTTTGAAAATTTAACCTTGACCTTTAAATGTGTCTGCATCGAGCAACTGGTTTCAACTGAAACTTTCAGTGACCTTTAAAAAAACAGCAAATTTTTGGAGAGTGATTCAATTTATTATGCATTGAAAAGGACGATAAATATCGAGCTTTTTGCTGGTTGATTTAATATTCATCTCAATAAGAAAAACCCAGTAAAAACTCGTTCATAAAATTTAAATTTTCTCAAAGAAACCGTTTAAACAAACCTCAAATTGAACCGAAACACAATTGATATCATTCAAAATTAAAAAAAAAAAAAACTCGGCAAAAACTTTTCCCGCAAAAGAACGTCTAATAAATATGCATGCATGTTCGAATGCTTCTTGACCCAAATTCAAAATGAAATCACCAACTCAAACGACATTCAATGAATCAACTTTATATTCTGCTTCGAAGTGAAACTTATAAACTTATAAAATATGCCAGCCGATTCAACGAAAAATAAAAGAAAAATTGATTTGTGAACAATGCCGCGCGCAAAAGAACAATTACTCCTTTCTAAGACTCTGTCCTTGAAATTCATTTCAGTCTGTGTCTTTATTGAATTCCGGCCCATTCTCTAGCATAGGATTGAGTTGCGTTCTTTTAGTACGCTGGCCGTCAATTTTATGGTGGAATTAGAAGCACGCGCTGTGCACAAAAGTCGGAAAATTAGTCCTGCCAAACACCCTAGATCACGTAAATCGTCTTGGCTACGATGAAATGGCTTTTTGCAGCTGTTGGCGACATGAAATTTATTTGCAGCTTTTTATAGAAGTGTTTTGTACTGATGACTGAAGGAACTGTTATAGTAGATAAGAACGAATCAATATTCGCATGCCATTATGAAGTTTGGTTCGATTTATGATTTGATGCATAAAAACATTCCATTAAGTATGCCACAATGCGTAGGAACCTCATTGGATTCAAGTAAAAAATGACTGACTCATAAGCATCGTTAGCAGATTGTATTTTCTTGTAGAGCTCTATACTTCATTATTCACCTTCTAATTCTATCTGCCATCTTAAGTACTATCTAGAAATATACATCGTTTCCATCAAGTTGCGTATAATAAATGATTTCTACACTAGTTAAGTGATAGCCGTCATTAACAAACAAATCAATTGAAATAATAGCTTACATTAACGTGTTTAACTCCCATCCGTATCCTGTAATTGTTACTCTGTGAAACAATCCAACAAGTCCATTATTGACTGACAGGATTAAAAAGACGTAATTTACAGAAACGTTTTGGCTTTACGACTCAGTCCAATTGTGACTTTGGCGGGAAACGAACAATACGTGGTCATAAAGTAGTAAATCTTAATATGTTTCTCCATTCGAATTCCTCAATGCTCCAAGGAACTGCTCGGTGAGCGGCTTAGCAGGGAATTTGTATAGTTGAAAGGTTCTTTATAGCCTCGTAATGTAAGGGAAGAAAGCCATAAAAGATGAGTTTCGCTTATGGTAGGAACTATCACAGTCAGCTTTTTCAGGTCATAAAACGTCGAATCGTAAGACTGTACACCATACGATAGACACTGGGCCAACAGTAGATGATAAGTATTGATAAAATGGATTAAACATAACAGATGGCATGAAAATTATAGGCTCACCGAAATGGATATGCCCTATTGCTAGTACGGTGAAGGTCACAGGCAGCTTGATCAGATTTTTATTTTCAGAGAGAGAAATTTTATGAAATGCATAGCTTTACCATGCAAAAATCTGGGCCGAGGAAGAATCTGACGAAAACAACAGCATCTATTCAATATCTCATTGCCTGCTTTTGGGAAGAATATAAAACACAAAATTTATCTTTGGAAAAAAATCGCCTCGAAGATTGGACGATATTGTGTACGCAGCTGCTCTTTACAAATTAAATGGCAATAACATTTGAAATGTGGAAATTTCAATTTATCGAGAATTAAATTCCATTTTCTAAGCACGTTCGAAAAAGGATTCAAATCATATATATATTCTCCAATCTTAGGAAATTATGTAAGACCAAGTCGAGGGCTGATTTTGAAGTTTATATTTATAAAATTGAGTCTCAGATACCACAAAATATTAATTTTTTTTGGAATTATGTTAAATCCTGTAAGTCAGATGCAGCGCTTCCGGATAACCTGCACCTGGATAGTATTCAATCTTCTTCAAAAACAGAAATAGCTAACTTGTTTGCTATGCATTTTTCCGGAGTCTATTTGACGGCTGCTAATAACTATATTCCACCGTATTTCAACTCACCTATTAACCTTTTCGATTATACAATTGGTATCGATTTTTTAACAAAAAAGCTTTTGGCTTTAGATGTTAGTAAAAGCGCCGGGCCTGACGGCATACCTCCAACGTTTTTGAAAAAATGCGCAAGCAGTTTGGCTTTGTCTCTCTTACATCTGCTCAATAAATCACTGTCAGTTGGTATATTTCCTTGAATATGGAAATGTAGCTATGTGATTCCAATTTTTAAGTCTGGCGATAAATCTGAGGTTTGTGATTATCAACCTATTTGTCTGTTATCTACAATTCCAAAAATACTCGAGAACCTTGTCACTGATCACTTAACTTCGATTTTAAGACCTTTTAAGACCTATTCAACATGGTTTTTGTAGTGGGAAATCTGTCAACACAAATCTTGTTACTTATCAGAGCTATATTTTCAACTCCTTTGCGTTCTCACATCAGGAGCACTCGATATACACCGATTTTACCAAAGCGTTTGACAAAATCAATCATGAGCTATGATTTAGGAAACTTTTGAATTTTGGTTTCCATGGTCGATTGGTTGTGTGACTATGTGAGAGGTAGATCGCTTGAAGTGAAAATTGACAATAATTACTCAAACAGATTTCCCCCCAAGTCCCCCAAGGTTCTCATCTAGGTCCGTTCCTATTTTTATTATTTATAAATGACATAAGTTTAGTATTCAGCAATGTTGAATTTCTATTATTTGCTGATGACTGTAAAATTTTCAAAAGCATTTCATCTAGCTCTGATATGTTAACCCTTCAGTTCAATCTGAATAGTTTTTATGATTACTGTTCGAATAACAGTCTGGAATTGAATATAAACAAGTGCCATTATATTGTTTTTAAACGTAACAGAATCGATTACCAGTTCATATATACCATTAACGGCACGCCCCTTCAGTCCTATTTTTCCGTTACTGACCTCGGAGTGAGATTTGACTCTAATTTATCGTTAAATAGCTGCTCAAGCACGTATTAGGTTTTTGTTAGGTTTTTTGATTCGTAACTCCCGGCGTTTTCATAATATATTCGCTTTAAAATCACTTTACTTTTCTTTAGTTCGTAGCAAATTGGAATTTTCTTCGATTGTATGGAACCTCTATTACCAGTCTCATTGTAGGACACTAGAAAGAATCCAAAATAAATTCCTTCGGTATATTGGCTTCAAACTCAGAATAAACATTTGTGATTTTGATTACGCTTATGTCATGTTTGTGCTTAATATGAGCTCTTTTGAGGTTGGTTAATATGAGCTCTTTTGAGGCTGCCATGAGGCCATATTCCTATATAAAATCTTAAACAATAAGTTGGATGCTCCCAACATCTTACAGGAATTACCATTTAGAGTTCCTCAGCGAAAGACGAGGTCTAACGTTTTATTTATGTTGTACTTATAAAACCAATCATGACCAGTTTTCTCCGTTGGAGAGGTTGAAACGCTTGGCCAATGTATTATGGGAGCATTTAGATCTTTTCAACACAAATTTGCTCGAATTAAAAAATGTGGTAATGCTCATTTCTAGCTAGCGTTGTGATATTTGCGTCCCCTTTTCAACTTGGTTATTTCTACTATTATTTTGTCACTTTTCTTATTTTTTCTTTTTTTTTTAATTATAACTACTAGTATTATTATACTTTGTTTGTAATTTCAAATCTAGATTATATTACGTTGTTCATACTTTAACGATCTATTTACTTTAGTAAGCTTTAGCTTACTTTAACAACTACTGTCTATCTTTCTCTGTATAATGGATTTTCTTATCCATGAATGCATATAAATGCATATAAATAAATCAATAAATATATATATTAATAAACGAAAAATGGATTCGCTGAGTAAAATTAATTTAGAGTTTAACAGAATTTTAAAGTGCTGGGTTTTCAAAGTGATTTTTGGAACCATTAGAGCCTATTTCATAAAGTTTGTCGCTTACTAACAGCACAACTTGAAAGAGTTGGTAAATTTTAACTTCCAATAAAATGTATTTATAAAAAATAGAAAGTTGAAACAAACACGTCTATTCCTAAATTTGTTTTTACAAAAACTTTACAAACATTTACTTAGCCTACATGTTTTTAATAATTTTAATGTGTTGTATAGTGTTGTGTATTGCGCATATATAATTTTGGATTGTGTAGTTATGTTTTCCCACAGTTTAATAGTGCGATCTTTATTACCAATTTATTTAAGTTTTCTCATTATGTATAGATGTTTTTCGTGCTTGATGAATTCGCTTGATGTTTCTTCTATGACTTTTTTCTTTAGGACATTTTATATTTACCAAAGAAGTTTTGCATTAATATAGCTAGGTGATAATCGCTTGGTGCCACGTATTGTACGTAGATATCCGTTTGATTTGCCTTGCGTACCTTTTCCCAGCCAAATAGCTCAATATGTTGTGGGTAGGCGGGCGGAAGAGGGTCTACATAGCTCGCCACGAGGAAAACACAACATTTAAACACGAGAAAATAAAAACATAAGAATGAAAGATTTTGCGCTGAAATCATTTTTAAAAAACAGAACAAAGAAGAAGAAGAAAAGAAAACGTAATGAGAAAAAAATCAGAAGAGAACTAATATAATTTATTTCTTATTGGAGAATTGTTTTTTAAAAAAATATTCTTTCTATAACTAAAGAAAATTAGGATTGGAAAAAATAGCTGCTGAATTGGGTAGGTAATGTTTCAGCAAAGGTCAGTTTTCACCGATCATACAGTTCGATGAACAGTTTTTTTTCCATCGGTCCCGATCGCATGCCGATGTCATCCAAGTAGGCACCCAAAAACTCCGAGCGTTCTTGTCAACGCCATCCCTTCAGCACAGGCAAGGTCTCCCACGCTGTCGTTTGCCGTAAAATCTGTAGCAAATTTTTGGAGCAAGATACTCTCCGCTCATCCCAGTTAGATGTCCTGCACACTGGAGTCTACCAAGCTTCATTTGAGTAATTATATCTGCTTCTAGGTAGAGAGCGTACAACTCATCGTTGTAGCGTCTCCGGAATCGCCCTTCTCAGAGTGCCTTCTAATGAGCACCCAAGTTTCTGGTCCATACGTGACTATAGTCTTCTTCAGCTTTGGTAAGATTTCGAGATTTGAACAGCATTGACAGACTGAAGTAGGCTTTGTTGGATTTGAGCAGCCACTCGCGTATTTCTTCCTCCATGCTATTTTCGGCTGCTACGATTGACCCAAATTCGTCCTCAACTACCCTGAAGGTTTGACCAGGTCTAGGTGTTCTTCCTGAAGTGCTGCTGCCATGCACTGTGTTTTCTTTCTCTGACGCCAGGTTTAATAGGAGCAGGCCAGATCATCCACTTGTCGGAGCCCATTGAAGATGTTGAACGGTATGGATAGCAATCCGGCTATTTAAGTTCATATCATACTTACAGTTAAAACAGATAATAAATAATCAATAAATGTTCACCAATACAAAATTCGAATCGTAAGAAATAAATATGAATAAGATTCTTTTGATGGTCAATTTCCTGTACAACACACTCACGCTATAAATTGTAAGATACATAAATAAAAATAAGTATATTCAATTTGTGTTCCTAATAGATTTTTTTTTCACAAATAAACTCAATTAATTTTGTAAATTTAAATCAATTATTTTTGAAAATCCAAAGTGTTTTCCGTTCAGATCTGGTATCTGAAAAGTAAAATTTTGAAAATTACTTATCTGGTGTCAGCAATCGGGATTCCTAACTTCCAAACAGTAATTGGGATTCCTAATGAATCCAACCCGGTTCTTTTTTATTAGCTAGTCCACCATTTTTACCTTTCTTCGTTCTTTAAGATTCCCTCCAGTTTTATTGAATATATTTTTTTAGCTTGAAAATTTTCGCTTTCTTGTTTTACTCTGCTGAGAACCAAACTTGTCAACTTTCTTTTGCTTTTTCTTTACTATTTTGGGGGTTCGCTAAATTGTGTCTCCTTCCCTCACCGAATCTCTAAACAATCTCAATTGTCCACTCTAGTGGCTATTCACTCACTGTCTGGATCTTCCATTTTTCCATTGCTACAAAAAAAAATTCACCTTCCCGTAAACATTTCCGGTAGTTTTTCTCAATAGGTTCCCGGTAAAGATATTTCGCCGCTTCACCTGCGACAATACTACAATGCTGAATCCCATGAAAAAATCTTGAAGTTTAACCGCCGCGACTGGCAGCCATATCGCTTCAGTGCTATCAGAATGGACCCCATTGCACTATGTCATCAATAAGTCCGGAGAAATATAGGGAATACGAGATGGAGATTCTCGTCTCTAATCCTTCGCCTTCATACACAATGAGAAAACACTCAGGTTATTTACAAGCTAGCTTTATTAGAGTGTGTGTTCCACAAAAAAGTTACTCTTGTTATTTTTTCCTTCGTGCTATGTCACAGTAAATTACTCTTAATACAGTTTTTACTACTTATTTCGCACTTAATTAATTTTGCCATCATGGTTTGAACTTTCGTGAAGATAACATTTTTAAAACATGAGTGCTGCGTACAAGAAGCGTTTTGAAATTATATTTTTAGTTACGCGTCCCAAAGGTCCTAAAATGAGTATAAAGGAGATACCAAAATATACGAAAACAAGTGTTTTGCTTGTGAAAAAGTGGATAAAGAGGTATAAAGAATGTGGGAATTTGGATGATGAACCAGGTAAAGGCCGTACTAGAGGTACTTCGACAAGGGTTGATAAAGTGATTACTGAGATGTTTTGGAAAAACCCAACGCTTAGTCTGAGGTAGTCTAGAGCAAAACTTCTTTGAAAAGTGGTTCGGGTCTCAATTAATATAATTAGACGAAGACTCCAAGAGTCTGGCATAAAAAACCGATGTAAGAGCACTAAACCCCTAGTAACAGCAACACGAGTAGAAAAAAAGTCTGAGTCGGGCAAAAGAGAATTTGGAACGTGATTGGAACAAAGTAATATTTACCGACAAATATCCTTTTGTTGTCTACAACTACTGGCGGAAGGCTTGGACAGAAGTGGAGAAAAAATTTTGCAGCGTACAGTTAAACATCCAGTATGTTAATCTTCTCAGAAAATGGGTCCGGAGAGTTGATTAATTTCACTAGAAACTTGAATGCTCAATTCATACTCACTTTGTATCAAAAAGGACTTCTGAAGTCTACAGAAAAACTATATGGAATTGAAAATGTTGACTAGATTCTATAAGAAGTCAATGATCCCAAGCATCGAAGTCGCCTCTGCACATCTCGCGAGGAGGAAAACGGGATGCAAACTTTGGATTGGCCATCACAGAGTCCAGATGCGAATCCCATTCAAAACGTGTGGTCGCTGATGAAGCTTAAACTAAAAAAGAAAAAAATATTCAGTACACGGCGACTTATACGCACCTTGAAATATATTTAGCGACATATCAGTGTAGATTATGCTCAAAAATTGAGTCAAAGTTGTCTTAAAAGATACGAAGCAATTATAAATAATAAGGGCGATTGAGATTATTTGCGAAACTTGTATTAATGTATATTTTAAGATATAAATTGAAAAACAATTAATTATTGGGTTTTAATGCTATTTTTAAGATACGTTTCTGTGGAACATACTGTAATTAACAAATCACGCGTTCACTGCGAGCTTCCATATTTGATCGTAAAGTTTTACAAGCATTTTTATTGTGCGATTAAACCTATTTTTCAAAAGATTAATTGGGATGCAATCTTTTCTACTATTCTCTCAGTTTTTCTATTATCATCTCCACTATTAACTAAACGGTATTATTATTGTAGCTTAAATCTGGTGTTATTTTTAATATTTCATAGAAACTCAGTCTTCAATTCACAGGACAGAAGTATGGCAGCTTATCTTAGCAACAGATGTAATTCGAGACTTACACTTTTATAGCTCCAAAATTGAGAAAACATGTGCCAACTTTTTGAAACCCACCAAATCACAGCCAAGAAAATGTGTGCCTGCTTTGGTAAAAAATCAAATAGCGATTGTAATTCATAAACGACACAGTTTTGTCAGCATTCATACTTAAGTCTTTTTGACGTCAAAGTAGCTCAACATGCCTTAATACCATTCGTTTCAAAATATGATTCAAAGAGAAACTGTTATAGACTGAAATATTTAGTAAATCGAATTCAATTAAACATTAAAAGCCGTTCAAAATGAAAAGTAGAAAAAAAATCAATTCTACTGTTCCATTTCCTATATGTACCTCAATGGATTGGCTTGGCTTTCAAATATAAACATGCCAGCCTGTTGTGCATGTGAAAACAAAGCCCTTAGCAAATAACTAAAATAAGTAGCAATTCAATTGACAGAAACACATTAAGCTCATAAAGTAAAACCGAAACAACACATAAATCAATAATCTGTCACTTTTCTGCAGCCAACTTTCCATTAACATAAACATAACAAAGTACTTATATTTATGTCAGTTCATTTAGATTTCATTTCGAGCTATCCGTATGACGGTGTCTTGACAAGAAGCCATGCAAAAGTGTAAAGGAACCTTTCTTTCAAATGCAAGCGCGTGCAGTCCAGTAGCCTCGGTATATTGTGCGAAATAATTAGCTTTTATAGTGTGAATTGAAACTGGAAGGTGACCCAGGGTTTTCATTGCTCGCACAAAGCCAAGGAGACGAATGAGTTGAGTCGGTCGTAAAACTGAAGAAATATGAGCCTGCATTCATGAAGAGCCACTAGTTTTATGTTACAGCTTGCACCCGAGGCGCCCCATTTTCGAAACTGTTATAGTTCCTATGCTGATACTTGAACGCATTTTGACCTACAATAATAGTTTTGCTTGCCCGATAAATTAGGCCCTTCTTTACCAGCCTTTGTGTTTTGGTCGCTTAAAGAAGTAGCTACTTAATAATAAGCATTATATCGAAGACAAATCGAAAATCGTGTCCAAATGAAATAAATTTAAATTCTTCTTAATTCAGCTATACGTCCCACCAGTAACTATATTTTGTCCAACACTGCCCCAAATCGACTTGCAGACATTGAGATCTATGCAAACTTAGCCATGAGGATAATGTCATGGAGTCGACGTTGTGGAATTTGATATCTTCGAAACGACTCATTTATCATCTTTGGTACAAAATGTTCTACGATGCTCCTTCAAGATAAGCACCTTTCGCTCATCTCTTTTACTCAAGTTAAAACGGTGCAGCAAGGTTCGTGAAACCCCATTAATGAAGGGTCAGCACCATATCACATTTTACCTTCCGCAAATATGCATCACACCTACCTCCATTGAAGCTCGTAAATTATGAAGACATGCAATTATTCTTAAGCGTTCCGAAGCCTTAGTCTGCCAACCATAACGACGACATCTATCACATCTCAAAAAGGATTCGTTTCGATCCTGACCGGAGCTAGGCACAGTGTCTCCCCGTCGACGATTCTATGTGTGAACTAGAAACGATTTAGCTCAAACCAAAAGCAGTTGACTCTGGACTCGAGGCGGATAGTAAAAATTGCTGCGGCCCGTAGCCGACCTTCAAATGAGTCATTTTACATCGTTGTAATGTCCTAGAAAGTAGTTTCCTACTTCTTAGTACCTCGCTCTCAGAACGCCACTTTTCGAACAGAACGACCATCTTCAGCAGTGTTGCAAACGTGTTTATGGCTAATACGATGGCGGTGAAACAGAAGGCATTCAGCAAAAACTGCTGCTACTGCATTCAGACCATAGGATGAGATTGGACATGTGAAGGGAGCAGCAGCATGCGCTGTGAGAACTTTTCGAAATAATAATAACAGTGGCAGTAATTAGTTATTAGATAGTGTATTTTATAAATTGGTGACATTAGTGGGCATAATTTACTGGATAAATAAAAATTGCATGACTGCATCTGTTTTCTTGAAAAATGTGTGGTTGGAAATGTGATTTGTGTTGGCAGACAACAAAGCCTTCCCTATGTAGTCTATTATGGGTATTCCACTCAAGTCTTTCTAAATATTTGAAGGGCTTTTTAATTCTCGTATCTTTTTAGAATCCAAAGATTTTAGCGGGGAAAATTGGAGTAAGGCGGTTCCTTCGATGGATTTTTGGCCCCGTCGTGTCGTCAGGTTTGGATGATCTGCTATATAACAACAAAATACACGATCAGTATCATGAAAGATCAGACTCAACAGGGTGCGATCAGGGTTGCCAGGCTGTTTATAACATAACTTCAAAATACTCCAAAAGAAGCTGCTTTGTTTGAAAAATCCACCAAATATTTTATCTGCCTCTGGTTCGCTGAACCAAGAATATTATTTTTCTACCACTAACTAAGTACTACTACTTCACTGCCGAAAATGATATTTTGCTCTTCATCCATTTCAAAAGTTAGTCAGGGGAAAATGAACAAAAATCAAAAATGCAAATTTACTCTCAGAATTCAAATGTAATCAGCATTTTCAAATACCCCAGTGAATTCCTTCCTATAGTTTCTGGAGCGTATATGGTTTTACTCAAATCTTTTATAAATAGAGGCAATAAAATATTATAAAACCTACATGACACAAATCTGGTTTGAATACCACAGTATCCAGCCATATTATCCACTCATATATATAATTACGGCCATTTTTAGACACAAATTTTGAAAAGATGATACCGCTTACATGAATTTCAAAATTTAGTAAAGTAAAATTCTTATTACTCATATTCTTTACCGATGGTTTATCTTATAACACGTTGATAGCTGCATCTTCTATAATATAAAAGATAAAAACACTTAGTGTCTGCTGTACTTTGCCACTATGTCAATCGAAAGTCTTCCACAACTCGTTCAAACTTACAATAATACTATTGTATACTTTTTCCGGAATGCTGATTATGATAGCATTCACTATTGTCTTGACAATGTCGATTGGACAGATACGCTTGCATCTCAATCTCTTGGCGATAATGTAAATTCATTCTAGAAAATAATATTTGACGCGGTCAAAAGATATGTCCCTTAAATTATGAGAGAGGATAAATTTGCTGAGCCTTGCCTTGACTCGACGCTTAGACGTCTGAGAAACCATAGAAATAAGCTTTACAAATCAATAAAAAATAATGTCGACTCTAGCTATCGTATTAAAGAAGAATGCAATGCAGTGGCCAAAGAATTCCATGAAAATTCTCACGAAGCATATGACAGATATTTTGGAATTAGTGGCTAGAATTTAATCCACAGCTCCAAAAAAATTTTTGACTTGGTTAATATGAAGCAGAAAACAACGGGTTACCCCTCTTCTATTTCTAATAAAACCTCAATGTCTTCTCCCCCTCAAGAAATTTGGAACTTTTTCGCAGAAAACTTTCAAGAGGTTTTTAGCCCAGCCAGTAATCCATCATTCTGTCACTCCCCTAGAGTAACAAGAACAATTTTCGCTGAGGCTATAACCATTTGCAGAGATTATATTTTTAAAGCTTATATATTTAAAAGTTCGATAGTAACAAAGGCCCTGGACCTGAGCTTCTCCCTCCAACTTTTCTTATTAAATGTGCTGCACAGTTAATCTATCCTCTTCACATAATATTTAATATATCTCTCTCTTCTGTTTTTTTTTAAACGAATCGTTTTTCGTTTTTTCAAACGAATCGTTTTTTTAAAACGAACTGTTTTTCGTTTTTCGTTTTTCTCAAGCGAACCGTTTTTCTAAAATGAAGTGTTTTTTAAAACGAATCGTTTTTCATTTTTTTTAAAACGAATCGTTTTTCATCGTTTTTCGTTTTTTTTAAACGAATCGTTTTTCGTTTGTTGAAACGAACTGTTTGGCAGTGGAAAACTGTTTAGCTGTGGAAAATAGTATTTTCGTACTTCCGAGCATTTTCGTACTTGCAAGTATTTTATTCAAATTTTCAAAGAGTTTTCAGGGCAAAAGGAGCTGAAATCGGACAAAATCGGCCAATTTTGGGTGAGAGTGGTTTGGGACATAACGGGCCAAGACCTATTGCTGTGATACAAAAATTTCGGTTTTGTAGGGGAGTAAGGGGTTTTTTGGCCATAGTTTGGCAAAAACTGCCGTACGGCGCTTTCGATGATTGAAAGTGGTCGGGGAGTACAATAGTGATATTTTAAGGGCAAACAAATTTTTTTGATAGGGGTAATTGGACAAAAACGTCCATTTTTTCCATCACTTTTCTGAGTTGTTTCTGGCGAAATTTCCATACAAGTCTGGGAAAAAGCGATATAGTTTCGAAGATACGGCCAAATGAAATCCGGCGGAAAAACTAAAAGTAGCACTAAAAGTGCCAAGGAGGAAAAGGTTGAGATCCTTCTTGGCTCACCAGTTGGCGTCTCCGGGTGTGCTGAGGCCCTCCTCGCCACGGGGGTGTCTCCAACCCTATCGGGGCTGTAAAATTTACGGGACCACGGGAGTTAAGGTACCCCTGGACTCATGTCCATCCTTACGGAAGAGGTATAATAATAAAAGAAACATTTTTTTTTATCATTTCTTAGTAAAATGTTCGACAAACTTCATGCTTCAGTGAGGTGAAGTGGAAATCCAACTGTTTTAGATTAGCCAGGAGAAGTTTGGTATCAGAGATCGCTCGATAAAAAGTCATATAGATGACAATAGGATTAGTTGGTCCTATCTTAGTAGTTTTTTTTAAATTATTCATTTGAACGAATACAGGAGGTGTTTTTTGCATATAATAAAATGAAAAACAAATTAAATTGATTGAATTTGATCGTTTTCCTTTAGATGACCCCTAGATTGGAGAAAAACTTGCCAAACAAATGACTGACCATTGGAAAGTTACGGACAAGCTGCACAGACTTATGACTCGGTATTCTTTGAAGGTCATCTTGCACCATCACCATTCTAGCTTGAGAACGTTGTGTCTGGATGGTGAGGGAGGGCATACTACATTATTACATCACTGCAAATTATACATATTACATCACTGCAAGTCTTATGCATTGTATGTATATATGTACATACTTCAAACACGTATTTGGAACAGGTGTTTTTTCGTACTCGTACTAGTTATGCCTAGTATGTGAAAATCCTAGTACGACCCAACTCTAAATGTCGTACAGCATAAAATTTGTCTCTTCCCGTTTATTCAAACTGTTTTTTTTTTCAAACATTTTTAAAAAACAGTTGTTTTTGAAAAAAACAGTTCGTTTTCGTTTTTTGAAACTAACAGAAACGCCCATCACTAGTAAATATGCGTTGAGAAATGATGCACATAGGTCAAAGCCAATGGGCTAATTGCCGATTTTGCGCAAAGTGTATACAGATGATTTAATTGATGTATAATAATTCAGTTGATTGAAGTTCTTTGTGAGCTGCGTTTTGAGAATATCGGCACAGTTGGAAACAGGTTTTGTATTGTGTTGTTAACTCCGCACAGTATGGAAATGCTTTATCTACATAGAAATAAGCATTTGAATGGAAACTTTATCTACATAGAAATAAGCATTTGAATAGACATGATAGTATTTCAGCTGAATTTTATGTTTCCCTTCTGCCAACTCAATTTCCCATCAACAAATTTTTAATGAAATAATTTTCATCATAAGCATTTTGAATTCTCAAACAGTATTTTTCGAATTATCAAAAAGTAATAATCAAATAAAGATCATATATGTATGAACATTAGTATTTGGCATTTCTATCTTTGTGGAAGGCACCAAAAATGGTTTTCTCAAATGACTTGAGTAAATAATGATTGGAGTTTAATTAAAAAATATGTATAAGATTTGATAATTTATGAAATTTTTAACACAAATATGTTTTTAGGTACGGAATTCAGTCTTTAGGTAGTGCAACACTTTTTTTTTAATGAACAACATTGGCAATTACTCATAAAAGCGTTGATATTGTGGCTATCATAAAACTTAAACAGAATAATTTTAACTAGTCGTAAATACTTTTATCAATTTTTATCTTGCTGATTTGAATAAGGTACTATGAACTTAATTTTGTTTTTGGAATTAAGCATAAGTATTGTCAACCTTTCGTGAGTTCAAAAGACGAATCAAAAGACGAAGGATTTTTTTTCAAATATTTTTTTCTAATCGCTTGAATTCACTAATAAATTGTACCGTTTCCACACTCTAAAAAGTGGTTCTATAATTAATACTTGGATAATAGGAAATATATTCATTTTTTCGTTTAAAATAACGAATCACAAATTTTTTTACACATTCGATGTGCATTTTTTTGCTTTTACGTCATATCAGCTGAATAATACACAGCTTTTTGTAAATTGAAGCAAAAAGAGTGTAAATTTACTAGTTTGCTATTCATTTTTGCGCCAAAGCCATAAAATTGCATCATTTTTTAGGGTAAAATTACACGATTTGGTCGTAAAAAAATATTCTATTTACGCATTTTTGTGAATTTACATCTTTAATAGTAGGAAACCAGTTTCCTACTATTATAAGGGTAAAATTCAACCAAATTTTTTTTTGAGTGCAACGTACAAATCCATTGAAACAATTTTTACTTTCACTGTTCTGGAATTTCTCCTTGTGGAAAATGTTCTACGATTCTCCGCTTTCTCTGTGAAGACGTTTTTGTATCCACGCCACTGATCCCAAACTGTTCTACGTTTGTTCGGCGCTCTAGCTGATACGCATAGCTGGGGCAAGTATCCATGAGCAAATATATTTGGCTGGGTGGCAGGCGTGCTTGCTGCTCAAGTGGGCCTAGGCCAATATATTCTGAAGACTGCGCCCCAAATAATGGGGGACGGGTCGAATAGATGTTTTCGACGGAGTCTGGGTCGAATTCGAAACGAATCGGGATCGGGTGTAATAGAGTCAAAGCAGCTCAGTTGCGCCGCGACGCTCCAAATGTTCATGGTCTGCATGTTCGCGTGAACCATCCGCAAGAAATAGTATTTTCGTCGAACGGGAAACGTGGACGTTACGTAGTTTCGCTTCGTGCGATTCTCATGCCATCGAAGGAATCCAAAAGTTCGGTGCCTCGCAGCATAATTTTCCCATTTTCGGTTGACTGTGTTGTGCCCCGAGCGGATGTTATTCATCTCGGTCGGAGTTGACCCATTTTCCTGAGGGCCGCAGCCAAGTGCAATTTTTCGGGGTAGTCCTGCAACGCAGAAAAATATTTGCCGTGTCGTTCCAGAATAAACATTCCGGAAGTTTTCACTTTCAGATATTTCATCTGTGCTTCGCTTGTTCACTGCCGTGTATGGCTATAAATCGAACTTTCCAATAAAAATAAATTGCTTAGAAAAGTGCAACGTACCCCGATGTGACGTCGCCTGTGCAATTGGCGAAATGAACGGTATGTGCGGAAGTGATTCGGCCTGAATCTGCAGTGTGGTGGAATTTATTGTCCTTTGTGAATGCGCGTCTGTACCTCCGCGACTATCCCTCCGGTTCATCTAATTCCGATTCGGGTAACGGGCGAGATGCAGTGATGAAATTTTTGTGATATGTGCAAGCCATACAATATCCGTGCTTCTGAGTAAGTTTTCCGCTTCAGTTTGTGTGTGCACGGCATTTTCGGATTTCGATAAGCTTGCCCACATGAAAATGACCACAAGGAGCCACTCTGTCGAATATTGTTGGCGCTACTGAGGACTTTCCAGCGTTTGACTCTTTGGACTGTAGCCATGAAGAACGGAGCGAATATGATAGTCAACATAGGAGTATTTTTCTATTTAATAAGTAAGTCGTCGTACGATAATGTTTCAGTTCACACTATTATAATATGGTGGCGCTCTAGGCAGAATAAGTACAATTAACAGGTGAAGTGTGTTGTTTAGCAGTGTTGCCAGAAAATTTTCGATCATGGAGCCCAATTTAGTTTTAAAATAGCCCAAAAGAGCCCAACACTGCCAAACAATAGGTCGAGGCCAAAATTATGCCAAAAGTTTTTCTCATTAGATGTAAAAAAATTGTATCCATTTTAACATGGGTATTTATTTTTTGTTTATTTATATACAAATCTCTTATATAGTCAAAAATTATATTTACAGGTGTGTTTTTTTGCACTTTTGGGGTGGGTAAGTTAAGCTAAGTTTAGGTAAGTACATTGAAAACAACAACAATCGCAGCGCTATTGTTGTTGTATTCAGTGTAATAACTTAACTTACCTTCGCATCAAAGATGTCGAAAAATTTAGTTGCATTTTATTTCAAATTTTAGTCTTTATGTTATTCATCATACTAAAACATGTATCGAATAATGCAATAATGCATCCGTGCTCAGTTTATTTCATACTTATGAGTTTTACAAGCACGGATTTAAATTTCAATCTTATTGCTGACCACTTTAGGCAGACGGTCAAATAATAGACTAGAAATAAAGTTTACGTTCAACTGGAATTTAAGACATGAAGTGAATATTTAAAGCATGAAGTGAAAATATTTTCGTTCAAGATTGAGAATTGAGAATTGTGAATTCAACTTTATATATTTTTAGCAGTTGAAATTTGGGGTGGTCAGTGGAGCCCAAAAAGTCGCCAGTAGCCCAATATTAAATTTTGTTGCCAAATGCAACGGAAAGATAGCCCAATTGGCGAGAAATCGCCCAATCTGGCAACAGTGTTGTTTAGTAGGAGGGATATCATGAAATAATAATTTGAATTAATCAATGAAAGATATGTTGATATGTCATTCACCAATCGATAGCCGAACATAACTATGCTATCACGTAATCAACTGAATAGATATCCATATACATATGTATGTATGGTGGTAATAGAATAGAAGCCGTGAAATAATTAATACAATTCCCAGAAAAGTTTAGCGAATGACGTCAAATGTAAAATATTTAAAATTCTTTTCGTTGGGAGAAATGTCTCGGCAGTGTTAAAGTGAACTTAAGCTTAGGTGACATTGTGTATTTATTTAGTCCAAATGCCGTATACGATAAATGAGATGCCTGCCATGATCTCAACGTAAACGCGTGTGCTTACATTGTCACTTTTCAAGAATTATGAAACGACAAACATGAGCACGGATACACAGCCAGCGAGCTAAACCTTTATATGTTCGTGCACTTGAATTTCCAGCGCTAACAATACATGGCTTCAAGCTGCTTAAAATTTGCATATCATTGCCTCAAGCCAGGTATCCAAAAGTCTCTTACTTCCCGAAATATATAAAGTATAAGCGTACTCCCGAAATTTGATTCTTCTTCAAAATTTAAGCCCGAAGGTAAATCTACTACTGAATATTCATAAGATGTTCCCATCATGTGTACTTATCTGATATCTACTGTTCATACCAACGCAGGACATGTTGACCTCTAACAACGAACACATTAATAAATCCTATTTCGAATGACAATGGTCTGCTTGTGAATCGAAAGTCCTGTTTGGTATCGAAACTGATGATTTCGAAGCAGTGCTGAACCAAATAGTACATATATATTTAGTGACGTTTTTCATGGAAAATCTCTTGGGACTCATTGAAGAGTGCCTTTAAGCTGTCGTTTCGAATCTTTTCTTTGAAATATAGGGAAGTCAGGAGGAAAGGAAGCAGTCACGAGCTTTATGTTGACTTAAATGGAATTGACAGTTAGTTATAAGTGCGAAGTTTCCTTATTTGTCAGTTTGATGTTTGCGTAGCGTTGGTAGCAACTTTCAAGATTTAGTTTTTTTAGTAAAGTGGCATAACTGTAAATTTTCAAAAGCACAATTCACTTAAGGTCTTACCAACAGAATGAAATTCTACTTTAGGTTGAAGTAGCGCTCCTGTCAGGATTTGCAATAAAGACTTTTCAAGAAGGATTTAACTTGACTCACTTTTATTTCTGATGGCAAAGCCAAATGAAGAATTTCATTTCAAGGAAAATAAATCAGCGCAACTGCAAGAAGTTTCCTGTGTATAAGCGTTTAGTTGATTAAAATCTAAAATGCTTTACGTGCACTCAAGTGGACTATATTGTAAATGAAAAATCGTTTCATGACTGTATAAAGACATATTTAGTTGTCAAGAGCTCTTTCCATTGACATTTTTGTGATTATTTTGCATTAATTTTCTTTCACAGTCGCATCTACGCCTCAAAAACTAATAGATTAAATTAGATCAATCTAACGCGATCCTATTTACTCCAGCTCTATACACCATTTAAGCCCTGTGTCCTTGCAAGATACAAGTAAATCGTTACTTTACAGTTCCATTCCCAACCAGGTATAATTAATGGAATCTAATCACCTAGGAAGGTATTACTTTCGCTGAGTTTATTCATTACTGAGCTCGTTGCATAACGAACATCTTCTCGGACTTGTCTGTGAATTTCAACGGGAGGATTAACATGTTCGCAAGCGGAAGCATCCCGTCGAGAGTATAACTTGGCGGCGTCTTTTCTCGGTAATGTATTGTCTTTCATTGTTGGAGAAGTGAAAAATTTATCCCATTGATTTAAGTCCTGCAGCAATTCATTCAATTGTAATACGCAGGTTGTTGTAATTGTGTTCGATATCGTATTTTCCTCTAGCTGCGCATTCTTGTAGAAGAATCTTAATGCCAAGTTGAGTTCTTACCCATTTGGAATAGTCATTTCAGTTTTCGAAAGAACTATTACCGATGAAAGCTTTCGTTATCTGAACTTGACTTCTGTTTTCTTAGCAATTGCTCGTAGAAACTTTTTAGTTTTCAATAGAATCACACTTTGTTGTTCAAATTACGTCAACTTTCTTAACTTAAATACGGCAAAGTTTTCTGATACGAATTTATCGATATTTCCAAAAAAAAAGATAATGTGATTGGGAGACGTTCTGGAAATTTTTGCACTGGAACTCCAACCAAATTGCCACTTCAGTGAACCAAATGAGATTAATTATTTTCTTTGCAAATTTTATGATTCTAATTATCTTTTTCTTGAAGGTCTCCACCTACTCGAAAAAATAATTGTTTATTGAAAATATCTCCGTTGCAGGCGATATTTAAATGAAAGAAATGACAACATCAATATAGTGGTACGGGATTTTTTGATTTTATTTTCCATTTATTATTAAATTTTAACTAGCTAAAAATTATTCGGACAAGTTGTTCAACATATTTTTCAGCCAAAAATTGATGACTGGATCACACTTAAAAAGCATATTAACGTGCGTTTCTTTGCACACCCGAGCAGATCATATTTTGTTAAGTATATTGAATGCAACAACAAAATCCTGGACATGTCGCGTCACTGAAGCAGAAAATGTTAAACAGCGGTTGATTATGAGCTTACATTTAGAGTGACCTGATAATAGTAACAGTGTTCTAAATGGTCCGTACCTCTGCTGTGGACTATTGTGGAACCAGCAGCTTGAATTGAATGAATAGGCTCAGTATCCGTAGTTTTCAATATTTTACATCAAATCTTGTAGTGTTCAGACTGTTTTTCAGTCTTTCAGTGCACATTACATTGTAGATTATTTCATATGCAAGTTTCATGTCTGATTTCACATAGGTTTTTTTCGGATAAACTCCACTTGATGCACCACAGCCGAAAAATAATACCACCAGAGGGCAAATAGGTGGTAGCAGGGGTCAAAAATTGAAGAAAAACACACAAAACTATGCAAAAAAATACTTGAGAAGACAACACAATTAAGAAAAACAAACAAACAAACAAAAAATCCGAGAAGCAAACACACAACCAAAAGAACACAAACATACTAGCCGGATATCTATCGGGGAAATTCACGCAACGGCTGTGTGGTGCATCAAGTTGAGTTTTACCGTTTTTTCTGTATATGATTCTAATTTAGCAACCAACATAAGCGAAAGCTCCGCGAATGCAACAACTATGCCACAAGATTTGCGAACAACGCAATTTTTCTGCTTGGGAGCGTTTATTTGCAACTCTACATTAACGTGCGCTGCTCTATGGAGTGGAGAAAAGAAGGGGAGCCAGAACCATCGAAAATCAAAACTCGCTTATCAACCGGTAAGGTAATGTCAACAGTTTTTTGGGACTCTCTAGGAGTTTTACTCGTTGATTTCATTCACAATTGTGTTTTTGAGTTTTACTCGTTGATTTCATTCACAACAATGCAAAACTCCACATTGCAACCCAAAAATTTGATGAAATGCACTGGACTACACTTGATCATTCTCCCTGCAATTGGTGGAGAGCGTTTTGCGAACGATCTACAGATTGAATAGTTCGTGTGCAGCCGAAGTCATTCTTCGAAAACAACATGAACCACCTACCTGTTCGATGGGAAAAATGCATTACTAAGAAGGGTAACAATGTATGTAGAAAAATTACTATAAAGTGTGTTATCTTCTTAAATGTAAAATAAATTTCTTTTTGCAAAACGCTCGTTTATATTTGAATGCCCTTCGTAATGATCTTATTCGTCATTCTTTGGGCCTTTTTATATTTCACTCTCTTCGTTCTTGTTTTCCTTTCGTAGAAATCTGTGAACGCCTGATTTAGTTTGTCTAGTGCAACTGATTATTCGTTCTCAAAACAATCGGTTCTTTAGCGCCGCCCATTTCTAAAATGACATCGTTGACAATTCTTGGTGTGTTATTTTATAAGTGGGAGGGTAGTTTCATTGCAAGGGATTTTGCGAAGTTTTCTGTTGTTCATGCCATTTGAAAGTTTTTGGTGTCGAAATTATGATTTTACCAAGTATTGGTATTAGTTACAAATTACTCCTTGAAAGCAAACAGTATCTATCACGAAAAGAAACTATTGAGAACACAAAAATTTACTGACTATGATATAGTATCAATAGCCTTCTCTATATTCCCTATGTCAGAGCAGTTCATAGGAACAAGTAGAACAAGACTTTTTCAAAAAAAAAAGTTGTCAGTTCTCATGCACTTAAGCGTGTGAACTTCATTGTAAATCACTCGTTAGGATAACTCACGCATGCGTAGGTGGTACATACAGTTGCTCACAAAAGTCAGCATACACCGGTTAAAAACGCGGAATTGGCAATATATAGGTAGAAAAAAAAATGAAAAGACGGATGAAAAACGAACTTAAAAGGAATATCAGAGACATTGTAATCTATTTTACACAGAATTAATGAGAATATACATATACATACACATATACATAGTAAATAACAAGAAATTCCGCTGAAAGTGAGGAAACAAAAGTCAGCACACACCACAGAAAATTCAAAAGAATCAGCCTAAGCGATGAGTCATACTGCGATAAAAATTGCTACCCGTGTTAATATACAAAGATAAACATTAGTACATTGCAAGTCGATCAAACTAAAGTGATTTGGGTGCCTTTAATGCTTAAAAATGAGTACACGGAAGGAAACAAGTTTGGAAGTGCGAAAAATCGTGCTTAGTGAACGAGTGGAAGGGAAGTCGTATGGCGAAATTGATAAAATAGTTGCAAGAAGTCGGGCAACGGTGCAAACGATCATACTGAAAGCGGAAACAGAAGGGAGAATACAAAATAAACAACGAACAAGTAGACCGAAATCCTTAAGTAAGAGAGATGAGAGAGACTTGTTACGGAAAATAAGTAAAGAGCCACAAAAAAGTGCTCCGGCAATGGCCACTGCACTTGCAAAGGCAACAGGGAAGCAAGTGAGTCCAGAAACAATATGTAGAGTTTTGCGTAATCAGGGTTATAACGGTAGAGCTCCGCGCAGAAAACCTTCCATTTCTCCAGTTAATGAAAAGAAGGGGCTTGACTTCGCTCGCCTGCATCTTAATAAGGACGAAAATTTTTGGAATCAAGTTCTATTTAGTGATGAGAGAAAGTATACTATTTATGGCTCTGACGGGTGCGGATACGTGTGGAGGAAGCGGAACCAAGCATTGGCAAAGAAGAATTTGCGTACTACAGTGAAGCACGATGGAGGGTCAGTCCTCGTATGAGGCTGTATGTCGGCCGCTGGTGTGGGGCAATTACATTTTATTGATGGTACTATGGATCAATACATGTATTTGAACATATTGCGAGGCGATTTGATACCTTCTGTGCAGAAATTAGGCCTACAGCCAGGTTGGATCTTTCAGCAGGACAATATCCAAAACATACAGCTAGAAATGTCAAAGAATGGTTGCTGTATAACGTCCCTCATCAGCTTCACAGTTCACCTCAGTCTCCCGATTTAAACCCTATAGAGCATTTATGAGAGGAATTGGGTCGCAGAATTCGTGAGCCAGCCGTAAGAGCAACTATTACTAGCAAAGAGACCCTGAAATCTGCTCTGCTGTGTACCTGGATGAATATTCCACCCGAAATTACCGGATATCTCGTTTGTTCAATGCGAACGCGTTTAGAAGCTGTTATTAAGGCTGGTGGAGGGCCTACAAAGTATTGAGCTCACGTTTTTTGGTCATTCTCGTTCTTTTCGAAACATGGCTCGTAGTGTATGCTGACTTTCGATGGATGAATTTTCTTAGTTTTCATGGCTTATTTCTTTCTGTGTTCGGATTTTCTTTATTGTTATGTTATGAAACTTATTTTTAATGCCAATAAAGCTACTTTTACCATTTCATTGCATTCTCTCTTTTTCCACTGTCCCATATTCGTGTTTTTACATGCTGTATGCTGACTTTTGTGAGCCACTGTAAATCATCAAAAGAAGTTCGCATGAGTGAAATTTTTGTTGTTCAATTAAAAAACTAGAATCAAAATCACAGTTTGTAAACTTGTAGACTGTACTGTAATAAATCTCTGTTCAACTAAGCAGTACGGGGGTTATTAATATTCTTTATTATAATTTAGTTACCATTTAGTAAGATGTTAATTTGGATGTACTCAAATTTTTAATATTTGGGATTAAAATGAATCGGTTGAACTTCGAATCTTTCAAGTATTAAATACAGTTTTTTCTTTAAATATCAGTTGCTGATATAGCTCAACGTGTCTTTTTAAGGACCCAAACAGTTTTCAATATAATTATTTGAAATTTTGAGTTGTTTCGGTGCTGTAATTTACACCAAAAATCACACAGACAAAAAAACGAATGAAAAACCACATTTTCAAAAAACCACAGTTCGTTTTATGTAAAACGGATGTGTTTTCTCTTTTCTATGTAATGCTACCACTCAGTTTTTAATTGAACGTTCATTAAACTCAAACACCTTTTATGTATCTTTAATCAACTTTAAATTACAAGCTGACGAAGTTAGATTGTTCTATTGGTGACATTTCTGTTTCGGTGATTGCTTATAAGAGTTAACCTCAAGCTTGCTGCTTTTACCATTATCTCTGCTTCGATAAAATCGAAAAATGTTTGGTAAGGATTTTTTTCCGTAAACATACCGAACCATGGCATAGTTCATTATGCTTCAAATCGTGCTTCGCACTATCAGATTTTTATGGTTCTACCGTCGCTTTGCCTACAATATCAATGACATTAAAACTGTATTGATAATGCATAAAAGTGTCACTCAGTTAGCAATAATATTATCCATGAACTTTTAATTTACATCTCACAGTTTTCATTTTCACTTTCTCATTACACCGAATTGAATCTGATAATACAATGCATAAATAACGAGTATGATTGATCCATGTATGAATAATACAAGAAGAGAATGCTTCAATTTCCCAGTATGGTTAATAAACAAAATCGCAGGCAATCGGACGTCTCTTCAGATTCGAACACTAGGCCAGTTTCAGAATTAAAACTTTTCAGCTATAATTATGGCTCTGCAGGGTGTATACAGCAGCCCGTTTTAATGAGTTTCTGACCATTTCGTTGAAAGCATGAAATTACGTTTCGTTGAAAAAAATTATTCGGTTTGCAATTATTCAATGCAAATGTTAGCAAAGGAGTAAATTGAAATGTAAATTTTTCTGTTATCGTTTAATTGACATCAAATACAAAAGCTACTTCCTCATTAGTTGTAATTTCCGGGCACAGCGGTATTGATTCTGTTACTGAAAAAGAGTTTAATTACTATACATAATTTACCTCGATTGATATTTTTCTTCCAAATTGAACTACTGCAGTCTTTTTATGCTTGAATATACTCATTTTCTGTATGGTAAGCAAGTTTCAGTCAATAATTCACGCAAAAATAATCATATTTAACAGTGTAATACATATTGCCTTTCATTATTTGGGTATTGTTCGCTCTTCTTTTTTTATTTTTTCTGGATTTATTCCACAAATATTTCTGTGGGCTATAACTCTCAATCTACTGAAAAATCGAACTAAATACCTGTGATAACCACCTCCAAATCAGTTGAATCTATGTATATCTACGTCAAAAATCACTTAACATTTGATACGAACCGAATCTAAATAGTTAGTAAAAAAATATTTAACATTTGAAGAGAATTCGTTTTTATCTTTTAATGGATCCAATATTACATAAAAATACTACGCACGTTTATACACTTCCAAAAACAATTTATATATCCTTAGTTTAGAATTCAAAGATTTATGTATGATTTTGGATAAGTAGATTCTGCATCTTTGGAGATGCAGGACAGTCATTCTGCAACAGTAAATCAATTAGTATGTGACTCAATTATATAGCTTCTTTTCAAATTTTTTTCAAAAATCGAACATTTCATGGTTCGTTCTTCTTTAGTGTACAATATGCATTCAAATTAGCAAAAATAAACACAGTTTGAATGCATATCTTTAATCCAACCTTCACGTACATTCCAGCCTTTTAACTTTTATACTCATTCATGGCAAGTAAAGGAAATCTTTGTATGTACATACTTATATGGTGGATTGCAAAGAAAACTATGGAAAGAAGGAAAAAAGAAGGGATTTTTGCTTGCAAAGCACTCCGCGATTTGCCTCCAGTGCAAATTGTTGGTATGATGGAGCATTTTGAACTGTTTTCCTGCAGATATTCCTAGCTCACAATAGCTGGAGTGCGAATTTGGCAAAGTTAATCTTGAATTCATTCTATAGGCAAAATTGATGAAAAAATTGGAAAAAGTAGAGTAGTCCTTTTTTGCAATCGGGCAAAACTGGCTGCTGATAGTTTTGATAAAATATGGCATAGTTACACCGTACCAAGAAGAATGAGCACACAGCCAATGCGTTTAATTAAGTTGAATCAGACAAATATCACTTCAATTAGCAATAATAATTTCATACAAATATACTCAAAGATGAATCGTAAATAACTCATTTTAGGTTTCTTTTAAGCATTTTTCAAATTTCAAGCTTGATTTTTCAAATTTGCGCACAATTTTCAAGAAAAAAGCTTTTATTTTATTTTAATGCTGAATAGCGATTTTTTAAAAAAAATATCAGTTTTCTCCTCAAGCATCTCGCTGAGAAAATCTTAATAATTTTTCAATATTTTTCTGTTTTTTATTTTCTGAGTATCTGCAATATTTCTTTGGTGAGATTTTGGAAACAGTTGGCTAAATATGAATACATTTCACTGAATGCACTTTTTTTGCGAGAAGTTTGTTCAAGCTATTTATATGTTAATATTGCATTTTGAAAAATATTTTGCCATTCTCCAGCGCAATTTTTTGTTTTGATAAAGATGATAAAGCGATATTTTTACCATTTTGAATATTCGCCTATAGTTTTGAAGTTTCGTGTATAACGATTTTCAAACAAGACTTCAGAAGTTTGCACAAGAAGGACTGTAACGAAAAGCAAGCAGCTTGGTGCAGGGAGGGTTAACAGAGAAAGAATGGGAGCCGGAGGACCTGCAAGCTGAAAAAGAGACAACGATACAATGAACTCTCCAACGTCGGTGGCAGCGTGCGCGATTTCCTTAACTTTCACTTTATAATTTTGTAATAACTGTATAACTTTGTAAAAAAATTTTAATGTTTGTGCGTTTCAAAATAGAAATCAACTTAACATGATTACTTATGTGAATGCCTTTTCATCCATTTTCTCTGTCATTCGACCCAAGTATCCGAGGCGAAGTATGAGGTTCATGAAAGATCTATCTTTTCTTGAGAAGGTGTATTTCAATTTCTTGACATGTATCGATATTTCCAGGGTAATCTTCCTTCTACTTCAGTCTGACATTAAAGAAGATAGATTACCCTTGAAATATCGATATGTTTAAAAAAAATTAAAATATACGATGGTTGATCTAAAAGTAATGATAATCAATACAAACCAATGTGATTAAACTTAAAAAAAAAATTTATTTTTCAACATAGTCTCCTAACAGGTTAATACATTTATTCCATCTTTTTTCCAAACCCAGGATACTCTTAGAAAAAAATGTTTGTCTTTATTCTCCCAAAACGCCTATCATCTTTAGGTGCTCCTTGAGCCGAGGAAAGAGGAAGAAGTTACTGGGAGCTAGATCTTGCGAATAGGGCGGATGTTGAAGCAGCTCGAATCCTGTTTCATCAATTGCAGCCATCGCAACTGCAGCCTTGTGAACCGGAGCGTTGTCTTGATGAAACAGCACTCCGGCTCGCAGTTTGCCGCGTCTTTTTTCTTCAATAGCCTCCCGGAATCATCTGGTTTGGTCTGTACTGTAAGAGCCTGATATAGTGGCTCCCTTTTACAAAAATTCTACCATAATAATTCCTTCAGCGTCCCAAAAATCTGATGCATAACCTTCCCTGCCGAACTTGACACCTTGAATTTCTTCGGCATTGGTGAAGAGGGTCGCTTTCAGGTCATCGATTGCTGTTTGGTTTCTGGATCAAAATGGTGGATACGAAACGTGACAAAAACTTATACAAATCTACCTGGAACTTTTCGAGATTCACCCTCGAAATTTCGACTCATTTCTCCTTTTACTCGTCTGCTATCATTCTCGGCATCCTTCTTCATATCTAGTTCATTGGCAACGATTCTTCGGACACTGCCATACGAGATCCTTGTGATCTCAGTTATATGCCTGATGGTCACTCTTCAATCTGCCAACACGACATCTTCAATTTTTGCACGTTGTCTTCTGTGAGGGACGTGGATCGACGTCCTTCGCGGTTTTCATCTTCAGTGGATATTCTTCCCATCATTAACTCCTTGGTGCAGCGTGCAACGGTTTAATATGGAGAAGCAGAGACCCCTAGTGTTTCCATCAAGTTGCTGTCTATGTCTTTGGTAGATATTTTTTTCAAACACAGGTACTTCATGACAACTCTTGTTTAGGTTTTCTCCATTTTGATGTTCTCTCTTCGACTATTCGTATTCAAATGAATATACCTCCCTAACAGTATAACTGTGTTATACTGGAGCTAGTGCTTTCGGCACTTTGACTCCCCTCTTCTGGGTGGGCGACTCCTTGGCCCAACTCACTTCTCTGCCAAAGCAAATTATGTCACTTAGTGCAGTTGTTCCGCACTATTCCGTTAGCTGTCTGAGGCTTGGATATCTCTCGTTAGGACGGGCTATGGTGTTTTTCAGATGTTCCATGGTACTGTTAGGATGTTGTTCTAGTCTGTCAAATAGTGTTAACGTTTTGTCCCGTATGTATATGTCTATTGTCTCAACCCTTAGTTCTCTGTGTATGTTCGTATTCCTAACATATCATGGAACTCTGAATATTTTCCTAAGAGCGAGGTTTTGGCATATCTGCAGTTGTTGTTTGTTAGTCTTGCACGTCTGGTAGAAGGCAGTGCTACCATATGTTAGTATGGGTCGTATGATTTGTTTGTAGAGGAGCGTTTTGTTGGTCATATTCAGTTTGTCTGGTCTGGTCATGGGTTGTAGTCTGCTCAGTACTCCGTGTATGGCTTGTCTCTTGTTTTTTATGTGTGTAGTCCACGTTAATCTGTTGTCAAATGTAAGTCCCAAGTATTTGGCTGTCCGTTGCCATTCTATTGTCTGATTGTCAACTGTAAGTTGAGGTGGTTGTTGTCTTCGTCGTCTCGTTACGAAGATAGCTTGCGTCTTCTCGGCGTTTATTTGAATTTTCCATTTCTGGAAATATTCCAATAACATGTTTATGTAGGATTGCAGCTTTGAAGATAAAGCTTCTGCATGCTTCGAGGTATAAAAGATGCATGTGTCGTCTGCGTACAAGGCTACTTTTGTGTTGGGCATGTTGGGGATGTCTGAGGTGTATAAGCTATACAATATCGGGGAGAGTGGTGAACCTTGTGGGACTCCAGCTTCTATTGAACGCATTGTGGAGAGGTGGTTGGCAATTCTGACACAGAAAGTTCTGCCCTGGAGAAAGGAGGCAATGAGCTGTATGAAAGGTAATGGAATTTGAAATGTATGCATTTTGAAGATTAATCCTGCATGCCAGACTTTGTCAAATGCCTTGGCCACATCAAACATGACCAGGCCCGTTGACTTTTTTTGGTTGAACCCTGTACGTATGTGCTGCACCACTCTTGCAAGCTGGAGCTCAGTAGAATGTAGTGGCTTAAGGCCAAATTGTACCTCCGGGATAATGGATTTTTCCTCTATGATTTCATTAAGCCGGTCGAGTGTTTCTTCGAAATATTCGTTCGACATTGCGTCACGGAAAGCGTTCCAATTTGTTCTCTTCATCATTCGAAGAGGCTCGTCAATGTTCACATCATCTATGATGAATAGTACCGGCTTGTGGTCAGATGACAGTTCATCGAGGACAGTCAGTCGCAAGTTACGGTGGAAATTTTGCGAGAGTCCTATATCTAGGACATGACTATGAACTGTACCAAAGTGTATGGGCTGGTCGGGGAGATGCAGGCTTATGCAGTTATCCGTGATGAATCTTTGTAGCTCGATTCCAGCTTGATTGCTTCTCACGTCTCCCCAGTGGCGGTGATAAGCGTTTAAGTCTCTTGCCACAAAGACAGGACCTTCACTTTCGAAAAGTTTATTTAAGTCCGGGCCAAAGTTGGTGTTTCTAGGAGGGATGTACACAGAAGTCACCACGAATTCAAAGGAATCCGTGTGCACTTTGATGGCAGTCGCTTCACCTTTTGGAGGGTGGGAATTTGGAGGTGAAGGTGGTTTATGCCCCTTCTCACCAGGATTGCAGTGCCTCCACTCTACCTGTCAATCTATTATTACAATATAGATTGTAGTTAGAGATATGGAGGCGATCAGCTGGTTTTAGAAAAGTTTCCTGGATGAGCATGATATCAACTCTATAATCATATAGAAATTGCCTCAGCTCTCCAGTCTTGCTGATGATGGAATTTGCATTCCAGGTGAGAATGGTCATGTGGTTGGGGAATGACATTAATGTTTTTTGTTAGATTTTGGGGCTGGAAATGTCGCGAGCATTCCCTGCACCATTTTCTCCATCATGTCCTTCATCATGGCTTGAAACTGCTCTTGCATATTACAAAACATTTGAGCCATGATAGCCGGCTGTGGGACGTTGGGCGGAGTCTGCTGCGCTGCAGGCTTGTTAAATTTGGGTTTGGGGGGCTGGTTTGTGGGTGAGGGTAATGGGGATGGGAGGCTCGTGTTTGCCACCTGTGCAAATGTCTTCCTCAGGTTCTTGGGATTCCTAGGACATCCCCCATAGTTGGCCGGATGGTCACCTCCACAGTTCACACACTTGGCAATTTCTTCGCGTTGTTTCTTGCATTGGGAGAAGTGGTGTTCCCCTTCGCATTTGACACATTTCGCCTGTGCGTGACAGTTATTGGCTGCATGACCAAACTGCTGGCAATTGTGGCACTGCGATTGCCCTCCCCTTGGTCGCTGAGCTTCAACTTTGCAGATGAGGTGACATACTGCTTTGATATTATAGATGTTAGTTTCCGTCCTCGGCAGAAGGAAAAAAAAACAGTTTGAAAAAAACTGTTTCTTTCAAACAGTTATTTTCAAACTGTTTTTTTTTTCAAATAGTCTTCGTTTTCTGAAAACAACAGAAACGCCCATCACTAATGGTAACACCCAGTATCAATCTGCTGCTGGTCGAGTGAAAACAGTTTTCAAAAAGTTTTAAAAAATAGTTGTTTTTGGAAAAAACAGTTCGTTTTCGTTTTCTGAAAACAACAGAAGCGCCCATCACTACTATCAACTTGACAACACATTCTCAACGTGGTGATCATATGACATCAAATTCCAAATGAGATAAACGTGCAAGAGGGGAACAAAACATCTCATTTCCCTTATCTCATGGTTTCATTCCCTCCAATACATATCAAATGTGAAGGGCCACTCCATTGTCTACTACCTTCATGGATTTAACAAATCACTGTTTTTTCCTTTTGTTTTGCCAATGGTTTTCTCTGTTACGAGAGGCTAAAGGGGTAAAGTATTCAGCGATGACTCATCACTTCGTTTGATAACACTAATATTGTGACTCATTGCTAGTATAAATGACACGTCTTTGTTATTTTGTTCATTTACACTTCTTCCCTAGAACAAGCAACGAAACCATGTCGACGGATCTGAAAATTCACGCGATTCGGATCACCGCATATGGTTGAATTCCTTGTTAAAACAGGAAATAAGCCGAATGACATTTTAAAGGGATGCCATCAGTTCTTCAGGATTCTGCATCATCTTATACGATGGTTGAAAAATGAGCTTAGCTATTTCAGCAAGGAAGACCTTTGAAGACGACCCCTGCCCGTGCCGCCCATTAGCGGTCGTGACCGAAAAAAATCGAAAAACCATTAAATTAGTACTGACTGATCGAAGAATTAAATTGTGGCAGAGAGCAGAAGAACTAAAGATTAGCAAAGAATTAGTTGGAAAGATTTTATATGAAATTACGCCTTTGACACTGCGAATGCTCACATTGCTCGACAAGCAGAGCGACAGTTGGAGAGTTGTGAGGATTTTTGGGGTTATGTCAGGGTGATTCGGATTAAAATTGTAACCGCATTGTGATCGTTGATAAAACTCAGTATGATCTGGAGTCCAAACAAAAGTCGATGCAGTGGAAAGCCACCGAACGAACTCAAAGTGGAATAGTCGACGTCGAAGATTATGGCAACCATTTTCTGGCATTAAGAGCTAATTTTATTAATTGATTACTTGCTTAAACTACAATGAACGGCCAGCATTACGCTTATTCACTGGGACAGGCACTTGAGGGAGTCGTACAGAAGAGACGTATTAAGCAGGTGCGGATCCAGGATTCGGCCTTAGGGGGGGTTTTTTTCACTTCGAAGTGTATATATATCTTCCTTCGTTTGGAGACCCTATTCGATAGTTTTTGTTTCGAAGTTGGCACAGCGGTTGCCGTCGTTAGTAGCAATCGCATAGCAAATGTCATTTATGAATTTTACGTATAAGCCAAAAATGTGGAAGGTAAATATAGAATTGCATTCGACATTCCGTTCTTCGATACATTCATTTGTCATCTTAAAAATCGGTTTGAAGAACACAAATCTATCTTTAAAAGTTTCGGACAGTTGTTCCTCAAACAAGAATTTGATAAAAAAACGCGCAGACCTATACAAATTTTATGAAGAGATATTGAATTACTCAGAGGGGAATTTAATCTCAGAAGTCAGAATATGGAGACAACGAATTCAGGATCTGAATATTGAAAATGCACTTGATGCTTTGTTGGTAGTTATTTTTCGATTAGAATTTTTACGTGCAGAAAAAGGCGATATGCAAAACTTAAACTTACGGTATTTTTCAGATAATCAATAGCGAGTCATTCAAAAATGTTAATAAGATTTAGCAAGTGTTAGCAGTGCTACCTGTAACTACAGCAACTCCAGAACGATCATTTTCGACGTTAAGAAGGATTAAAAGCTACTTGAGCAATACGATGGGACAGGAGCGCCTGAATGGCCTTGCTTCTTTGAATATCCATACTCGCTTTGAACTTACCGAGAACGAAATTCTTCAAGAATTTTTCAAAAAGCCTCGGAAATTCATACATGCACCTTCAATTTAGAGTAATAATAAATAAAGTTTTTATATTCCCTATTAAATATATATCTAATCATAATTTACTGTTTCAATAATTTATATGAGATTTTTCAATCCCGTAACAATAAACAGCCATTAGAATAAAAAACTTTCAACTTCCCTTTTGGGGGGGTCCGGACCCGGAAACACCTTCCATGAATCCGCCACTGGTATTAAGTAATCATAATTTTGCAAGTCAACACGCCCGCTCACACCACTCGGATTACGAGGAATGTCTTGAAAGTAATGGGATTCACAAAAATTGACAACATCCCCTACTGCCCGCACAGTGTACCTAGTGACTTTTTTGCAAATTTAAAACAGGAGTTACAAAAAAAAACCATTTTGAAGGCAAATCGAAAGAATAGTTCAGTGGTATAATGGCATTATATTTACGATGTGAAAAGTGTATTTTACTTGAAGGGGATTAAAGGCCGCGAACTTACCAGATCAACATCATACATGAGCGTATGTATGCATACCTTGCACGATTATATTCGATTTGACGATACTTAATTCATGTAGAATAATAGTTATACCGACTTACAGAAACGTGAAAATCACTTCCCTTTTGTTCCCTATTAAGGTAGAATAATTCAGTTATCTTGGAATTGATTTTCTTTTTCTGTTTCCGATAGTAAATTCTGAGAAACTAAAACCTATTTTCATTATTTATGTTGGATTTCCAAAAATTGTCAGGAAAACAATACTATCAGAATAACATACATGCAGTTGTATATGTACACTCGAATCAGGGCTGTGGAGTCGGAGTCGTGGCTCTGTACATTTAAAGCGGAGTCGGAGTCGCATTCGACTCCGACTCCGCTTTAAATATACAGGGGGCACGACTCCGACTCCACAGCCCTGACTCGAATCATAGGGGATGGAAGTGGTACTGCCGATTATATTATTTGCTAGCAGGCTAAATACAGAGCTATACGAACCACTAGCAGCATTTTACTAGATTATGAGAATATTGTGTTAAATTGAATACTCATTGGTCGATAGGGCTTCCGATATCCGCTTAGATATTGGATAGGATATTGAACCTTATATACTGTCGAGATAAACTATTTTTCTTAGCATTCAATTTATTTTCACTGCGTGTACTATCCTTAAGATCGGGTTCAATCTGTCGAAGTATGCTTCTTTCTGCGTCCACAGTGCTAGTATGGAAGTGTGTTGTTTGCAAACTATAGTTGTAGTTATAGTTCTACAGTAGGCTTAATAGTGTTTTTACCCCTTCCTACGCAACCGAGAAAAACTTATTCATTTAATTTATAGAAATCAGATTACTTTTGCCCATCTCCGACTTAGTGATGCAAGTTTCATTTGCAATTATCGAATACCGTGGAGAGTTGCTGTATAACTATTATATAAAAATTAATTAATTCTCAAACACCCACTAAGGTGTTTGAGTACTATAGTTGTTACAAGTTGATAAACAGGTAATTTGTTTCCTTAATACAATTGTGATGCTATCGCCCTTTATTAAAATTACGGTCATGCTGCATCTACTAATAACAGGGCTGCCCCACTCACAGGGTTGCCCGCAGTTCAAAATCACTTCTATCAGATTTGGTCCTATTTAATACCAACATGTTCTGTAAATTTCATAATGACTGGATTATCCGGTCGTCAGTTCTCGTGAACAGAAGTTTCTAGTGCTGAAAAAAGAGGTAATTTGCTGATGGGCTGCCGTTCATGTGCAACGCGAAATTTTGAAAATTTTAATTTGAAATGGTGGAGAAAGGTTAAAATTTATGAATAATTGGAATTTGTTTTACAAAATCAATAATTTTTCACGAGGATCGATGATTTAAAAGTTTTATTTTTCACGTGTCTGCCGCAGCCACAAATTTGTCCGCACAGTTTTGAATGTGTGTATAGCTTTAGTCAATGACAATACGTTCTGCAAATTTCACGTTGATCGAATGCTTCTGTCAATAGTTATTCGCATTTTGAAAAAAAAAACCCTCACCTACTTTTAGGCACCCACATAGGGTTCATCATTTCCAAATTTTCATCTTAAACAAACATGAAAAATTAATAAAAATAGCGGACTTTTATCCGCGTTCCAGAAGAGGATACTTCGAAGGATATTTGGCCTTGCAATTTGGATGTTCTATTCCATTGCCTGTAGAACGGTGGAGTATTATGAGGTCAGTGATAAAATAAGGCTGAAAAGGCTACAGTGAACCGCACAATAAGCTCGTAAAACTAAGGAAGATCTGCCTTAGAAAGCCTTCCATTAGAGTGACAACATGCACACAAGATCTAAAGCGCCAAATCAGTATATCTGGAACTTTTAACTATATCAGGTCTATGCCGGATTACGCCGTTGATAACGAAAACAGTTCGCAATGGTTTCTATGCTCAAATTTTATTTTTTGCACTGAAGCTGTAATAACTCTTCGATGCACATAGGTTTAAAACAAATAAAAGAATGATACCAGAACATATAAAACTGCAAAAAAAAATTAGGTGTAAGTCCGTATTTAGTCACATCCAGGTTAAAAAGTCCGGCTAAATTTCGACGGAATAGCTTCAGTACACAAAACATGTTTGTTGAATTTTTTGCATAAGCTTTTTTTTTACATCAGGTGTCTCTTGGCAGGATAAAAGTTACCATTCATACCAATTGCATTTGTGCGAAAACCTTCATTCTTTCCATTTTCTACAATTTCTATTTATTAGTATGGCTTTCATAAATGATTTCCACGCGAAATATTCAAAAATTCCATCCGGATAACTTATCTTACTGCTTCACGTGAAAGTTAGTAGTTTCAGAGGAATGTGGATTGTGACAAGTGACTTTGAAGTATGTATGTCTTTCGATGAAATGTTCTGGTATTTTCGTGCTTGAGATGGTTTTCCTTGTAAACTTTGGTTATAATTGAAGAAGAACTTCAAAAGCTACAAAATGTGAGATTTCTCATACAACACGTATGTACGTTGTAGCAACACGTACATACATGTAGTTATTCAACGAGCTCATTGATTGAGACAATAGGCTCGATTATCATCATTTATTTGCCAGTTTGATTGAGATGGAAGTCGTTTGCTTGGTTGAAAATGTTTACAATGAATTTTTTTTTGCATTGTGATTATTTAAAATAATGGCAACTGTACTTTGCGAAAACGGATGAAAATTTCAAAATTATAGAAAATATCAAAATGCTAATTGAAACTCATATTGATTGTAGCTCTCAAATCAACGCTATGTCGTTGCGTTTGTATTTTTGATGGATTAGGCTTCAATGATACCAAATTGTCTGTATTTTGCGGGATGATTAAAATGGAAAATTTTTTTATTTATCTTGAAAATTTTATTTGACAAAGTGGTTTCGAAAGCATGCACTGATTCTCATCAGACACCAGCACACAGTGCATACTTGACTGGTGTGACCACTTGTTTTTTAGTAATCACTGTGACCTTGTTTATGCGAGAGCCCAATGTAATCCCGATTCGGGATTATCTCAAATATCGTGTCGTATAAACGGGCAAAATTGGAATTGGGATTTTGTGAAATTCGAATTGCGTATATCCATAGAAACTTGTTTTGCGGAATAGGTTACACTCACATTGAAAGTGTATTGTATAAATGTGACAAGATAGGAAGTTTAGGTTACGTTGATTATTTCAGTTAACGTACGAAGAAGGCAATGACTATGGAGAGAAATTTAGCGATAGCTGAAGATTTTGCGAACGCGTGTTTGTTTTTTCTGAGACTTTGCACGGATTTAATAAAAAGAATAATTGAGAGGCGTACAAAGTATGTATTTGCTTGCGTATGTTACATGTTGCTACTTCCCTTCAACCAATTTGAATACAAATGCTCCATTCGGCGTTCCAAAATGTTGTGGAAAATACAGCATGCAGTAATAATTTGCGGCACTTATTTATGATTAACGTCTTCTTTTGCGAAAATAAACGAAACGACATTAGTTTTATCCAAATACACAAAACAAGCGCCGTCACATATTTCAAATATGTAATGTGTAAATTTGCTTAAAACAAGACCCGTCATGTTGAAGAATCACTTTTATTGACACATTTCATTTGCACACTCACATAGTCATCGGTCATACACTCAACTGTTCGGGTTTAAGCTGAAATCCGAATTTGACCGTTTATACGACGTTATGACTGGTATAATCCCAAATCCGGATTACATTGGGCTCTCGCATAAACTAGGTCTGTGAAGTCACTGTAAAGTACAATAAAATATGCAAGAGTTCGTCACCTGCGATTTCAAACAGGTCGGCCATGGTTTTCACGTTTCCAATTTAAAGGATAGCTATCTGAAAAACGACTACTCCAAAAGTGTTTTTTTTTTCTAGCATCGAACATAAAAATAGAAAATAAAAGAGTGGTAAAGATGTTTTCGAATGAAGACGATTATCGAAAATAGGGTAATAACTATTTATTAAATATACTAAACATACCATAAATAATGAAAACTAAGTTTTGTTCATGTTTGTGATGATGAAAAACCCACTTACTGAAAATGTTAATTGAAATCGCGTAATTTGAAAACTTAATTTGTTTGAAAAATATCATCTTTCAATTATATCCGAACTTAAGACTTTCTTATAACCTACTCGTATTGTTCTTGCTGATGGAATACTGAATCGACTTTTACTGGCTAGAAACGAAAACAAAAATCTGTTTGCACCGGTTATAGTACCGTCTCTATGTTTCATCGTACTTTTCTTCCGACTTACTTGAAGCTGGGGGCCCGGTAGCTCTGCTCGCTAAGGCGTCAGGCCGAAAAGCGGCGCGCTACGGGGCCTGCGGGTTCGAATCCCGCCAGTGCCATGGCTGTAAGTGTGAATGCGTGTGATTGTCTATGAAGGTGGCAAATGGGCCCAAACTGGTGGCCTAATGCTGGCCACGTTCCCGGCAGCCTTCTCCACTAACCTAACCTAACCTACTTGAAGCTGCATTATGAATCTTTCTAGTGAGTCGTTTTATAATTTCTTCTAGACAGTTGTCTAAGCGAAAACACCTAAAAAACGCTTAGAAAACCTGGACTAAAGAATCATCCTGTGCAACAACAATGCAGTCCCGCGTCACCAGGCAGCTGTCGATTTCAACTCTTAGCGAATTGCGTTGTTTTGTGGGTGCTCTTAAAAGCAACGATTTCTGTGGAGCTAATAAGAGGAATTAGTCCTTCATCTCATTCCCAAGTGTCCGGCTATGGCAAAGAGAAATTGACAGCACTCAGAACACTCTTATTCTCGAGTCCGATTGACCTACATATCTTTAGTTAACCTAAGAGAGATAATGCAGTTTACCAAAAGAACCAAATGGTATCCTAATTATAGTTACTGAAAAAGAGAATTTTACGGTGGCACCACAATCGGCCTTTTTGTGGCCTAGATGAGTCCTTCGGTAATTTTTTTTAAAGTAATTTTTTCTTTGAAAATCCTTTCCCATCCTTTTAAATGTTAGGAAATACGTATAATTACTTTTAAACTTGTTGACCCCTCTAAACAATCTTCTTTTCCTTTCATTGCCCCTCCGCAGTATTGAGAAGTTGAATTTTACTGCTGTTAATGAAAATCGATGCTTAAGGACAAGAACATGTTACTGGCATTACTAAAAAAAAATATCAATTTATCAATTCATTTATTTCCTGAATTTAATCGGACTCATATAAAAACCTAGCAAATTACCTCTCAAACTACAATATATGCAGGAAAATACCATTATTGTTAGTACATACCACACTTTCCGGCTGAAATCGTTTTATCTCTTCCATCGAATGCACAGGCTGTCATGATTACACTTATCTTTTGAACGTTTTTTTTGTGATATCTTTCACATTAAAATTATTCACACTACAATGAAAATCAAATTTTGCTTGCTCAATCAGATTATGCGAAGAATCTTTTTTGGTTTGCAAAGGGAAATAATTTAAATTTTCTTTTATTCCAAACATTTTTTCCCGCTAGTTGAAAAATCAACAAGACAGTAAAATATTTTTATTATGACTTCTTTGGTCTTAGCCAGATCCGTTTTTTCTATTGTTCGATCGCTTTAATCCAGCTTCTAACCATTGTTATCTCGAATATCCCGGCAAACAATAAAAACAATCTTTGAACATTTTATTTTTGTTCACGTAATCGTATAGGCTTTGAAAATTTTGCAAGAACTCACAATTATACATAAGTACAATTCTATGTAATATTCATGAAAAAAATAACCATTCTGAGCCCAATAACTTTCATTTTCTTCTCGTTTAGCACTTGCCTGTATGACACTTTTGACAAAATAAAATACCTATGAAGGAAAAAACGCTTTTGAGAAAATCGCCTACCTGAAGATTATCTGGCATTATGCTTTCGTTGAAAATTCTCCAAGTCAAACCCAAAGACCACCAGCAGCGTTTCGTAAGAATCGTAAGCTCAAGGTGCTTAGCCTCCCTTCGAGCTCCTGTATACGTCCACGTCAAGCATTCAATGCGGATATGAATAAGTTATTATGCATAACGTAAATCTGTATGTTCTTCACATACCTGTAAATGACGTATCCACAACCGCAAGACCGTTCAAATGTATATATGAGCGGTATTGAATAAACAATCAGCTTTTGAAAAGTTGACAGTTTCAATATGGTTAATAGGTCAAAAGTCAGAATCAATAGAAGGAAGAGTATGTATGCAAATAATTTATTTAAGTGTGATGATAATTAGCTCGTGACCATGTTCGATATTACATACTTGAACACGGAAAATGAAAAAACCAACAATTACACGAACAAGGAACTTAGCTCACATTTTTCGATTGGAATAATTCTTTTCAGTGAAATTGTCCATTTATGCTTGTAATGCATATGCCTGATTCTCTAAACTTTCTAAAAATTTAGGCAAAAGTATCAAAGGCACGGGTCAATTATTTCCGGTTGTGAGTATTTTAACACTCCTTGGGAAACGACGCACAGCGGAAGTTTTTGATTTTGCTGTTTTGAATTAATAACAAGGCCAAATCCGTCTCGTATCATAAGAAAATTGCTCCTGAAGTTGAATTTTTTTCGTAAAGTTTATATGAATTTTCGTTTCAATAAGTATAGTTTATTGTTGGAGTATACTTCAATTAATTTAAATCCACCACTCTTATGTTTCGTATTGACTGCAAAAGAGAATGAATATTCAGGTGACAGTGCGGCTTTACGAGGTGCCTCACAACTATATCAGCTTATGGCGCAGTAATAAGGAACAAATTGGAATTAACATTTTTAACGGGTTGATCAGAAAATCTGTTTCGCAATGCATTCACAGCTTATTTTTCTCATAATTGAGGAAAATAAGCTGCTGTTTTTCCAAATTGCCTTTCTTTTCGTCGACTTTCCGAACGGCAAAAAAAGCTTGTACAGGTTTTCGGAAAAAAGTTATATATTTGTACTTTATGCTTATTAGCTTTTCACTTTTGGAAATAAATTTAACATCATCGCAAATAAATTTCAAACTCTTGCAGACAACTCAACACTTTTGTAACTCAATAAATTCGTTTTCAATACGCAGAAAAAAATCACAGAAAGCAAGAGAAATGCTTGATTTTGCCTGTAAATTTTTATAAAGCTGGGTGAGTGTAAGGAAGGCAGCCGATGCAGCAAAAAATAAAGCATGGTTAATAAGGCATATGCTATTGTACATCAGAGCTCATGGTGAGTAAGCCCAAATCCTAAATAAATGTACCCCAGAATAGCCACAAAAAAATAAGAAAGTAAGAGGACTCATGCAAATTTTGAATATATTCTACCACACATGGTCCTTATCACAAAAAACTTGTTTGGGAGGCCATATACTACTTTGATCTGAAAACTGCATCGAAACGGATAGAGAAGAAAATTTTTCAGGGCTATTACTTGCAAGAATTACAAAATTTGGGAAAGTAAAACTCTTTTTACTCATTTTCATTTTGACTTATTCGATTTTGAAAGCAGCATCTTCTATAACGTATATGATGAAAATGCTCAGTGCAAAACTTTAACAGTATTGCGGCCAAAATTCTACCGCAATTGCACCACAACATAATAAACTTTGTCTTTGAATTTCTTCATCCAATGACAAATGTTTGGGGCTGCAATCCAAACAATTTCCAAAATATGCAAAATTTAAATATTGCTTACTTATTTTCATTAAACATGTTTGCCATATGAATCTTTAGTGGTAGCATCTGTTGGTACGGAAATAACGAAAATGCCTGTTGCTGGGAACCATTTGCTAGCACCAAACCACAAATATATCAAATCAGTTTCACATTGAGGCCAACTTACGCTGTGAATTTTACTTCAATCTGACGAATGCATTGAAAGTTGGGTAAAAAGAAGTAGAAAAATTAGGGGTAGTTAGGGGTTTCAGAATATTAATATTTGTTTTTTATTGTTGCTACAAGAACATTACTAGTAGAAATTTCCAGGATAAATTGCTTGTAAATAAATTATACAAATTGCAAATAAGGTACATTTACCATATGAATTTCGATACGATGTCATTACTGCACCGTACTTTATAGGGCAATAACGGTTTTTTTCAAGATGGCACCACTGTCACAGAGTTACTCACACTTCAAAATCACTTATATGGCCATTGACCCTACTTACTGCCGGATTTACACAGTGTAAATGGTCACGTCGTCTATCCTGGCCTGTTTTTCACATGCCAAAACCTGGCCAGCACAAGAGGGTTTTATGACTGTTTCATGAAGTTTTCTGAGGGTTTATGAGGTTCTCGTCTTAGCTCGAGCCCGCTCGAAATGTTACCGATTTTACGTAACGAGTCAAAGGGATTTGAAAAAAGGTTTGGTGCTGGCTCTGCTGATATTTACAAATCGATTAGATTTGCCTACCAAATCATGCACAAGATTCATCATACCGGACAAAATGCATGAGTACTAATGGGTACCAAGTACACTGTTCGAATATTTGTCAACAAATTTCTGAACCGAGAAAATGCTACCTGGCCACACCACAACCATATCTGCGCCCTTAAACTTCAAACCCTTGAAATCTTCTCAATGTGGACAGTACGGGTTTTATGGCGCCTAGAGGTAAAAAAGGGTACACCGCTTAAATAAACAGTTTTGAGTGGACACTTTGAACACTCGTCAAATTTTCGGGAAAGTAATTTCCCAAGTTGCTCGACGAAACTTTCGGCGAGAGTGTAAATCCGGCACAAGGTTAATATAATCTTAATTTAATCTGTGAATTTCAAAATAATCTTATTATTAAGTCAACAGCTCCTGTGAACTCAAATTTCGGGTGCTAAAAATAGAGATAATTTAGTGAAGAGCTGCCGTTCTTGCCCCTATGGGAATTTTAAAAATTTTGAATTGACTTTTTAGACAATGTATTAAGTTTATCAAATATATGTATTACTGATTTTCGAAGAAAATTTAGCATCGTTGCATATTTACTGAAAATGCATATTTCTTATATATATATATATATATATATATATATATATATATATATATATATATATATATATATATATATATATATATACATCAGCAAAATGATTAAAGGAATGACCGATCCGATTGAGCAGAAATTTTCGGAAAACATACATGTGTATAGTGGGTAGGTCCAAGATTTGCTAGAATTAAGATATCTTCAACCCTTTGGCAGCGGCGGGCATTTTAGTGGATTCTCAGGTAATATGCCGTTCACACTCGACTCTAAATCAAGTAGATTTAGAAGCTGTCAAAGTTAATCAGGTAAGCGTTCACACTACCCGAAGTGATTTAGAATGAGGAGATTTAGAGAGCGAACTGTCATTCGAATTTGTGTGTACAATTTTTTTTGCATGAAAGTTGTTCAAAATGGTGCAGAAACATGCAAGAGCATTTTCTTTTCATTTTGTACAACTCACATTTTCCTTTTTTGTCCAATTTTTGCTATATTTGAACGAAATTCGAATGACATTTCGTTGAAATCTACTCTCCCTCTCACGGATGGAATTAAGCACGCTCTGAGAACAATTCAGCCCGGAAAAATTCACAATAGTACCTGATTTGTACTTGATTAACTCTAAATCTACTTGATTAACTCGGTCGGAAGGGGAAAAAAATGTATGGGTAATCAGGTAGATTTAAGTTGATTTAGCTCTAAAGCGATCAGCTGATCGAAATCGCCTGATTTAGAGCCGAGTGTGAACGGGCTATAAGGTACTCCTATATTTCCATGCAGAGTAAATATTTGCTAAAAATAAATATTCAGAATGAAAACTTATTATGTTGTAAGCTTGCCTATTATACAGAATTGGAAATTTTGAGCCGTGTGTGGGTGCTGAGTGCCTAAAAGTACGCAAGGATTTTTTTTTCAAATTTTGATTTGTCATAACTTCTGACAGAAACATTGGATCATCGTGAAATTTGCAGAACTTATTGACGTTGACCAAAATTTAACACACAAGGATTTTGAAGACAGTGTGGGTAAGCTGCTAGCTACGGCAGGCTCCTGAAAAAAATCCTTGAAATCATCGACCTGCCTGAAATTTTTTTGTGTTTTTGACAAAAAATTCAGATCATTGATAAATTTTAGCTTTGTCCATCATGTCAAAACAAAATTTTCAAAATTCTGACTTGTACAAGAACTGCAACCCATCACCAAATTACCTCTATTTTCAGGACTCAAAACTTCACGAGAACTGACGACCGAATAATCTGATCATCATGAAATTTAGAGAACATGTTGGTTATATTTAGGAAAAGGTCTGATAGAAGTGATTTTGAAATGCAAGCAACCCTGTGACAGTGGTACCATCTTGTAAAAGCACTGAGAAAAGAACTGCTTATTGGCCTATAACTTTTGGCCTAAAATTTTAACGCAATTCACACAGTATTTGAACCTAGCTCCAGACAACATTTGATTGGAAAATTAAGAAAGAAAGAAGAGTTGCCAGCTATGATGATTTTTGTCTCCTGAATCTTGTAAATTTGTTCAGCAAAATAAAGCATTTTTCCCTATAACTTTCGGTCCAGTCGTGAAATCAAAACGAAGTTCATGCAATAAGTGGACCTTAATGTAAACTAAATGTTGTAGGAATTTCGTAAAAAATCATTTTTGTAATTTTCGGAAGCTCTTTTCTAAGCGATCATGTCATTAGATTTGCAAATGAGAATGATCATGCAATGATAACGACAAATTAACAACAAATATTAACGTTTTGAAAATTTGAAAATTGTTCAGGGTGGTTACCCTAAAATTCTTTTCACCCGTATAACTTCCAGCGCAGTGATTCCATCGGAACGAAATTCACAGGGTGGGTTTAACTTAAAGTGAAGCAGATTTGGTATATTTTTTGCTGCTGGGTAACCAGCATCAGACAGTTTCGTAAATATTGCACCAATATATGCTTCCATTACACACTCATATGCAAAGCATTCGCAATAAAAATAAGAAACCAATTTTTAAATTTTCCGAGTTTTGAAAATTTTTCGGGTGGCAGCCGCAAACGACATTTAATCGCTGAAACTTACGATGAAATCCTGCGATGAGAACGAAATTTAAAGGATAGGTTGATTTTAGTATGAGCTTGTTATGGAAAACTTATTGCTGCTTCGTTGGAAAAGTGCTGCCAGCACTGAGCATTTGCATCATCTATGCAATAATTGGGTTTTGTTACTTTGGATAAGCAATAGTTGATATGACAAAAAAAGTGTATAACGTTTTTCCACATTTATTTATCACTCAAAGACCATTTCTTCGAAAATCAGTTTTCTGGCGGGTCTGATGCGCTAGACTTTTTTTTCTAAAAAATTTGCAGGAGGATCGTTGATTTGAAGGTTTTCTGTTTAGGTTTCTACCGTGGCTATAGAACTGCCCGCACATTGATTAAAAAAGTTATTGTAGTTTGTTTATTTTTGGGCACTCTCCAAAACAAAGTCGTATCAAAGTTTAAAACCCTTTTTTAGATTTCAGTATCTGCGCTTGATTTTCCCAATTATTTTGTTTCATCAGAAGCATAGGGTCCCTAGAAATTCACTAAAACAACCACCGCCGACAAAGGATTAAAGATATTTAGCTGTTAATTAAAAACGCGTTCATGTTTAGCTCCTATTCTTTGAACATAAGTAAAAAACAATATTTTAACAAAAGCTAGTGAGGTGAGTAAAGAACCTTGAAATTATTCACTACACCTCTCATAATGCAATCAATAATTTAACCAAATTTTTCAGAAACCCAGTTTTATTTTGCTTGTAAACATTCATGATTTATTATCTTCCCGGTTGATACAAACATAATGTTTGAGTTTAATAGAAAATACAAAGGGTAAATAAAACACTTTTCGACATGGGTTGCTAAGCAATCCAATATTGCCTACTTCTAGAAAATCGCTTTATCTTGCACATTTGATCCTAGTTGCTTGTCACTGACAGTGATTTTCCTTCATTTTTATAGAGCAATTTTGAAATGGTAAGCAGATATAAATCGGGTGAAATTCCGAGAATAGGCGCTTGTCATTTCAACAAAGATCCTAAAAAAAATTTTTTTCAAATGTTTTCAAATGATTTTGCTCCTATAGAGATAAGTTTAGGGATACATGTGAATAAATTATCTTAGATTAGAATTGAATTTCACTTTGACATAGTCGGGTTTAACATAGATGCTTTCGATATAGCAGCCACGTGACATTTAATATCTTTGATTGAGAGTGATAGAATGATATTTAAATAAGGTTAAGTAGTAATTTCTGGAAACATCATTTGGATTAGTACATCGTTGAGCTTTGATCTATAATTAACAAAAATTTGTGTCTTCTTTTCGTGTATAGACATATCAATTTGCGATTCGCGCTGAAACCTTAGGAAAAAAGCTATTTGTTAAAAGACACGTTGAAGGATTCGGCTTTCAGGGTTATTTTTAGGATTACTTGGAAATGTGTATATAAAAAATTGTTTTGATATATCTGAGCTTCTCAAAATTTATGTATCCTAGTCAAAATGACGAAAATTTAATTTATCTTTGATATGACGCTCTGTCATTTTCCCGATTAAAGAGTTCTGGGCAAATTTATCAAAGAGGCTAACAAATCATAGGATGTTCTTTTTGTTAAAAGTACGAATTCGAAGCATAAGTGTTAAAAGTACGATTCCAGTTCAGAATTTATTCGCTCAAATTTAAGTAACCTTATTTGCTGCAGAAATTACATAGTCATCAAATTACCAATTATTTGAAAAGATCACAGCAATATTCACACAAAGGAAGTTTGGTATAATAAAGACAAGGGTGCTGACATGGGGCTACCAGCATTTACTTAATTTCGCAACAAGTCCAACAATATTATAGATCTAGTAAGTTCCGATGGTGTCATTGCATTGAAACGTTTCTGATTTTAGCAAGAAGCAAATGTAATAAACTTTTGGAGTCGACGCAACAATCAAAAAAATTTTGGTTAAATTTTACCCTTAAGGGGAGGTTCTCCTCTTTTTTTTTCAAAAAATCAATTTTTTTTTTTTTGATGAAATGAAAGGTATGAATGTCGAGAATATGTGTGCAAAAGGATTTTTCGATCCGCAGCATATTTATCGCATAGGAGCGTCTCTGATGGGTCGAACTTTCGCGCGCGGAGGAACGCTCTGGTGCTATTTTACTGCGCGGCCAAAGATGTCCATAAATGGTTATATATTTATCGAAGCGGAGTAAAGATGGTATTATTTACCGAGCTGTTTATGCAAAAAACAGTCAATGCGTCAAAAAAGACGACAGATGAAAAATCGATTGATGGATATCATTGAGTAGATGATAGTACTCTTAGAATGTGTTTTTGAGACTTACGACTTTAAACGCGTTTATCTCAAAACCATTTTTTTCATCCTAACGTCAAGCGTAACTCATGATCTACTTATCCGATTTACTTCATCTATAGCATTTCTTAAAGGGTATGATTTTTTATATGACTTATACCTAAAACAAATATAAACAAATGTGTAATAATAGTCTTTTAACAAAAGAAAAGTCGAAAAAAAGATGGTAAAAATTGAACTTTTTCTATGATTATGCATAAATTAGATGATTTTTTATAAAAATTATTCAAAAATAGGTATAAGTCATAGGGAATTTAATATTCTTTACTATAAAAAAAAAATTTTTGATTTCAGTTCACTACAAGTGGCTACAGCCTTGACGTTTCCGAACAATGTCTCGCTTGCAGAGGTTGACAAGACCCGCCATTTTTGGGCCGCCATATTGGATTTTGTAAAAAAAAATTTTTTTCTTGTATTTTAGAAAGATGGGTTAATAAACCATCAAAACCGTCTATTCGTGAGTCGTTTCATTATCCGACAGTAAATTAAAGAATTTCGCTTTATTTTCGGCCGAAAAGAGGAGAACCTCCCCTTAAAATAGTAAGAAACTGGTTTCCTACTATTGAAGATGTAAATTTACAAAAATGCGTACAAAGAATATTTTACGTCTTAAATGTGTAATTTTTTTTACGAGCAAATCGTGTAATTTTACCCTAAAAAAGACATAGATCCAGGACGGAAACGCAAAGAAAGGCGACTTTTTACGAGTCTTTTAGGGTAATTTATTCATGAATGTCCAGAAAAATGTATAAAAAAACTATACCAAAAGGTGCGTTTTTTGCACTTTTGCCCAGGGTAAGTTTAGGAAAGTTTAGGTAGCTTAACGCCCCTAAAGAATATTTTATCAAACAAATGACATCAAAAGGCAAATGCCTTTTGATTGCGAACAATTTTAGGAAGTTTGCACTATTTAAGCAGGAATTTCAGCTAACCTCTAGATAAGTTTCATTTTCAAAAAAATTGAAAAAATTTAATGATCCAAAAGTGAGCCACTCAAGACAGGTAACTGCCATAACATAAATTATTACCCCTAAATTACATATCATTAACAAAAGACTATAAATAGGTAACTTTAAATGTTAAATTGGAATTGTTTTTGCGGGATGATTAAAATTGAACAACTTTTTATTAACATTAAAAATTTTAATCTACATTGAAAATTCTATTTTGACAAAGTGGTTTCGAAAGTATGCACTGTTTCTCATCAGACACCAGCACACAGTGCATACTTGACTGGCGTGACCACTCGCAGTTGGAAATCATTACATTTGTATTTATGCTAGTTGTGACAAATTTTAACATCTCCGACTTATATCCATGGATATAATTTTACTTAGTAAAGGTAATTGAATTTGATCACGGTTCCCTTCTTGTCTATAAATCAGCATAGACAACGTATATCATTTCTACAGCATCGAAGCCGAGCATATTGAAACGGGAAACTCGATCGTTTTGCGGAATCAGCCTCCGAAAGCAGAATCAAATTGGAATTGTTTTTGCGGGATGATTAAAATTGAACAACTTTTTATTAACATTAAAAATTTTAATCTACATTGAAAATTCTATTTTGACAAAGTGGTTTCGAAAGTATGCACTGTTTCTCATCAGACACCAGCACACAGTGCATACTTGACTGGCGTGACCACTCGCAGTTGGAAATCATTACATTTGTATTTATGCTAGTTGTGACAAATTTTAACATCTCCGACTTATATCCATGGATATAATTTTACTTAGTAAAGGTAATTGAATTTGATCACGGTTCCCTTCTTGTCTATAAATCAGCATAGACAACGTATATCATTTCTACAGCATCGAAGCCGAGCATATTGAAACGGGAAACTCGATCGTTTTGCGGAATCAGCCTCCGAAAGCAGAATCAAATTGGAATTGTTTTTGCGGGATGATTAAAATTGAACAACTTTTTATTAACATTAAAAATTAAAAAGTAAAATTATATCCATGGATATAAGTCGGAGATGTTAAAATTTGTCACAACTAGCATAAATACAAATGTAATGATTTCCAACTGCGAGTGGTCACGCCAGTCAAGTATGCACTGTGTGCTGGTGTCTGATGAGAAACAGTGCATACTTTCGAAACCACTTTGTCAAAATAGAATTTTCAATGTAGATTAAAATTTTTAATGTTAATAAAAAGTTGTTCAATTTTAATCATCCCGCAAAAACAATTCCAATTTGATTCTGCTTTCGGAGGCTGATTCCGCAAAACGATCGAGTTTCCCGTTTCAATATGCTCGGCTTCGATGCTGTAGAAATGATATACGTTGTCTATGCTGATTTATAGACAAGAAGGGAACCGTGATCAAATTCAATTACCTTTAAATGTTAATCAAGCAAGCAAAATATAAACATTTTTCTTGTCAAATACAAAAACTTTTTGCGATTCCTTTAAGTTTATAATTTATTTTTATTTGATATATACACTATATACACATTAAAAACTTTACCTTATAGCACTTGTAGCTACACTTCTAATTAACTTATAGCTACACTTCTGCTCTTATTACACGAAAAGACTGACTGTTAACTGCTGCTATTCACAGCAACGATCGCGAAATATCAGACTCGTTCAGTCTAGCCGAATCACCGTCTTTCGTCACAATGTTACATCAATAATAAGTCGAATTCGAGCAAATGATACAATTTTACAGCTTTGGTGTCAATGTAGTAGTAAATTTACACTATTTTTAATAAGGTCTACAAAACGCTATTTATTATTCAGTTGATATGACGTAAAAGCAAAAAATTCACATCTAATTTGTAAAAAAATTGTGATTCGTTATTTTAAACAGAAATAGAATATATTTACTTTCATCAAAGAATTAATTTTAGACCCACTTTTTAGAGTATGACAAGGAATTGCCAGTACCATATATGTTTATCAATTCTGTATTAAGTGATGGTCCTGTCCGATTTTCGTGTGAAAAACATCCTTCAGCTGTCTACTTTTCTCAAATATTGAAGTTTTTGCAGTTGGTCATCCTAAAAATTTATCTACGCCCTTATTATTCGATGCTTTCATCAGGTCAAAACAAAGTTTGGGCTGAAAAATGAGCATGTTTTATATCGAAGATGTAAATATGAAATCGATTTTATTGGTAAGAAAATACATGTTTACCGTATGAAAATCCTAAACAAATATTTTATTTGTAGTATTACTCCAGGCTATTTATACTGTTTTCCATTCTGTCTGGCAGTTTGTAAATTCAACGCTAAAGAAAAACTTTGCATCTTTAGAGGCAAACAATCGATGACTTGTTTGCTTCAAAAGACTGACTTGTTGCCTCATTTTCATGAGAAGTAGTTTTGCTGTGTTTGATGGGGTGGTATCAAGAAGCAAAATCAGTTTAAATTGACTTTTCTGACATGATATTTTCAAATGGATCTTTTAGTGTTGGTACTGTTTAGTTGTAACAGTTCTGCCAGGTTTAAGTAGCTCATAAAAGATCATACCCTTCAAATCTCACCAAATTCAGACCTTTGTCTTTTGTCCCTTTAGACTCTGCCATGCCTATTATATTTCACGATTAGGATTCTCGATGAAAATGTTCAATGATCAATGAAAAAATGAAGTATCTAAAAATGTAATGCGAAAAAAAAATAGTTTTTCGGTTTTCTTGCTGGTAGGTCACTTGGGCTTACAGGTGGCTTTACTGAGCCAATTATACGCTATACGCAATAAAATAACGTGTCAACGGCAGCTCATAGATCCGCTATTTAATTATGTAGGTCTACCGACGAATAGGGGGGCTAAATGTTAAACCTAGGATAAGATTTAGGTCGAATTAGTCTAACTTATTTGTATTTTTAAGTCGTAGCGAAAGGTACATTTTTAGTGGCTCTGTACAAAGCTGGGTATGATAATAAGCCACTGTACAAAGCTGGGTATGATAACTAGCGAGCAAGCTTAAAAAAATTCAAAGGACATACGCAAACATAATAAAAATGACAAGATCCAGCAAACCAAAATAATATACCCGCTAGTTTGTCCAGCAAACCAAAATAATATACCCGCTACTGCTTGTAGTACTTAAGTTGGATTAAGAATGTACAAAATGAAACTTAAAATAAAATCATTTATCGAACCAGGTTTTTTGCTGTCTTTCATTGATTTCACATAGATACCATTTTGCCATATTTTGAGCATTTTCTTTGGCTTTGAAGTGTATAGATACGGCTTTTTGTATCACAATCAATTGATCCGTGAGCTATTGTTGCGTTTGAGTGTCATCAACATCAAACAATGCTTCCAATTCGCCGTCTTCAAACTTTTTCGGTGGTCTTTTACGTTCTTTGCTTCCCACACCAGAAAAATAAATCGCAACGAAATCCTGCAAAGCGTATGAACTCTATGGTAATATCATAGGCAAAAATATAATTCGTCATCCTAAAATTTTTTTTTTATTTCGTATACACCAACTGGAAAAATTCGGGTCTCGCTATATCGATTTAAAAAAAAATCGTTCGCTAAGTGCTCGTGGAATTTGTGACCTTTACGCTGGCCATTTCTAGGAAAAATTTTTATCATGTACAAGCTTATCTAACATTCCGTTCTCTCAAACATTCCCGCCAAACAACGTTAATGAAATGTATTTAACTAGAGACGCGATCGCGAAGGCTATCCAAAATTTGAACGTAAGCAAGGGTTCTGGTCCTGAGCTGGTCCCCCTAGATTGCCTGTGCATATAATTTTCCCTGCATCACTTTCTTGTGGCGATTTCCCTTCCTTCTGGAAATGGTCCTATCTGATGCTGATTTTCAAATGTGGTGATAGGCGTTCAATTGAAAATTAAAGAGGTATTACAATACTATTACACAAACTTTCAATGATAAGCTAACAATTTTAATGTAAACATTCCTGAACGAAAAACCAATGTGGTTTTTTGAAAGATAGACCAACTAATACTGGCTTCATGACTCTCGTCTTAGATGTTTTTGAGTGAAAAAAGGCATTAAATTGATACCATTTACACAGGACTCAGCAAATCCAGGAGTTTGGTATCTAAAGTTGCCTGTAAAATTGGGAAGAATTTTCATTTTGTACTCAGTACGATCTATTTCAGGGCATGTTGTCCCAAAAGCTCAAGTTTCATCTTGCGTAACACAAAGTAGTTACTTGGAACCTCTTTTATTCAATATTTTCAAATCGGATCTTTCTAAAGTTTTATCAGCAGTTTTATTAACTTTTCTATGCAGATCATCAGACGATGCACCGCACAATTAGATTGAAATCAAAATCAGTTATTCCTCAATCAAAACTGTAATTTTTTGAGCAGTGGTGCAAACAAAACAAACATGATATTGACGTCACTAAATATCAAGTTATTAGCTTTCCCCGTCAAGCCACTACCTACCGCCTATATAATAAGGAATCTGGGCTTGATAGGATTAACAGCTGCGTCTTGCTGAGTTAAAATTATTCATTAAATGACGTGCGAAAGAATTCAAAAGTCTAAGTGTCACGACGCCATTGTACACAATTCTTGTTCGCGCGTTGTGTGACATTGCAATAGGCTCAAATCAGCACAGAAGCAATTTTTGCTATTTGCTTTGAGAGATACGAATTTGACAATTTACCTTCATATAGGAACATACTAAATCTTCTGACTCTATCAACTTTATCTTCGTGGAGCATGATGCTATGGTTCTGTTTTGCTTTTGATGCAACTACATAAGTACATATTGTGTCTCTGCCGAATACAATAGCTTTCAATGAATCAGTAAGATGGACGAAGCATATGCGTTATCTGAATGAACACCGACACCACACAGTCTATACCACAGGGGAGTCAATTAACAGATGCTGGAAAATATTCGACAGCCAAAGAAAATACTATTCCCCAATTATTTCCAGATCTAGGTTTATGAGAGTTCTAACCAAGGCGCTCACATCATCCCACTCCAATTCAATTATCCCAAAAATTATTAAATTATTCCTATTTTTTCTTATGTATTTTTATTTTGTACTTTATAAATTGATTCTATTTGCGTATGCCTAGTTTGGTTGAAATAAATAAATAAAGACACCAATTTTGTTAGTATTGAAAAAAATTTGAAATAGTGCATGTAGCTGGAAAACCTAAATTAGCATAAAAAAAATGGATGCTTGAATTAAAAAAAGCAATGAAACAAAAACAATTAGGATTCTGCTCAAATGCAAACATACTTTGCTGATGATTTTGAAATCTAGATGAACATGCGGCAGCCTGCAGAAAATGTATCAAAAAAGTTAACATACTCTATACATATAATCTTCTCATAAAAAAAAACTATTCATAATGTTTATTTTAAAGCAAACTGAATTTTTGTAAGGACATAATTTAGATCACATCAGGCCATTTCAAACTCATACAACAAAACAAGCTCAATAAACCCCCTTTTTAAATACCTCTAGTACTGATATTATCTAAACTGTTTTTCCTTTTGGTTTGCTTGTATATACCTCTAGGATTGCCAATAGACTTAATTTATCATCCTTAACGATTACAATTTAAATATTCAGGGTTTCTGGTCAAAGATAAATGATGCGCTCTGTGTTTTCTTGGCGAACATAATTAACTGTAAATAATAACGGTACTAAATCATGAACGACCATTAATTGCAAAACCAATTTCTACCAGTGGTCGAAAGAGAAATTCCGGAAGATAATAAAATGTACAAAAAAAAAAAAAATTACGCTGCATTGTGATATCATTATCTTAAATGAGCTTAATAAATTTTATTTTTAAAAGACACTAAATCCTATCGAAAATACATTACTCTTTGTACTTCGATTGCCAAATACTTCCAACATTTTCATTAAGATGCAGATTTATGGACGAATAAAGATAATCTAGAATTTGGGCCCATCCCATGGATTTCACAGGATAATATTTTATTTACTAGTAGGTATTTTCAAGGTATCATTTTTCAAATTCCTCATCATTAGAGCTTAGTTCGCATATGAACAAAGGAACAAAAACGTCAATTATTTAGGTGAAAACAAACTAATCTAAAATCATTTTTCAGTTTTTCGGGGGTCATCTGCAAGCACATTACATCTACAGGTCGATTTCACGTAGTCCATTTCATTAGCATTAATCACACATAGAACATAGAATCGTAACCAAGGCCTGGCAGTCCATCCGACCACGACTCCAAACAGGTTTGGTCTGAGCTTTTACACCATATTTCGATGGGTAATGCTTCATGTCAAATTATTTGTAAATTATTTATTAAAGAAAAGTTCAGCCTCTGACGGAAACTGTAATTATCCGAATTTAGGTTGGAATCAGGATACTTTCGTAGCAGTGTAGCAGTTAAGTCGTGATGGGTCAAAAGTGTGTTTTTGTGCAGTCTATATTATATAACGAAACCAATAACAGTTTGAATTATTCGTTCCACCGTGAGTAATTGTAGCATAAGGATATTAGGTAAATTATGCCCATTTACGTAATGAAATGCGAAATGACGTAATATGAATACTTAATGGCAGAAGAAATTTCGTAGAAAAGCTATGTGAAGGTGTTTGCAATTTTTGTTGTTTTTATTATGTGCACACTACATAAAACATACTTGTTTCACATGCCAAAGGCGTTTAGCTCTATTGAGTTAATTATATTCATATCTATCTATATTTATAAAACAAAGTCGGGTTAGTTACACCATTTATAGCTCAAGAACGGCTGGACCGATTTTTATGATCTTTGATTTGTTGGATTTGTCTCCGCCCGAATAGCAGAATAACTGCTAAAACATGGGAAAATTCATTAAAAAAATTTGTGAGAAAATTCAGTTTTTCACACATTTTGTATGAGAAAATGTGTAAGAAAGATAAGGGAACAAAAGTGAGAAAAAAAGAAAAAAGAAACTCTAGCGCACCTGAACCGCTAGAAACACTAATGTTCGAAGAACAGTAGAAGAATCGTGCAGGTTTTGAGTGCATATTCCACTACATGAGCTGCTTATTACGGCAAACTGTTTCAAACGCCACGTATTACTTTGGTCTCAAGAATGCATTATAACTCATATGGTGGAAGGTTTCAGATATTACCACTGGCATGAATTTCAACGTTTATGAGAGCAAAAAATGGGTTAATTATATTCGTTATCAGTTGCTTATTTCACAAAATTTTGAAAGCAGCATCTCATATCACATCAAAGAAGAAAATGCTCAGTGGCTGCAGCACTGTAACTGAAGTTGGTGTTTGGGGCTGCGATCCGAAAAATTTGCAGAACTTTGGGAATTGAAACATTGGTTATTTATTTTCATTGTAAATGTTTCCGGTATGAATACTAACTGTAAGCATTTATTGATACAAAATTAGCACAACCGACTCGTGCTGGCAACGTTCTGCCAGTATTAAAGCCAAGAATATATCACATCTGCTTCACGTTGTTTAATTACATTCGAAGTTATAGGAGTATAAAGAAATTTAGGGTTACCTTCAACGAATTTTTTCAAATAATCGAAAGCTTAATATTTGCGATTTATTGCCACTACAATATCATTACCATTTGATACTTCTAAGATAAAACCGCTTAATAAAGATATTGCAAATAAACGCAAAACCAACAATAGCTGGCAACTCTATCGTGGCTTTTCAACCAAATTTGGCCTGAATAATTTTTATAATAGGTTTCATTAATTGTATGAAATTCGTATTGATGTCATGACTGCACTGGAAGCTATAGGGCCAAAAGTTTTATTTTCCTGAGCGAATTTTAAAAACCAAAGACACAAAAATTACCTTAGCTGGCAGCGCAAATCAAATTTTTCAACCAAATTTCTATCAAAGAGAGATTAAAGTAAGGTTCAGCTACAGTGTCAATTTAATGAAAATCTGGTAACTAATTCACATTTCACTGGGCAAAAAGCAGTTTTTTTTCTTTGTAATTTTTCAAGATGGCACCACTGGCTCAGAGTTGCCCACAATTCAAAATCGCTTCTATCAGATCTGGTCCTTCTGAAGTCCAAAACATTCTGTAAATTTCAGTTGTATCTGTATATTGCTTCGTGAGTTCCCGTGAACAGAAGTTTTTGATGCTAAAAATATAGGTTAACTGGGAAAGGGTTACCGTTCTTGTCCGACATAAAATTTCCAAAGATTTACTTTGAACGTGTAGATAAAGCATAAGATTTATATACAGATTGGTTTATTGTAAGAAACGGACAGTTTTTAGGATATTCGATGGTTTGAATGTTTTCATTTCCAAATTTTTATTTTTTCAAATTTAAGATACCAAAATTATCATAGCTGGCAGCTCCAACCAAAATTTTCGATAAGTTTGAAGTAAGGTCCAGCTACTGAGTGAATTTCGTCAAAATCGAACGATTGAATCAAAATTTATAGGGCTAAAAGCAGTTATCTTTTTTTAGTGATTTTTCAAGATGGCACCACTGGCACAGAATCGCCCGGATTTCAAAATCACTTCTATCAGACCTGGTCCTATTTATGACCAATACATTCTGTAAATTTCAGTTGATTCTGCTTATCGGATCGTAAGTTTCCGTGAACAGAAGTTTTTGATGCTAAAAATATAGGTCAATTGGGCAAGGGTTACCAGGCGTGCCCGTTATACCATATCAAATTTTTTTTTCTATGTAAAGAAAGCATAAGATTTACATGAGTGGCTTTTTGTTGAAGAAGCGGCATTTTTTCAAGAGAGATGATTTAGAGGTATTCACTTTCAGTGCCTGCCCTAGCTACAGAGTTGCCAGCACGCTCATTACAACTACATACACAAATCTACAACTAAATAATACCAATATGTTTTGAAAATTTCGTAATGATGGAATAGCTCTCTGTCAAAAGTTATCGCAATTGAAAAATTTTCAAATTTTCCCTCTCTTATTTTAGGCACCCAGCGCAAACATGGGGTTAAAAAATTCCAAAACATTATCGGATTCGCATTTAAAACACGTTTGAAATTTATTTTGTCAACTTTGTTTTTGCAAAAATTATTTGTGTACGGAATAAAAGGTATATTAAAAATATTACTAAAATGGCCCCCGGCGCCAAAGGGTCAACAATAATTGACATTTAGTAAAACCTAGACCTATTCTGCATATACATGAATGTATGCTGAAAGTTTCAGCTCAATCGGATGGCGCGTTCCCGAGATTATCTCACTGAAATTTTGTGATGATATATATATATATATATATATATATATATATATATATATATATATATATATATATATATATATATACAGGGGCGTGCATTTCATATAGGCACAAAAGCACTGCCTACCCTGCTGTGTTGCTTATCTGTTTCTTTATATTTATTTTACTAATATATATCTATCTACAATTCAAAAAATTTGATTTAAAATTGAAAAATAAATCGATATGAATTACACGCATCTGGCAACTACCTATATTTCATACTCTAATTTCCTCATTTCCGATTTCGCATGCATAGTCCAGCAAAGTAAGTAAAAAAAAACCAAATATGAGCGTTGAAAGGCATGCAACCTCAGTGCCTTTACCTTACGCACACCTTCAAATGAATTTCGTATCGATACACTGCGGCCAACTGCTCGCAGCTTCAACAGTATGTGCAAGATTTTACATCAGCCAAAGGCATGCCTGCCTTCATGAATGAGAAATGATACGATACGCCGCTGCATGACGTCAATGCTCGCTGTGCAAGGGGAAGTAGCTTGCAGGTATACATCACAAGTGCACGACGGTGCACAGGCTCGGGCAAACCCATAGTTGAGTTTTTACTATGCAGGGGAGTTGCCAGAACAAATAGTTGTACGTGTATAAATATATAACTTTGATGTCAAATCTAAGTGTTATTTTTGTATGTTAGTGTCTCAGATAGGAAATTTTAAAAATTATAATATTCTTGATTAAAAATGAAAAAGTCACACATTTTTTCTCGAGACAGAATTTCTATAGGAAAATTCAATGTTTGCCAAAAAATTATCTCAGCAGACAAAATGACACAAGAATTAAATTTAACTTAAAAAAAGGGAATGCTACCCATCGCTTGCCAAATTTATTTGGCTGAAAGCGCACTAAGTGGTTATTTTTGTTTACCATGTATCGTATTCGCCAGTACAAAAAATGTGTGGAATGACACTGAATATGTAGATTTCTCCAATACCGATAGACATTGAAGAAGAAGGCAGATTACATTCGAAATATCAATATCCGGAAAGAAATTAATATACATGAAAAATTGACGAAGCTGCTGTACAGGCTAGGTAATATCATTAGCGTGTAAGGAATAAACATTGTGGCAACAAATACAATAAAAATAAAACCAAAAGAGCCAGCAGGCAAAAATAATAAAGCCGCTAGACTTTAAACTTTCTTTGTTTATTAAACATTAAGTTAGACTAACCTATAATAAAAAATATTTTCAATTGATTCCTGATTTTTCGTTTGGCTGTAATGTTTACTTCTAAGAGTATGTAACTGCCTACCCTGCGTGAAGAGCTTATGCACGCCGCTGTATATATATATATATATATATATATATATATATATATATATATATATATATATATATATATATATATATATATATATATTTATATATATTTATATATATATATATATATATATATATATATATATATATATATATATATATTTATATATATTTATATATATATATATATATATATATATATATATATATATATATATATATATATATATATATATTTATATATATATATATATATCGGTTTTAATACTAATGTTCTTCGAACTTTAGTAAAAAGAAAAAAAAACCACAAAAATTTACATCTATCTGGGTACACCGCCATTGAGCTAGCTGTGCAGATCTGCGCCGCGATTTCCCAGTGCTATTTACAATGCCGCGTGCCAGAAGAATCTAATCTTCCACCACGAAACCGCAATGCAACTAGATTTTGGAATATTGCGAACCAGTCCACTGCAAATGAACAAGAAATCGGGCGAAAAGGGCGCCCCGTTGATATGGGCTGACTTCCTGCTTCACAAACACCAAAGCAAAGAGAGCTAGTGCATCAAATGGCTCAATTGGCAATGAGAAATCGTCGAGCTTATCGCACAGATCAACAGCGTGATAATCTTCACAAAAATATTTTTTTTGATATCACAAGGTGCTTCAATGAATGTAATCGACCCGAGTGCAACCCATCCAGCAAATAGTTCAACAGAAAGTAGTGCAACCATGCTGCGCGATCCATTTAGATTTGCCGGGTCAGCTAGTTTTAAATAAAACTAAACTATTGATTAAATGATATTGATAGGAAAAACGAAATTTTCATCAATATCTGGTATCGTATATTTTCTGATCTAGCCTTTGAAGCTGACGCATTGTGCATATTCGAAGCAATTCAATCATAACTGCTTTTAGTCAATGTAAATTACCATATGAAATACGTTGTTTAAAAATAGCTTTAACCATTTTCTGTGTGATTGAGTACACTTTGCGAAAAATCTGCAGTCATGCATGAATTTCAAATGGCTTCATTAAGGTAATCAATGCTACAGTTATCAATGACTTTAATTTCTATGTGTTCGAATTCTTTGCACAATCGATAATCAGGTTCTTCTCTGTATTTCCCTCTGAAATTGTTCACTTTTACATTTTAAGGTATCGTCGAGAAGGCAATTGAATAGTGGTGTAATTATCTCGATTTAAAAAAATCTCTGTGGTCGTATCAGTTGGCTAAACAGTGCAATTTTTCGCAAACTATTTGGTTTATGGCTGTTGTTGGCTTCGACAATTTGAATTGCTAGTAAATTTGAAAATTTTCAGAATTTTCTTTCAGTAGAAAAAGAATCCGTTTTGCTCCGAGCAGTCGAGCAACGAAATCGATTTGAATCGATGTCGTCGCTACTATCATATTTCGACTCTTTGGTCGCTGCTTCGACATGGCCACTTCCATTTCAAAGTGCATGACCGATTTCGGTGCGTTACTTCACTCAACGCTTGTGACGCTCTCTTCGATCCGTCTTGTCCGTACCCTAAAGCACTCCGCACACGGGTTGTTAGCAATGCGATGCGTGAGAGATGCGTTTGACACTTGTGAAGCTTGCGAGAAAACGATTGTCGTTATCCTCGTTTCATGTCCGCACACGGGTCGTCAAGAAAACGTCAGTATGCTTCGTAAAATTATACAATTCGGGGCTTTTCCTACTTCCCCCACGAATTGTACGTTGCCATCATCCATCGCACTTGCAAAAACCACTAATCATTCGGTTTGAGGCCTGCAATGCACAACGCTTGAGACGCACTCAAAATGAAACGACTACGCTTCTCGCTCTTCACGATTGAGTAACGCTCCGTTAGCGGTCACCTATTGATTTATCTAGGTTGTGTCGACCAAGCGTAGAAATATCGCATCTACGGCGATAGCTCAACGAACCGTGTGCGGATTGCCTAAAGCGGCTGAAGTGTGTTTGAAACTTAAACTTACCCAGTATCATCCTTAAATAAATTTTTCAGTGAAATAAGGCCCGATCAATTTTAAAAAAATAAAGCATCATTGAAAATATTGATAGAAAATATCGATTACAAATATATTGATAAATACTACTAACAAAGGTATAAAATATTGAAACGAAGGATATATTCAACTACGATAGAACCAAAGGCAATTTCACAAGTGATAAAGAATAAAGAGAAAAGGATATTCTTGAGTTGTATTTAATTCAATTGCGAATGTAGGCTTATGTGAAATCAACCAATGATTGCGCTGTGTATTAAACTAAGATGTAAAATCATTGAAAATAAAAATAAACTTATTCCTGTGGCATAAAAAATGGTTTACTAGAAACCAAACTCAAACGTAGAATTAATTTTTTTTTCATGTTTTTGTTTCGGAAAATGAGGTTTATGTTCAAATTAAATTCAATGCAAACATGACTTTCTAAACTATCAATCTAACAATATCAATTGAATTTTCTGCAATGTCTTTGAAGAATTAAATTGGCATAAAAACTTAAGGCGGTTGTCCAATTTCCCAATGGTTCTTGATCGTAAAAATTCCATTCCATTCCTAAAATTGTATTGGGTTTGAAATAAGAGCCGATTGGTAAGTAGCGCGCAATAGTGAAATTTCTAATATAAAATCGGGTTGGCATTAGAGGCGCGATCAGTGTGATATTGGTGAAAGTCGTCCGAATATTGTATATCGCCTGCAGATAAAGATTACGTCTAGCCATTCGCTCCAGCTCAGAGAAACGAAACGATATTTTAAACAAAACTTCTTTTAGCCCATTGAAGTCCCATAGATGAAATTCTACTTTGGCAGATGGGTTCTTAATTAGGCGTAGAATATCCACATCGAAATCGACTTTGTTTGGCGTATAGACTGGAATATGCATGTGAATAATGTCAGTTTGACCAAAACGGAAACACGTATATTCTGCACGGAAGCATGCCTGGGGAGAGAAAATTAGGAATGTGTTATTATTAAAGACAAATTAATGTTTAATATATGCTAAAGTTTTCTGTTTTTCACTTAATTTTCTCCTAAAAAATGCAAGCAAGCATTGATATATTTACTGCATGTGTCTCCGATGTTGCGAGAATTCCCCAAATTACACAGTATATGAAAATTCTCTCACACGCGACCATATTCAACGAGTCTAACTACAAGTATCGCTGCACGTTTAGAGGTTTCGTGGCAATGATCGATCAAATCATGTACACAATTATTATCAGCAATGATTGTTGCGTTAAACTAACGAATTTGGGATGAAGTTTCATTAGCGTTTTAAATAAACTGATCGTTGAATGCATTACCTACTTGATAATTATCATTGATAATGGAACATACTTTAAAGTTTTTTTTTAAAGTGCTGATTCGTGCACTTGCAAAATTTTTTATCATGGGTCAATTGACACATCAAGTATTAATGTACGTTTTTCCATTTTTCTCATATTTGATACAGCTGAGCAAACATAAAAATCATTTCTACATTTCAGTGCGCTGCCAATATTTTTGTAGCATTATTCTACTATCTATCTAAAATAATTACCATATAGGCTTCGTCATATGACATATAAGAGCTCAAAACAAAGATATTTAAGAAAATGAAACAAGCTTTTACATATTAGAAATTTAGTGAAGTAATTAAACTATAAAAATGACATCTGTAAATAGGACAAATCGAAAGACCCAACGGAAATTGCTGTAATGCATTCTGGACAGAGTTTTTGAAGCAAACACTCTTATTAATGAAAATTTTATCTGCTTGCAAGGGGTTTTCCAAAAGTCCATGACTGGCCAATAAACATCTCTCGCAGAAATAAAGGGAAAAGAACTTGCGATCATACATCTGCTATGGGTATTGTGCTATATAAAATGGAAAGATGAAAATCTCGGAGCATTTCAAATCAGCACAGGTAAGTAAAATAGAGTGAAAGCCAGCGCCTGTTAGATATACGTCAAAGTATAAGGGCTACAATTTTGTGTGTGTATTTTCACTACTGTAAGTAAGGATGTTCGAAGGTTAAAAACCTTGACTAACGGTGGCTTATACAGGTAGCAGGTAATAACACACAAAATGTTAACCTTTATACTTTGACGTAAGTCTGCCAGGCGCTGGCTCTTAGTCTACTTACATCTACCTTCGTCTCATTCTACTCCTACAGCTTTTATTAGCCACTTAGAAATTACACGTGACGAAATACGTAAAGCTATTTCGGAACTCGACTGCAACAAAGGTCCAGGGCCAGATCATTTTCCTCCAACTTTCTTGCGCAAATGTGTAGAGCAGCTTATAACTCCCTTTCATATTTTTTTCAACAGATCACATTCGTCTGGAGTTTTTCCATCCTGTTGGAAACTTTCATATGTCATGCCCATCTTCAAAAATGGGCAAAGACGCTGTATAGGTAATTATAGAGGCATTGCCATCTTATATTCTATTCCGAAACTTTTTGAAAAAATTGTCTACGATAAACTTTCTCCACTTGTTGACTCCCGTCTGAACGAGCAACAACATGGTCGCTCAACTACCACACATTTGACAGTCCTAATCTCATACGTCCTGCGTAAAATGGAAAAAGGATACCAAATTGACGCAGTCTATACAGACTTTAGTAAAGCTTTTCACACAGTTGACCACCCTACCTTAATTCTAAAGTTACTGAAATTCGGACTTGGTGGATCTTTGCTTAGCTGGCTGACTTCTAACGTTGGAAATCGAACTCAGCTGGTAAAATTTCAAGGACTATTATCGAAAAATTATTCTGCTTCCCCTGGTGTACCACAAGGTAGCCATTTTGGCCCAGTTCTCTTTAATATATTTATTTCTGACCTATCTGACGTCCTATCAAATATACCTCATCTACTTTATGCCGACGATCTCAAAGTCTATCATATCATTAAATCTAAATCCGATGCACTCTTTCTCCAATCCAAACTTGATTCACTTGATCATTGGTGCAATGAAAACAAGCTCTCTCTCTCAACATTGTTAAGTGCCAAGTTATAAGTTTCTCCCGAAAATGCACCGTCTCACATAACACATACTTCCTCAGGAATAATTTGTTAGCTCGAGTTGATGACGTTGTCGACCTTGGTGTTGTCTTGGATGAGTGACTCCGCTTCACCTTGCATTATGAAAAAATACTTTCCCGTGCAAAGAAACAGCTAGGCTTCATCAAAAGACGTGCCAAGGAATTTCGTAACCTGTGGGTCACAAGATCCTTATACATCTCACTTGTACGCCCCATTCTCGAATATGCTTCCATTTACTGGAATCCGGCTTTTGAAGCCCACAGTAGCAGACTCGAGTCCATACAAGAGAAATTCTTACTTTTCGCATTGAGAGAACTATACAGCCCTTGCGATTTTAATACCCTTCCTCATTATGATTTTCGACTGGGTCATCTAAACTTATTAACACTTCCATCTAGAAAAAAGATGCTTTCAGCCTGCTTCACATTCGACGTCATTAAAGGCGTCATCAAAGTTGAGTTCCTGGATAGCAAAATAGTTTTGAATAACCCTGTAAGAAACACCATATCCTCTCGTTTACTTAAGGAATATGCACACTCAGCTAATGAGCCGATAAATAGATGCTGCAGGATATTCAGTAGCATAAGTAATCTGTATTCTCCAACAGTCTCAAAATTATCCTTCAAATCCTCCCTGTTCCAAACCATCCGCAACCCTTTATCCTAAGCTATATGTTCAATGTTTTATTTATTTGTTATTTATTAATTTGTTATTGATATATCTTGTTAATTATTTTATTTAATTTTTCGTTTGATTTCTATATACTCGTAATTTCCAATTTTGTTTTTTTTTACTGTTGATGTTACTTGATTCTTCCGTCTTTTGCCCAGAAAATCGGTTTGAGGAGTGCATCAAGAATGCAAGTGTGGGAAGGCCCGATGACGGAAATGCGAGAATACGATGTCGGACTTTCCAAAAAGTTCTTTTTATAAAGCTATAAAACAGGAAGCTCAAACTTGCCAACCTAAGATATGCAATTTTAAAAGTAAATAAACAGGCTATGAATCGGCAATGATTCCACGCATCAAGGCGGCTTTAGATATGCGGTGTTTGTCAAACACCTCCTATTCGCCAAATACCGAACACCTAGTCAAGTCATTTGGCTTGGTGATTGCGAAATGACAAGCACATTGAATTAGACATTCGGGCATTGCCGAATGTTTGCCAAAACTGGAACATGTACGAGCTGCTCGTCGTTGTTCACTCCCGCCATTTTCTTGTAAAAAATTACGAAATAGTCGCTGCATCTCTGAGTAAATAATTAAATAAATTTATGTCATTTAATATGGATTTGACATACGCAGAAAAAGTAGCTGCATATGTAGTGGTAACTTGTGCTGGGCTAACTTTGCAAAATGCAAACAATAGAAGAAATAGAAGGTGGTGAATGACGAGTGTTAACAAAAGTAGAACAGTGTAAGTATCCAACATTTCAAAAAGGTGCCTACTCATTAATACAGGCTCATTAATTGTCAAAATTAGTGAAAATTGTGTACTGTATATTATAAAATATACTTTTTTGAAGGTACAATGCAACAAACTTACTTGTGGACTTATTGAGAGAACCAAGTGGACAGTTCGAAAATGTTTGCAGGATGTCTTCCGCAGACTTCCACTACCTTCTTGAAAAAGTTGATACAATGATTGCTAAAAAAGATACAAAGTTTAGAAAAGCAATTCTATTATTAATTATTCATGAAAAGTACGATAACTTTCTAATTGCATTTCCTGAAAATAGTGATAATAAAGTCATGCTAAGCGGTGATACATTATCGCCATAAAAATATTCGACCTTCAAAACAACATTACGCAAAAAATATGTTGGTTACCGTGCCACATTTGAAAATTTTTACTCGCGCCACACACTTTGACACGTTTCAGTATTTATCAACAACCGCAACAAATACCGAATGTCTAAATCCGAACAAACCCAAACACACTCCTCGTCTACTTTGATTTGGTTGAAAGTTCCACAGACTACGGGAATATCGAGCACCCGAATGTTTGTGCTTGGCAAGCACTAGGCGAGCAACCCAACCACACATGCGAAGTTTGCCAAACTAGGTGCTCGGTATTTGACAAACACCGCATATCTAAAGCCGCCTTTACGCGAAAAACTTACCGAATATATGCGTTGGGGAGCTACTGCCTCAAATATTCCCTTTGATTTCTCCGGTGCCTAAGTTCTACGAGCTTTTGGTTTTAACTTGTCAAATACGCGTGCACATGTCCTACTATCTCTATCTTCTGGTTCAAATTTGCCCATAGTCTCATAATTTTCCTACACTACTACTAATGCTCAGATTCAGACAAATAGCTTCAATTCTTACTGCTGTTTTCATTTCCTTATATGTATCTCTCTCTTCTGAGTCTGAAAGCTATTTTACATAACAATCGAGCTATTTTGCGTGAGTTAAGGCATGTCGCGGCAGGGAGCTGAATTCTTATTTCAGTTTTAAGGCTAGGTCGTTTTCGAATTAGTTTAGCAAGAAAATGCTGTCACTGGCTGCTTAAACTAAAACGTATATGACAGACACAAAACTTGTATTGTAGTCATCAACATCTTTTCTTGTGTGTTTACGATTGCAAAGTGAACACGATTCAGCAAAATAATCGTCAATGTCAAAAATATACTAAAAGAACACTCCAAAACACCAAAACTGAACCTGAAAATAATGAACATGTTCATTCTTCACTTTTAGTATCTGAAAGCTCATTTTGGCCGAATTTTCAGTTTTAGCTAAAGCTTAGTACTGCCTTCGATTTCACGTGAAATTTTCATACAAAATTTCACGTGAAATCTGATTCGGCGAAAATTTAGGTCGAAAATAAGTAAGATTTGTATTCAGTTCTTAGCATGAAAAGTTGCTTTGAAGTTGTTTTCGCTTTGCAAATGCAGATGACATTGACAGATGTCTCCAATCATTTCACGCCAATTTAGTATGTGCAGCTCTTTCTTTCTAGCTAAAAAGTGACATTTGGTGCATCAATTTGAAAATTGAATTGTGCAAATGTCTTTCCAATAAGAAAATCGATCTGCTTTTGACCAGATAATGGAGACATGTCAAAATTTAACTTCACGGTTTACTCAGTACCAGCCTTAAAGCTTTAACTTTTAGCAATCTACTGCAGCAGCTGTGAAGTAATACTCTGACCAGTGCTGCCATTTAATTTTTTTGGAATAATGCTAAACTCAATTATTTAATGCTAAATAATGCTAAATCCTGTAAAATAATAATGCTTAGTAATGCTTTCTTGTTGGAAAAAAATAAAGATACATTTATATAATTGGAGTGTTCCATTTTTGCTAATTAGTACTTCCAAGTACTTGGGAGTAGATCGTAAATGGAACGCCATCTTCGTTCATCCGAGCAAATTCTTACCTGTCAAATTGTATGCAGTTTTCAAATTTAAAACAGTAGAAAATAAAGAGAGAAAACAACTAGTATAAACTACAACAATCGCTAGAAAATATAAAAGCAACTAACAGAAAACTACCTCTTCTAACTTTGTACACATTATGAGGCCTATTTCTAATTTCCTTACTACGAAAACATTCAACATAACCAAGAAAAGATATCCACCTCATGGCCAAAAATAGCGTAGCTACTCATGAACTACCTATATTTTTCAAAATATCAATTGAAGAAAAAGTATTAGTGTCGGTTGAGAAAAATGTTTCTCCATCGTTATCCGTGCGACTGCTTGCATTTGAGCCCGAACAAACCAATTGGTTCACATTATTCAGGAAATATAATACATATTTAGAATGCATTTGGTAAACTTGAATTTAGGGCTCCTGGGAGTCTGAAGTGGATGGGACCACATAGTTAATTTTTAGCATTATCACGATTTAATGGAACGAGAAACCTAAATTTACCATTTTTAATGCAATCCAAAATTGCCTTAATATTGGAATATCTAACTTTGCATTTTAATTCACTTAATATTTCGCTTTTTCTGCAACATTAATGGCACTTGTCACTAGCACTGGGATTTCCTGGGATTCGTAGACAAAGAATATAAGATCGACTATATATCCATTGTTATCTTGAAAGCACAAACGTGTATTACTAGTTCTAATATACTTTTGGTCTGCAGCGAAATTATTGGCAGCAGGTGGGATTGCAGCAAGGATTGATCGGTCGACAATAGTTTCGTTTGCTGAGGGTAGGCTTACAGTTGACATTTTCAAAATACTCTAGCCTAAAGCGCATATTTGTTGAAATGAGGCAGGATTTCATCATGTTTTCAAATGTTAGGTATGTTTGCGAACTCTATGCATTGCCATGAAGTGGTTTTTGTACGCTGCTTGACTGAGCACTGAAATCTTTTATGAAAGAGCATGATATATCAGTTGAATCTGAGCTAGTGCTAGATCCTGAAGTGTCAAACGGTGTGGCGCGAATGCATATTTTCACAATGCGCCGCAAGGAAAATATTTTTCGCGCAATGTTATTATGAAAGTTGAATATTTGTGTGGAGATACTTTATTACTGCTTAAAGATAACTTTATAATTACTATCGTTATTTCAAAATCAGGCAACTGTTACTTCTGGGGCTCACTTCTAAAGAAATTCCAGGAGAGCGTCTTTGTACTTTTCATGAATTTTCCCCACCACATGATTCAAACAGTTTCAGTCCATAACCACAACTGAAAGCACAATGTGATGAGGATGGGAAAGATTGGAAAAAGAGGAGTGCCAGATTATTCCGAAATCTAAATTTAAATGCTAAAAATAATGCTAGATGCTATCTCCGAATTTGTAATGCCGTTTTGGAAAAAATATAAAATAAATCTAGCATTCAAAATGCTAAAATGGCAGCACTGACTCTGACCCATTTCGAAATTGAGTTAATTCAGTTTAAGTTTTTAGCTTCAGGTCCCATCCGCAGCGTACCTTAGGTACTTTCCTAAATTTAGCATTAGCTAGATTTAAGTAGGATTTCTAGTGTATGAGTTGGAGGAGAGGCAACTGGCGCCTCCAAGCACTAAAGTCAAATAATGACCAATTGCATTTATACTCCAGCATTAGATTGCTCAAACTTTTAATAAAGTTAATTGATAGCTAAATGTTTTGAGAAAAAAAGTTTCTTGAAATTGTTATCAAAATTGCAACAGCTGCAAATATACGAATAAGCAGACAGATCTATATGAAACTTCACACTTGTTCATAAAAAAGTAGTACTACATCGGGAAAGATAAAACGACAAACCTAACAGCATTATCGCGTATTGAACGACAAAACTTATTGAACAATCTGATACGATTTGAAAGAAAGCAGAAATTTTTCAAGTAAGTACAACTATGTTGAAAGAAGATATACAGTAGCTAATATATTGTTTCAATGATGAAACGACGAAAAAAGTTTCGCGTTGATTGCGTAACATCGCCCCTGTCAAACGCTCTTTATGCTTTTGTGACAAACTCAGAATCATTACAAGTAAGCGGTGCTGAAATTTCAGAGGCAGATTATGCTTATTGATGAAATAGAATTGATTCTACAAAGCTCAACAATATAATTTATCTTAAAAATATTTTTTTGTACATCAATCAAATATGGTGCTAGCATTTCTCTGAGCAAAATTTGCTAAGGTGCCCTGCCATTGCCACAAAAATGACCTGCTCGTTTTTCAAACCAACCAATCTGAATTCGAATTGATCCCATGGATGCACCTAAAATTTTCAGAGTAGACAGATTTTGAGTATTATTACCCGCAAAATGTTCAACATTTGAAGAAAGTTATCTAGAGTCTACATTGGGCATGAGCTCTGCCATATGCGATGGCAATGACGCCGCGTCCACATTGGCCATGGGAGATGGCATAACATTCGACTTGCCATGGAAATGGAAAATGTAGACGATACATGGCATACCATATTTGATGGCATACCATAAATGTCAAACCATATGGCAAGACATTTGCATGGCCATGAGTATGGCCATATTCTGACAGTTGCTCATTTTCAAAATGGCGACGTAGAGGGAAATAGTGCTACGAATACAAAATGAATACAAAAAAAAAGATTGCTTATGGAATTATATGTTTGCCTCTGCCTCAATTTACGCCTTTCCTCATATTCCGCTTCCTCTAACCTTTGCAGTGCTTTCAAACACCATATAGCGCGCACATGTTCACTGCTGAGCGACATTTTCAAAATGATATGGTATGACATGCCGTTGCCCAGGCACCGGATGACATGCCATAAACTGACATTCGTTGCCATCGCATATGGCAGAGCTCATGGACAATGTAGACTCTAGGTGAATGTCAGTTTATGGCATGTTATCTGGTGCCTGGGCAACGGCATGTCATGCCATATCATTTTGAAAATGTCGCTCAGCAGTGAACATGTGCGCGCTATAAGGTGTTTGAAAGCACTGCAAAGGTTAGAGGAAGCGGAATGTGAGGAAAGGCGTAAATTGAGGAAGAGGCAAACATTTAATTTCATAAGCAATCTTTTTTTTGTATTCGTTTAGGATTCGTAACACTATTTCCCTCGACATCGCCATTTTGAAAATGAACAACTGTCAGAATATGGCCATGCTCATGGCCATGCAAATGTCTTGACATATGGCTCGACAATTATGGCATGCCATCATATATGGCATGCCATATACCGTCTACATTTTCCATTTCCATGGCAAGTCGAATGTCATGCCATCTCCCATGGCCAATGTGGACGAGGCGTAAGACTTGTTTTGCTTATATTCATGCGAAAATTTGACGAATACATAATATTGTATCAAACTGAAAAACTTGTCTAATCTAGAGTCTACATTGGCCATGAGCTCTGCCATATGCGATGGCGACGAATGTCAGTTTCTGGCATGTCATCTGGTGCCTGGGCAACGGCATGTCATGCCATATCATTTTGAAAATGTCGCTCAGCAGTGAACATGTGCGCGCTATAAGGTGTTTGAAAGCACTGCAAAGGTTAGAGGAAGCGGAATGTGAGGAAAGGCGTAAATTGAGGAATAGGCAAACATTTAATTTCATAAGCAATCTTTTTTTTTGTATTCGTTTAGGATTCGTAACACTATTTCCCTCGACATCGCCATTTTGAAAATGAACAACTGTCAGAATATGGCCATGCTCATGGCCATGCAAATGTCTTGACATATGGCTCGACAATTATGGCATGCCATCATATATGGCATGCCATATACCGTCTACATTTTCCATTTCCATGGCAAGTCGAATGTCATGCCATCTCCCATGGCCAATGTGGACGAGGCGTAAGACTTGTTTTGCTTATATTCATGCGAAAATTTGACGAATACATAATATTGTATCAAACTGAAAAACTTGTCTAATCTAGAGTCTACATTGGCCATGAGCTCTGCCATATGCGATGGCGACGAATGTCAGTTTCTGGCATGTCATCTGGTGCCTGGGCAACGGCATGTCATGCCATATCATTTTGAAAATGTCGCTCAGCAGTGAACATGTGCGCGCTATAAGGTGTTTGAAAGCACTGCAAAGGTTAGAGGAAGCGGAATGTGAGGAAAGGCGTAAATTGAGGAAGAGGCAAACATTTAATTTCATAAGCAATCTTTTTTTTTGTATTCGTTTAGGATTCGTAACACTATTTCCCTCGACATCGCCATTTTGAAAATGAACAACTGTCAGAATATGGCCATGCTCATGGCCATGCAAATGTCTTGACATATGGCTCGACAATTATGGCATGCCATCATATATGGCATGCCATATACCGTCTACATTTTCCATTTCCATGGCAAGTCGAATGTCATGCCATCTCCCATGGCCAATGTGGACGAGGCGTAAGACTTGTTTTGCTTATATTCATGCGAAAATTTGACGAATACATAATATTGTATCAAACTGAAAAACTTGTCTAATCTAGAGTCTACATTGGCCATGAGCTCTGCCATATGCGATGGCGACGAATGTCAGTTTCTGGCATGTCATCTGGTGCCTGGGCAACGGCATGTCATGCCATATCATTTTGAAAATGTCGCTCAGCAGTGAACATGTGCGCGCTATATGGTGTTTGAAAGCACTGCAAAGTTTAGAGGAAGCGGAATATGAGGAAAGGCGTAAATTGAGGCAGAGGCGAACATATAATTCCATAAGCAATCTTTTTTTTGTATTCATTTAGTATTCGTAGCACTATTTCCCTCGACGTCACCATTTTGAAAATGAGCAACTGTCAGAATATGGCCATATTCATGGCCATGCAAATGTCTTGCCATATGGCTTGACATTTATGGTATGCCATCAAATATGGTATGCCATGTATCGTCTACATTTTCCATTTCCATGGCAAGTCGAATGTTATGCCATCTCCCATGGCCAATGTGGACGCGGCGTAATGCTTGCAAACCTTTCAGGAATCAAATGTACCAAAAACAAATGTAGTTTTTGAAGTTATACTTCTTTTGGCTCGTTGTGTAGGGATTAAAAAGCATGGGTGAAAATCGCTCTGATCCGTCAGATTTTTTTGAAACGCTCTGAAAGAGAAGGAAGACGGAGAGAGAAAAGGGGCGACTAGGCTTGGGATAAAATCGCTCGGATCCGTCAGATGTTTGTGAAACGCTCTTATATATTACAATGCTCACATTATTGGATGGCTACAAAATGATATTTCAGAAGCATTACGCAAAGACTATGACAAGGCTATCAGACTTATAGATTGTTTGATATCGGTTTCGGACTTTGAAGCATCGGGTAACATCAAATTACAGACTCATAGTCATACTTTCACATGTTTCAAGAAGATCGCGCCCAATAATAGGTTAATCACAATACAGCGTTTTTCGCTGCGGCAAACGCAGTGGGCTGCGGGAAGTGCTGTCAAAAAATTAGAATGCACTGTTTTGTATGGGAACGCGCACAATGGCTGCGGCGGAATTTGCGGCAGCGGCGAAATTTGCCAAATTTCTAATTTTGCCGCACCGCTAGCGGTGATACCTACCATAGGTTGGCATCACCACTAGGTTGAATTAACTCTGTTTGAATTAGGTTGAATGGTCTGGTGGAATAGACAAGCGATGGCTGATGAGTATTGTGATAAGCCAACCTAATCCTCGTACAACAGGATTTAGCAATACAAAAGAAAAAAAAAATGATTTTGGTTGGTGCCTTGGTTGCATTGACAGCGACATTTTCGCTGCATTGTGATTCACCAAATTCAACTGCGGCATTCACGCCTCCCCCTGTGAAACGCTGCGTTTGCCGCAGCGGAAAACGCTGTATTGTGATTAACCTATAAAGCTCAAGAATACAGATTCGACGCTCCATTTTTGCCTTCAAAAGAAACAATAATTTTGACGCCGATGAAAGATGATGAGGTTGTCTATAAAAAAAGTATACTGTCATAAGAAAAAATTTAGAAATGAATGATTATGTAAACATTGATAATTTTTATGAGAAGAACGATATTGCATCCGATGAAGAATATATTAATATAATTAGAGCCGGCATTAAACGACCAAGAGTTTTCTTGAGACGTCAACCGTGCGAAAAATGGCACAATCCTTTTAATCCATTTCTTTTTAGTGTAGTAAAATCAAATACAGATTTCGAATTCATCACGGAAGAATACTCGTGTGCAGCTTATGTTGTTGAATATTTTACTAAAACAAACAGAAGTATCAGTCATTTACAAAGAAAAATTGTTGAAGTTATGGTTGAACATCCAGAGTTTGATATTATTCAAGTAACTAAAAATATTAGTATTGATCTATTAAATAATACTGAAATGACCAGTCAAGAAGCTGCATGGTATTTACTGAGAGAACCGATGTCTGAAACGTCAGTGGTTATTGTTTATATTCCTAATGTTTGGCCAATCGAGCGGAATCGGATAAAGATAACTATGAAAGAGCTAAATAACCTTGATGACGATAGCACTGACATCTGGACGGAAAATTGGTTTGACAAATATGAGAAAAGGCCTGATTATTTAGAACAAGTTACTTTGGCTCAATTTGTGGCTAAATATTACAAGAACAATAAAGGTGAATACGTAGAAAGAGACGAACCAAGAATTATACGCTATAGAAACTATGACATGGCGGAAGATTATAATGAATACCGAAGAGAAATGGTAACTTTGCACCTGCCATTTCGCAATGAAGAAAGAGAAATTTAAACGGATTTGAAATTTAATGAAATATATGACCGTTATCAATTGCAAATACTACACAATAGAAAACAATTTGAATCAAACATGAATATCGGTAAGGTTATGAAAATTTGTCGTGATTTAAGTGGTTTATGTCGTTATGTCGTGTTTATAAAGCCAAAGAAGTATAACTTCAATCGGTCAGTCCCCAAGGACTGCCATGTCTTTTTTGCATCAAAAGTATACTAATTCCATCCAGGCTGAAAACGACCTATTGTTAAGTTTCGTATTGATCCGATAAGAGCAACGGAAGCAAAAAGCGCAGAAATATATTTGTGTTACCGCCCACACAAATTTAAAGTTTAGCAATTTCAAATATAAATTACCCATTCTCATTCAAGGGTAGTTTTTGTTTTAGAATTTAATGGTAGTATTTTTAGTACAAAAATATCTTTGATTGCCGGTGCTAGGACCATATGCTTAATTTTACAATGAAAAAAAATAAAATTCTGCTGACAGTAAGTGTGTCTGTGTGTGAATTTCGTTTCATATGGATGACTTTGTCAAATTTTATAGGGCATTACGCTTTTATTTTTTTTATAGGGCATTACGCTATTATTCCAAGATAGCGCCACAGAGACTTAGTTGTTAGCATGTTCATTAAAATTTTATCAGACCTGGTCTCTCTCGAACTCAATATACTCTGTGAAATTTTTTCTGTGCCTCTATTTTTTTCTATAAGGGCGTCATAGGCCATTTGGTAAAGGTTCACCATTCTTCTCCGATGAGTAATACTCGTACTGAAATTTTCAATTCGAAAATTTGATTGACTATAAAATTTACCAATTGTATGCATTTTACCCCTGAAAGCTAACATTTTTAAAGCGATTCGATGTTTCGAAGGTTTTCCGTTTAGGTGCTGCGTAAGTTCTAGAAATGCTTGTTCTTTCGTGAAAAACAACATCGATTATTCTCATAACTAAACTATGTCCTGGGAATTCGATAATGATCTGATAGCTCTGTGAAAGGTTGTGGCAATTCGAAATGTTCTTTGCCTACTTTTGGGCATTTAGCATCTATAAGAGGTGAAAATTTCCCGCAAGTTATCACAACCAATGGAGAATTTATCAATTCTCATCACCTCGTACTTGCTTTTCCCTGACCTCTTCCTTTCAAAAATATGTGGGTTTGCCAAAAATGCAAAAATTTCGAAAGAGATAAATATTTTGATATTTGAGTTTGATTTTTTTTTTGGCTCGCAAACAGATATATTTTTGTAATTATTTGGCAGTTTTTCAGTCTGGCTACTTTGAGCTACAATTGAACATTGTCTGCTATTCAATAATCTTCAGCTTTTCATAATTATAATTAAAATCTCATAGTGATAATCCAAAATTTCGAAACTATCGACTTATACTCACTTTAGCTGTTAAAATTTACAGGACTTTCTTTGAGAGATATTGTTTTGCATATTAAATAAATAATTCAATTACTCTTTTGATTTGAGAATAAAACATCCGAAATCATTTAATAAAATATTACAAATTTTTAAAATGTTCCGAAAATTTCGACTTGATTTCAAAAACTAAGCTTGAATTGGTAATCCTGCAATTAATCTTGGAATTTCCTCCATCGTATTATGTTCCTTTTCGTATATCTTTTCGTAATTTGTATCATTTAAACAAACCTTCAATGTTTTCTACACTAAAATATTTGATTAAGCAAATACTTTTGTATTCTGTCTTGCTATGAATAATAATCCACTTTGAAGCAAACGTACCGCACGCCACCCTCTACACAAAAACCGTTCAAAGTACTCAATTCTCTTAAGCACTGTAGAACTAGCAATTACTTAATGCTTCATCCGTTAAAAATTTTGTATTCCAGTGATTCCCTTGTACACTAAATTCACCGATTTCTCTTGCTTTCCTTCAAATCATCGCACGTCCGTTTTGTTTGTACAAAGCTTGGACAGCGACATTAAGTGCTTTTTTAATCAAGCTATTGCCTATCTATCATAAAAAACGATAGCTTCGAAGTTTCCATCGAGTCGTGTCGTAACGGGCAATTCTCTGAGCAGGAATAATGATTTACTTCTTCTTTCGCAGTCTCTGCGGCGTTAAGTCTGCCAAGGATTGAATGCAGATAGACTCCAGGCTATGGGCAACTAACCAAACATTATGGTAACTGAATATGCTCGAATAGTATCATTTCGAACTATTGTTACGAATATGTATTCAACTACTGGAGACAGTTAGGGGATGCCACACGATGGTCAAGTCCTATTGAACAATAGGCACAGCCGTTAATGTCCTCGGGGCATCATCAATGAGATTATTTCTGTTTATACGCTGATAATGTTGACTGAGCAAAATCAACAGCAATCCGGATATTTCATTTAATCTCATGTTGGCGTGGTCGTTGTCTCAGAATAAAAGCACGAAATGCCGACCTCATATAATAGCGTCCAAGGAACCGAACGAATAGGGGAAAATAAGAAGAAGTTCGTCATGGTACAGGGCTAACGAGATAATGTTGTTTTTCTGTGGCCCCCGGGAAAGGTTGCTGACCAGATGTGTGTTGAACTTTAATCAGACCTTCCCGCCCGATTTTTTGTCGCTTCTGAAAAAATTAAACGAGCTCCAAGCTTGAGTCTTGGGCGAAATTTTCTTGTGCCAGGTTATCAAAGAGTGCCGTAGTTGCGTCAATGGACCTAAAGATTAAGAAGTTCTTTGTTTTTGTTCGCACGTTTCAAAAAAGGGCAAATAGCGTCCCTTGGATGAAATCTGATGGTGTGGATTTCATTTAATTCTTTTAAGAAAATGCTTGGGTGTTGTCAACTGTCGGAAAAGAAAGTTAATTGTCTGTGATGTACATTAAAAATTTAATGAGGATTTGGTCAGATGTTTGTTGAGGAACTTGTTCAAAGTTGATAATGTTTGAGTGTTTTATTTTAGGTAGGAAATTGGCAATTTTTAATTATATTGAGATTTCAAAAGCATCGGGACAAGTAACATAATTGGGATTACTTTTAGGTTGTGTTGTTCAATTTTTTAGTATACGTTTATGGCAGCAGAATGTTGCCACAAAGACTAAGATTTATTGAGATTTATTGTCTGAGATTTATTGTCTAAACTGATGATCGAATTCAATTAAGATTAATCTCTTTGTAGATATCTATTGTCAGAGTAGAGATCAGAATAGAAACACTATGTGACTTGAAATTATCTAGGAAAATGAAAAGAATACATGGTTCTAAACCAGAAGATGTGAAACAGGCTGCTGTTTTAATCCATAAAACTCTCTGATTTCTAACACCATACGTCTCTGTTTTAACTGAATACTTGAAAATCAATTGACGGTTTATCCAGCCCATATTGCGAATTTTTTTTTTGCGTGGCGCGGTGTATGCCAGTGGCGTGGCGTTTATGGAAGCAAGGGAAGCATTGCTTCCCTTACATTTGGCTGACATGAATTTTAAATCAATTGTTTTTTTCGAAACCGTGAAATAATCGCGTATAAGCATTTATTAAAAAAAATTCTCAAATCAAATTGTGAATATCTCACACAGTTGATGTGGTAACACCACAGAATGAAAATAAAGAAAGAACAACCACGACTTGGAAGCAATGTGAAAATTGCCTCTACGAGCGTTTATTTGACCCCATATAGACTATACTGTGACGTCATTAAAAAAAATGTGTGTATACCATCTGTTTGAAAGCAATGAAGATGTTGCTTCCTAGGGGAAATTATCTTCTCACGAGAGAGACTCAGAGCGGAGCTGCGAACGAATGACTACTGTGAAACTTATTTCTGCTTTCCCCTCACTAGTAGCAGGGTAAATTGTTATTGTTATCATTATACTTTGCTTGTACAGATTTTTGTGAAAAAACGCTTGCTGTGAGCGAATTTGAGTTACGAGATGTGGCAAGCGTTGCCAGATGCCTTGGATTCGATAAGTCGTTACTTTGTGTGTTTTATTTATGATTTATATTATGACTTTATTTTTTGTATGTTCTATTTTGTATACAAACTTTTATGAAGGTGTTTTCAATTGGTGAAGGCTTTAAGTCACTTATAGCTTATAGGATTTGGTAATTATATTGCAAGGTAGTAATAGATGAAGCTGTAGACTAGAATTGTGTCGAATTAAATGTGTAAAATTACTGTGTGGTATTGCATGATACTTTTGATTGATATTTGAAATAGTGAAAGGTTGAAATAGGTGAATGTGTTCACTTGTTCTGTGGGTCAAAATTTTAGAATTCACCAACTTATTTAATTTTTATATAATTGGATCTCGGTAGTTTGCTGAAAAAAAAGACATCATCAACCAGGAACGATCGAAACCGGATTCGTAAATTGTCTCTTTAACAAAGAGATGTACCTACACGGTAGTTTGATCGCAATATTAATAAATGAAAACTCGGGACGAATTATCGGTTGTAATATTAAACAAAATTAATTTTGCTGGTCATGTGTGCTATTTTCAAGCGTTTCAGACAGTTGGCGAAATATCGGATTTTGTAATTTAAATAATGTTAAAGCTGTGAAGAGGCTTTGTACAAATAGCATTGATCATTTCAATTCAGTCCTTTTACTTTCCAAGTTTGATTCCGGTGATTTGAAGAATTGCTGAGTAGTCAATATAAGTATTCAGTGATATTGCTCACAGTTAGGAGAAATTGAGAAACAATGAAGATTCTAATAAACATTGTGTGCCATTTAGGATGTCAAGAAGAAGCATTACATAGTTGTAATGAAAATGTGTATTCTTGCAATAGGGTTAAATCACCTAAAGACAATAAATCTTTTGACAGTACATAACCGATAATTGCCAGCTCACTTGGACCAAGCAAATGTTTTTTCCGGAACACCAAATTATATTCAAAACGATCTCATTAGTTTCAAAACGATCTCATTGTAATGAAATTAAGAAAAGCAAATTCATAGCAATAATATTAGATGAAACAACCGCTATATCATATCGATCACAACTTTCAACAACCTTTGGTTACATTACTTCCTTCGGTGCAGTTAAAGAAACTTTCATAAATCTCACAGATGTTTCTGATAACCAAACTGCGTCCCCTTCATTTAACTTTGTTTTGCATGCTGTCCGAAAATTCAAAGCCTTGAGGAGCCTCTGTAATATCTGCCAAAACAACTGGATTGCAAACATGTATAAAAGAAATGTATAAAAACGCAATATATATTCATTTCTTCGAACATTGACTAAATTTGATTTTATCTAAATCGTGCAATAGTATACGTGGATGCAGATTTTCACCCAATCTATTACTAGTTTTTCAGCAACGACAATAAGTTTATTTGCTTTGTATTTATTCGTCAAAAAAGGCTTCGAAAATTAGTTCCAAAACGTTGGTCTTTTAATGGTTGGTTATTTTTAACGATTTTTTTATAATAAAGAGATATTAAAATAACTCGTGGAATATATAACTGAAAATGATAGTGCTATTTGAGGTGGAGAGATCGTTAATAGTGAGAGTGGGCTTTTTATTTTACTTAAAGATTCTTAGTTTATTTTTCTGTTTATTATTTTTTCAAAAAAAAAAACATACTATTCGATATATTTCAGTCCTAACAATGTAATATACTGTGTCTTATTCACAAAATGGCAAAATTTGAAGATCAAATACAATCTTTAAGAAATAGTTTCACGGGAATTGGGAACGATTTATGGTTGATTTGTGAAACACCACTACGTCGGAAAACAGTAAGGTGCATAGTTGACAACAATGAGAATGTTTTACCAGTCTTTACAAGTGCTTATGTCGAAATAATTAGTAGCATAATCGTTAAAAAAAACTCAAGGTTTTCATCCTTAAAAAGTTTCAGATTTTTAAGCCTTTTCAATTCTTCGAAGTTTGGCCACTTTCAAAAATATTATATTTCTAGTTCTGGGAATGTTATTATTTTACTGATAAATATTGATATGGTTTCTTATTGTGTGAAGGACTGTGAACTTTTATTTTCATAAGAATACATAATGTCTACTCTCACGTCCCCGTTAATAATTCCTGGGTTCTTTTATAGAGGGGTTCTATTACACGTAATGAATTTGCGGAAAGCGTAATCTACCATAGACATCAACCAATTGCTTCCCTTCGGTAAATTGTCACGCCACGCCACTGGTGTATGCATCCCTTTTTTGCGAGTCTCAACCGTGACTGGGATACATAAACCATCAATCGATTTTCATCTTCCAAATCAATTGATCGTTAATAGTCCATTGAAATTCGACATAAAAAAGGCGAAACTTCAGAAAAATTAGGGGAAAGCTGAATATTCGAATCGATCCGAGTGCTGCGCTACTTTTTATACGGGGTCAAAGGTCACCAAAAGTGACCTTTCTTAAATATCTCAGTAACGGTCACGTCTTCAGAAAAACATTGGATGACGAATTTGTAGCTTAGAAAATTTACTTGTAACCATAACCGTTTTCGAGATATATTGATCTAAACATTTGTAGCTAACAGTATCCTCCTCCTCAACGGCATATTTATATTATCCGATATTGATTACGACTTGGAATATTTGTGAGTTTGTTTTTCTATGTTTAAGAGGCCCATAAAAAAAAACATGTAAACAAACTTATCTACCACACTCCAGGATAGGTGGAAAAGTGTGCTCCGAATAGTTACCACCACCCCCGCCCCCCTTTGCCATCAAACTTGGAGGTTCATCTGCTCGCTACTCTCTTCTCGGATATAAACTGTATTACTGCATCATGTATGGGATATTCCGCGAAGGAGCAGGACAACAACAGTGCAGGTAAAAATAGATTTTGTAACGTATCATGGCCCTGTGACGTCATGCGCAGGATAGGAGTATGAAAAAGCAAGATAATATCATGGTATAATTCTGTGAACGCTCATTCTTGACATTGTAGGAGCTCAACTCACTGCAGACACAATACACAGACTCGAAACCAATTTTTACCTGAAACAACGTGACCTTGTCCTGATCGTTCATGGGATAAGACGGTATGGGGGAAAAATTACAAAACCAGTTATTTTGCGGGGGTGGGTAGGATGTGGGTGTGGGGGTAGTCCTGCGATGTCAAGAATAGGCAATTGACAGAATAATCTAGTAATGTTATCTTGTTTAACCGTGGGCAACGAGTAGGCAACGACCTCATTCCTGAAGAGTGGGGATGGAAGTTCAGGGATAACATTTATGGCAAAGGAGAGGAGTAGACTGGAGTGTGGTAGATAAGTTTGTTTTTCTTGTTTTTTTTATGGGACTATTAAACATAGAGAAACAAACTCACAAACTCACATCGGATAATATAAATATACCGTTGAGAAAGAGGATACTGTTAGTTAATAATGTTTAAATCAATATATCTCAAAAACGGTTATGGTTACAAGAGAAAGTTATAAAATCTTTTTTGTAGGAAATTTTCGAAGCCACAAATTCGTCATGAATTTTTGAAGCTACGAGCTCGTCATGTTTGAAGACGTGACCGTTAGTGAGATATTTAGAAAATATCACTTTTGGAGACCTTTGACCCCGTATAAAAAGTAACGCAGCACTCGGATCGAGGGGGACTTTTGAAATTTTGTTCGGCACGCCAGTATCAAGGCTCACACCAAAATTCAACTTTCCCCTAATTTTTCCAAAGAACCATGCTAAATTTTCCTGGACTATAATGCATTCCTGTTCCTGCAAGTTCGTTTGAGAGGCTTCCTGCAAACTCTGAAGGGGGTTTGAAGAAAATATATAATAAGGATCAGAGGATATCTGAATTTGTCCACCTTTTAGTAAAACCCCGCTTTTAATTTCTTATTGCCTTATTCAGGTTCCTGATGCGATCCAGATTTTTAACGTGAAAAACTCAATGAAATAAATGTTTTAAATATCACTATATTTTTTGCATGTGTGATTCACAAAAAAGAGGTAAATGTTTTTTTGCAAAAAAAATGTTAATCGCTTTTCATGGGTTGGTTTTTTGACGGCAATCTGCACTAGACTGCACTAGCTGATGTTTGAAAAAGTGCAAAAATGGAGCGCAATTTTAGTGACAGGTGTCCACCGCACCACTCCGATTAATTTACTAACCCTGCAGATCTTGCTTTTATAAGACTGCATTGCATTTCGGAATAAACTAAAACAGAGCTCGGCTATGCAGGAAAGACAGGATTTCCGCTCCGGCGGAACGTCGACTAAATTACTTTACGTTAGCTATAGTTTACAACTCGCATTTCTGGCAAGAATTAAGGTGTCTCCTTCGATAGCAGACTAATTTATGTTTATACTGTTTTTGACGGATAAGCAAACCTTAGACTGGCCGTTCGGCATCGACCATTGGAGTGTCTTTCAGATGGTTTCTGAATGCTTTCAGATGACTTTTTGAATGCTGTATATCTGTTAGAAAGATGTCGAGACAAAGCGTGTTTGAGGCAGTGGGGCCGATAAACTGACGAAGCTTGGTACGTTGCTACTGTCCCATCTGCATAAGAATGCCAGTGTCATCGATGAAATCAAGCCTAAATACCTCAATGGCGCTGAGATTTTCTAAGCAAAAGAATCATCTTGTGCAAACGCAAAATAGTCCTTGGTCTCCATGAATAGGCGGTGAACCGGGAAGCTATTAGACTTAACAAATGGAAACAAATTTCCTTCCACTTTAATAATATTGACAATTAGGAAATTACATACTATGTATTTTGCGACAATGTTTATAAAGTAGGCAACTAACGCATAGCTTCTTGTTTACAAACAAAACTGTCGATACTAGCGCGCTAAAGTTTTGTACACAATAATTTGCATAATTTTCGTAGGTATTGTATTGTGAATGGCAGAAATCAGCATTAAACCGTTTCACTTAAACTGCGACGCGCTTCGTATTATTCAAATTTATACTAGCAAATGAAAGTAGATTACAGTTTAAAACAGTTAGGGGACTGACTCGTCACCATGCACCACGGCTAGTGCTACCACTCTCAATGCTAATGAAATCCATTCTGTCTTGTTTTCATGGCAAGGACGTCTCATTTGGTCCTACCTCGAATATGTAATTTCTCTCTGGTCCTATTTACTGGGTCATAAAAAATCACGACGACATTGCTGCCATCGTGCTATTGTGCATAGTTCAGTTGCCGTTTAGCCCCAAGTATTTACTCTAAGGATTTTGCAGGTATACCTTCATCTTACATTTCCGACATTCACTGGCTCTCTGGGAAAAATAATTTATTTTCCTTGAATGTTTCTAATGGATTTTGTTCTGATAAAAATATTTTGTTGCGATAACCGGAGTACGATTGACGGAAATACGGCAGTGGAATTACTTTGATATCAAGTAGTAGATTTTGGATTTATTTTTGGATTGCTCTAGAATCAAGTAGGATATTTTATGCAAACATCTTAAATTCACAAAGAAATGCTTTTACAAAGCCTAATTGAATGAGTGCTCATATGAACCACTCGATAATTTTACAAGGGCTGTTGATTTGGCATTCAATGGTATCTTACTTTCCATTGAAATTGAGTATTTTTTTTATAATTAGTATTTTGAGGACTGTTTGTAAAATATTATTTGATTAGCTAACATAATAATGGTTCTAGTATAAAGAACAAGTATCAGAAGTTGAATTTACTCCGACAATCAATACTTAATACGGCAATAATTTATTCTAGCACACCGACTGAAAATTGTGTCCATAAACTTAGTAGCTACTCTTAAACATTTCTAAAACATTTTCTATCGCTTCAAGTATCTAGTAAAACTATTTGTAACATTGTCGTTTATCGAAATCAATCACGGCCACTGACCTTGTTTAAAGAAGCCATCAGCACAGAAAGAAGAGGTTTTGAATGTCCGTAATATCACCATTGAAATTTATTGATTTGCAAAAAATCGTTAACAATTCACTTCAATCGGTTGTTCATTTCTCTTTAGAAATATTTTTCAAATAGTTTTTAGAAAATATAAATTCTTCCCTTGGTCCTCAGCCTCCGACTCAGTTCTTATTCGAAATGGAAAAGATCGAGCTCAATAATTTGAATAGGCGATGCAGACAACCATTTCGAGCCATTTCAAAAGCCATTAAATGTTTTTCGTGTCTTAATACGAACGTGGCATGCAAAATACTAATTTGAATATTCTGCTTGACGTATTTAAAAGACTAACTTTTGCCAGAAAGATAGCAATTAACGTACATATTTTTGTTCTCGAATCAAATCGATTACGTCTATTCATTAATTTTTTATCAGGTCTTAATATAATAATAGAGTTTCTAGAACTTAATTTTTTAAAGCTGAAAACTGGCGAAAACTTCCCTATCTATCATTTACTGATCGGATTGCGAAATTGAGAATAAAATTATGTGGATAGACAGATGGACATAAAAACAGTCTGCTAAGATTTTTTAGGCTCTCAACTGAGCCAAGTGAACCATTTATGTCAGCAGTAGGTCAACGACAGATTCTAAGCGCATTGTTTTATTTGTTGCATAGCCCTCTCAATGGCTAGTTTTAGGTAAGATAGGTCATTTTGTTAGGAATTTAGTAGAAATTATTTTTAATCTTAATTTTTTAAATTAAAACAATTTCATCAATTGTGTTCGATTGCGAAGGTAGGAAGTCAGCTAGCTAAGTAACTACGGCAAGTCCGATTTTCTGAAGCTTTAGAATTAAGGTAAGGTGGTCAATTCTGTCAAAAGCTTTACTAAAGTTTGCATAGAACCCGTGAGTTTGATATCTTTTCTCCATTTTATACAAAAGGTTTGTAACTCATGTAACTGTCAAATTTTGTGGTAGTTCAGCGACCGTTTCTAAAACCATGTTGCTGCTCGTTCGGACAGGAGTCAACAAGTAAGGGCAGTTTATCGTAGAGAATCTTTTCAAAAAATAGTTTCCGATACAGCGTCTATCAACATTTTTGAAGAGTGATCGGACATAAGAAAGTTTCCAATAGTATGGGAAAACTTCAGAAGAAAGTGATCTGTTGAAAAAAATATGCAAAGATATATATAAGCTGCTCTACAGACTTACGTAAGAAAATTGGAGGATCATTTGGATCATTTCTTACTACCTTTTTTTTACTACTACCACCAAAACGTTATATCATATAAACAAGCAACAAATATTTCAATTTTCGAAATTTCAAAATTATCGTAAAATTATCAGGGGAGTCAACCCCAAAATTTTTTTTACCTTTATAACTTCCATTATGTCTGATTAACTTTTGGATGTGGTACTATCAAAGAGTTGCCATCAATAAATTTCTATAAAACTGACAAAGAAGCACAAAAGTTTAAGTTAGTTTACATTGCAGAAAAAATGATTGAACGTAGATGAGTGTGTCGTGTAGAAATCTCATTTCTTTGTAAATTTTAAAGCATGAAAACTGCCTTGACTGCTGAAGAATATGTAGATTGGGATACATAAGCCTGAGATTTTTTGTAACCAAATGAGCTACTAAAGGCAAATATGCAGGAAAAAAGAGAGATTAAAATTAAAAGTATAATAAAATATATACTTCCAGTTTTTTTTCATCAATTACGGGTCTTCATAGCCGCTATTATTCAATTATCTATAATAGTAAAATTGCGGTTCTTCGAATAGTTTGTACTAGAGTTGGCGTTATTTAACGTAATACGTTAAACAACGTAGTTCCAAATCTGTAACATGTTCCCAATGGAACATGTTACTGAAAACTACATGTTATTTTTGGAACGCTTTACTCATATCAAAAACGAGTAACGCCTAACGAAACGCTTAAAAAATCAAAAGCGGCCTCCAGAGCATGCCACAATCATTTCGGTAATTGGCCTCTTCTTTATTGTACTTTGTCGCCAGCTCACAGCGACGAAGGAAGAGGCAAATTCAGATTTAAATACACGACGTTGAGTAAACTCGATAGACAGTTTGGAACGCTCTGTAACGTATTAGTTACAGTGCGTTATATTGGAACGCGCAACATTTATGATAACACACGTTGCGCGTTCCTCACTGGAAGAACATCGTTCCAAAAATAACATGTTACTGGAACATGTTACTCGTTGGAAAATGTAACGCTGGAACGTGTTACTTGTGTTTATCGTCTTTTCCCATCTCTAGTTTGTACTTGTGATGGTTTAATACGAATTTATATTATTTCTTTGGTTACTTTACCATAATGCTAACATGGGACAAGTGTACCATGGAAACTCAAATTAAGAAAAAAAAGGCAATAAAGTATTTGTTGCTTTAATTCGTCTGAATGGTCGCCAAGTGAATTGGCTTACCGGAAACAGACTGTATTTACTTAATCTCAGATCTCCTATATATAGTTAGACATTTTGTAGAATGCGTGAGTATGTGGATTGGTTTCAAACTCAAAAAATACGAATTTACTGATTACTTTTAGGGCCAAAATAGACGAGCGGAGCTATCGCCGCGTTTTTCCGCCGAGCTTTCGAAATTGTATGGATTTAACACGCAGCTAAAATCGCGCTCGTATAGTTTGCTTCATACAAACACATGTGTTCTATTTGCAAGCTCAAAAGCTCGGCGGAAAAACGCGGCGATAGCTCCGCTCGTCTATTTTGGCCCTCAAGCGGTTTTGCGTTTTGGCCACTTAAGGGGGTTGTTGCTCGTGTCGACAAGTACGACTGATGACTGGCATTGTCAATTTGACGTTTGTCATCTGTTGTGCACAACATAATGTGTGTGGTTGTATCTGATTTAGCGTTAACAAACATTCACCCAGTTATCTTCCCCAAATTCCTCTGGGAAAAGGTTTAAAATACTGCCGGATATTTGTGAATTAGCGAACACAACCTAAATCCATAGTAAAGCACAGGTTTTACGATTACTTTGTATGCTTTGAAGTTTAGTTGTTATGTTATTGTAATTGAACTGCCGACGCTCAGAAGAAAAAAATCTGCGACTCGCATTTGACATTTTATTTTATCAGTCCAGAATATGTTCATCTAGTGGAATATTGCGTTTTTCCCAAGCATTTCTTAGTATTTTCTCATTTAATTATCTTTTTGGCGTTGATAACAACTATTGTCGTTGTTTGAACAAAGTTTAGCCTTTAGTTCTCCTATGACGGATATGAACACATTCGAAATATAAGGGTGATTCATTATGAGGTTTGGTTTTAGTCTCAAATAAAAGGCATAAAGTTGAGTTTTATAGTAAAAATTTTATTTTTAGTCAAAAGAACAGTCTATGACATTTACTATTTAAAGATTATCTCATTTAAATGTTGATTGCGACTACGCCGTAAATGGTCCATCCTGAAGGTTCAATTTTGGACGACGCGTTCCAGTATAGCGACCGGTATCTCGCGAATGACACGAGTAATGTTGGCTTCCAAAGCGTCGATTGAAGCTGGCTGATCCCTGAAGACCAGAGGCTTCATATTACTCCAAAGAAAATAATCTAAAGGTGTGATATCACACGATCAGTTTACTGGTCCAAAACGTGAAATCAGGTTCTCATCAAAATGATTTCGCATAAAGTTTATGGGTATCAAACAGTGTGAATTGGAGGCTAGATACTTTGTTTATAGCTGCATGCAAAGAGAGATAAACCTTTAAATCTTTCAGCCGATACCTCAAAGAAACACTTTTGTACTCCTCCATATTGCCATTGAATTAGCTAATAATTCACCGGGCCAAATTAATGTCCTCATCTGTTTTCCATCTGCAAGTACATATACAAAAGTAGATGATGCATATCTACCGTAGGAGAATAATATTTCCAACCGAATTCGAAGTTAATTATTTACGCACTTCAAATTTCTCTTTTATTCAGAGTTTTCATTGAAAATACGTCGCCTCCTTGAAGAATTTTTATCTATTTCATTTTTTTATCTACTTATTTATCTCTTTCAAAATAAACCGTGAATCAAATCAATAAAAAGTTGCAAATAAAACTTCGCTCAAGTAAGTACTCATTCAACTATTTCCCTATTTTTTTTCTTCAAGCAGCAAATAGTGAATTTCGCATTGATTCGCTCAAGAGTCGAAACGGATCAAAATGAAAAGCTGATACATATTTGCTGCAAATGTATACCAGCAAAGCACACCATTTCAATTAGAATCAATAACAACACTGGTTACAAGTTGCTGCGGGGTAAAAAAATGCAATAACATCCACAAAACAGCATGTTACAGCAAATATCAAACAGCGAACTGTATCGAGTGCCTCAAGAAGCGCTATCGAACCCGAACCCAGTTAAATGAAACCAAAACAGCACCATGACCTCGCTTTTGGGGGCGTTTTGCCTCTCGTTCCTTTGTAGAACCACTTATGGCGAGTTCAATGGATTTTATTGATCGAAAATCACTCGAGTAGCAAGCAGCTCGTCTAAAGTATCATTCCGCCCGTTTAATGAACTAAACAACAAACAGGGAATGAAAACAATTTGTCTTATAAATGGGGCGCTTGAATGTTTTTGCTAGAATGGTTCCCTTGAGTGGCAGCTGGATTTATGAGCTACATTTAATAGTTTACAGTAGCTTGCAGCCTAGCAGCCGATTCACCGCACTGCCCAGACGTCTCCTGACATGCATGTTGGTTTGCTTCTCTGTTATTGAAATTTTGCCTTTCATTTTTCAAAGAGTAATTTTTCGTGTGCAACCATGTCTGTACATACCGCTATGGTACATACATATGTATGTTTTACTACAACTTTAAATACTAGAAAATGCTTTCAAAAGTCTACCTTTTCTATGTAGCGTTGTGCAATCTAATCGTTCAACGACAATTTACGGCAATGAACTTCATTTCCTTTCTCTGCACAGGTTTATGGAAAACCGTAATTTTCAAACTTCCTGGTACTTTTTGTCTTCAAAATTATGAATGCTCTGCTCGCACAGTCGGCTCGGTTAGTTGTGTTTGATGAAATGCCAGCAATTATGCATGTTTAGTTAACCCTCGTCACTGAGCTAATTTTTGCTTTGTTGCTGATTTCCTTTAGTACCCAAGAAGCGGTTATATTCTCCAGGTTCTACCCACAGAATGTGGTCGAGTGTTTGTTACGAAGTCCTACGTAAGTATATAGCTATTTATGCTTACATACAAAGACCAAAGCTCATGTCGTGAGTTGAAAAGAGAGAAGAAATTGTATTTTATTGTGTAGATTTTTGTCGCTTCCTTCGCTGTTTAAAACGGCGGAAGGAATAGCATTAACATTCGTCTTTTAATTTGCCATTTTGTATAATTGAATACGTAATTTTGAATGGAAGGATCTTGTTTCTTTGTGAAGGGATTTCTTTCAATGAGTCGTAGGCGTGAAATGTAATTAATTGAAGACGGAATTGGAAGCGATGGCAAGGTTTTCATCTTGTTTCCACGTGATTGGTTGGAGGATAAATTGATTATTTAATGAATACTTATTTCGCTTTGATTGGTATTTTGTAAGCTAGCTGGTCGCCTGTTTGTTGATTTATTTCGGCACTCAGGCACATACATTTATTTCCGTCCGAAAGAAAATCGCAAAATATGCTTGAAATGTTATAAAATTCATCCTCCAAACCCTTGCTGTATAGGATTACATTGTATTTTTGTTCTCAGAATATAACTGCTGAACAAAACAATGCACAACATTTCCGACCACCCCCGATAGCTCCATCGGCCCAGAACAAACCTGTTTCTGAAATCACAATTTGTGAGTATATTCAATTTAGATCACATGTACCTAGGCTCAGCATGCATGAAACTTAATAAGTTTTATTCTATTGTACTCGTACGTACATACATCTGCTATCGATACCGATGAATGCTCGGTCAGCGCAACTTTTATTGAAGCCTTAATTTCCTCCTAATTCAATAACATATCCGTGTGTGCTTGTATTTGCGAGTCAAGTTTCCATTCGTGCGTTTTTGTTTCAGATACGCTTTATTGTTTACGAACAGGATCGGATACGAAGTTTCGAGCCTAGTCAACTGTTGTAACAAAGGATAAGGTTGCATGGGTCTGTGGTTTTCTATGTGGTATTTGAAGCGTGTTAATGCACTGTCGCGAATGCTTGCCGTTAAAGTCTATATCCAATCGATGCTCAAGCTCGAGCCGTTTTCAAATACACAAAATTATCTGCATACATCTACATATATGCTTAAAATTAGTGATGGGCATTTCTGTTGTTTTCAGAAAACGAAAACGAACTGTTTTTTTCCAAAAATAACTGTTTTTTTTAACTTTTTGAAAACTTTTTTCACTCGACCAGCAGCAAATTGATACTGGGTGTTACAGTTAGTGATTGGCATTTGTGTTGTTTTCAGAAAACGGAAGCTATTTGAAAAAAAGCAGTTTGAAAAAAACAGTTGGAAAAAAACAGTTTTTTTCAAACTGCTTTTTTTCAAATAGCTTCCGTTTCTGAAAACAACAGAAATGCCAATCACTAATTGTAACACCCAGTATCAATCTGCTGCTGGTCGAGTGAAAAAAGTTTTCAAAAAGTTTAAAAAAACAGTTATTTTTGGAAAAAAACAGTTCGTTTTCGTTTTCTGAAAACAACAGAAACGCCCATCACTACTTAAAATAGATGAGCAAGGGCTTTTGAGGGTTGAAACAGAGCATTCTGAGGTAGAAATTTCGTGTACGCGACTGTTTTTTATTGCTACCTAACATAAAAAAAATACTCATGCCATTGGTTAAGATTAGTTAGATAAAGTTGAATTTATTAAAGTATTAAATCAATAAGATAGCGCCACATTTTGGAGCACCTGTTTTTAACATGGTTTATATTAGCAATGAATCTTTAGTGTCATGTATAGTTAGAGTCATTATTTCTTTATGAGTGAAGGAAACATTGCAACTTTGGAAAATAAGCTAGATAACCATGATTTCTTATATTTTAGTACCATGTAATAACTTGAAAAATATGATAAGCAAAAACCTTAAAAAGTATCCCAAAACTGAAGAGTAAATAAAAAATCAGAATAGAACAGATGTAATAGTTTTTTGTGCATAGTATTTAAGTTGGCTACTTCGGCTGGTTATTCTCTAGTCAGAATCACGTTAGTATAAATAATTTAAATCAGTTCCTATGTATATTTGCTGTCAAAAAAATAATTGCACATACATTTTTTGAGCTTGAGGTAACATTTGCCGTATTCCATTTTTACTTATTTGTACTTCCAAGTACTTGGGAATAGATCACAAATGGAACGCCATCTTTGTTCCTACAAGCAGATTCTAACTTATCAAATTGTACACAGTTTTCAAATGTAAAAAAAAATAACGAGTATAAACTAACACAATTGATAGAAAATATAAAAGCAACTTATGGAAAAATACGACATTTAACTTTCTACACATTATGATGACTTTTTCTAATTTTCTCACTACCAAAATATTCAATATAACCTTGAAGAAACCATATTTATGCAAAAAATGTTTAAATACTCATGAACAGCTCGGGAACACGAGCGCGAGTAGTTGAAAGTTAGCCAGAAATACTTGCAAGTATCAAATGGTAATAACGGAAGATGGACATTATATATTATTTGACATGTGACGTTTTAAGACAGAAATAAAAAAACATATCCTTTAATTTTCTTGCTATTGTTTGATTCGCATTTAAAAATGAGCAAAATAAACGGAAAAAATGCTATATTTTGAAATATAATGATAAAAAAGGGGAAAAATGCATCTGAGGTTACAATACGTATAGCCCTAAAGTAAGGGAAGAATTTGCGATGGGAATGTCTTTAAAAAATTGATCAATTATATCGTAGACAATAGACGTTTGTGTGCACACTATTTCCCTTAAGTTGTATATCAACCTATGAAAAGTTGCAAAGAAAAAGAGATTTTATAAAAGATACGTTGAAAAAAGATACTGCAAATGTTAAGTAAAATATATATAATAAGCTATTGAGTCTTCTTAATCGATATGATTGTATTAATGGCACCACCTATGTATTAATGATACCACCTATGCTTTTACAGATTTTCGAACAAGCTTAGTGTTAGTATCAATATGAAAAATAATAAAATAAATATAAGAATAATTTCGTGTCTATGAGGTCGATGAATTTTGGTAGGAACTGTCGTTGGACTCAATAAAAGAGACTAGAGACAATTCTAGATAAAACGTAGGTGTAGGCGGTCAAGTAGATTTATTCCAGCCTAGGTGCTCTAATTGTCGCAACTAAAACGGCTATAACTTAATTAGTTATACACGATTTGGTTTTTTTAAAAGATTTCTAAATATTCATGCTTGCTGAATATATCCATTTTTGTTTTTGTTTGCTTTCACTATTTGTCATATACCGTTATTCTCATACTCACATCCTTTAGCTGTAGCATGATTTTATGGGCTTGTTTGAAATTTGATTTAGGTCCTTAGTAAGTGAAGAATTTTTGTGGTGTTTTTACTGGAAATAATATATACCATTTTTGAATCAGATTCAAAATTCTTTGGTACAAATTCTTAATTAAAACAAATTCATAGATTTTTGATACCAATTCATAAATTTTCGAATCAAAGTCATAATTTTTTTCTCAAATTCATAAATTTTTCGGGACAAATTCGTAGTTTTTCGAAGCAAATTCATAAAGTTTGAACGTCAAGATCATAATTTATGAACTGGATGCGTAAAATGTAAACTAACTTTGTATGAATTTGACTCGAAAAAAATTCTGAATTTAACTTGTAAAAAATTTCAATTGCAAAAATTATGAATTTGAAACAAAAAAAATTATGAATTTAACTCGGTAACTTACGAGCTGGTATCAAAAATTTACGAATTTGATTTAAAAATATATGGATTTGACTCGAAAATATTACAAATTTGTACCATAATTCTGCGAATTTGACTCAAAAATGTTGTATTAACATACTAGCTGAAATATTTGATTGGCTATTATAACAAACTTTTTTGGAGTTTTTAAAGCTTTTAAAAGTTTTTCTAGTATCTAGCAGCACATCATTAAGCTACGAGCAGCTATACATATGTAAATGCACTTGATGCGGTGGCAAATTTTTGTTCAATTACGTATCTCTTTAAACAGTTTTCTTATTGTTCAATTTGTTTGTTTATTGCTTTGAAAAAAAATTAGAGGCTTGAATTTTTGAAGAATTCAGAGCTTCAAACTACTTCGTTTGAAAAAAATCAATCGTTTTTTCTTAAAGTTGTTTTTTTCAAAATTGGCAATTCAATTTATTTTCTTGGAATTTATTTGCTTTTAAGAATGGAGAAGAAGCCAAATCAATTGTTCGATCATAAAATTGGTATTTTAGTAAGAAAATAGACTCATTATAGCAGACTAGAAAATTTTACATTTGTATACCTTGTCGTGCCATACATATCGTCACAATGTTTACTGTATCACAAAATCAGGATTAGTGAAGCCGCACTCAAACCATTTTGAACACAGGTTTTTCGGAGCATGCCTATCGATAATGTTTAGTTACAATTTATCTTTTCAGCTATGAACGTTGAGTGCGTCGAAAAAAAAAACAGAAATTCGGCAGAGTCAATGTTCTTTATGTTTGCACTTATTGTTTGGAGTGAATGCTTCAAAAGTCTGCTCCCAAAACTTTTTTTGTCTAATAGCAAGAATCAGGCTCGTCAAAACGAAATCTATAGTGCAATATTTGAAACAATAGCCATTGTACTTACTTTGGATGCCTTTGTTACGAGTTTGATGGATATGGTAAGACAAGAAACGGTTTGAAAAAAGAGTTACAGCAGGCCGAACTTCAGGAGTAAGGTGGCTGACCTTTGGAACAATCACCGTGATCGTCTTTTATAAGTGTGGTAAAGAAGCAACATAAGGGGCATTTCACGTGAAGCGGACAACGAAAAAAAGTCGAGGTTCCGGATTTCGTTCATATTATGCATAATGGTACATCTAGAGGATATGAACGTGGATGCACAATTTTTTTCTTTTATGAGGTTCAGTTGCCGAGTTATGGGCTTCTGAAGAACTGAAGAAGCTGATGAAGGGTTTTTTTGGAAGGCGATTTTGAGATTGAAAAAAAGATATTAAAAACATTAAACATATTGATTGGTATAGAAAATCAACTGTTCTATTTAATTTTAAAATTAGATTTGGAAAAAAAAAATTTGTTCCTGTCTAAAACCGGAAGTAACCATTTCAACTCGTTATTTGAGTAACTTGGACCAGGTTAATTTTTTTTATTTTTGTAGCAAAACAAAGCTTAAACTATACTTGTTTTATCATAAAAATTTTAGAGTGGGATGGCGAGTAGTTTGGGAGGTAGGTGAATTTTAGTACATACAAGTCGTATGAAGCGTGGTACCCGGAGCTTGATTAGGATAGCTAGTGAGTGTGAAAACAAAACATTTTTAGTAAAATTATTGCTATATTGTTAAAATATTATATACATACTTAATATAGTTAAAATATAGCTATATAGTTTCAATATTAAAAGCTGCTAATGCTAATTTATTTAATAAAAAAACAAACGTTTATGGAAAAATCAATTTATTTCACAGTTCTTACAATTACATATATAATTCACTTACATATAGAGGTTAAAATATAAAACAATTGCTAATGCTTATTTACTAAATGCAAAAAAAAAATGATTTATGGAAAAATGAATTTATTTCACAATTTTTACAATTTGACACTCATTACTTAAACTTGTTCTTTTTATGAGAAGGCCTTCAGTAACTGGAATGAAACAGTGAAATTTCTTAGTCCCGGGAATAGTAATAGAGGAATCAAACCGTGGTTTTAAAAATATTCTCTGGCGTTGAAGTTCCTCTGATGGGCAATAGTAAGTGGCTGTTAGGGATAAAGCCGACTTTGCCCAATGAAACAAACGTAAAGGTGTAGTAATAGCTTTACTAGGAGGTAATTGTAAACTCGCACGTGTTGCCAGTCGTTTCAAATTACCACCGAGACCATCACATGGGCCTTTTCCATGCGAAGTCGCGTGAAAATGAAGTTCAGCTTCTGTTTTGAAATCAGCTTTATAATAAAATAGATTCACAAAATTAAATTTATTTTTAAAATGTTGTGGGGCCCCATCTGTTATGTATATAATTTTTGACACAGCTATTGTTTTTTCAGACAGATGTTTGTGAAGGGTTTTCTGGAAAGCATAGAAGGTTGCTGTATCATGTTTCATATCATCTGAAATCATAACAATACTACCATGTTCTATTTTATTTCCAACTTTATAATAATAGACTGATGTCAAAAGTGTTGCCTGGTTATTATTCCAATGAAAAGCTTGAGCAGCATCTTGTACAACAAAGCTATAATTCTCAGCAAAATCGCATTGTACTAAAATTTCCCCTTCGTTTATATGTTCTTTTGGATTTTTAAAATAATGAGCCTGTTGCTCTGCAATATAAGCATGGGGTTTCAAGGCATCCAACGCGTGACAAAAGCTGTCTACAAAATCATCGGTTGCAAGCAGATGAGTAGAAATGGTAAATCTGTCTGAACCAGCCCATTTTTCAAACTGGACGGTTGTCACTTGATTGTCATCAAATATCATTTTCAAATGATCACGAATCGCACTTACGCCCGGACAAGATTTGCAACTTTCATTTGGAGTTTTTGTTGAAATTGTTAAATGACATATCGGCGTAGGATTGGGACACATCATTTTGCGAAGGCAATCTTTATAAGTAGAAAGTTCCAAAATAGTTCCAGATGTGAGATTGTCAATGTCTCCTCCACTCATCATTAATTTCACATTTTGGTGATATATACATACACAGACCATATGTGTTCCAGAGTCACCAGCGAGGATACATTGTTTGGGTCTCAAAGTGAAAAATTTTGTTAGGCCGACTTTGATATCTGGATATTCACTTTTAAACCTTTGGTAAAGCTCGTCAATGTTACACATTAAAAGCTGTTTTTGGATTTGCGTTCTTTTTCCGTCATCTAACTTAATAGATACACAATCCTTTTTACCGGGCATTATTCGACTAATGTCTTCTCGCAGATAAAAGCACTTCACTAAGTTGATAGTTTCGACTGCTAGCTTACGGCCACCTCGTGGATTTGGAGATGTTAATATACCAAACTGATCTACAAGTTGCTTTGCTTTTCTCGCTTGCCGCCTGGATGTTCCGAATTCTTCTGCAAGCCTGTTTTCGGTCCATGACTTAGGTGCTATAGTTAGTATCGTAGTTTTCATAGCAGTAGATGTAGACGGATCGTTAAATTTTTCTTTTAGCTGGGTCAGAATATTTTGGTCGTATATTGCTGAATCAGTTTGCGTTGAACAATGTTTAAACTTCTCTTCAGGAATGAATGGTAAACCCGGGGAGCACGAAGACAAATCAGTTGACGATTGGCAAGATCGCTGAAAATTTGCAGGTATTTCCACGGTCAGTTTTTTCCTGCAGCTTCCACACACGTACATATCAGAAGAATATCTCCACTTTTCTGCTATTTTTTTTGGAATTTTTCTTAGGTCTTTAACCTTCCGATGAAATCTTAAGTTGAAAGGATTGAAACATCGGTAGCCGCGAGGAGACATAATACACACAATTCAACTTATCCACGTAGTAACTTCAAGCGCTGAAAAAGAACTAAAACAAAAACGGAAAATTCGAAATGGCTTTTTCATCATACTTCCATCCCTTTCTATTACATAGCTTTGACCTCTTTCTATTATATGGCTTTTTATGAAAAATAATACCTTTTTCAACTAAAAAATGGCGCCACTAATCGCATTTCTGTAGGGTAGTCGGTTAAGTATGAACACAATTTAAGTATGTTTTAAAAACTATTTAGATACAGGATATAGTATCACGGCAGACTACATATACTTTGCTTTCGACCTAATTGTCACTCGAGGGCAGGTAAAGAAGGCGTCTCCTGATCATCCCTTCGCACTAATTGCGCGGGTACTGATGGCTGTTGTAGCGGTTTTGCCGAGTGCGGTGCTGCCGAGTGGTGGTGTTTACCAGTGTTTTTAGCTGTGGCGCCTCCACATTTCGATATCAATATTTGTTTTTGAGCCAACTAGCTGTCCGAAGCAAGGTCTGGGACCATGTCCCATGCGACTTGTATGTATTCAAATTCATCTACCTCCCAAACTACTCGCCATCCCATTCTACAATTTTTAGCATCAAATAAGTATTGTTTTAGCTTTGTCTTGTTACAAAAAAAAAAAAAAAAACTTAACTGGTCCAAGTTATATAATTTCAAGTAAAAATTTTTTTCTCCATAAATCATTTTTTTTTTTGCATTAAGTAAATAAGCATTAGCAATTGTTTTATATTTTAACCTCTATATGTAAGTGAATTATATATGCAATTGTAAGAACTGTGAAATAAATTGATTTTTCCATAAACAAGTTTGTTTTTTTATTAAATAAATTAGCATTAGCAGCTTTTAATATTGAAACTATATAGCTATATTTTAACTATATTAAGTATGTATATAATATTTTAACGATATAGCAATAATTTTACTAAAAATGTTTTGTTTTCACACTCACTAGCTATCCTAATCAAGCTCCGGGTACCACGCTTCATACGACTTGTATGTACTAAAATTCACCTACCTCCCAAACTACTCGCCATCCCACTCTAAAATTTTTATGATAAAACAAGTATAGTTTAAGCTTTGTTTTGCTAAAAAAAACATATATGGACCAGGTTAATTTTTTTACATATATGGACCAGGTTAATTTTTTTTATTTTGCTAAAATAAAAAAAATTAACCTGGTCCAAGTTACTCAAATAACGAGTTGAAATGGTTACTTCCGGTTTTAGACAGGAACAAATTTTTTTTTTCCAAATCTAATTTTAAAATTAAATAGAACAGTTGATTTTCTATACCAATCAATATGTTTAATGTTTTTAATATCTTTTTTTCAATCTCAAAATCGCCTTCCAAAAAAACCCTTCATCAGCTTCTTCAGTTCTTCAGAAGCCCATAACTCGGCAACTGAACCTCATAAAAGAAAAAAATTGTGCATCCACGTTCATATCCTCTAGATGTACCATTATGCATAATATGAACGAAATCCGGAACCTCGACTTTTTTTCGTTGTCCGCTTCACGTGAAATGCCCCATAAACATAAATTTGGAAGCTTTTAAAACCTTTAACTGCCGAGATAAACTTTTAAAACGGCCTCTGATGCCACGCTTTTGTCATGTTGTGGGACATTCCCTAAGCTTCGCGGGCATCTACAATCGCCAGGGCGTACAAGGAAAATTTTCAGGCGGTCGTTTACGATCGTCATGGCAGTCAAGCTGTTAAAGATTACTGCGTTCACGATGTTCGAACTATTGCAGCAATTAAGGCAGTATACAACCGAATTCGGTGAAACCCACTACGAAAAAAAAAAAAAATGTATGGCAAAAGATATGCAAATTTTAACAAGAAACATGTCTCGTGCTATCAACAGTGACTTCAAGTTAAGCACTTTTAAAAGCAGTACTGGCCGCTTATTAGCAAACATTTCGAACGATCTATAAATAAAGAAATTTCGGACCTTGCTTAAGCGGTACGCAAATAATATGCATAAAAAAGTTTGTTTACTGACCAAAAAAATCTTTACGGTAGAGAAAAGTTTAAATGATCGAAGTGATCGAGTGTATACCCGTAGCTCCAGTAAAGCTACAAATGTGGCAAAAAAATGCAAAGAGGCCATCATCCCGCTTCTTTTATGGTTTGGTGGGGGATGGGCTACATAGTATAGTAGTCCTTCGTTTTTGTGTAGAAGGAATAAATATGGCTGCCAAAAACTATCAGACTGATATTTTAGACATATGTGTAAGACCGTTAAATGAAACTTTGATAAACCTAGAACATTAGGTGTTTCAGCAGGATTTCACCCCAGCCCATAAGGCATTAACGAATCAGACATGTCTGGAAAACAATGTCCAATATTTTTTCGAGTTTCCAAAAATACCTCAAGGAGCCCTGATTTAAATCGGCTGCATTACAAGTTGCAGTCTGAGTTGGAAAGAATGGTATGCAGTAGGAGACACCTAAATATTGAGAGCCAGAAGTGGTCTTTTAAGAAAGCTGTGGATAAGTTCCCCATCGGTAAAGTACGTACTACGACTGATGGATGACTAACTCGTCAATAGCGCATTTTGAATGCTACTTGTTTTCATTATTAGTAAAATAATATGAGTAATCAATATATACTTTGCTCCTCTGAACAAATTTACTTTAATAGTTTACTTTAAGAAATCAGTCTCTGTTGCAGCCCTTTTTTGACAGAATCTGCCTCGACTTCAACCTCTTTTCAGTAAGTATTTATATGTCAAATAAATACATTAACATATCATTTTTCGACATCCCAATGATGTCTCTGCCTCCAGACAGACCTATCGTTGTTGATGTCTACCGGCAACATCTATCTCGATCAAAGTAGAAAAGCGGAGAAGTGCCCATAACTAGCCAATATAAAAAGTGTGGGGGCATTTCACGTGAAACGGACAACGAAAAAAAGTCGAGGTTCTGGATTTCGTTCATATTGCGCATAATGATACTTCTAGAAGATAAGAACATGGATACACAATTTTTGGTTTCTATGACGTTTATTTGCCGAGTTATGGGCTTTTGAAAAATGGATGAAATTGATGAAAGGTTTTTTTGGAAGCGGATTCTCGGATTCAAAAAAAAAATCTACAAAATTGGTGTAGAAAATTAACCGTTCTTTTTAATTTTGAAATTAGATTTAAAAACCGGGAGTAAAAATTTGTGTGAAACTGGAAGTAACAATTTCAACTCGGTTTTTGAATAATTTTGACCAGGTTAATTGATAAAAGACTCATCAGAAGGAAAACCGTAAGAAGGGGAACACTGTCAAGGCACAAAGGGTGCTTAAAGAGTTGGCCACTAAACCGGTCTATTATACCAAAGCAGATAATGGGAATGCAGTGGTTATAATGGATAAAAATGAATATGACCGAATAGTAATGGAAAAGCTCAACAACGGGGATTACCATGAGCTAAGGAAAGATCCCTTACCAGACTCTATCAAACGAGTTGAAAGAATCTTGAAAGAGTGCAAAGGGACGATTGGAGAGATCAACAAGCTGCGGGTTTCAAACCCGGCGTTGCCAAGAATTAGGTGCCTTCCGAAGATACACAAGGAAGGAAATGAGCTAAGGGAAATTGTAACCGCCACAAACGCTCCGACAAGGAGAATCGCAAAGTGGATTGTAGACGAGTGTAGGGCGTTAGGGAAAATTAGCGATAGAACAGTCAAAAATCTTGACGAGGTGATAGAGCAACTTGGAAGAGTGGCAGCAATAGGAGAAGATGAGTTAGTTGTATCATTTGATGTCAAGGCTCTATTCACAAGCGTGCCGGTAAAACAAGCACTCGCGTTCTTTGAAGACTGGCTATTAGAGAAGAATAGCTCACCGGAAGGGAGGAAGAGGGCTAAAGACTATTTGAAACTTGCCTCAGTCTGCATGAATGAAAGTTACTTTACTTTCAGGGGGAAATACTTTAAAGCTATGAAAGGTGTTGCCATGGGAAATCCTTTATCCCCACTAATGAGCGAGATATTTATGGACAGACTGGAGAAGAAACTTCATGAAGAAGGATCGCTTCTTCGTGTCTGGATGGGATATGTGGATGACATTCTAGCTATCGTAAAAAAGAATGCTTTGGCAGAAACTTTGAAGAAGTTGAACCAAGCACATAAGGATATCCAATTTTCAATGGAAGTCGAAAACAATGGAAAACTACCATTCTTGGATTTAATGGTCATACGGAAAGAAGGTTCTCTTAGGTTTAATATCTACCGGAAGCCCACACACACCCAGAGAACAACACCTTCCATGTCTGATCATTGGCATTCCCAAAAAATGGCGCCCTTTAACTCGATGATCCACCGACTATTAACAGTACCCATGGATCAAGAAAGTTTTAACTTAGAAGTTAATTATATTAAAGACACCGCGAGAAAAAATGGATTTGACGAGAAAATAATTGGAAACCTTGTCAAAAAGAAGAAGGACAGAATACAGCGTGATCTGTTAACGACGCTCTTTATACAAGAAAAACAAAAACCAGCCATAAGAGTTCCAATTATTTTTACGTCAATATTCAAGCAAATTCAGGAACTCCTTAAACGCTTTGATATTAAAGCAGTTCCAACCAGTAGGATTAAGAAATTGAGTACAATATTATGTCACGTGAAAGACAAAAAACATAAGAAGGAAAAATGTGGAACATACAGAATTACTTGCCCAGAATGCAACAAAATATATATTGCACAAACGAAACGGCTAGTTGGTGTTTGAATAACCGAACATAAGCGCGAAGCAGTCTCAGGAAGGAAAAAGAACAGAACGATAGTACGATCAGCAGTAGCGAAACACATCCTGGAGGAGGAGCACAGCATAACGTGGGACAACGTGGAGGTGATTAAGGAAGTACAGCAGGTACGAAAACTGGATGCATACGAAAGCCTGAACATATGGAAAACCCCGATGGATAGGCGACTAAACACAGACTAACGAAACTGTGTATCACCATTGTTTAGGTTAATTTAAACAGATACTTTATGATGATAATGTGATTAATATAGATAGTTAAATGTATTTAAGTATATAATCAATAGATAATTAGCGGGTAGTTAGCAGGTAATTAGTATTAGAAAATACTTTAAAAGTAAGCACCTTAAATAAGATATCTAAGTTATTTTAAGATCAGACCAATAGACACTGAAGAAGAGGGCAGATTACTCTCGGAATATCGATATATGTCAAAATAAAAATAAATCTAGCTTCTAAAGGAAAAAATTGGTTTAAATTAAAAAAATATTTTTACAAGCTAGGAAAAAAATTGGTACACAGTAAAAACAAGGTTAATTTTGTTTATTTTTGTGATAAAACAAAGCTTAAAGTATTCTTATTTTATGATAAAAGTTTTGGAATGGGATGGCCAGTAGTTTAAGAGGTAGGTGAATTTCAATACACGTAAGTCGTATGAAGCGTGGTACCGGGAGCTTGATTAGGTCTCAGATTGTCAAAAAAGAAAACCACGAGGCATTTCACGTGAAGCGGACAACGAAAAAAAGTCGAGGTTCTGGATTTCGTTCATATTGCGCATAATGGTACTTCTAGAAGAAAAGAGCATGGATACACAATCGTCAAAAATTGAAGAAATTCAGTTGAAAAATTTAATGCACATAGTTCAGATACTGCTTCATCAGCCTATCATTGATTTTCTGCATTACAAAGCTTACTAAGTAGAACAAAGTTAGATTTTGTGGAAGCTTGCCAAAATTATGTATCCAATTTTTTATTGATAAGCCCAGAAGCTCTTTATTTTCCCGACTTACTTCTTTACCTGACTTAACAAAAACTGGTTGTGAATCGCATAGGCGTAAATAAAAATAGTATGTAGATTTGAATGAAAATAATGTTGTATGAAAGTAAAGTTAAAATTTGTCGAAATAACAAAATCTTAGTTCAAAATGGCACAACTACAATTTGCATATTTGTATAATGCTATTCAATCGGAGCTCGTATCATAATGGCCTATTATAATAGACTCTCAGGACTTCGATTGCTCCACAGGTACTGTGAGTTTGCATATTAGTACCGTAATGAATTTGTTTTTGAATTTGAACTCGTTTAATTCTACAACATAGTTTTACGTAACACCGAAGCAAGGTTTATAGTTATCAGAGACATTAAAGCCAAAATTCTTGTAATGATTCAGCGTATAACGGGGTATTGATACATTCACAAACAAAGCTGCAGTTCTGGCACAAAGATATATTTGTTTACGTTTAATTATGAATAATGCAATTCCTTTCGCTGTATTTGAAGACAATATCAGTATAAGAATTTCAATATTTTCAATATTCCGGCATCTTTATTAAGTGAAAATTGCACAATATACGAGTAGTTTAATCGATGTTAAGTCAATTTAAACCCACTGAAACATAATTCATGCACCAAAACAATGCTTTGCAAGAAATTATTGAAAGATGAAAGGGGTGAAATCATTTTCAAAATCATTTCCAATCAAAGTAATAATCTTTCATAAAACTGATGGAAACTTTCTGAATCTATCAGCTATTATATATTACGAAGCAAATTTTCTTGAGTTGGTGACTGTAGTACAGTAACTATATATTCAAATGTATGTATCAAAGGAAGATCACTGTTCCGGAATTTTCGACGCAACCTTACTTTGATTTTAAGCTTTAATAATTTAATGGTTTAATATAATAATGTTGGCCAATTTCTAGTTAGTTTTCAAAAAGTTCAGCTCAAGCCAAAATCTGTTTTGAACAAGTAATAGAGCTTATAATTAACCTTAACGAATTCCGCAATACACGCAAAAACTTTTGATTGAATCGTTGCGAGGAGATGTTGTAGATTTGAAAACTTTCAAAACCCATCTTTCATCTTATGCTCCTCATCCTAGAACATCTGCTTGTTGGCCGCAAGTAAAGCAGCTTAAATCGGATTTAGGACTTTGGACGTCGAATTATGATGCTCTTCCTCCGATGAAAGTTACCGTAACAGATAAGGAGCAGAGAAATAGTCGGATGGGGAGGGAGTATGCTTTATACTTTGCTTATATGTTGTTACTAGAACTATTGTCGAAGTGAGTGCATTTAGCCGGGACACATGATGAGCATACGAAATTATTCCGGAAAGTCTTGCATCCATTCATCTGGCCTGGGATGATGTGGACGCTAGATAAAGTCGTCGTCTGGGCTGTCAAGTCACGGACACTCTAGGATACATCAAGCTGAAACTTGTGGTATGGATATATGCATAATCCGGGCAAAGTGTAATTGAAGCCTTTTGTGTGGTTATGCTGATGGCTGAAGCTAGACGGATGTGTTTCGATTGTCAGGCGAAATTTTACTGTTTAGCTATGCATGTTGGCAGCAAAATATACATATCTGTTCGGAGAGATTTGAGCTGAACTTGCCCATGTTTCCCATTATCTCATAAAGCTTTTGTGGCAAAATTTATGCCGGGAATTCCCACAGCTATATGACACGTTGCAATCATCTTAAAATTGTCATTGTGTATTTAGAGGTTTAAGGTCACTAAATGATTCACAATACGTGGGTATTAAAAATAAGTTCTGGAAATTATTCAAGGGCACATTAAAACAATACTAAACTAACTTTTTTTTCGTAATTGCCTCAAAACTGAATTCTCACCTCAATTATAAGGAATTTAGATTAAAAATATGAGAATACCGTACCCAATTTATTTTTGTTTCTTTGCAAAACGTTAGAATACTGTTTGAAATACACTCTTGAGAAATAAGAATTGCAAATCAGATGAGAAAGTATTCGTCGTCGTGTGTCATATTTTCAGATAACGAAAGCAACGTATACAAGGTACAGCGAATTTCCGTACAATATAATACATCGTCGAGAAAGCATAAAATTAGAAGCAGAAAGGACAGCAATTTTATTTTATTTTCATAAAACTCTTGTATTGCATTTAGTTGCACTTACCTACATATTTCTCTCAACTGCCTCATAAATAGATTTTGTCGCAATATGTATGCGTACATAATACCGATTCCATATGCACATATTTATGAATTCTGATCCGGATCAGGATATGAAAAATATACTGTTTCTAAATATCTTAGCTTTCCTGCTATGGAGAGCTCATGTCGTTTCGAGAACTTGGCGTCCTTTCGAGAGTACTGTGCTCAAACTAGTCGTGAAATATAATATTCTTGGCAGCACTTGGAGCAAAAGCAGTGCGAGGGTTTGTAGTACAAAACGAGTTAATAGAACGTTCAAATTGAATGGTGTACGTGATGTGAAGTTGTATTTATTTTTGCATGAGATATGTATTCAGAGATTTAATTTTTTTTAAATATGATATACTTGAAAATACGTTTGTAGAACTTTTTGAAATTTAGTTTATAAATTTTCCCTGCATATTTAATGACCGACATTATCCCAGCTACATTAATCACTCAAGTTTTACTCTAACCAAAATAGACACAGTTAAGTTCGAGACGTATTTAATCCTTCCTCCAAATTGTAGAATACTATTGCATCGCATAAACCCTTACTACTTATATTTAATACGAATTCTTTTGTAAATAAATTATTCAAAGACGTAGTGCATTTGCAATTCGCAAGAATAATTTATAGTAAGTTGTTAACTCCAACAAATAGCCAAATTATTCCAAACATGTTACAAATAAAATTTAGCTAAAGGGTGACTGCCTTTAAGTCATACTATTCCACTAAATGAAAAACATTCCCAATGTTTTTTTTCTACAATTTATGATATCGCACGTCGGTAATCATATTTATGGGTAGCGCGTAAATCATTAAAAATGTCATAAAAATGTCCTCACGAAAAATTCCAGTCCTTGTTTGTACAGTGGACACGGTTTTCTCCCAACAGAAACGAATGTCTCCCATGTAGTTTCAAATATAGATGGCTGGGATTTAACAAGCAAGCACCATCCTCATAAGTCAACTATGATAGATGGTTTGCGTGTACACTATTTTTTCCTCAAATATAATTAAGCGTTTCCATTTCGTATAGTCGAACAATGGCTTTTATATCCTGGACACGTTTGCTACATCTTTTCGATTTCAATTGCTGCCACCCTGTTTGTGAAAAACACTTCCAACAAAATCTCTTGTATCATCTAATGACCTAAGCTCGGACTCGACTTGCAAAACTAGAATCCTATTCGAAGGGCCACTAAAGGACTTGACTGGACGAATGAGCGAACGGTTTTCTCGTTGACAGCTACCGTACGTTAGCTTAGTTTTCCTGCGACTCGTACAATGAAAACACATTACTGCTGGTGCTTTTTTGGTTTCGAACGTTTCCTTGCGAAAATAAATCTATTTGAAATGTGCGACAGGCTAGCGCCAAGCAGAGAAAATGCTGCGTTATTTTCTTTGTTCAAGTCGAGTAAGTCGAGATTGTGAGAAATGCGAGATGTAATTTGGAGCGAATTTCGAGTCTTAATTAAAATGACTGGGTGAAAACCATTACATTGCAGAATCTGATGTAAACAAGCGATTAGCAAAAGAGAAGTATGTGTTTTGTCGTATGCAGAACGGAAGTGTGCCAAATTGGCCTAAAGCCAAAGGCGTATGTAGAAATTTCGTGTTTTAAAGAAGCAAAAGAAACCATATACATTCCGCATGATACACGCATTCCATTTTCATGTTGTTCTTTCCGATTTTAGCTTGTTCAAGCTGATTTCTCGGGGCTGATTCTGTATGGTAATTTTGGTTGAGTGTACATACTTGCTTTGTGGGAGTGCCTTCATACCCCTAATAAAGCTCGTCACGCAAATATAGCGCTGATCCTAAAGTCATTCAAATATTTGTATACATTACGAAGATTGATTTCTGCAATACCTGGAAAATACATAGGAAAATCGGAACTTTCTAACCATTGTTATTACAATTAGAGAAAATAACGTTTGCGCCTTGAAATTGGGACAAATTTCAGGTAATTGCTATCTCTTTAAGCCAAACGTAAACACGTCCCGGCTTGTTCGAGAAAGAACCTTAGTTTATCCTCTCTTAAACTTAGATAATTACTTAGAAAATTATTATGTGTTGCCAGTCAACTTGCAAAATGGATTTGTCACAAGTAGATGGCAGAAGACTAATAAAAAATATCACGAAGAAAATCCGAACACTGAGAAAAGTTAAATTTGTCACTACTTTAAAGCATTGGGTTTAAAAAATTCTTTTACCTATAATACAGTAAATTTATTAGAGTGTAATGAGAGCACATAGAGCAGCCATACTTAACCATTTTTATATAAGGACCACTAAGAAATGCGCACTAACCTACGTGGGCCGCAGTCTTGTGATAACTGCAAAAACAAAGGCAAATAAACAAGAGACATCATGGTGAAAATTACATATAGTAAAAATTTAGTACGACCTCTGACAGTGTGATAAAGTTTTCCCAATATTAGTTAAATCAGGCTGAAAATTTCTACTGCAATTCTTAGTGGAAATGTTTGTGGAAATCGGTAAGCCGATTTCTATAAACGTTTTTCGCATACTTCATTTTCGAATATTATGATTCGCACAGATAAGTCGATGTGAACAGGGTCAAAATTTAGGTAATTTTGGTAATTTAAATATACATACATGGTTGCTCTCAGTAAATATACTGTCATTTTAATTAGCCAATGATAGTGTGGGAAAATGGTCGAGTTTTTGATTTTTTATGTTTTTACAATAAATGCTCAGCTTGTCTTCAAATGCAAATACTTTTTGGGTCATTGCGTTATAATTTTGCTTTCACCTTGTAAAGATCTATTTTGTATTATTGCTTAGCTCTTCCAAAAGGCTCTTGGATTTTTTATGATTCAGCTCTTGTGGTCGAATATAGTTCACAACATTAATGAGAGTCTTCATTACAACATCTTATTTATTAGATGAAACACGCTCTGCCAAATTTTCTTAGTGTATCACAGAATCGCATGATGATAGATTTGTTGATGTGTATTTCGATTTTAATAGAGAAAGAAATCCGTTTTCTGATCCGGTCATTGAAGTCAATTTGATTTTTCTTCAAAAAACATGTCAAAAACATCGAGAAAATCTTTACCCCTTACTTGGTTTTTCGTGGGAAGGAATGCCAGAAAATCATCATTAATTACACTCTGCAGTATCAAACAAAAACTGAACATTGCGGCGTCGATGAAATGGCCGTGCTAGAGTCAATAGTGAAACTAAAATATATACAGCTCTTCAAGTCATATCTATGATGTATATGTTTAGCAGTATTTTGGGTTTGATTGCGGTTTTATTTTTGAATTTTTCAAACAATATATTCCAAGCTTTAATGAAGCATTCTTTCACGATTTCTGAATCCGTAAATGGTTTCATGAATTTACCGAGAATATAACAAACTTAATTTGACCCTCTTGTAGCTACAGCATCGTGTGACAGAGCTCCTGTCAGAACAATTTGCTGCTTCTGCAAAGACTTCTTAAAATAGTTCAATTTTCCACATCTAATTCCAGTATCGTTCGGAAAACATTCATCAAATGAATTTTGCTTGGTTTTATAATTTCGCACAATATTATATTATTTTAATATCATGCTTTCCCGACAAATAAGACAAGTAGTGATATGCAAAATAAATCTTTTCCGTTCATAAACAATAGATGGATTCATATCAATTTTTCCACTTCTTTAGAAGAGAAATGATGTAATTGGTTGTCTACACCAAACCAAGCACAAATTAGCTGAGTCGAAGTCAATCAATTCAAATGTTCTATTATTTTAATCTACCTATTTATATATATTATTTCATCTATTTTTAACATTGTTCCGCTATAGTTTGCTTTGAAGCCTTCTCACTCTTTAAACGCTGGCTTAATTTTGAATTTTTAAAGCATTCAGTTGCATTTACCATTAATATTTTTTCGCATAAGATTCGAACAATATATTTAATCTAATCATATTAATGTTAAATAACATTGATGGTCAAAAAAATTAATCGAACTTTTATTTTAGCTAGGTGCACAAATTATATAAAAATTGATATAAAAACAATAAGTTACAATAAGTTAATAATAAATTACTCAAATAAATGGCAAATCGTTTCAGAAGCTGAATACTTTTTTCATTAAACTATGTAAATTTTCATTTTATTAGGTTTTTAAAAAATATTACCTACTATTAATTTCAACCTACTACTCTTTTCTTTCGTTTTTATTGCGTAAGATATTATTCGAAATCCAGTGACCGCAGACACTGTGGCTCTATGTGTAAGCTCTTATTCAATTCTATGCCCCGACAAGGGTTGGAGGTTCAGTGGCTGTACACCGAGTGTATCTTGCAATGGTAGCCTTAGTCTCTCAGATTTTTCGTTAGCTTGGATATGAAAGTATGTTTAGATATATACTTTTGTACACAAGCATATTTGTGAACATGACAAATTTAACTGGAAATCAATAACTTTCACTTTCGGGCCACACTTGGGAGCTTGGCGGGCCGGGCCGCAGGTTGGGTATAGCTGTCATAGAGGAAACCAGGTTCAGGAAACAAATGTGCCTTAAGTAATAGCAAAGTGAGAGCGCAATCGAAAGCAGTGACTGTAAGCCGGAGTACAAAATCGTACAGAGAACTAGGAAGAAAGTTTTAAGTGGCAGGAAAAACTATCAAAAAGTGTTTGGAATAAATGGATATACAACGTGAGGCAACAAAATCAGTGACACGTCAAACAGAAACACAAGAGTTATTAATTAAGAAGAGACTCAAAGTATTTTTTCAGAATTATTTTTCTACTAAATCTACTTACAAATGTGTGATGGACGACGAATCGGATTTTGCAGTAGAAGGTAATGAGTGGCAACAGAAATATTATTTCGAGTGTAAGGAACGTCCTGCAGAGGACAATGTGCGATTTAAACAGAAATCAAAGTTTCCATGTAAAGTGTTTGTGGGACTCGCAATAAGTGAAACAGGAATAAGGGAAGCGGTATTTTTCACATCAGGCTTCGTAAGGATTAAGGGGTTACCCCCACTTGTAACTTTTAAGTTTTTCGTTTCTTTTTTTGTTGCATTTTTTTTAAGTATAACTATCTAAGAATACGTCCTTCAAATTTCAAGTCGATCCAAACATAATTAACCGAGATATGAGCGTTGAAAGAGAAGAAACTGTTGCTTATACAACCGTTACTTATACTTATAAACGCGTTTTTCTCGAAATGACATCTTTGAAGTCGGTGACCAAAATTACTCGAAAACTACTGAGCCGATCTTTTTGAAACTTAGCAAGCTTATTAAATACATAAAAATGTAGTGTTTGATCGTTCGATTTATTTTTTTAATAAAAAATGGCCGTTTTATAGCAAAAAGACGACCATTTTTTTAAGTGAAAATCGAAATATTAACTTTGACTGTCCGCCATTTTGCGAAAAATGGATATTGTTTTAAATCCTTCGATCAAACACTAGTTTATACTGTTATTTAACTAAGTCCATCGCTATTTTTTGTTTCAGATGATCCACTTCGACACAATTTTGGTCACCGCATAAGGTGAAAATTAAAATTCCATTGTTTTGACGGCCATTTGTAATTAAATCATGTAATATTTTTCAATAAAAAAATTACTGAAAGGTGTTTAAAGTATGTTCTTTAAGAAAATATAGCAGTCGTTTAAAAACATTTCGTAGTTTTGCCAAAATAAATTCATGAAAATGACCTATTTTATAGCGCTACAAGTGGGGGTAACCCCTTAAAGAAAATTATGGCAAAAAGTGTTTACCAGTTTTCAGTAAGTTTATTCAAAAATACCATAAAAATAATAACATTGTGTTTTGCGTCAGCACACACACACTACGCTAATGATGTGCTCAAGGAATTACAGCGGCGAAGAATTGTTTTCATTTCGAAAGAAGAAAATCTTTCTAACATATCCCGGTTAAGGCCGATAGAAACTTTCTGGGCAAACTTAAAAAGGAGGGTGTATTGCAACAATTGTCAGAGAAATAAATGTAAACAGCTTGCTCTTAAAGGTAAGAAAATACTTGAATTACCGGCAAAAATAAGATTAGCTAATAGAAACGATGTTAAATTTTTCTTGCAGTTATGTACCCTGAATGTAATTTTAAAATACGCAGTAATAAATTTGATCACTCGAATTCTATGTTTTCACTAAAAGTAAAGCCCAGATTTTAAGTCGTAAACGTTATGACAGTTTCAGAATTTGGTTGGCTAATGATCTTGCCTTCAAATGGGATATGATTCAATTTGCTAAGAACTATAGTATTGAAACATAAAGCATAAATGCATTGACAGAAATGCATTCTAGGCTATTTGGATGTTCGATTTAACAATAAAAAACAAGCTGCGTTTTTAATTGTCTAACGCTCAGTATTTAGTTATCAGTGAGTGGGAATATGAAATTGAAAAAGAAACCAGTGAAGATTATCTCCAGGTTTGTTATTAAAAACGAAATAATATCCTTAAGAATGAATGAAAATCGCAACAAAAAGGATCTTAAAATGGGTCATTTTCATTTCATATTAATTAAATGTTTTTGTAAAATCAAAGATCCAGAATCAATAACTTATCTTGAGGTTTGGATCTACTTTCGAAACACAAGTGGAAAAGATCACTTTGAGGTGATAATTTTAAAAGTGTGTACATATTCGCATTATATTGCAAATGGATGGCAAATTGATGCCCAATTTCAACGTTTAAATAACATACATATATTTCTTATGTTTAAACATCATACCTACAAAAAAGAATTATTAAACACATAGTATTTACCTTTATAATAGTAGGAAACTGGTTTTCTACTATTAAAGATGTAAATTTACAAAAGTGCGTACAAAGAATATTTCACGTCTTAAATGTGTAATTTTTTACGAACAAATCGTGTAATTTTACCCTAAAACGACGTAAATTTAGAACGGAAACGCATGAAATTTATGTATCAAAGGCTACTTTTATTTTAGGGTAATAAGCGCAATTTATTCGTGAATGTCCATAAAAATGTTTAAAAAACGAAAATAAAAGGTGGGTTTTTTGCACTCTTGGGCAGGGTAAGTTAATTTAAATTTAGGTAACTTACCCTGCCCAAGAGTGCAAAAAACGCACCTAAAAAATATTTCTAGCAAACACAAAAGGTATCTATTGCCAACAATTTTAAGAAGTTTGCACTACTGAAGCAGGAATTTCAGCTAACCTCTAGATAAGTTTCATTTTTAAGACAGGTAACTGCCATGACATTAAATATTACCCCAAAATTAAATATCACTAACAAAAGCCTGTAAATAGGTAACTTTAAATGTTAAAAAAGGCGAGAGGCCTATCAAATCAAGTAAGCAAAATATAAATATTTTTCTTGTCAAATACAAAAGCTTTTTGCAATTCCTTTAAGGGGGTATTCCGGTCTTTCGGTTTGAAAAAATCGAAAATTTTTTTTTTGCATTTTCTTATTCCACTATGATCATATAATCTTGCTTTAAAATTTTATCGCAGTATCTGTTTTCGTTTTGAAGTTATTCGCATTTCCACCACTATCATCTCTGGAAAATCCCTGGCACGCTTGAGGCGAGAGTGTTTGAGATAAAACTTTAAACGCGATTTTCTCAAAACCATCTTTTCTCAACTTCTTGACAAGATTTCTCGAAAACGGTCTTACAGAATTTAATGAGTGATATATCAAATTATTTGCTATGATTTAAGGAAAAAGCTGAACTACGATTGTGATGATACAAAACAATTAACTATAATTTTTAATAAAAAAACGAAAAAAAAAACGGAAAAATTAGAAAAAAAATTTGTTATCAGCTGCCATTTTTTAACGAATAATTGGATATTGATAAGCGTAGTTCATCTTGTAACGAGTATTTTCCTGAGTAAAATGATACCTCATTTGCTAATTTCAGATAATTCAAACGGACGCAATCCTGCCAAGATTGATTTTCAAAGGTCAACTTCAAGCCCTCATAGCAACAACAATTTTCAACTTTTTTTTTGAAATCCCAGTTTTTTCTAAAGTTTAAATCCTGCAATAAACGCAAAATAAAACCATATCCATTGAGTATTTATTTTTATGTATTAAAATTCATATTGAAATAATGAATGATTATCGCGTGAAAAACCGGAATACCGCCTTAAGTTTATAATTTATTTCAATTTGATATATACACACATTATATACACTTATATATATATCTTATATATATCTTATATATATCACTATACACACATTATACACATTAAATTATAGCACTTAGGCCTCGTTTCCAATGCTGGAGTGAGCTTTCGCCGAATCTCAGAGTAGAGTTGGCTTGTTCCCAATGATGGATTTTTGAAATTCGAAAAATGTGATGACATTTTGTGCTTTGAAAACTCAAAGCTGTAGCACTCATTGCTATTTTGGGGGCATTTTATAAAAAACCTAATATAATCGGAATTTTTTATAGATTTCTTGAAAACATAGATTAAATGATCAAATTAGCTAGTAATTTGTTTAATATATATAATAGTTTATAATGCATATGTTATATAAATAATAAATTTAGATGTTATATAAATTAATAATTTGAATGTTCGCTTGGAGTTTAAAAACGATAAATTCACTTTTGAAACTAGGCCGCGTTTCCAATGCTGGCTTAGAGTGTGATGTATCTGCGTATGCACTAGCTGCCATGAACTAAAGTTAACCTTTTTAGATGTCTTTACTTGTTGATCGTTCGATATCAACTGAACTTATCCTGCGAGATTTTGTATCAGGAATTTCTGTAGGAATAAAATGAGTGGACAGTAATCGGTGCTGCCATTCTTAATTATTTCGAAGCAATGATTTTGGGACAGGTTTAGGTCAAGGTAAAAGTACGTTTGGAGTTGAATGTGCAGATGGATGTAACTGAGCTGAGCATATTAATGTCATGGAAAATTACTCTTGGCCATTTACTAATTTCCAGTATTTTTGCTGAGCAAAAAGCACACTACGTCAGTTTGGATCCAACATCTAGCTGACAATGGCGCTTAAATGGTGCAAATTACTTGGGATGAAAATAAGTTAAGCCATGCCCAGATTACTTGGCTCGGATGCACATGACAACATGGCCAAGGAATTTATTACAATGCGATCAAGAAAGGTCGAATCATTTACCATTTAGATATGTATAATGTGCTGAAGCTTGCAAGGAATACTTTAGCACATTTTCAAATTATCATTCATGCTGAACATTAAGTAGGTCTGTAGCAGCTAGATTTAACTTTCTTTGATAGGCACGTAATAATATATGTTTATGGTATGTACTATTATGATATATAAAATTCTAATATAGAATAATCATGTATAACAATTTTTTTTCAATCGTTGTATTATTGATTGCGGTTTTTAAAGGTGAACTATTCTCATATATTCCGTGAATTTAATTTTCAGCAGTATCATTGTCTTTATCAAGGGCTGCATTTGCTTCATTTTAAAATATCAAAAACTATGGTAACGTTAATGGAACGTAATAATTATAACATTTCACTCGAAATTTTAATGAGCCAAAATTCAAACATTTTTAAATACCGCATTATATTCTTGACTCCCTGGAGAAAAAAATGCAGTAGGCAATGCCCACTACAACCTCTTAACTTTCAACACATGAAATCATTCGAATTTGAATTTCGAAGATACAACGACATCTTTCGTAACACATATTTGATTTTAATTTTCAATAACTATTCTTATCACAGAAAGGTTATGAATTTGTTTCATTATTGATTTCAATGCACAAATCATTCATCCAACTGTATTTTTTATGACATTATCTTTTTTTAACGCGGAAAGCAACACTTTACACTTCATTATAAATAGAGCTTTCAGCAACGCTTTCTATTGGAAAGTAGTGAATTAAAAAATTCGAAAAGCCAGCATTGGAAATGCGGCTTTATTCCTACACTTCTATTTAACTTATAGCTACACTTCTAATTAATTTATAACTACACTTCTACACTTATTACACAAAAAGACTGACACTTAACTGCTGCTGTTCAAAGCAAAGATCACGAAATATCAGAATCGTTCAGTCTAGCCAAAACACCGTCTTTCGTCACAATGTTACATCAATAATAAGTCAAATTCGAGCAAATGATACAATTTTACAGCTTTGGTGTAAATGAGAGTAGCGAAGTAGTAAATTTACACTCTTTTTGCTAAGGTTTACAAAATAATATTTATAATTCAGCTGATATGACGTAAAAGCAAAAAATACACATCCAATGTGTAAAAAAAATTGTAATTCGTTATTTGAAACAGAAAAATGGATATATTTACTATTATCAAATAATTAATTTTAGACCCACTTCTTAGAGTGTACTCTTTGCGCCGTCAATGTATCAATATAATAGAAAACTCTTAACAAATCACACACAGTAGAATGACTCCCCAAATTATCCTTGAAAAATTCTCTTAAATTCACCATCTCACCAAATTCCTTGTCAATATGAAATCTTTCGGGAAACATCCCAAAGGTCAATTGATTATGATCGACTGTTAATTTACGCTTATTTAATTTAGTCTTATACTTTTTACAGGGCTTAACGTGATGGACAGCTCGCTTAATATTAGATATTTATTTATAGAGTAAACATTGTCTTATCGTCAATGGAATTCGAAGAATTTTTGTGATTCTGCAGTCAATGTCTTTGTTTCGCTAAAATTCTATTGTCTCGTCGGCACCATGGCGTCGTGAATGGAGATGTGGTGGTTTGGTATGATTTATGATACGTAAAACGTGGATAGTGAAATTGAGTCGTTTTGCCCCGACTGACAGAAAGCTATTTGTAGATTTTTTGCGAGAAGCTTTTTTTCAACCATTTGCTCATAGCATGTGAATAAATGTGACAACGAACATATGCACGAAATCGCTAACATGAATCTTAAGTTACATTATTTTTGCGAAAAAATCCGTCTGAGTTTATGAAAAATGATTTTCGCCACTATCCTCTAAGCTAAAAGTTCCCATTTTAGATAAAAATACAAGTTCAATAAATAATACTAACAATGTTCAGATAATCTCTTGTCTTGAACTCAAGGAACGAACCATATGAGCTACCTTGTGTTTCGCATTGATTGAATTAACGGAATTGTTTCGAGCCTGAAGTCGTGTAAATTTATCTCGCTAACCCTGAATTTAAATTTCTCAGATTAATAATGCTAATTTACTTCTCTATCTTTTTCAGGTAAGTCAACACTCATAATAATTATGAAACACAGTAAGTTTGCTTATGAAAATCACATAAACATTTTCTAATCCTTTTTAATTGGGTGACCCAGTGCAATATACTTATCACAAATTTTGGAGGACAAATATTCCCAAAATTCGGCATATATTTTTATTTATTTATTAAGATAAGCATCATGAAGATTTGATCGAAAACACTGTTTATGGCAGACTATCAGCTTTCGGACCGTCGGAAAAATGGCTTAGAACAATGATCTTTGGTGGTCTATGGACATAACGATGTCTCAGTAGTTCGTATTTTATTTGCTTATTAAATTGCCTACTCCACTCTTCAAACTGCCCCAACAGCCTCAGAAATGGCATCGATAGTTCCATGTTGCTTGTCAGAAGGACTTCTACCTGATCATATCGCTCACTGCAGCCGCGGTTTAATCTTTCCTCCAAGAAGCTTATCCGCAACGGTCAGCATGCAAAGCGGGCAATACGCAGATTAAGATTGTTAGATTATGGCTTATTTATTAGCTTGATATTGTAATACTTAATCGATCTTTGTACTTTGCTTAACTAATTTTCCAAGTTGGGGACTATTTATCACTTTTTTAACGCAAAACAAAAAAAAATACGTCAAATATCATAATCATAAATAATAAATAATAAATATCAAATCAAAATTAACTAAATTTTTTGAAATTTTACTGCTTTAACATAAACTTCTCAACATTGACTTATGGCAGCTGTTGGGCTATTTAGAACAAATATTTCAACCTCACTCATGGAATATTTTTTAGAACACCATATAAGTAACAATTCTATTTTCGTTTTGTTTGTTCTTGGCTTACCAGGTCCCCGGCTGACTTTTTAGTCTGCGGAGCATGTGAGGGTTGACTCACTCAAAAATAGAACATCTACAAGCCCACGAAATTTCCAGTCAGGGCTCGCCTAAGTACGGTTTCAACTCGGTCATGCTGACTCACCTAGCCCTGGACTTCAAAAACTACCACAGCTCATGGTTCGCAAAGTACTTTCTCAATGTATGTTGACACTGCGAGGCAGTTTCGCAACATTGCGTGCACGATCGTATTAGACGTAAGCAAACCGAGCGTGGACTCAATGGTGCGCCTCAAGGTTACATAGCGACTGCATACAAACCTCAGTCATAGCTTAAGGATTATATATAGCTCGGAAAGTACGTGATTTGCGACATAATTTGCGATATTTCCCCACTGACTGCAAGAAGTAGATAGTAATATCTAAGTCCAAGTTAATAAAAACTTTAGCGCACCTGAACTGCTAGAAGTACTAATGTTTGATGAACAATGTAAGAACCGTACAGATTTTGAGTGCATATTCTACCACACGTGCTCCAACCTGTTTCGAGGGCAAAACCACTTTGATCTTAACAATGCATTTAAACTCATAGGGTGGAAAGGATTGAGATCAAAAAATTAAAGATGTTTGGGCTAGCTTTATTTTCATTCTAAATGTTCGCGATATGAATACTTAATGTAAGAATTTATTGATACGAAAATAGCAGACCCTCTCCCCTCGCGCTGGTATTCCTTTGCTAGCATCAACGCCAAAAATGCATCACATTTGCCTCACATTGAAATCAACCTATCCTGCGAATTTCGTTTCAATCCAATAACTGCATTGGAAGTTATTGGGGTACAAAGAAATTTAGGGTTACCATCAGCAAAAGTTTTCAACTTTTCGAAAACATAATATTTGTTGTTTTCGTCACTAGAAGATAATTACCATTTGAAACTTTTGCGATAAAATCGCTTAATAAAGACATTGCGAATAAATACAAAACCAACAATAGCTGGCAGCCCTATCATGGTTTTTTTTAACCAGATTCCTTTTGGATAATGCCTATAATAAGTTCCATTAATCATATGAAATTCGTTTTGATTTCATAGCTGCACTGGAAGATATAGGGCAAAAAGCTTTATTTTCCTGAGCGAATTTTCAAAACCCAAGGCACCAACATTACCAGAGCTAACAGCACCAACCGAATTTTTCAACCAAATTTCTACCAAACACGGCTTAGAGATACTGTGTCAATTTCATGAAAATCTGGTTACTGAATCAGAATTCATAGAGCAAAAAACAATTTTTTTCTCTATAATTTTTCAAGATGGAACCACTGACACAGAGTTGCCTGCTTCGAGCGATTTTTTTCGCAGGCGCAAGGGGGGAGGGAGAAAGCAGTTGTCTAAAAATTAAATAAGGAAAGCTGATGTGAATTTCACAGCTCTCATAATTTATTTATTTTTTATCTGGGGCATGATGTTGTGAATACGAATAACCGTTGATAGAAAAGAGAATCGATTGTAGATTATTTGGACTAAGTTGTTTTCTTTTAAAAAAACATAGGCAATTTTTGCTGGTATATTTATCTTTTCTTCTATATATTACTGTAGTATCACACTTATAGCACGTCAACGAGTTTCACGCAACAAGCTCTACAACAAAACTATTCCACGTGACTTCTTAGCAAACATATCAATAATGGATTCAGGACTAACTGGTATATTCCGATGTATAGTCATGAGAGCCAAACCTGTAAGACACTCCTCACTTGCTCGGTTGCGAAGATAAGTCTTCACCGCTTTAACGTTGAAAAACTGCGCTCCACAGATGCCGTGGAGACAGGAAGATCATGTGTCCATCTCATCGACCACATATCCCATTTGCCCCGAAGAATAGCTTCTTTTGAATGCTTCAGATCATCTTTGTAGAATTCTATTGCTGGCTTTAGATCTTTGAATTTAAACTTACGAGTATTCACGTTTGCTGGTACGAGACACTGGAGTCCAATAATTTTTTTCTTGTGGCATAGAAACCTTTCGCTCAAAGATCCGAGTTCATCGAGGTACGGTATGAACAAGATTCGTCTGTAATATTCTTCAGGCGTATCTGCGGGCCAAAACTGCCAAACACTACCTGGCACTATTCTGCGTATACATCAATATATCCTGAAAATTTCAGCTCATTCGCCTGGCGCGTTCCAGGGATTTGTTCACTGATTTTTTTTTTGTTTTGGTATATATATATATATATATATATATATATATATATATATATATATATATATATATATATATATATATATATATATAGAAATATGACTTTTGGCCAAAGTAATTTCAATACTAATGTTCTTTGAACATTAGTGAAAAGACAGAAACTACCGCGCCAAGCAACGCTGCTACGATCAGATACGTTTCTCATTCCCACTAGGCAATACCCATGCGCTTTTTCAAAGAGACTATTTTAACGAATGGCGATTTACGCAATATCGATTTTTTTAAAACGTTTTCTGAGTATTAAAATGGTAAAACTGTCGATTCCATTTGGCTAGTAAAACGAATATCTCCGACACTTTTATGCAATGCACTATACACAATTTCGTTTTTTTCGCCAGGGAATGTCCGCTGCGCTTACTGTTTCTTGATGGGATTATACGCACGTCAGCACATTCTCACCTATAAGCTGACACGGATATATCATTCTCACCTGTCATTTGAGAGTATGCTTTTCTCTTTTTTGCGTATAATAAAGTGAACTTATTTTGGTTTTGTGTCTTGTTAGGTGCCAGTTGATGGTAAATCCTTCACTCCATGCCATTCTCTTCTATCAATCAATACCGTTCTGTCCGTGCTATTTATTAGTACTTATGTTATGACTCAGTGTCACGGTGCCGACAGTACGGTTTGACCACCTTACCCATTTTCTTCAGGTATTTCATGAAGTAACTGTGCCCTGTCATGAATTGGCAAAGGTAAAACTTTACCTGTCAATGGCTACGGCTAAGCCAAGGCTCAAAAAGAACAATTAGCTTATCCATCCAGCGTTCTTCATCTCTTCACTCCAATGTTGTTGTCAAAGCTGGAGGGTGAGAGGACACGCGTGAGGACACACAATTGTGAGGTACACACAATTGCGCTCTTTGCGCTAGTAGATCCAATTCCGTACTCAATACTATGCCTTTAGGTCCATAAAAATAATATATTTCCCTCAACAAAAAGCATCAACGTCAGACAGAAAATTAATTACTTAGCGGTTATTTTAAATGCAATCTCAGGCCGCTCGCCAAGACCACCATTTTCCTAAATCAAATGGCAAGAAAGTTTATTTTAATGACAACTGTAGAACTGCAAGTGAATCCTTAGCCATTCTAAACGAATGAAAAGCAGTCAGTCCCTTACAATGTCATCTCTCAACTCATTTATTCATAAGAGGAACGACATAATTACATCCTATAAAACGTTATGAGTAGTGCTAGTCATATCGCAAAATCTTTAGTTTCCTTCAAATTAAGTTGCGGAAAACGAAAACGTCGTAGAACTTACAAGAGAACGTTATGCAAGATATGAAATGAGAAATCGAGGACGCCGTTGTCGTTTTTGACGTTGACGTCCTAGTCGACGGCATTAGCCTAGACGGGACTAGCAACGCAAGTGGAAAAGCAAAAAATAAAAAAAAAACGGGAAAGCTTAAGGGCATCCTTATACAAGCCATTTGCTTGACAAGCGCATGCAAAATAACTTCGCTTGCAATCCAGTGAAATCTTAACGGGAACAATTCTCTTCTAGTTCACTCTGAATTGATTTCGTCCTTCCTTGAGTAGATGCTGATACAATCTCAGCTGGTTACATTCAGTTAGTTGAAAGTTGAAAAGATGATGATGCTTGAATATTTCGTAATTTATTTAGGCTCTAGTTTAAAAAGTATTCAAGAACTGAAGATAGAATTTCTCTTTTCCATTGGCAATGTCACAAAACTTCTTTCCTGCGATTCTCATAGTCGACAAATATCAGTTAACATCAACAGTCACCACACATATCAGAGTTAACATCAAAGTGCGTATTTAATTTGTTCAAAGTCTTTGAGTTGAAATCGTTTTTGTTAGTTTTTCTCAAACGTTTGACTTTTACATAGCCTATGTACGCTTTCATCCATGCAAAGACTGTAGCTCAGCTCCCAAGCCTACTAAGAACCGGTGTAATAAGTATTGCAGTAAAGCTCGAAAGTATTTTCTGATCGCGTTCAGCTATCTTTGGATTTCACGCTTCGTATGACGAAGCTTTGGTAAAAGGATAAGAAGTGAAACAGAGAATAAGAAATAAGGAATTAGAGTGGTCCCCTTGCTTGAATGGTGGCACATTAAAATTCAGCTTGAATAGCTTGTAATGGCGTGACTTCTTCACTTTGTCCTTTCCGAAGGAGCCAAAGAGCTCTTGCGAATGGAAACGCAGATCTGGCACGAACGAACCGAATAGCGTAGAAAGTTTTGCGGTCTATGACAGAGCGTTGCTTCTTCAAAGCCTTTGAATTTCTCCATCATAAATATAAGGACGTACGACTTTGTGAAATCATGAATACCGGACAGGTTTATGAAAACGAGCAAAAAATGATAAATTCCGTTTTTATTTCGTCCCGAACGGAGTGTCTGAATGCGTGGGCATGTGTTTGAGCGTGAAATATAGTCGTCGGCTCAGTTTACGCACCTGTGAAAAGGGTAAAGGATTTTCGTAAAAAGGTGGATTAGATTTGGTATTGCCTCCGTAGTACTTGGCATCCAAGCAGAGAATAAGCTTGGCCTTTTATATCATCGTCAACGGTTTGGAGTTTGCATAAGGCTGTTTATTTTTTTTTTCGAAGATGTTACGGAAATGATGAAAATGTGAAGGAACCATGATGATGGATTGACTGCTTCAAACACACTGATAGGATTAGGATCCGCAGAGTGACTGACTGTGAAACGAAACATTTTCCGCAGTTTGCATTCGTGAAGGGAGAAAGTAATGATGAAAATATTGTTTTTGATCAAATTATGATAAATTGACTGTGCCTGCACTCGTGAACTCTGAAAATTCATTTTAGGTTGTTTAAAGTGAGTTTTTGAATTCAAGGTAAAATTACTGAGTAAATAAATTTAATTGCTCAAATAACAGCTGGACAAAAAACATTTTTTTACTCGATATATTTTGTTGAAAAATCTATTTGTAGTACCTTTGAAAATTCTGAATAGCGGAGCTTCCAATTCGATATTATTGGCTTACGTATCTCCAGATTCTCGGATTTTATCACTTTAAAGTCTCTTTTATTTGAATCATTGAACAATAAATAAATTTAAAACGCCATTAACTAGCTGTGACCCAAACAGAATACTATAATCTTTTATTTGGATTAATATTTCCAATATGCATATTGGTGTGATTGTGCCTCAAGCTGTGAAGCTGTCGACTATAATCCACATGAACGTCATTTCATATGCATGTTGGGCTGGAATAAAGTTTAATGAGAGGCTTTGAAAAATATAAATGTTTCAATCGATATGCAATCAATATTGTTGACTTAGTGCGGAAAATTCCGGGCAATTCACTCTTACGTTGCGATAACGTGAATGGGTGTAATTAGCCGCGCGTGTTTGTGTATTATTAATTTATCCAAACATATGTAGTTGCGGGTTTATTTCGTTTGGATTTTTATTGTTCGTTATTACGTGCATATTTGCATTTTATATATCTCTTCCATCCAGAGGTAGATATTTATTTATTTGATATTTTATTTCATTGTATGTTCCTCATACATGCAAATACATTAATTAATTTATTTACTTTTATATATGGTCCAATAGTCGGCTGGAACTTTAAATATAGTTCATGCTACGTACATCTAATTTGAGGCTATTTCAAAATAATAAACAATTCAAGAATCAAACGTGAGTGAGCGGTTTGCTTGATACTCAACGAATGGAAAGTCGATAAATTAAAAATCAGTCAGTTTGCGTAGAATAGAATTCTTGTGCGATGAGAAATTTCGAAACTTTTTATTTTCAAATGAATGCCAGCACATATCAGAACAAATATAGCCAAATTGTCACTACCACTAAAAGTATATTGGACGGGCTCCATTGAAAAATCAATCTGTTCATTGAATCTTGCTATGATGCGATGATGGAATTGAAAGTTTGAGTAGTAGAAAGATTAGGTAGAAGATTGAGGAGTAGGAAGATAGAAAAGGTTTCAATGATATGAAAATTTGAAGCTAAATTAGGTGCTTCGTGCGAAAAGTTCAGGCTATAGTGGGCCCTCGCTAGCACCGAGACCAAAAGTTTTTGAGATTTGATTCACAATGAAACCAATCTCCTGTTTGTATTTAGTTTTAAACCTATGATTGCGTCCGAATTTGCCGCCCGCAAAAGTTTCAAAATCTAAAATATTGCAAAATATGTCGCTTTTTCGAACGACATGGATGTGAACAATACATCGATCAGTGGCAGGTTAAAATTAATATATTTTTAACCCTTTCGTGGTGGAGTGGTGGTAATTTGTGCTAGTTTGTGATGAAAAATTGGAAGTTTTAAACCCTATATGGGCGCTGAGCTCATAGAAAGTAAGCAAGCATTTTTTTCAGGTAAATAGATCAAAATGAAATTCACAGAATATATTAGTCTTAAAGGGTTATACGCCGTTATAATCGATTTTTTATTTTTTGCATTTTGAGAATGTATATTTAACTGATAATATTCCCTGATAATTTCAAATGGATCGACAAGCTTTTTTCCGAGATATACGCATACTTGCAATCACATCTCGGACTGTTAGAAAGTAGGCGGTGTACAGACCGAAGTGCATGGGAGTACGTGAGAGGGAAGAATGGCTCGTAGACAGCATCAACTCGAAGTATTAGAAGCTGGTGAGGCTACAAAGGGTACATCTTATGGCCCTAGAACAGACGAATCCATGTAACTAAAAAAAAATTATCTATGTGGTAACTTTTTCCGAAACTTTATACGCATTTTTCTCAAAACTATGTTTCCAAGTCGGTGACCACCATTTCTAAAAAACGGCTCAACCAAACGGTTTGAAATTTTAACACAAGTTTTTTAGATATATTTTTCAGGTATTGATCGAAGGAATAAGATTTCGGATGTTTATTTCTGTTTTTTTCTTTAAACAATTTTAAATGATAATTTTGGTCAAAAATTCAATTTTTTTTTACGAAGCTGCCATTTTGTCAAAAATCTAAATTTCGATTATTCCTTTCATCAACACTTAGTTTTATCTATCTACTAAAAGAATCTGTTTGGTTTTTGACTTCAAATGAATTATACCGGAGAAATCGTGATCACCGCCGAACACCTTTTTTTGGTAGACCTTCAGGAGATCGTTTGGAGGAGCGCACCAGATCAATATTTTTACAAATTATTAAAGTCATTATAAACTTAGATGTAAGCACTAAATGCATATATACTTTTTGTTTTTGTAAAAAAAAACCTTTTCACAAAAAATTAGAAAAAAACGTCTTTTTCCGGCCTTCTAACTGCGTATAACCCCTTAAGTGAGAATTAGACTGATGAAAATGATTTTGAAGTATTGTAAAAAATATGATTTTAACCCCATAAATTCCTAAAATTCAACTGAAATTCCAGTAAAAAAAAAATGCTTTAAGCCCCATCAATTCCGATTTTGTCACCACATTTTAGCGAAACCCATTTTTTAGGCAAACCTAATTTCAGCCAAGTTCGGCAAAAATTTGGGTGAAAAATTAGGATAGACCTGCTGGCTATGGAAAGTTTTGTCTCTTGCAGTCTTGAAATCAAAACCAATTTTATATAGTAAATTGACTTTATTGTAAGCCAATTTGGATATTAATTTGATTGAAGAAACTTGATAATGCTGCCAGCTGTAGAATTTTTTTATTCAGTTGCCAGTTGGAAGCCTTGATCCAACAGAGGTTGTCGTTGATTTACTTTACTTTGTCACTTCTTAACCAAGCTATGTTATCATTAAATAGTCTCGTCGAGACAATAAACAACAAATATTAAGATTTCAAAAATGTTTAAGCGTTTGTGGGCGGTAGCCCTAAATTTTTTTATCCCCGTAGCTCTGTTCGCTAAGGCGTCAGGCCAAAAAGTGGCGTGCTACGGGGCCAGCGGGTTCGAATCCCGCCAGTGCCATGGCTGTAAGTGTAAATCCGTGTGATTGTCTATGAGGGTGGCAAATGGGCCCAAACTGGTGGCCTAATGCTGGCCGCGTTCCCGGCAGCCCTCTTCACTAACCTAACCTAACTTCACATGCAGTCAGCGGATCGAAAAAACGACAGAAACGAAATTCACACTGTAGATTGGCCTCAACGCAAATCAGATTTGGTATAATTTTAGTTTTGGTACTAGCAAAGAAATGCCAGCACTAAGACAGACGCTACCGATAAAAATTCATACGTCAGATAAACTTTTCAAGTTTTGGAAATTGTTTGGATGCCAGCCTGCAACTTAAAGTTGTGGTAGACTTTTAGTTACAGTGCTGGAGAAGTGCTGCAAGCATCGAGCATTTTCATCATTAACGTATTTGATATGCTGAGGACCAAGTTTTATAAGATGTGCATCCCAAAATGAATATAAGTAACAAGTACTACTCTCCTAAATTTTGAAATTTATGCAAGTGGTAGCCCTGAAAATCTCTCTACCTTAGGATTTTCAAATCATTTTTTGGACTAAAGTGGTTTTCTTTGATAATCAATGTTACTAGGGGTTTCAGTGCACTAAAGTTTCTTTTTTATTACGCTCCCACGAAAATGGTTTTATTTTTGTTGAAAATTTTGGTGAAATTCGTTGTAGATATTAATGACCATAACAATTCGCATTTGTAGCATTAGAAAAACATATACATATAAGTGCTCGAAAAAAATCTCCTGGAAACATGTTATCTATGCATATGAGCTCTTAAAAATTCAATGAACAGATCAAATCTTTGGAAAATATGTTCAAAACATTGCGGTTTTATCTAAGAAACTTCCTGCCGAAATTCTCACCAAGGCATCTCTCAACTTCATTTTATTGGCTTTCGTAAATATTATATGATTATATAATAGCATGCTATATCAAGTATAATGAAACTTAATATACCATTGCAAACACAAGTAACAACAAAATATGTAAGTATGTGTGTCGATAATTCTCACTTAAATTCTTCGTGAAGTAGAAAATCCTTCCCAAAGTTTCATCGAACCATAATATTTCTAGAAAACTTTCGATAGTTGCAGCATATAAATACTTTATTGCTGCAAAAGTTTATCATCGGTTTTTCGCATTCGATAAGCTGCCGCAGGATTCCAATAAAAGATAACATTTGGCGTTATTTTACGATGCATTAGGGACTGTAAAAGGCTTTCATATGTACCTACGTTTGCTCCTAGAAATTGTACATATATACACACACGTGTCTGTTCCGGCGTTCAGTAAATAAACTGTCGAATCCCGAAAACCCACTTGAAATGTATTTGCAATCGGTGAATTGTCAGAACCCGATCGTTTATTCACGACTTGCCCTTGCTGGGAAAAATTGATGACAAATAAGTCCTTAGATAAACTCGAAATCCCATCCGCTATTCGGCTTAAGGGTAGTGCAAATATACAGGTACCCATCCGTACTTGTTTGTCCCTTATGGAAATTTTCAGCAGTGAAGTTTATCTTTTCATTCTTCTGGTAGAATATTTCATTTATATTTATGACAAATATTTTCCAAGATATTTGCATGCATTTGACGTTATTATTACAGTTGAAATGCGTATTTGCTATTCCACAATGTCAAGATGAAAACTCCTGGTTTTTTCGGGCTGAAAACTTCCGTTCTGCAACATTTTCATTCGAAAATATCTTATTTTTCGTGAAATCGGAAAAATGTAAGGGTTCTTTTGGTACGTGAAAATGTGTTCACAGTAAGCTTCGACGTGGTTTTTGAAGTAGGTCATCGTTATCGCAAGAGCTTTTGTTATGTTTAAGGGACGAAAAGAATGATCTCGAAAATAGTGTGTCAAGAGCAAAACGTTTAAAGGAATCGTCGGGGGTTGCGGAGTTGGATGCAAACTTAAACGCCAGCACCAACTGCATTTTTTAGATGTGGTAAGGTGCTCTTCCGGATACATTTTTTTTGTGTAAATGTATTCGAAACCATCAGAAACTCGTATCATTGTATCGAATGGTGTTAGCAAGATATGTACTGCTAATGTTAGATACGTACTGCTTACCTTAATAATCAAACTGCCTCATAATTGTGCAGTGAAATTTTTTTGTGCCTGGAGTTCGGACAGAATTTCCGTCTAGCTTTAGGATTGACTAAGTGCGACGAACTAAGACCTGGGATTATCTGACGTAAATAAAAGCCTTTTTACCCACACGATCTTTCGTTCGATTCGACTCAGTCTCAGACGGTCGAATTGAAAATCGTTTGTGTGAAAACACGAAACTAACATGATTTTGTCCCGTATTCGATTTCGGATATCGTATGTGTAAACAGATTCCTTCCCAGCAAACACAGCACTACTTCTAAAGTGCTGCAAAAGTCGTGAGTAAGCCCGTGAATGCTTTTAATGCTAGAGATAGCATTTAACCCCAAAATTCACCTATTTACTTCATATTACCCGCGTACGTACAATATGTTTTGTTTCATGGTTGATCGTTTCCATCCCACAAATAGGAAAAAGACAAACGATAGGAATACAAAGAGTGCAAAAGCACTGCTATACTACTGCTGAAGTAGTGAAACAGCAGCACGCAAAATGTACTGCTGTATTACTGCCTTAGAAGCAGTATAGCAGGCCATTGATATTGCTGCACAGCTATAATGCCACCAACAGTATATTCGCATTACTTTGCATTCATGTCATCACATTTGCATTACTTTGTATTCATGTCATCTTTAATTGGAGTAAAGAAGACCTGTTTTAATGATAAATTTCAAAATATTTCACGTATCACTTGCGAAGTATGACTGACGCTTGACGTATGGGCGAATCCATTTGATTTTTGGGAACGATTTGAATTGCACCATCTTGTCACCAGTTTGGCAGTAGTGCAGCAGTACGTTATATTCATTGTAAACAGGGAACCGTAAATATATAAGAGACTCATCAACGTGTCGGAAAACCACACCAACTGGACAGCCTGTTCAGGAGTTTAGCAGTAGTATAGCAGCATGCATAAATCGTTGAGAAATAGAAAATATGTATACTCATTAGTAAATGTATCAACACATGCAAAAGTTTTTACAACTGTATGCGAAAGTGCTGAACGCACGTTTGCTGGGTTCGATCTCTCGTCAGTTTTCATAGTGCTGAGCGGCGCGTTCTCGGTGTAAAAGACAATTCTTTGTTTTGTTGCACCGAGGAGGACAGATATTTTAGCTGAATCTGCTTCAGATCGAAGGACTTAACGGATCATGTAAACAAAAACAAGAATCGAAAGGTGTGACTGGTACTGCGTCGAATTGAACACCGAACCGTATTGTCTAAATAAAACGCGATACTCGTGATTGTTGGTTCATTGATTCTAGCCGAGACATTTTAAACTTTCTCTGACGAAAAATCCCAGTAAAATTTTTCAATGGAATTTTGTTTGTTGTGAGACAAAAAACACGATGTAAATTTGTTCGTTAAAATCCAACCAAAGGTTATGAATGCACAACATAAGTGAATGAATTGAACAATTCGCAAAGCCCTGCAAGCAGAAATTAATGAAGACGTTACATCATACATTAACGATACATCATGGTTCCCTGATAGAAGGTTCTATTGATTTTGATTCATATTTTATTTTTAGGAAATAATTCCAAGAAGATGAGTAATCTCGTTTTTGCTTTTGCAGTACTTAGACGTCTATATGTAGCTCTCTTTTGTCTAACGATGGCATGGATATCTTCAATATATCGATTTGATGAACACTAATTCCTATACACTTGCAGCTGATTCGTCGCCATCGTCACTTTCATCTAAGTTCAATAAGTCTTAAATTAAGTTCAAAAATGTTTTCAAACCCAGTTTCAACTCCAAAACTTTTACATCAATGGAATCTGTGAATTTTCTAGATAAAAAAAAACCTCTAGCACACCTGAACCGCAAGAAACACTAATGTTCGAAGAACAGTAGAAGAATTGTGCAGCTTTTGAGTGCATATTCCACCACATGAGCTGCTTATTACGGCCAAACTGTTTCAAACGCCACGTTTTACTTTGGTCTTAAGAATGCATTATAACTCATATGGTGGAAGGTTTCAGATATTACCACTGGCATGAATTTCAACGTTTATGAGAGCAAAACACGGGTTAATTATATTCGTTATCAGTTGCTTATTTAACAAAATTTTGAAAGCAGCATCTCATATAACATCAATGAAGAAAATGCTCAGTGCCTGCAGTACTGTAACTTTGGGAATTGAAACATTGGTTATTTATTTTCATTGTAAAGGTTTCCGGTATGAATACTAACTGTAAGCATTTATTGATACAAAAGTAGCACAACCGACTCGTTCTGGCAGCTTTTTACCAGTTTCAAAGCCAAGAACATATTACATCTGCTTCACTTTGTTATATTATATTCGAAGTTATAGGAGTATAAAGAAATTTAGGGTTACCTGCAGCGAGTTTTTTCAAATGATCGAAAGCTTAATATTTGCTGTTTATTGTCACTACAATATCATTACCATTTGAAAATTCTACGATAAAATCGTTCAATAAAGATATTGCAATTAAACACAAAACCAACAATAGCTGGCAACCTTATCGTGGCTTTTCAAGCATATTTTGCCTGAATAATGTTTTTAATAGGTTCCATTAATTGTATGAAATTCGTATTGATTTCATGACTGCACTGGAAGTTATAGGGCAAAAAGTTTTATTTTCCTGAGTGAATTTTCAAAACCAAAGACACAAAAATTACCATAGCTGGTACCACCAATCAAACTTTTCAACCAAATTTCCACCGAACAGAGACTAGAGTAAGGTTCAGCTACAGTGTTAATTTCATGAAAGTCTGGTAACTAATTCACATTTCATAGGGCAAAAAGCATTTTTTTTTCTTTGTAATTTTTCAAGATGGCACCACTGGCACAGAGTTGCCCACAATTCAAAATCGTATCTATCAGACCTGATACTATTTAAGCCCAATGCATTCTGTAAATTTCAGCTGTATCTAATTATTGGTTCGTGAGTTCCCGTGAACATAAGTTTTTGATGCTAAAAATATAGGTTAACTGGGAAAGGGTTACCGTTCTTGTCCGACATGAAATTTCCAAAGTTTTACTTTGAACGTGTAGATAAAACACAAGGTTTGTATACAGATTGGTTTTATTGTAAGAAACGGACATTTTTTAGGATATTCGATGGTTTGAATGTTTTCACTTCTAAGTTTTTATTTTTCCAAATTTAAGACACCAAAATTATCATAGCTGGCGGCTCCAACCGAATTTTCTATCAAACATAGTTTGAAGTAAGGTTCAGCTTCTGTGTGAATTTCGTCAGAATCGAACGATTCAATCATAATTTATAGGGCTAAAAGCAGTTACCTTTTGTAGTGATTTTTCAAGATGGCACCACTGGCACAGAATCGCCCGCATTTCAAAATCACTTCTATCAGGTCTGGTCCTATTTAAATACATACCAATACATTCTGCAAATTTCAATTAATTCCGCTAATCGGATCGTTAGTTTCCGTGAACAGAAGTTTTTGATGCTAAAAATATAGGTAAATTGGGGAAGGGGTACCACCAGGCGTGATCCTTAAACCATATAGATAAAACACAAGGTTTGTATACAGATAGTTTGTATAAACCATAGATAAAACACAAGGTTTGTATACAGATTGGTTTTATTGTAAGAAACGGACATTTTTTAGGATATTCGATGGTTTGAATGTTTTCACTTCTAAATTTTTATTTTTCCAAATTTAAGACACCAAAATTATCATAGCTGGCGGCTCCAACCGAATTTTCTATCAAACATAGTTTGAAGTAAGGTTCAGCTTCTGTGTGAATTTCGTCAGAATCGAACGATTCAATCATAATTTATAGGGCTAAAAGCAGTTACCTTTTGTAGTGATTTTTCAAGATGGCACCACTGGCACAGAATCGCCCGCATTTCAAAATCACTTCTATCAGGTCTGGTCCTATTTAAATACATACCAATACATTCTGCAAATTTCAATTAATTCCGCTAATCGGATCGTTAGTTTCCGTGAACAGAAGTTTTTGATGCTAAAAATATAGGTAAATTGGGGAAGGGGTACCACCAGGCGTGATCCTTAAACCATATAAAATGTTTTTTTTTTTGTCTATGTAAACAAAGCACAAGATTTACATATGATTGGCTTTTTTTTGAAGAAGCGGCATTTTTTCAAGAAAGACGATGATTTGGAGGTTTTCACTTTCAGTGTCTATCCTTACTACAGGGTTGCCAGCACACTCATTAAAAGCTACATTAATCTATAACTAAATAATACCAATATTTCCTGAAAATTTCGTAATGATTGAATTGCTCTGTCAAAAGTAATCGCAATTTAAAAATTTTAAAATTTTCCCGTTCTATTTTTAGGCACCCACCGCACACATGGGGCTAAGAAATTCCAAAACATCATTTGATTCGCATTTGAAACACGTTCGAAATTTATTTCGCCAACTTTGTTTTTAAAAAAATTATTCATGTACGGAATAATAGATGTATGAAAAATATCACTAAAATATCCGCCGGCGCCAAAGGGTTAAAGATAAGTGAAATTTATTGAAACCCAGACCTATTCTGCATATACACCAATGTATACTGAAAGTTTCAGCTCAGTCGGATGGCGCGTTCCCGAGATTATCTCACTGAAATTTTTTGATTATATATATATATATATATATATATATATATATATATATATATATATATATATATATATATATATATATATATATATATATATATATATATATACATATACAGTGCCGGTAAAAATGATAAGACACCCCATGTTTTTCAAGAAATCGTAAAATAAGAAAACAATCCCAGGAAGCTGTGTATGTATCTGAGATTGCCGCACCACATTACGTTAACCTGGGTAATTAGCCGGAGATTTTTCGTATAACATACGGAGTAATTAAAGAAAGTTGAATTTCAGGCAGGTAAAAAAGATAAGACACATTACATTTGTGCCATATTAGAATAATATTAAAGTAATGAAACGCAACTATTTGTAATATTTCAATATTTTATTGAGCTTCTTTTCTTTTTTATAATTTCTATAATTCTTTTTGGTAGACTTTTATATAATTTTCGAACACATTTTCTCGAAATCTAGGCCCATGCAGAGGTAATAGCTTTTTCTAATTCCTTTGTGTCTTGAAATTGTTTCGATTCAGCGTAAACGATTCGGGTCAGTTGACCCCAACAATTTTCGATTATATTTAATTCTGGAGACCTTGCTGGGAAATCGAGAACATCAATTTGTTGCTGTTGAAAATACTGTTTAACAGCGTTTGCATTGTGAATTGCAGCATTATCTTGTTGAAAAATAAACGGTTGATCCGCGATTTCTGCCAAATTATTGTCAAACTCTTCAAGAAGCATTTCCACATATCGTAAGCTGTTTATTTTTCCAGTTAAAAACCGAATGTTTGACCGTCCGTTGTATCCTATAGCAGCCCAAACCATTACACTTCCGCCACCATGCTGTCTCTTGCTCAAAACTCTCGTTTCTTTCCTTATGTCGTGGAAAGAATAGCTAAAACCGTCGGGGCCGTCCAAATTAAATTTCTTTTCGTCTGTAAAAATAATACGACGCCATTTTTTCTTCCAACGCAAGTGGCTTTCAGCAAATGCCAGTCTGGCCCTTTTGTGCTGTTCGGTGAGAGGCGGTTTTCTTTGCAATTTACGGCGTTTGAGATACTTTGCTCGCGCGATAATGTTTCGAACATTTCTGATGTTCGTTTCAACACCCGCTTTTGCCGCGATTTGTCGTGCGGTGAGTGTAAAATTAGGGGCTAATCGAATAATCCTTCGTTCGGACCGAGGACTTACTGCTCTTGGCCGCCCTTTTGACTTCTTCTTGCCATAATTTTCTGGATTCCGAATAAAGTTGCGGACCGCACATCTGCTTCACATTACAATTCGAGCAATTTCTGTTATGGATTCTCCTTCGCCGTGTAATTTTTTTATAATATTCCTTTCTTCGGCAGTCAACTGCTTTGCTCTACCCATTGTCACGAGCCCACAACACAAAACTAGTAAAAACTCACCTTAAAATATTCAAATCCAATTCTTTAAATACTTTTCGTATTCTTTACAGGACAAATGTTCACACCCGAAAAAAAAGAATGGTTTTTCGTTGCTGTCTTATCTTTTTTACCTACCTGAAATTCAACTTTCTTTAATTACTCCGTATGTAATTCGAAAAATCCCCGGCTAATTACCCAGGTTAACGTAATGTGGTGCGGCAATCTCAGATACATACACAGCTTCCTGGGATTGTTTTGTTATTTTACGATTTCTTGAAAAACATGGGGTGTCTTATCATTTTTACCGGCACTGTATATATATATATATATATATATATATATATATATATATATATATATATATATATATATATATATATATATATATATATATATATATATATATTTATATATATATATATTTATACTCGTATATGTGTATATATATATATATATATATATATATATATATATATATATTTATATATATATATATATATATATATATATATATATATATATATATATATATATATATATATATATATATATATATATATATATATATATATATATTTATATATATATATGGAAATATGAATTTTGCCGAATCGATTTTAATACTAATGTTCTTCGAACATTAGTAAAAAACTGTCCGCCAATTCCCAATCATCACCTCTAGCATCTTTCATCAAAGTTTTGTTGAGTTTTTTTTTGAAGCTGGCACCTTTTTCCAAAATTTAATGATTAACGTTATTCATTAGTAACTGATTTAAATTAATTAGTAATTTTAAGAGTTTAGAAGATTCTGTGGCATCAAAAGTATGTTATTTTCACGAGGAATTATAGCTTTTTAAAGTCATTTCCAGTGCTGCCATTTTAGCATTTTGAATGCTAGATCTGGCATTATTTATTCCGAAACGGCATTTGAAATTTTCTGTCATAAGTTTAGCATTTATTTTTTGGAATAGTCTGGCACTTACTTATTACCAGAAATTGAAAACATAATCTTGAAAATTAAGTTTTTCTTAATATTATTTGAAAACATTTAATGCTGCCCCATTCGAACAAATATTCAATTTTTCATAAGACTACTATTGTTTTGATTTAATTTGGGGGAAGAAAGAAACTGGATTCACAATTCTTTTACTTCTTCAGCTTAAATCTCTGGTTAAAGAAAATAAAGACACTGCTGTAACATCATTCATTTAATTTTTTGAATTTTCTTTTATTATGCTTTACATTAAACGATCATACTTATTTACTAACACATCTTTTCTGAAATAGTTCTGAATAGCTTTGTCTTTATTTTGTTTTGTGTTAGAAATGCTGATTGAAGAAATACGCTTGCTCTTTACGGAATTTAGTTTTGTCCCTTAAGCACTGCAAATGTTATTTTTCACAGGATTTAAGTTTCAATCCCCTAAGCTTCATTCTTGTCATAGGATTCAAGTTTCATTCCCCTAGCACTGCTCTAGCAAAAGATAAATTAAGCAATGGTAAAAAAAGGAAATTCGCCATACAAATTAGAAATTAATAAACGAGTAAGATTCAATCAACTTTTGGTCAATATTTGACTTTTCCTTTGATATTTGACTCATAGTCGAATAATGTCAATTTGAGTCTGAACAGTTAGAACTATTGAAAAATCGATGTGCAAAAATGCAGTGGAACTTTCTTCGTTGTACTTATTACTCGAAGCAAATAACGTAAGACAAATAGCACTTCAACTCATTAGCTGGGAAGATGATTAACAGTATTCATTGATGCTATTTCCTATTTTCTACGACTCATATGCATCAATCAATAGTTACCGAAAAAATCAGTTTAACGATATAATAGTTCTATGCGAGTTATTTGGTGCGAGCCGTGGCCCATGCTGGGTGCCATTATTAACCATATTATTCCTGGAATTATTTAAATAGCTGTTTCAGTATGTATATTACTAGCACGGGAAACATTATTTTACAATCAAATTTGTCTTATTCGTTTAATCGACATATTTTCTCTTGTACTACTTCACTGATTTCTCTTTCCTTTTTCGACCACCGTCTTGTTTGAACTCAAATCCAGCAAGTACAACATAGTTTGGACGAGTCCACTCCTTTCACTGGTGACCAGGTGTTCGACCTGCATGACATCGAAGGTATTGGCGAAGTTTGCACCAAGCAGAGACTATTCTGGCAATTGAAACCTTCAAGCCCTTCAAGTCCCCAAGTCTGGATGGAATTCTACCGTTCATGCTTCAAAAGACAAGTATGCTCACCGTTTCCTGGCTTACGCAAATTTACCAAGGTTGGCTACTGATAAGACACGTACCTGCAGCCTAGAGGACCATAAAGGTAATATTTATACCCAAGGCAGGTAAAGTCAACCATGCGTATCCGAAGAACTACTGGCCAATTAGCCTGACTTCTTTCCTTCTTAACTTTTTGAAAGGTTACTAGACCTCCATATTAAATAAAGACTTGGATCTCAAGCTCTATCAGGAGCCCAAAACACGTACATGCAAGGGAAATCCATTAAAACAGCTCTCTTTAGGGTAATCCTCGACATAGAAATATCACACGAAAAGAGTACGCTTTGGGAGCCTTTTTAGATATTAAAAGCCATTATAGAGAGCCTCCACGCAACCAGCAGGCATTTCGCTATTTGTAGCTGGATAAGCAACAAGCTTAAGCAAATGCTCGTATCAGCAGAATAAGCGGGGCTGCAAATCATAAGGATTGTCCACAGAGGCACAACGCAGGGGGTTCTATCCCGTCTCTTGTGGAGCCTGGTTACAAATTCAATTTTGGAATGTCTTGGATAGGCCTCCAGACACCTGTTGAGGAAGAACGGGCAAACACCGTGGGCTTTGGCATTAACCCCAATAGTATTGATCGAATACACTTCACAAGGAAGAACAAAACTCCTGAGTTAGACCCAATCAGGTTGGGTCTTATTTTGGACAGCAAACTTTCATGGAAGGTGAATTTAGAGGAGAAAGTTAAGCGAGCAAGCAACGCGATTTATGCCAGCAAAAGAGTGCATGGTAAAACGTAGGTTCTGATGCTTGCTTTAACGCACTAGATCTACATGGCTATAGCTAGACCGATCTTTGTTTACGAGTGCTTCGTCTGGTGGCCAGCAGTGAATTTTGCTGGCATGGCGAAAAGAGTTCAGCGGCTGACGGATCGGTAAATATCCCAACTCCTATTCAAACAATTAGGTATTCGATCAACTCCAAAATTATGCATGTAACTCAGACTTAAAAGCTAACCAAAATCATAACCCTGAGTATACATTGGCCATGAGCGCTGCCATATGCGATGGCAACGAATGTCAGTGTATGGCATGTCATTTGATGCCTGGGCAACGGCATGTCATGCCATATCATTTTGAAAATATCATTCAGCAGTGAACATATGCCCGCTATCCGGTGTTATAGAGCACTGTGAAGGTTAGAGGAAGCAGAATGTGAGGAAAGGCGCAAATTGAAGAAGAGGCGAACATATATTTCCATAAGCAATCTTTTTCTGTATTCGTTTAGGGTTTGTAACACTATTTCCCTCGACATCGCCATTTTGAAAATGAACAACTGTCAGAATATGGCCATGCTCATGGCCATGCAAATGTCTTGCCATATGGCTTGACATATATGGCATGCCATCAGGTATGGCATGCCATATACCGTCTACATTTTCCATTTCCATGGCAAGTCGAATGTTATGCCATCTCCCATGGCCGATGTGGACGCGGCGTAAGGGAATCTTACCATTTCGCAGCGTTTAAATACTTGCTAGATTTAAAGCGAACTGACAGCAGACGACTGGTCGGCATCATTCCTGGCCACTGTTGGTCGGCATCATTCCTGGCCAAGACTCCTAACCAGCGACATTTGTGGGAAATGTCAAGAGCCGGGGGTCTCAGAAAAATCCAGCATCTCCTGTGTCACTGCCCGGAACTGGGGAATACCAGAGTGCGCTGCTTCGGTGAGCCCTGGCTGGTTGATCTTTCGCACGTGGCGGAGCAGAGGCTGAAGGACATCCTTCAGCTCACGAAAAAGTCCGGAGCCTTCGATGGCCGCTTAGACTCAGCTTTCTTTCTTTTGGTCCACTTATCTTGTAGCACTATGGACCAAATAGGTCTCTGTATGGCCTTTTGCCAGCCAGTATAATCTAACCTAACCTACACATTTTGTAAACTGTCAGAAAAAATGTACGTACACATTCAGAAATGCATATAGAGAAAGAGTGAAATATACCATAAAACGACATAGTTAAAAGTTTACGGGGCCACCTCAATCAACTGCAATTTATAAATTTTTTGGAATAAAAAAGGGAATTTCAAATAATTACATTTTTTTAATAGGATTAACCATTTATTTACAAAGAGTCAGCGCCAGGCCATTCACAATGTTGTGTTTTTGGGTGAAACAATCAAAATTTTTGAGAAAAATGTATCTGTTTGGTAAAAGTTTTGGGCGGCGGTTAAGGGGTTACCCCCACTTGCAACTTTGAAATTTTTATATTTTCTTTTGTTGCATTTATTTTGAGTATAACTATCTGAGAATACGTCCTTCAAATTTCAAGTCGATCCGAACATAATTGACCGAGATATGAGCGTTGAAAGAGAAGAAACTGTTACTTAAACAACCGTAACTTATACTTATAAACGCGTTTTTCTCGAAATGACATTTTTGAAGTCAGTGACCAAAATTACTCAAAAACTACTGAGCCGATCTTTTTGAAACTTGACAGGCTTATTCAATACATAAAAATGTAGTGTTTGATCGTTCGGTTTTTCTTTTTCATAAAAAATTGCCGTTTTATAGCAAAAAGACGACCGTTTTTGTAAGTGAAAATCGAACCATTAGCTTTGACTGTCCGCCGTTTTGTTAAAAATGGATATTGTTTTAAATTCTTCGATCAAACACTAGTTTATACTGTTATTTAACTAAGTGCATCGCTATTTTTTGCTTCAAATGATCCAGTTCGACACACTGTTGGTCACCGCAAAAGGTGAATGCCATTGTTTTGACGGCCATTTGTAATTTAACGATGTAATATTTTTCAATAAAAAAATTACATAATGGTGCTTAATGTATGTACTTTAAGACGATATAATAGACGTTTAAAAAAAATTCGTAGTTTTCTTAAAAAAAATTCATGAATATGTCCACTTTTTTCCGCTACAAGTGGGGGTAACCCCTAAAGCGCAATTTAAAGTAATTGTCTTGAAAATTGTTTGTTTTGAGTAGGATAATGATGCCTGACGTTTTGTGATAGAAAAAATGAAATAATTTTGAACCCAATAAGTCAGTTAGTTTTTTTATAAAGGGAAATTTTCGCACGAACCATTAAAAATAGAAAATTAGAACGAAAAAATAGTTTTAAGAGTATGAATATCTTTTTTTTTCAAAAACAAGATTGATTTCAATTGTTTAAGTGTTTTGTTTCAAAATTTTATTTATATTTTTGTACGAAGATTAATAATTTAGCTTACTGAAAATTCAAAGTCAGCGTATTCGTTAAATGTCAGCTAATTAAATTATACTCTCCTTCGATTCAGTGGTCCTTGGACCTAAATAATAAAATAAAAAAAAATGACAACATTGAATAAATCACTTTGCTCCCGTAAACTCTTGATACTTGATTATATATCAAATGAAAGAAAACGACAATTCTGTCTAAATATGTCGTTAGAACAAGATATTAGGCTGGTTTCCAGTTTTTCCAGGCGTATTGCTTGAGAAAATATCCAGAAAGAAAGGCATTGATATTTTTACCATCACTATACTATATCTTACTTAAAAAGTAGAAATAAAATAAAATTTAATTGATTCTTATTCAATTTCGTTGATTTGTTCCATCTTAAATAGCCTTCAGTTGAATTACTATGAACCTATTCGGCTGTAAAAGGCATTGCCATTCATGTTGTAGTTCGTTTATCACACCGGGGCTCGACTAGCAATTTACCCTGCCATATCCGATGGTAGCGACTGTCAAATTTATGGTATGCCATCTGTGCGTGGGCAATTTCATGGCATGCAATTTTATTTCGAAAATGCCTCTGAGCGGGAAGGACGTGCGCTGTATCCGAGTGTCAAATGCTCTTAAGGAGTTATTTGAAGTCCAGAGCGAAGAAATTCTGCTACTTATGAAAACTTCACGTATAAGATAAATTACTTTTTGGGTAAGCGAGTGAAATTTCAGACGAAAATTAAGATTTGCTGGGGTACGAAGGGGAATGCGATAAAAGTCATCACAATCATCAACAGGGAGTCTCATATATTTACTCATCGTTCAAAATTGAAATTATTTCTTTTATTTTTAATAAAATAAATATATATAATTTCACTATTCCTATTGCTCAACGAGATCTAAAAATCCCTTTGAATTCAGAATCCCTACATTTTATTATAAGAAATAAAGCATTCGCACGATTCAGCGGCATTTTAAAATCAAGAACTGTTAAAATATTGCCAGACAGATTGCCAAGCCAATTGCATACCATATTGCCTACCATTTATGGCAGACCATAAAATATGGCATACCATAGGCTGCCTCCACTGGCAATTTCAAATGTTATGCCATGGGAAATTGCTAGTGGAGGCCGCCTGTCAAATACACTGAAAGAAAAAGTCGTGGTTGATTTAATTATTATTGATAGTACTGCAACAATTCATTCAAAATTGTCGAATTAACTACGGAAAATGGTTCTTTCTAATATGCTAAAATAGTTAATTTGACCAAATAAAAGTAGTTGACTTTGCTGATACAAAAAATATTGAAATCTTCGAGGATTCAACTATGTTAATTGGTTCATAAGTACGATAAATAGTTGATCTATAGAAAAATGAGCATCAATTCATTTAACACTCCAAAATATTGAATTATCAACAATTTTCATATTAAGCGAACCACTCTACAATTGTTAAATTCAACAAACATAATTCCACACCATAGACTAAAGTCATTTACTATCTAGTACTATGTCTATTGTTGGAATACCATTGTTTGTGGTTGCTTACCTTTTTTGCACCACAAACGTTGTTTATCAACTACGCGTCATGGTGCATAAAAGTAATCAACCATTTTCTTATGGATGTTTTAACTATAGCCCGTAGTTGACGCAAAAACAACTAAGGAGAATTGTTGATCTTACCAAGATTTTTTCTTTCAGTGTAGAGCAAATAAAAGTGCTATTTTTTTTTAGCTTATGGTGTTATTTAAACCATGATGCTTTTTCAAGCTTTTTTAAAGAAAATGGCGTTTTCAACTTCTCTAATATGATTCCAAAATGATACATACGAGTATGTATGCGTGTATCTAAATCTGCGTCAAATAAATTGAATAAAGTATCTCAACCATACTTTTTTGTGCGATGTGATAAAGATATGCTCCACAATGCGGTTGTTTCGGCGCAATCAATTTACAAAATGTTAGAGAAATACAAGCTAGTGCGACATTGACAAATGGTAACGCCATTTTCTTTTCTGTGAAATATGACTTGCTGTATAGCATTTGCCGGATCGCTTATGCATGCAGTTATTTGAATTATCACAAAGCAATTGCGTTGTGACCAAATACATATTTTGCTCACTGGGTCGGGCCAACGTTGATATATGTGTGCAATCATTAATCACCAAATGGAACTGCTAATGCTAATTTGGCATGAAGCTCGAAACATTAGTCTTCTTCCAAAGTTCATAAATATTCTTTGGGCTGAGTGCTAATACATTTTACATACTTTTCATTCAGTTTCAGAATGCATTAGTTCGATCGAATGACATCTGATTGATTGACGGATCCTTTTCGGTAAAATCCGTTTTGAATTAGTTGTGGCTTTCGAAATTATACAGGATTCATTTCGGCATACAGAAAATAACAGACGGAAATCTATTTGCTTTTAAGCCGTCATAAAATTCAACGAATGTGACCCTATTTGCTAAACGAATAGCTTGTTTGCAAAAAGAATATGAGAATCCAGAAAAAGGATCAGATTGTTTGATGCTGTCAATCTACATTCCACGAATATTAAATAAGCGTTAGTTGTGTAATCCAGATAAAAGGAATGAAAGGTTGCCACTTTATTATGTCACTACCAGAGTGAAATTCTAACCAAAACTATTTCCTGTCCTGATTTCACACCTAGATACGAGAGACGGCACCCTATCCATTTAATTAAAAATAATGAGGACCTTTATCTGATTAACTATCCCACTAAAAGTTTTGTGTAGACGAAAGTTTTCTCCGATTTCCATTAATGTATTTGAAGAACTTTCAGACAGGATGCCTCCATAAATCGTCACTGAGACATCTTCACGCTTGAAACCTCAATCAAATTATCATTTCAATCAGCATTGTCGGCTAAGGAGAGATTCTTGGTTCGATTTAATGAACCCGCACTCGGACGAAACGTTCCAAGGCGAGAAGTTGGAATAGATATCTGATTTCGATTTCAGCAGTCACAAAGCAAAGGTGTGAATAACAAGAAAGTATCCTTGACTGTGCACACAAAACACTTCCTCCGTCAATAGATTTCTACTTCGCTTCACTGGAGGTCCTTTGTTATCGAAATCAATGGTAGGCGGCTTTTACATGAAGACTGCTGACTCTTCGGATGCCCGAAACGTAAGAAGACGGCAAACTAACTCAGCAACGAATGTCGCTCATTTTCGCAAATAAGGGGGTTTCTGTTTACTGTGTGACAATTGTAGCTTTAGAAAGTCAGACCATTGTAAGCTTTGTTAGTCACAGCTGAATGAACAGAGCAAAAAAATTTCAGTCGATGGAAATGATAATTTTTCACCATCATTTTCTCAGAAATAATAAACGATTATCAAACAACTTGATGAAGAAAACCATTATGACTGACGATGTCAAACGATTCTTCTTGAACATTACTCAGTGTCCACTTAATTCCGTTTTAGTGACGATAAAGTGTGTTGTGGTACATCTATTTTCCTCGATTTTTCGGGTGTCTAACAAGTTTTATCTTCCTGTTGATGTGTTGGCATTGCATCTTCTAAAGGTATGGAGTATGAAGCGCGACTGGAAACCATGAGCGTTTCACAACACTATTCTGAAGGATACATTTGTTGACTGCCGATAGTCGTCTGGAAATTTCTGATAAGGGTCATAAGAACTTTCGTTTGTGTACAAAATTTATTAGGATTCACAGAAATGATGAATGTTATTTTCTCCGACTGAGAGTTTACTCAAGCAACGATCAGAGTGATTTCAACCCAATAATGTAGAAACAAGAGCCTAAGGCTTTTCTTTTGATTTATTGGATGAAATTCGGAAACCAGAAATACGATTCACTAATTAATTAATTGTATTTAAGATGAAAATCATATAGACGGTAGTTGTTGATAGTGAAAAGCTGATGAATTTGTTTTATTGCTAGTAATCGAGGGTCGGCCTAGATCTAATTTTGGGTTATTTTATCGTTGAATGGAGATTGCTTGTAGGTAGCAATTTTTTTTTATCGCATCGAAGCATCTTCTAAGTATCAAAACAGTTGCTATTAGCTAATCAAAGGCTTGTTCTTGACTAGAGCAATTGAAAAATTATAAAAAATTTAGACGACGAAATCAGCGTCTGTGATTCTTAAAGGGCATATGTAATTCTTCAATTCTGCCTTGTTAGCTATCGGCTGCTGCCCAAAAAGGTAATCATTCCTTTTGCTTACAGTTTTTCTCGAAGCTGCCACAACATTTTACATTCAGGGAAAAGCTTTTATTTCTAATAATACAATTGTAAACAGAAATGTGTTTTTTAGTTTGGTAAAAAAAAATTAGCCACGTAAGCATTTGCAAGAAACCACTTGGTCAATGATAATTATTCGAGTAACTCAGTAACTTTTCCTCTGATGAATGAAAGGGAATGAAGATTAGAAACAATTTACTTGCTAACATTTTTTCAATAAACTAATATAAGACTCAAAAAACAAGCCCCCCCCCCACTTTTTTTGGACTCTTTTAATGATAGCTGGTTCAATTTTTTTTTATACACTGAATGTAACGTCAACTGAGTACTACTAATCTAGGTCCGAGCTGTGGCCCACGTTGGGCGCAGTTGTAAACTAGATTTTTATAACAGTTTTTTTTACTGATTTTCGAAGAATATTAGTGTTGAAATCGATTTGACTAAACACTCATATCTTTATATATCTATTAATTTATCTGATTGAGTTGAAATTTTCAGAATACATTGATTGTTTTTATACGGAAGATCCAAGTTCTAATGTTCATTATTCTAACCCTTAATTATTCTAAACTTTTTCTAAAATTAATCTTATTCCCAATTTGAATTATTCTTAACCACCGGTGGAAATCGTAGTGATATTTTCAAGCCAATAGTTATACTAACCAATGACTATAAAGATAAAATAAATTTTCGAAATGAATTCTAGGCCTGTTTCAAACATAATGTGATAGCGTTTCCGACTTTCTCAACCCCAAGTGAGCACAAGGTACCTGAAAAAATATCAAAAAATTTCGCAAAATTTAGAATATCAAGAAGTTCTGACAGAACATTCAGATCATTGCGAAATTTATAGGACGTGTTGACGTTTTTAAGTTGTAGGTTTGAATGGCAACTCTGTAGCTACGGCGAAAACTGTCCGAAAAAACCTTTAAATCATCGGCTGTTCGGAAAATTTTTGCTTTTCTTGCAAAAAAGCAAATTATATATGTATAAAAACTATGCTTTGTCTGTACAGTCAAAACTAAGTTTTTGAAATTCCATATCGCACAAGATCGATAACTCTTCCTCAATTTATCTATATTTAAAGCATCTGAAATTTATGTTCACGGGGACTCACAACTCGATAATCAGATTCAATTGAAATTCACAGAATATATTGTCCTTCACTAGTACTATGTCTCATAGAAATTCAATGATTATGCTGGTGATTTTGTGACAGCGGTTTCATCGTGAAAAATTGTTCAAGAAAATAATGCATTCATAATGCATAAAGCATGAATTTTTTGAACTTATACGGCATAAAGCAAGAACGAATAACCATTAATTTTCATTAAAACCATTAATTTTTTCAGCTATCAAATTTCAACGAAATTCAAACAGTTAATGGACTTTATTATACGTCAATTTCGTCTAGATTTTAGTTTGAAGAATCAGGTTAGGTTAAAGTTAACAATGAACTTTGAAACATACTTTTTACATTTTTCGCGGGTGCCACCTTGTAGCAATCTTGACTATTGTGCGAGCAAAGGGCTGCCAGGACCAGCCATTTTTGCTATTTTCGCACGAAAAGATTTCCAGGTGACATTCCAGAAACATCTACAATCAAAATAAACAACAAATGCTTAAATTGTCCAAGTTTTTGAAATTGCACGGAAACTTTCTATAGATAGAGCATATTGATAGCGTTTGATAATTCACTTACTCACCTGCAAAAATCCGTTTTTCTAGCGATCCCTATGCACTGAGTTTTTACCTTTTCTGATTTTTGATTGTTTGGCGTTACATTTCTATACTTTATTCTTTGCTACTTCATTTACTGCTAATTCATCATTTTTTCAATAATAATAATAATTTTATTCATGAAATTGTACATCGATTACTTAACTTAAAAGGTATTAAGCATACAATATCTTATATTTAGCGGTTATTCTATTTTGGTTTCCTGGTGTTTTTTGGGTTTTGTTTGTATTTTTTGATCAATCATTTATTTTTCGGTTTGCACTTATAAAATCTTACCCAGGTAGTATAATACCTGGAGTTGACTTAGCTATATAATACTTGAATACTAACTTAATTTACTAAACTAAATCTAGCTTAAGTCTAACTACAATTAGCTTAGCCCAATCAGGCCTAAACTCAACCTAGGTCTTAATTATCCTCTCCGATTCGTCGGAAGGCTAGTATAACTGAACAGCATATCCACGAGCCGCCATTATCCTGCTATATCCGTCAGACGCATAAATGGTTTGTTAGAGGCACTCGTGCGTCCGAAACCCCCAAGAAGTCCGTTTTCATATCCGTCTGTCTGTGCGTAAAACCTTGTCGTTAGCTCCACAGCCCGGTTTCTATGTGGCTCAAGTCCTTCATCAAAATAACATCTAAAGTTGGCCAAGTAATCTTCGAGGCTCTTCGTTTCTTTGAGCGGGTCTTTGTTCGACGCAAATAAGAGCGTATCATCGGCATATTGGAGGATTTGAACTTGCGGTTGGCCTACTGCAATGGGAACATCAGCGGTGAAAATTGTTTATAAAACAGGCCCAGTGACAGAACCTTGTGGCACTTCTGATGTCACAGGTCCCCGGAGTGAATTTGCTCCATTAACGCTTGCATAAATTTGTCTGTTGCTAAGGAAGCTAGCGGCGAGTCGTATTGCTATTTCCGGAAATCCCAACTTGATCAACTTGTATAGAAGACCTTCGTGCCAAAAACTATCAAAGGCTTTGGAGTGTCTCGCTCATTCAGGTTTGATACAATCTGATCGTGCAAGTATGAGATAGCTAGCTGCTGATTCATCATTTTCTTTTCTGTGCTTGATTTTCATTATTATTTTTAATATTTTTTTAAATATATTTAATCCACCTCACTTTGGCTTTAAAATATTTAATATTTATGTGAATCCTTTCCGTTTTCCATTTCATTCTGCTGTTGTTATGGAGCTGTAGCCTGTAAAAATGAAAAGAAATTAATAAACAATGGATCAATGAAAAATGTTCTTCTGTCAATACCTCAAACCTTCTGTAAATTCAAAAATAGGCGAGGAGGTCTAACCTAAGCGATTGTCAACTCGTTCCTTAATATGTTTGGAAACTATATTTTCAGCATTCCTACTATTGAGCTAAACCAGGTGCTACTGTTCTTTCAGGAACCATAAAATATAATTTATTTGAATATTTCAAAATGTGGGACATCTATCAGCAGTTTAATATAATTGCGTTTATTTCGGAATTTTCTAATTGCGTTTATTTTTCGATTTTTCGCTAAATTGTGAAAAAAGGGCGGCAAAATGAATACAACATCACATTATTAGTTTCTAGGTAGATAGCGGCCAGATTTGGCACAGGTTTGCCATTTCAATCAACCGCAGAAAGGTGATAGTTTATGTCATTTTCTTCGCTCTTCCAATTTTTTGAAATTTCTGAGCTGCAACTTTTCGCTTTCATAAAACAACCTTTTAAATTCAATGCAAATTTACTAAGCGTGCGCAAACTAAACCCCAGAAATGGCGTCCGAATCTTTGAAAGCTTTTATCTCAAAACTGTAAAAACAACATTTCTCACATTTCAAAACATGATGAGAATTTGATAAATTTGATGAAAACATGGTAACGTTTTTATGAAAACATTGCATCTTTGTTTTCTTAAAATCAACAGCTTTAAGAGTTTTCAGCAAGCAATCGACTATATTCGATCATATTTTGGTTGGCGTTTGACTGTTAAATTCATTTTCCTGAAAAATATGTTTATTCAAACCTAACTTTGAACACTCTCATCGATAAGCCAATTTGCCAACAACAAATATTACCAACAATGTATTATATTTACTTGGCATGGTTCATTACTCTTCTGCGTAATTGGATGTATTCAACCTGAACAATTTACGTTGCTTAGGGAAGGAGAGATCAAATAATACCAAGCACCACTCAGTCAGCAGCAACGAAACACCAATACAATTTCGCAATCGAGAATAGTGGGCTTCATCATACCTTCCTTTATTTTTACTCCCTTAAACTCAACAAAAAGTCTTCCACGGCCAGAAATAGAAGCAAAATTAAGAAAAGTACTTTAATATCATCAACTGGAATTTCCTTTTCGCGAAAAATCTCATCGAACAAAAGATGAAAAGAACTCTCAATCGGTTTACCCTCAAAAATTCCAAGCCCCAAGAAACAATATCCTCTTCAATATCGGCAGTGCTCTTAACTTGAACGAACCTTTTTCACGGAAAAACAATAGAACTGGGAAATACTTAATCGACTTCTAAAGTGAAATTGATCTTTGATTGCTGGGCTTGAATTTGAAAAGTATCAGAGATTTATCTAATTATTGGGGATCGACAAATAGCTGAAAGGAAAGTGAAATGAGGCATATCTGGGCGGAGCAGGCGGTCAATATTTCATCGTTTTAGGCCAAGATTCAATTAGTTGTAAAATGGCATTAGCCCTATTCAAAATATTTATCCTATATTGATTTGTTATGCCAATCAAGTGAAATTGTTTCAAGAGATTAGTATATTTTCGTTTAAGTTAAGATTCAAATTTGTATGGGGATAATTTGTTCAATTTCTTGCAAATTTCATTAGAAAGCTTAAGTGAGATGTTGTTAAAAAGAAAAAGCCATGTTGAAATCATTTAAATGTAATAATATTACAAGCGATATGTAATTTATGAGGCAGAATTCCTGATAAAGGTGATAATGCGAAATTGATGTCTCAAAAATTCAAATATTTTGTCTTATTGCGTTGGTTTCTCCGGGAAAAATTGACATATGTAAGTAGATAAAGTTTGTAGATTTGCGAAAAATTATATTTGGGCTATTGTAAGATGTGGTTTCAATTCTACAGCCTACCAACATAATTTTTTGTGTGGTGGCTATCGAACTTTGAGCCTATCCAATTTGCCAGGTTGTTAATCGTATATTTGAAAATAAAGTGAATAGAAGGAATTAGAAGCAAATTTCCTGTTGTGAGTGAAATGGGATTGTGAAATGTTTTAGTCCTGTCGTAAGAAAATATGTTTGTATTGTGCCTTCTGCATAAGCTAGATGTATTTCCCTGCTTTGACAGCTATTAGACTGATAAACATTGGGGGGGAAAAGGCAGATTACACTAGAAATATCGAAATAAAAATCTTTGAATTAAACTACCTTGTTGTGAAGGCCAGAAAATTTCGAATCAAATGAAAGAAATTTATGTAAAGCTTATTACTTAAGCTATTTTTTAAGTATTTGTTAAAAAATAGCTTATATGAAAAAAAAACAAAATGGAATTTGAGTATTTGAGTTTTGTGTATTATTGTGTGGGTAGAATAACAAATAAAAAAACTGTGTGGTGCATGGACACATTTATGTTTGCTTGGTTCTTTGGAAACTGGTTTTTGGAAAAAAAATGCATTTACATATATTGAAAAACTTCTTTTCTCAAATTTTTCATCGCTGTCTTTTTTCAATGTTTGGTTGAAATTGGCGGTAACCGGTCCAGTGCGGTAGTCTATGCGGATAATGACTCCCTCAAAAGCTCACCAAAATCTCAGACCAAGAGTACATAGTCCTAAAACTTGCCAATAATAGGAATAATATATTCTGATTTTATGATACATATAAAGGTGAAATTAATAAATTTTGTGGACAAGTTTGCTTTAACTTTAGATGTTATAGGAAAATTGTATGCACTCTCAAAGAAGCATTCCTTGAAGTTTGATAATGGAAAATTGAATTCCCGACATTTTTCCATTATCTAATTAAGAGTGAAAGCTAATCAATTGTTGATTTGCCTGTGATGAAGCCAGCTTGACATTGTCTGATGATGGTTTTGCTGCATGGCGCTATTAGCTCTTGCAAGAGAAAGGAGAGTATGTTATAGAAAGTACTCAAGTACTCAAAAATACGAGGTTCTGAATTTCGTTCGTTTTGTGCATAATAGAACTTCTAGTTTTTTTTTCTATGAGGTTTAGTAGCCGAGCTATGGGCTTGTGAATAGTGGACGAAATTGATGAGGATTTGTTTTGGAAGCTGATTCTGAGATTCAAAACCCTTTCAATGCAGCGACAGTGCCACTCACGGACATCCGTAGAAGGATGATCAAAACCAATGTCAAAAGAGCCAGAACTAGAAAAAATTCTTCCGAAAATTTGCGACATTATCACTAGTTTAATTTTTAATCACTTTAAAAAGAGTTCTTCATAGGTTTCTTCTTTTAATTTACTATTGCAATGTTGATCATCTTTGATCTTTCATAGGCAAATATGTGTACGATACAGCTATATGGAAGCCGAAATAAATGAAGCCTTACTATCCATTACATTTCAGTCTAAAAATGTCTTTCCAAATCACTTTCAAAGGACCTGACGGCGGCCTCACGGAACCAAAGAAATTTCGACACGAAAAATCATACGCCTGCAAACAAACTGCTAGTGAGTGGCGAATGTATTCGTTAGACCCAGATTGGACTAGTCTGTGCCTGTGGCCTATTGTCATATCCAATCCTCACCTTTGCCGGCCACACACCGTCAATCGACTCCAACTGCAATCCACAATCTTCAAGTCAATTGCTATATGTGTGGCCGATCACTTTAAGAGGACAGACCAAGACCCGCAGGCCAACTGATCGTGTGTGGGGCGCTTAACAGCAGGTGCAGCATCTTGTGTTCTGCGTCATCTTTCGGGCTGTTTGGTACACCGGAACAGAATTGATTCCGGAAACGACAAACAATTAATGTCCTGTATATAGACTTCGCCAAAGCTTTCAATTCAGTGATCATTGATATCCTGCTGTCAAAGCATGCTGAGCTCAGTCTCTTTGGAGTCCTTTTTTCTTGGCTCTTCTCCTACATTTGTCATCGCTCTGATGCTGTTACAACAAGGATCTAGTCGTGGCCCTTTATTGTTCCTTCTGTTGATTACCGATATTAGTTCTCTTTTTATTCAGCCTGCTTGTTTTTAAGTTGATAATTTCACAGCTTTCAATGTGATTCAATCCACTGGTGACTGTTTCCTAAAGAAATTTGGTGATTCAGTGCGAATTCCCTTGCTCTGAATGTTGCGAAGTGTCATCAAATGTCTTTCACCTGCAAGATATCCCCTGCTATTCATCCACTTTGTTCTCGGCTGCCATCTTAATCCTGTGGGTAGTTTCAAAGACTTTATCGAGATATCTTTGACTTTAAGCTGAAATTCGCCCAGCATATATAACATTTCACTGCCAGGGCCTCTTGCTTCATTATTATAGATACTTTTATAATATTATAGAAAACTATTATAGAAAATCCCTTTCCTTGAGCTACGAACTGTGTTGCTTGGTGAGCTCCTTCTTTTCAAAGATATGAATGGCTGTATAATTGGACGGTTCCAATAGAACCTTAATCTACTTAACTGACCCTTTTGGCCGTATAGGCAGATATTTCATTTCTCCACTTTTGCGTTTGCGGTGCCAGCATAAACGCCTTAATTTAGATCCTCTTCGTCGAACGTTATCTGGGTTCAAAAATGCTTTGAGAACTAACTATCTTTCATAAATTTAACAAGCCCTAATTTGCTTGATTTTGTCGGTCAATTTACCTGTGGACTCGTTTTGGCATTGTGATTCTCACGCCTGAATAAGTTATCGGATATCTTAGTTTTTATATTTTGGTCTTTCAAAATATTTTTGGCTAGTATATAATTGGATTTGTTTCTGTTGATTTGGAAAATAAACAAATAGCCTAAATATCTGATTTTTACAGATTCACAGAACAGATATTCCTCACAGGTTCCTTTCTTCCGCAGTGAAATTTCTTTTCTCTTCGTCTGAGCCCTTTAAATTCTTCCTCGCGTAAAAATATGTTAAAATCGTAAATGTGTTTGTCAGTTAGACTTTTGTAGCCTAACCCTAGTGCATGTGAAAAAGAGACCCTGTCGAAAAATTGATACACTTGATGTACATATCACAAAACAATATTGCACAATCACCGAAAATAATTTATTGCTAATTAAAATCAAAGCTTCAAACAATGCTCCCACCGTGAAAATAAAGGCCACCTCATTGATTGTATTCATTTAATATTTCGAAAAGATAGCTTGCACTGACTTCGGCCGAAGTGAATTGTCTCGAAAAGTCTGATTACATACATACAGTGGCCTCATCGCATAATCGGACAAGCTCTTGAGTGAGTTTTTAAGTGAGTTTAAATTACGTAGAAATAGACTTTTTATGCCTTTTTTCGCATTTATATATATTTTAGGTATTTACCTAACTTAGTATGAAAAAATAAAACATTTATCTTCAAGCATTATAATACAAGAATAAAAACAAAAATAAGTCAATGTGTGGCGCGCAACGAATAATCGGACAAAGCAAACACCGATGGAAAAGCTCCGTTGTTTTGCAAGTTCCTTCCTGGAACTTGGATTTTGTCTGTTATTATGAGTTGTGGCTAGTCTTTTCAGTGCAACACATTAGAAAGTTAATTAAAATGTCTCCAAACGGCAAGCAAACTACGGTGGAAATAAGACAACATATAGTCAGGCTGAATTTTGAAGGAAAAACTGTCCGTAGAGGCAAATTTACTGTACAAAATATTATTAAGCGATTCCGTGATGAGTTCAGGATAGAAAATAAGACTCGAGAAGGGCAAGGCACTATATTAAAAGAACGAGAAGAGCGAATTATAGTAAGAGAAGTTATACAAAATCCTTTCAAAACAGCGAAAGAATTAAAAATATTCTTGAAGGACCGCACTGCAAAGGATGTGTGCCTAAATACTGTGCGAAACACGTTGCACAAGTATGGCTACCATGGAAGAATTGCCAGAAAAAACCATTTAGCCCTAAGAACAAAAACTTTAGAGTGCGATTTGCCAAGGAGTACCTGTTAAAAGCACCATATTTTTGGAATCAAGTTATTTCCTGGAATACGTATATAAAATCAATTTTTTTTAATATTTTGCAATATTTTCAGGTTTTGTTCACTGATGAAAGCAAATTTAATTTCTATGGGTCGGATGGTAAGATGTATGTGTGGCATGCACCAAACACAGAATTCGATATTAACAACACTAAGGCGACCGTAAAGTACGGAGGAGGCTCTGTCATGGTTTGAGGCTGTATGTCTAGCGCTGGAGCAGGCAATTTACATTTTATAGATGGCAAAATGGATAGATTTGTCTACCTTGACATTAAAAAAAAAACGTTAAGCAAAGTGCTGCAAAATTGGGTAACGCCAGCAACTTTGCTTTCCACCTAGACAATGATCCTAAACACACTTCCAGCGTAGCGAAGCTTTGGTTGATCAAAAACTGCCCACGCCTCATTCAACCGCCTGTCCAGAGCCCCGACCTCAATGTTATTGAACATCTCTGGAAAGAATTGGCCAGGAGAGTCTCTAAAAATAAATATAATACAATAGACCAACTAAAAGCTGCATTAGTCGAAGCCTGGAACTCCATTGAGCCGGAAGTGTGCCAAAACTTGGTAAAATCAATGCCAAGGCGTTTGCAAGCTGTTTTGGCAAGCAAGGGGCTTGCAACCAAATATTAATGGTTTTTTTTAATTTTTTGATTAATTAAGGCGCTGTCCGATTATTCGTTGCGCGCCAAAAATGGGCTTATTTTTGTTTTTCTTCTTGTATTATAATAATTGAAGATAAATGTTTTGTTTTGTTTTGAAACTAAGTTAGGTAAATAAATATATAAATGCGAAAAAAAGTATAATAAGTGTATTTCTACTTAATTTAAACTCACTCAAACATTCAAAAAGAGCTTGTCCGATTATGCGATGAGGCCACTGTATATGTACATATGTAGCTTGTAATGGCGAAGGATCGATGATACTACGCTGTTATGCTAAAATCGATGTGCCTAAATTCATATCCTATGAAAATGCCAATTCTATATTTATCTAAATGCTCAGGCAAATCTGAAAAAAATCAATACCTATCTGGATTAAGTAAGTGGCTGTAATACGGCCAACATCATTATAATCTCCATCCTAAGCAAATATAAAACGATTTTCATTTCTGATTGTACCTAACTCACGTTACACAATTTCGATCTAAATATACTATGCACAAGTATGCTTATATTTATCTACGCTCTCATCTGCTGAATATAAATTCAGATCAACCATGGCAAAATACTGATAGCACGAAATTCTAGCAATACCCAACTCACAGCGACATCTGAATAAATTTGAAATTTATGACTAATCAAAAGACGGGCGTGACAGCCTGAGAACGTGTAATCTAGAATTTTTTCTGCTCAGTATCTGGTTCGAGATCTGTCTCATATTTTCATCATATCAGCACACGAATTATGCTTTAAAATTAGATGTGTAAACCGAAGGGCGGAAATATGTGTTGAAGAATTCTCCACATACCAATCCAATGACATGAAGATGGAGGAGTTTCATATGACGCTACACATTGGCTGTACTCGTGTTGGGTGGCCCGATAAATATCGTCCAGATGACATGAAGGAGCGTTCAAAACGTTGACGATATCATTTTCACTTCCATAGTCGATTTAGAGTTTCATCATCGTTGTCATAATAATCGTAATTTTGTTTTTTTTTTTGTATTCTGTTTCAAACTTTGCAGAATTCATCAGAGTAGGTTCCCACAAAAAAATATATCAATCGATTTGATGGCAAGCTTTTCGCAATAGTAGCTCGTATCGCACTAATGAGATTCTATGACCTCCAATTGTCATGGAGTCGAATTTCAAGTGGACACGAGTTTTTAATGCGTGTGCCTCTTTACTCAGGGCGCATGTAGGTGTTGTTCCAATAATGAGGTACTGAATATGGGTGGAAACTTATCCAACAATAGTTCAAAGACACGGCTTATGCTGCAACATCAAGTATACCTGAGTATAATGCAATTTTTTCAAATTGTTGGAGGAATAAAAAAATGCGTTTCTTCTTGGCCATAAGAAACAATGCTACTAGATAAAGATTTTTTGGAATACAAAAACGTGTGTCTGCTCTGAGGGCCATAACTTCTATAGCAAACGTTAGAGCTCCTGTGTTTTCCTCTATCATTAATTAGATTACGTGCGGAGAGAAAAAGTGAACGAACAAACTTTACAGATTTTCTTATCTCAAGTATTCAGTTAGATGAAGTGTGAGTTGTAGATTAACGAAGTGTTTTCTACTGAGCCATTTGACTCCCACAGATAGCACATGACCGTGCTTTCCAAGAAATAGATTCCCTTTTGCGTTTCTTCCCACGGATACCTAATTACGATCCTATATCTTTTGCCTGAAAATGACATTCATCACTGTCAGTGCAAATCACGCTTATATACAATATCTTAAGACCAGCAGCACCTGTGAAGGACCTGCTTCGCATGTGCCTTGTGATAAAATATCGTTAAGCTATCCTGAGGAGTCTCCAATTTAATTAAGCGATTATTGACATATTGCTGCATTTGACAGATCATGTTCACATATGCCACTATGTAAATAATTTCCAGAAGGCTGATTAGCTTAAATTTGAAATTATGCCAGTATAGAAACCTATCTATAAAATTTTCACCTTGGCAAGACAGGTGAGATTAACTGAAAAGTCCGATGCAAAATCATGGTGAACTATGGTTCATAGACTAATTACCAATAGATATATGTAGTTCCTGAGGCGATTATGGCAACTAATCTGTGCTTAATTATGTCACGTGACTCAGCCGCGCCAATCGGTTGCATGTGTACGCTATCCAATTAATGAGCCACGTGTAGTGCATAAGTTGGTGTTACGTGTAAACAGCACACGTTTTAGTGTAATCACTGCAATCTATATTTATGTAATTATTGATGCTCATAGGATATAATTTATATGCCTACATTATATGTTGAGAGATTTACAGTTTATGAATAGGTTCATTTCTAGTTGAAATAAATACATGTAATTATGTACATATTATTGCATGTGGCGGTCTTAGTTATTGAGCACTGTACTGGATTTTGAAATTGATATGGATTTACTTTGAGTGCTAAAAATCGTATTGCTTAAAATTTGATCTGGAAGTGCAAATCCCACGATTTTTTTGAAGGCATGCTGGAAATCATATGATTTGAGTAAAATTCGAAAACATGTTCGATTCAGTCTCTTTTGAGTGGATTGCAAATAAATTGAAATATTGTATATTGTTTGAATGGTTTCATATCAAAGTTATTTAGTCGAATGTCAGCCTCTTTAATTTTTGACTTGCAATCCACTGACAATGTGCAAATTTAACGTTGCAATGCAAATTTAACTGTTTATGTTAACATCAGAGCATGAATCAGGGGTTTTGCGCCAACGCCGCAGAATTTATTAACAAATTTTGCAATAAATAGTGAGCATGGTTTTGATAATGCATTGAGAAGAAAAAAGTCGAAGTGAGGAAAAAGTTGAATTATTCTCGGTAATAATTTATCACCTCTCATCTGTTCAGGTGCTCGTTTACGGTAATTATTGCAGATTCATTACACGTTATCATCTTAATAATTACATTGCATTGATGTTGGAGTTCAGACGCTTTAGCAGCAATGCAAATAGCAAATTAATATTATCTCCTTTCCAAAATGGTTCCATAAAAGGCAAATCCACAACTACCAACCTGCTAGAGTTGTCCATCACCGTTATTCCATCAATTGGGGCAGAACTTCAGGTAGACTGTGTATATACTGACTTCACGAAGGCTTTTGACAAGCTGGATCATTCCATATTGTTGTGTTATTTTGTCTTCTTTTAATTTTCCACAACTACTTACTACCTGGGTTGCTTCTTATTTGGAATGCCGTCCCCAATGTGTATCTTTTCGTGGCGTCCTTTCATCAAAAATATACATATATCATATCTGGTGTTCCTCAAGGAAGTCATTTAGGACCGATACTATTTCTTTTATATATAAATGACCTCCCATATGTCCTGTAACATTCTTCAATTTTACTCTATGTGGTTGTTGCCTAAATGTTTGAAAAGGCTTCCTATATTTGTGACTATTTGGGACTTCAAGCTGACGTAGATAACCTTACAACTTGGTGTGAAACTAATAAATTAGTAATTAGCATTGACAAGTGTACCGTTGTTTCGTACAGATGTAAAATTAGTCATCTAAGCTTTGAATACTCTTTGAATATTACTTCCTTAAGATATTTTGCCAAAGTACTCGAATTCTGAGTACTTTTAAATGATACTTTCAATTTTTATGATTATGTTAGCGCCATCTTAGCAAAAGCTTTCATCTACTCTGGGATTTGTGAGGAGACAATCTAAGGAGTTTCATGACATACATCTATAACTAAGTTACTATTCTGCTCTTTAGTTAGACCGATACTCGAGTATGCCTGTATAGTTTGTGTGCTTTATCAGCAGATGTATTGTTGCGAAACCCGAAAGCAGCCGAGCCACCGTCAGTGCAACATTTTAATTGAGCTAGAACATTTTCATTTCTATTGCTCTGCGTGCCTGATCGCAACCGGCTAGCTCAATCCGGCGTGGGTTGTGAGCATGAAAATCTCCTACGTGCTACGACACGCAAACGACACAACATTGAAAACCGAATACAACTAATGGGAAGAAGAAAAAGTGGAGGGGAGGATAGAATTTCCGAAGGAATCATTATTTTTAACTATTCTACTCAGAATACATTGGGTTTTTTTTTCATATATGTATATATTTTTCATGCAAAAAAAAAACAATAGTAAAATAAATTATAACCAATATAAAGATGAATTAAGACTAAAATTAAGAAATAACCCAAAGTTATTTTACATTCCAACACGAAACTAAAATCTTTAATGTATAATAAATAAAAATTAAGAAAGAACAATTCTTGAAAATTTGGGTGCGTAAGTTAAACCCAATCCCGGCCGGGATCAGTTAACACTGACCATACAATATATAATGATAATAAATAAATAATTCAATTCAAGCAATAATGTTCAAGTCTCAAAAGAACCGACAATAAAATACAAAAGAAGAAATGGAGACAAGTATTCCTTTCTTACAAAAAAAAACGTACACACATCATGTATTTGAAAAGGAATTGTTTTGTTAGTTCTAGTTAATTTTTTTTTTTGGAAATAAGAGGAAAAAAATGTAGTTCGATTTGAAAATTCAATTCTAGACAATAAATTTTACAGTTACTTTAGCATTGATGCAATTTTTTTTTCTTTTAATATATAAATTTTCCTTCTGCCACAGATTCGTTGCCTAATTCGACTTTGGTCAAACTATGATTTCTTCTTGAGATATTAAACAAAGATGTAGGGTACCTATCCTCTCAGTCTCCACTGTCTTACCATGAACAGCCTCTGATCTCCCTGATTTAGTAAATGCTTGCAACCGTTTAGCACTTTCAAAATTTCCACCATTTGGTATATATCGCTCTTTGATCCAAAAATTTGTACGGCGATAAATTTAATCAGACTCAACGGGTCTCTGGATATAGTCGCAACTGCAGTACTACGAAAATCCGCAATGCCACCTCTGCGCCAAATCAAGTTTTCACGAGCACATTCACAACTGCTTCAAGTTCTTCTTCCCGGCTATCGTCCAACATTTCTTCACTGTTCTGCAGCTTTCGATCGGATTTTACACAGAAGTCTTTACAACGCCTTACAATTTTTCAAAAACCCTACAAAAAAGAAAATTCGCGTCGGAGAAATTGAAAGCACCCGCGATCATACACCAATCGACCTAGACCAAAAACCACCTCGATTTAACTCTTTCGTGCAATTCCCAAAAATTCAAACAAAATATCACATGGCCATAACCAGCTCGCGATCCATTTTTTTCACTTCTCAACGCCAGTCTAAATTCAAAAAATGCTCCTGCCGCGATTTAGATCTCAACTCCACTGCACCATCAGCCTCCCAAGCCTTGTCTCTAATTGCCGCCACTTCCCGTTTTTTCCCCAAATACACTTTTCTCTCCCAATTTCTAAATCAAAACTCCCTCTCAACTTTTATTTTTGAAAACCCGCTACCGCCGTTGTCTAGCTGGGTCATCTTCCTCCAGCCAGCACGCGAACAACTCCCGTTGCACACCAGATCACGCAGCTGATTTAGTTGCATATCAGGTGCGAGCAGGCCATCGAATTGAACTAGTGCGAGGCTGTTCCGCAACAGTTTGTTGATCGTATCGCGTCCATTTAGAAAAGATTTCTACTATTTTGTTAACGTGAATTTGCTTGGTCAGATCCTCTTCGCTTGCCTCCTTATATTAATTGGCTTAGGTTTACGCTTGAAAACAGACAAGAAAATTTCAAAACCATCTTTGCTGCTAAGCTCCTCACGGAGAGTATTTCCTCTGAACGTCTTTTAGGTCTATTTGGCCTCAATACCCAAGGTCACAGAATGAGACATGTCAATATTTTATCTGTCCTTTCCTATCGGACCAACTACGTCTTCAATGAGACCGTTTCATCCACGAAAAGAAATTTTAACGGTGCTTACCATAAATTCGACTTTAACATTTGGTTATCATTTTTGAAGATGAGCTTTGCTAAAAATAGTCCATTTTGATGGCTTTGTTTGCATGTTTTTGTTTTCATCTTTTTAATGTAAATACTACTAGTCTGAATAAGACGAACTGAATAAGTAATTAAATAAAAAGAAATAAATAGTATTTTGGTCGGAAAATTAGAATAGGGCTGCCAGCTACAATAGGGCTTGTAATTTTTTACATAGAAATGCAAGCATAAAATTTTCAAATAATTTTGATATAACGAAAATATCCAACATATTTTTAAATTATTGTGATGACTAAAAAAATTAAAAAATTTTCACTGCCACTAGAACTTCCAGTTTGTTTAAACGTGGAGCGTCTTTTTAAGCCAAGCTTCGAAAGTTTCGCAAATGGCGGGCCCAACATCTTTTTTTCCATATTTCTTCCAATCCGATCTTGGCTGATCTTGACTTGAGTCAGTTTCTGTGAGCTTTTACTTTCAGTACCAGTAAAGTGCTGTCATCGAATTTCCATATTTTAAACATGTTATAATGCAAATAAATGACAAGTTTTAATGGATTTTGAAACTCTTGTGAGTGGTGTTCCTGGAAATGTTTCTTCCCTATAACCTCTGACGCAGTCATCGGATGAAAGTGATACATGATCTTGGATACATGTAAGGTACAATAAAAAGGACGCTTGATAGTTCGAAAATCGATCATTTAAAATTCTCAACATCTCTACTTTTCTTCCAAAATTAGTCTTGCTAGTGGATCCTTTGCGCCAGCGTTTGTTTTAAATACTTGTCATAATAGATAGGTTTGTTCAAATAAAATCTGTCGGAAGTCAGCGAGTAAGAGTTCATAGATATTGTGTCCTAGTTGCAACGAATGTGAGCATGGACGAACGTAGTGGTTGGTTCTATGATTAATATCACCTGTAGTTTGCTGTAGGTACATTTTCTAAAAGTTCAGTACATGGATCATAATGGACCATTTCTTCTCCGTTTCAAGCCAAAGACTACACACGCCAGCAGTTCTTAGTCTTATTTCTTGGCTATTCAAATTTTTTAAACAAATTAATTCTGTGAAAAATTACACTTAGTCGAATATAGTAGAACTTCAAATTATTTTCGCAAGTTAAAATGCTAAAAAAAATCGGACCCGACAATACTTCGTGAGCTTTTAACAATGTCCCAGCTGAAAATACCTGGCTAAGATAATAATACTAGGTCTGCGCATTTTGCACGAGATACGGATATTTTTTCACACCAATGATTACCAGAAACGCTGGATAGTATTTATAAAACGGAAATAATTTCAGAAAGTAAAACTATTGCTTGCTTGTTTTATAAATCCCGTGCTGATAATAAGTTTCCATAGCATGCCAGCCATGGAAACGAAAGCTAATGTTATGGTGTTCAATGCTCTTGTAACTCATTTCTGTGTTAATTATGTTCGTTATCTAAGTTTGACTCTTTCTAAGAATCATTTGATTATTTTCCAGAGAAAACCAGATATTAACTAGTAAACCATGGCTTCCCGATTAATTACAGACACGCATACCATTCGCATAAGCTGGAAAGCAATTTAAGAATAGTAAACGTTGGTATTTCGGTGCGAAACTTCTGACCTGTGGATGATTTCTACTTATTCGACTTATATAGCTGCTATCATCACAAATATGCTTTCGAGTTTCCAATCCAATTTGGTAAATCCATAGCATATACTGACGCAATTGAGGATTGAATTCCAATTTCAAATCACTCTGGAGATCTTTGGGTACGTCGAAATTCGATTTATCTTCGCTCGCATTTGCGCTGTCAGGAGATTAACTAGCATCGTTTGCAGTTTGAACCTGCACAGCATTTGCCGTTGGCGCAGTTTCAGTCAGAATTGGCTTGAAACTGATGTGGACTGCTATAACTGGCTTGTATTTTTACACCTCTTTGAATCCAACCACAAATAACTTCCCCAGTGACGAACAGACAGAGTGAATACAGAATGCAGATCCTTTAGCAATGCAACCACACAGCCAGTGGGCTTGTCAAGCACACGCGGATGCCGCACGCAAGCATCACTTTTGAATAAAGTTGCAACTGGTAAATACCCAGGAGCCACTGTCAGGAAAACAATGCAACTTCAATTATTGTTGTGTTAGTAAGCGTCAAACTATATGCCTGGGCAGACCACTAGACCAGGAAACAATGTGAGTTTGGCGTATAAAACACTTATGCCGAACGGTGTTGTGCGAACCGAAAGCATCCGTCTTTATTCAAATGTTATTAGAGCTCCAACATGGATGTGAAGATAGCTCGAGGCACATTGCAGTTTTGCAGAATGCAAATGGCATGCTGTATTTCGCAAAGCCAACGAGCGCTTAAACATGAATTATGGATGTATTTATCGACTTAGAGTTGAGGGAGTATGTAAATATGTAGGTCATGACGCGAACCGCTATAGTTCGTGGTGCATTCGATTTACTGAGTTAAGTTGCACTGTGACTTGTAGAGTTTGATTGCAAAATACTCTTCGATTGTCGAGAGTCCGAGTATCTACTAACTCAATTTGAATGTGTGGGAATCGGTTCAGGGAATTGTGGAAATTGTGTAAATGCTTACTTTTGATGATGTGTACATTTCTAATATTAGCTTTTGTTTTTCTTAGCAATGACGTTCCATTCAAAATAATACGAAGTAGAACAAAATAATGGCGATCGAAGTGCGAGCTAGATAGCTCAAATTGATTATTTTTACGTCTACAACTATATTTTCGAATATCCTGCGAAAAAAATCGAATCACTTTTACCCAAGTAATGCTGATTTGTTTAGATTTTGATCATTTACTATTGAGCTTTAGAGTGTTCAATCTTTGCTTCTCATTTCCTAGTATAGAACTTTGAGATGAAATAAAATATGGATAAATTGTTTTGATTGCCATGAAATGGGTTTTATTGGAAAGATAATTCTTTGCCACTTTTATTTGAATATAATTTCAGGGATGTGAGCGCCACGAAAGGTGCGAGTCCAAACGAGGGGTCCAATTTTTGACTACCCTAAAGAATAATTGGGGCCGTATCCCGCCAATAACACGGCGAATACTATCTTCCAAATGGTCAAGCGTCTTTTACTTGTCGGCGTTAACGAGTGATTTGACGTATCCCCACAAGAAATAGTCAAGCGGTATTAAACCACAGGATCATGCAAGCCAGTTCACAGGTCCGACACGAGAAATTATGCGCTCATCAAATGCTTCTTTCAATAAGTCGATGTTCACACGAGTTTTATGGCATGTCGCGCCATTTTGTTGAAACCAAAAGTCCCTTGCATTACCTCGAGCCAATTCCGGAACGAGAAAGTCATTGATCATGTCTCCATAGCGGTCACGACTGACTGTTATGTTATTCCCAGCAGCATTTTTGAAGACATATGGACCAATTATTCTACCGGCCTGTAAAGCGCATCAAACAGTGACTTTCTCCGGATGTAAAGGTGTTCGGAGAACCACCTGTGGCTGCTCATCACTCCAAATGCAGCAGTTTTGTTTAGGAGTTTTCAACCATAAATGAGCCTTATCGCTAAACCAAATTTTCTTATGAAATTCGGGATCTGCAGCAATTTGTTCTTGGGCCTATATATCGAAACTACGCCATACCCGGTGGTCGTTCGGCATCAATTCCTGCACGAATTCCTGCCGTAAAATCTTCCATAATGTGGATGGGCAAAGGTTTAATTGCTGAGCACGATTTCGAATGGACTCACTTGGGTCTTCATGGATACTACGCTCTACAGCTGCTATGGTTTCTTCTTTACGCACTGTATGACGTCTGGATGGATGCGTATTATCAGTGAGAGTAAATGTGGTGCAGAAACAATCCATAGTTAATCGAATTAATTGTTCTGATGGACGATTATGTCGGCCATAAAATTGGCGGAGTGCGCGATGAGTTTCTCGAGCCGAACCGATTTTTTTTTTAAATAAATCTGCACAATTTGCTGACGTTGCTCAAGCGTGGATCTATTCATGATAAAGTGGCAAAAGCATGACAGCTGTCACATCATACGTAGCATTAAAAAGTGCTACCTATACCTCTACAAAAAAAAACACCCCGTACATAGCACTGTGCCTCAGTACCACGCTGGGCGCAAAATGCTCAAGTTTAATTTTCAATTTAAATACTTTGATAACTAGCATTGAATGATTTATTTCGATTATTCCTAGGCAAAATTCGAATTTGCTCATGTTTGGTTTGGTACAACAATTTTGACTCCCGAAAATTTTAATAAGGCGTCAAGTTTGAAAAACTCAAAAAACTATGGTTTTTTTTTGTATTTTAATCAGGTTTTGGTCCCGATGTGTTCCACATAGAGATCACGTACGGTTGCTGCTGAAATTATAACATTTTCTTGATGCCTTACCAACATAAATTTGAAAATTTAATGTTCTCTTGCGAAAGTATTGTAATCGAAAAAATTTTCTTCAAATACTGATATCTGTTAAAAATGCGAGCAATATACGACTTAAGATGCTTAAAGCTTATTACAAATCTCAAAGTTTGCACTTCATTAATAATACACTTATAAGTTTCATGATGAAATCATGAAAAGTTTCATATATTCTTTCAATGATTTTAAATTTTGTGTTTTGTTTACATTCACCCAGCACTTTTGAATCTAAAATAGTATCGACTGAGATAAAAGCAAAGAAATAAATTTCTATTCCAAGCTTTGTTTCATTTTGTGGCTATTAGAGAATTTCTGCGAATTTTATGTGTAAATGTTTAGTTCAAAGTAATATTGATCAAGGTTTTTTGAAAGTAAATCCCACTGCAAACTTCTTGCTAATACAATGTTTAATTTCATAAGACAAATAATAACTAAAGGTTTTTGGGAATTATTGTTGAGATGGCTACTGATGTGAATATCAGATAAATAAAAAACATTGAGGAATAAGTATTTAAAAGTCATTAAAGCTGTAAGTTCTTGGATTTTCCAAATAAGTTTTTTTTTCTTTTATCTAACATCAAGTTTGAAAATGTTTATCAAATTCTACATATCAAAATAATTGTTCAATATAATTTTCCATCGATCTGAAATATAGTTTCGTTTCATTCGATTCAGTTTTTTAGAAGCTCATGCATTTTTCAATCAGTATAGGATGTCCTTGAAAGAACGAAAGCTCAGTATTCAATATTGACATCACTGTGGACCAGGTACATAAGGCATCCAACAAAAATGTGTTGTTACAAAACAAGCTGAGAAAAAAAAATCCTTTGTTAATATCAATTCCTTTTTATTTTGAATTGCCAGATTTTTTTCAGCGAAATAAAATACTACAAAGGACCCTCATACTAATTGGCGCAGACCCGACTGGTGTTATCTATTTGTAAGCTTTTTCAATTACACATTTGCAGTTTTGTGCATATGTTTTTGAAGTGGCTTAACAAAACGATACAAGGCTGGTAGTCGGAAAAAAGTAAATAATATAACTATTAAAGTCAAATCAAATATAATGTCACCGTAAAATATCGCTAAACAAACAAAAGTTATTCTGAAAGGATTTCTTAACACTTTGCTTACATGCAAAAACTAATTACCTGCTTTTTCAATCACTGACAACCATTGGATTCGAAAAACGAGCATCATGTGGCAGAGAGGAATAGAAAACTATGGTAATTAAATTAAAACGGCCATTTTGATACCAAGCAATATTCTTTGAACGGAAATTACGTCCAGTTTTCTCAATTTCCACAGCACACCGTATCAAAGTACATGCATGGCAGGATGTAATAAATGTAAAGTACTCTAACAGACAACACGAAGAGGGCGCGCCTCATATATGTATGTTGTAGGTCGAGATGACCACGATAAGGACTTTTCATTGCGAAAAAAAATCTCTCTGTGTGCCGTAATACCCTAAAGTTTGTGGGATGTGATTCCCATGGTCATTTCTGGGGTAACTTAATTTCATTATCTTTTCAGCATTCCGAAATAATTTATGAGAGGGATGACATTAATTTCTCAGTTGCCCGTGTGTAATCCTGACAACTTATATAGAACTCTCGCCATTCACACACATACACACACCGACCGCATTTGAAACGAAGAACATTTTCAATTTGTGTCTTCAACGAGCTTTGCCATTTCATTTAGTACCGGATAACATGAAGTTTTCCATTATTTTCCAGTAGACATGCCGACGAGAAAATGAAATCGCACTCGGCCCATTTTCGCAAGTGAATAAAAACCATTCGAGAGTGGTGATACAACGAAATCTAAATAGCAAATTAGTCGATTCGACTATATCCTAAAACTTCCCTATGGGTAAATGATTGACGCTCATTTACTATGCATGAACTATTTATCTACTGTAGTGCGTTGTCATTAGCGCCAAGGTGATTTTAATAAATTGTTTGTATCGCACACGAAGGAAATGTTGCGTGCTTCATTCTATTATTTCATTTTCTGTTGCGTATGTTGATAACGTATGTTGACTGGGTTTTATGTAGTACTTACATCTGTTTCCGTTCATTTACTGAGGGTTGTAGGAAAGTTAGAATTGTTGTACAGTAATGTATGTATGTATTGATGTGCACATGTAAGGGTTGTATTTGCAACAAAAAATTGTACGTTTTTTTTTCTTCATTTTATGGAATATATTTATAAATATGGACAAAAATGTTTTGAGCAATAAAATAGTTTATTTAAAATAGTTTCAAAAAACCAAAATTTTTACTTCCAACTGAAAAAAACAGATGTATATAAAATCACGAAAATAAAGATAGGAAGTCATTAAAAACATCATCAGTGGTTAATTGATAACAATGACTTCTATGTGGGAAAATTCAATTTAAGTATTAAATACTATGCGTTTTTTTAGCTGATGGATGTATTAGCTGATAGTTCCATAGCTTTGTTGAAGATGTGATTCTCTTCTGTATATTAACTAAACAGCAATCTTTTTAACTTATAAAATACTTTTCACCAAATGAATTCAATCCACTTACATACATTTGATTGTTTTATATTACTTTAATTCAATAGATGCAAAGAAACTCTAAAGAAACATTTAGATTTAACGCGTATTATAAACGCATACTTCACTATGCCTCGATAAGGTTTATTTATTTTTTTAATAGATTAAATAAAACTGTTGGTTTGGCATAAAATAATGATTACAATCATTCAATCATATTAATGTGAATGAAGCCTGCTAAGAGGAAGATTACTTACATAAATTATTTTTTTAAAGCAGTCAATAATTGAAAAACATCAACGTTGCATCTTTGTCTTCTAAGCTTCTTTCTTGCTTCTTCAGCCAAATTTCACAATTACAAAGAATTTTTAAAACAAAATTATTGACAAATGCATGTTTAATCCTTGCAAATCATATCCTTCACAAAAGGTAAGATACTTCTGAAATGAAATAGAATGCAATAATAAATAGAAATACATAGAGTGTATCAATAAACATACGATTTTTCCTAAGCAAAATTTGGGCTATACACAACAAGCATTCAACTCTGTAAAGCTTTAAAGAAAAGGAAATTTGCTCAATTTAATTTCCTGGAGGTTTGAAGCATCCCAACAAAACATTTCAAAAAGAGCAATTCAAAATTCATTGTTAGTGTTAGTAACGTTAACGTTATTCGCGTGATAATTTGCATTGCATGGCCGATTGTTTTATCAAATTTTCTCTTCCCGATTTGTTTATTGAATCGATTATTTCATGGCCAATTATTTTATTTTCAATGTTAATGAAAGAAACAAAGAAAATTGTTCACAGCATTCAGCAATGGAGTGTTCAATAATAGCCTCAATCACAACGATAAGTATACCTGACAAAATAGTTTCACTACATTTGGCTACATGAAAAAAATAGCCATTACTGTATTTTTTAAATGACCGTCGTTTGAACGTTAAATGACCGTCGTTAGCAAATCAAAGTGTATTAAGGGATCACAAACACATCCACACAATTAGAGGTTTAGATTTTTTAATCTGTAATTAAGTGTTTGTGGTAATAATTTCAATCAGTTTTGATAGTTCCTGTGAGCTATATATATCAAGCTTCGTGAGATTGTTTGAACATCACAATACAAAATGATTTGGTCTTGTTCTCAACCTTTCCGGAATTAATAAATTTGATTTTTATTGCTATTTTCACTTAATGGCCCACGGTACGAAAACCGAAATGCAGCTGAATTGAATTTATTAATACTTGCATCCTGTTCGGTATGTCCACACATTTAGTCGGACAGGTTTTTTTTACTTTACTTTCGCCCTGAGAGAATTGCACTGCCCTTACAACTTTGAAAATTTACAAATCAAACCCCTCATGGGGTTAAACGGGATCGTTTAAACTTCCTTCCATTTGCATACAGAATAATTGTGATAAATAATTTCATATGCAGATGATACGGTAATGCTATTTGATGACAGTGACTGGATAGGGGTGAAAACGACAGGAGAGTATAGTTTAAAGGGCTACTACTCAGTGAAATTTTCATTTTTTTCAAAAAGCTAACGTGAAACTGAAATGCATTCAAATATTTGCATGAGAGTTTTTTTTCGAACGAAAATCAATAGCATTCCAACTCATATTTTATATTCTAGTTGGTTCGACTCAAGCCGCTTGAGTTTTACAGGCTGAATGTGTACTTCAAGCAAGAACCGTAAAGTAAACATAACGAAAAGCGTATTTGACCATGGTATCATAGCGCAATGGTATCAGCGCAAGGCGTTGATACCACTGCTGGCGTTGATATCAGTGTATCAGCGCCTCACAATTTGTAGTGATGGACTCAAAAACGCCAATTAGTTTGCAAAAAACGAACAAACAGTTTTTCCAAATAGCGACAAACAGTTTTTCTAAAACGAACATTTTTTCTTAAACGAACAGTATTTCTAAAACAAACCGTTTTTCTACAACGACTACCTTTTCTAAAACCAATCGTTTTTCCAAAGTTGCTGCGTTACCCATGTCTAGTACAGACGTATTCCAGATCACTAGTGTCAGGTATATCGAGTTGAGAAACGGGCAGCTCTACTGCAAGTAGAGCACAGCAAATAGTTAAAAGGGATGTACCGACAGGAGCACTTGGGCAATCAAATGATCCGAAAACTCGAATTTAACTGGTTTCGAAAGTATGGACTGTTTCTTATCATACATCAGCTCATAGTGCATACCTGTCTAATGTGACTACTAGCAGAGGTAGATTATTGATTTTTGTTTACATTAGTTGTGACAAATTTTGTCATCTGCGAATCTTATCCAATGATAATATTTTCTAAAAAATACCATAAAATTGCGATAGTTTTTCCTTTTTTGTCAACGAGGGGGACCTAAAAGTAACGAGATTATTTTTATAACGATTTATTTATGGCAGATATTTACAAACAATGAGTATTCTCCTTGAAAGTCCTGTCCATTGGAAGAAATGCATTTGTCCAATTTTTTTTCCACCGACTGAAACACCTTTAACTGTGATATTGTTCAAAGCACTCGTCGAAGCGGCTATCCGAAATTACCGCCCTTTCAAGTCTCTTGAGAGAATTTTGATTGAAACAAAAAAAAAATCACACTGAACCAGATCAGGAGAGTAAGGAGGGTGAGGAACGAGTATCAACCCATGTGATGTTATAAACGACGAGCTCGAAGAGCTGTGTGCACAGGTGCGTTGTCGTGGTGAAGAAGCCACTCACCCGACTTTCAAAATTCTGGCCTTGCACTCCGCATTCTCGCGTGCAATCGTTTCAAAGCTCCCAAGAAATACCCTTGATTTAGCGTCTAACCTCTTGGGACAAATTACTTGTGGACAATTCCTTTGATGTCAAAAAACAAAACAGGCCAACATAGTCTTCACATTCGGTCTGACCTGCCTGGCTTTTTTGCGACGGGGTGAATTTGAAGTCTTCCATTGACTGAATACCTGCTTTGTTTCGGGTTCGTAGCCGTAGCACCAACTCTCGTCACCTGTTATGACCCTAGACAAGAAGCTAGGATCACTTTCAAGCTCATTTTTCAGCTTCTGGGACACAATCAGTCGGTTGCTTCTTTAATCTTCTGCGACACTCCTCATACCCAAGCCCAACACTTCAAAAAAAAAACCCTCTTTAGTATAGGGGTAAGGGGTCAAATTCAGCAAAATAAACTTAATACTCCAGCCTGAGTGGGTATTACCTTCTTTGCCTTACAATATATTCGTATGATGGTAATGTTCATCACATGGCGCAATATGGGATTACTCATACTTAATCAGGCTAGTTTGCTGGAATAATTTTCCGTATGCATATACGAAGTTTCCACGCTGGGTAGGAACTTACTCCTATGCTGGGCCCAAGTCTTAAGTCAAAATGCGCTAAATTGAGCTCCAACTAATACCATTAGCTTCAAATAATTCGTCAACGGTGTACCGACAATCTTCATAAATTTTTTCCCGGACTTTTCAAACACTTTCATTATTTCTGCTTGCATGCCTGGGATCAGTGCAAGGCTGATCATCGATGCTTTGAAACTAGAAAATCCCTCAAACACTCGTGCAGGACTAAAAATTTTCCCTCCGTAATCTTTTTCAAGCATTTCAAGTGATTCGTTGACTGTATTCTCTATTAAAAAACTTCAAACAAATTCTTTATTCTTTAAAATTAGACATGGTGATTTCGGCCGTGACAAAAAAACTACTTTGTAAGAAAAATCACGTAGAGCGAACAAAATCAGCTGTGGATGGTAGACAGCGAGCTACTGACTGGGATATATATAGGAGAGGGGAAGTGACCTCAGTCATCACCCCACCTTTCCCCATATAAATACACTGAGATCGGTATCGTTACTTTTGGGATCCCTCCTCGTAAAATAGGTTTTTCTATAGCTTTTCCAAGCAGAGCATTTTTAAAGCGGGACTATGGACCATTTTGCGGATAAAGTCTCCGAAAGCATTGTCAAATAGAATTGTTTCTTGATTGCGGGACGGTCAAAAAATGAAATGTAGTTAAGTGATTTTCTATAAACTCTACTAAATTTCATTTTATCGACATGTTTTTTGTTTGTTTTATGAACAAATTTAATCTGATAAAAAATGTTCTGGGTTTCGAAACAAAATGTTTATGTTTAACTTTAATCCAATTTTTTTCTTTGGGAGCAAGTTATTATTGCGAAACATCGATATTTCGAGGATAATCTGCTCTTTTTATCAAAGCCCATTAGTCACATATCTACGAAGAAAATGAAATATATCTAGCTTACAACGAAAGTACAGGAGGAAAATATTTTCTTACGTCACGGATCCGAAATGTTAAGAATTTATTTATTGATTTAATGTCTATAACAACAGATAAGTCCAATTACGCAATAGACAATGATAAATAAAAATAAAAATATATATAAAACGAACAAGAGTATCATAATTCAATAGAAAATAAGAATCCAAAATTTAAATACACAATTAGCCAAGATGAACATGCATTAAACAAAATAAGTAATTACTTTATCTTTTAACATGTTTTTGAAAAGCATCAAGGTCGGTGGTGGGGAACCAAGTCTGAGTTCGTCATGCTACCTAGGTAAACGTAGCAGCGGTGAAAAGTAATATGTATCAGCCCGTGCAAATGGAACATTAAACGTTAAAGTTGATCTACATGACCGATCCAATACACGGACGGAAACCAGGTTGCAGAGGTCAGATGGAACAAGTCGATGGTGTAGTTTAAATAGAAGGCATTCATAGAAGAACAGCCTACGAGATTTCAGGGATGGAATTTGCAGCATAGTAAGTCTCGCGCTATACCCACAGTAAGTCAAATTGAATTTGAAAAACAGAGTGCGGGTGAACCTGCGTTGTACAGATTCAACCGCATCAATTAAGTACTGAAAATGTGGGCACCATATTTGACAACAATATTCAAGGATTCTGCGGACAAAAGAGCAAAACAGGTGTACACAGGTGGAGATATCAGTAAAATGCTTAGAATATCTAAGTATTAGTATATAGTATATATCTAAGTAGAATTAAATCACAGCTGAAAATTATTTTTATTTCTGCTATTGACCAGTTTAAAAGGTTCAAAGTTCGATATCCACCAGCACGACGCAAAAAATTATGTAGGTAGATATTCAAATCAAAACCACATCTTCTAAAAGTTCAAATATGATTTTCCTTAAATCTACAGACTTAATATGTATATCTACTTATACCAATTCTTGCCGGAAAAAAACTATGGCAACAAGACAAAACATTTGAATTCTGACATCAATTTCACTCTATTATCATTATAAAGAATTCTGCTTCATAAATTAAGTAACGATTCTGATATTATTACATTCAAATGATTTCAACATGCGGCTCCTCCGAAATCCAAGAACGTTTAGAAAGAAAGATAACTCTCTCATTCAGAAATTACTTTTTATGCTGTTGACTGGAGTTATTCCTATGCAGGCATTCCACTAGTGACCAGCTCTGAAACCGAAATTCCTCAGATCCTAGTTAGTAGTATTTCTAACTGAAAAGTATTGGAATTCAGCTATCGTCCAGTTGCAGTCGGTTGCCAGCTATTTGAATTGCCGACTCTGTCAGCTGTTTTAAACATTCGTTTTATTGGCTGATAAACAGCTTAATCAAATCGATATAATTGTCAGAATGATTAGGGACTATTGCGTTCATATTTCGCTTGAATCAATCTAATTCCAACCACCTATTAGCATCATTTGCATTTTGTCTTATTATTATTGTGTCAGATAATAATTTAACTTAACAATACTCTCTTAGTTATCAACCATTCAAAAACTTCTATACGAATGAAAATATATTCTATTCATAAAAAAGCATTTACTTTTCAAAAAAGTAAAAGCGCAAAGGGATTGCGCTTTTCCTTATACCTGATATTTCAAACATTTCGAACTGGACTCACTAAAAATAATCCTACTTACACAATACTTAAACGAAAAAAATTGCTTGCAAACAGAGTTCAAGAATGTTTTATTTTTCAATACTCCCTCATTATTTTTCTAAGGCGCTTTCGAAAAGTGACTTAAAAAACTTTATCATATTGCCTCTTCGTCCTGACTTACATACGCTCTCAGGTTTCGAAAGTTCCACCATTGAAAATTTATCTGCCCCGGAAGGACCATTCTACAGCAGCTAGATGTAAATTAAAGTAATCCCAACAAAAACAAACGTTGCTACTCAGGTGTTTTTCCCATTCTTTCCGGTATAATGAACACATAGATGATTTACTTTGAACTTTTTGGCAATTAAAACTTGCTAATAAATTTTTGTAACAAGGAGTGCTTTGTTTTGATTAGGGCCAGAGAGTATTTGAAACGCGGTTGACGACAGGAAATAGTAATTTTATTATTGTTGTAATTATCATCAACGAAGACTGATGAACGACACAATAAATAATCAATACTGAGAATATGGTCAGATATGATAAAAATTTAACGGAAAAACACTGCATATGTAGGTTTGGCAGCTTTCAGAATTCAAAAATAAACATTAAATAAGTGGACTTCGAAAACTTGAAGACTAAAATAAATTTGATTGGTCGAAGAAGATTTTTATTTCATTTTAGTTGTACATTCTTAACCTAGTTTAAAGTGTAATTAGCAATGATAATTTAAAGTCTAGCGGCTATACTATTTTGGCCTGCTGGCTCTTATGGTTTTTTTTTTACACAAATTCCTTTTTCCTTCAACAGTTTTTTATCTTACACACTAACAATACTACGCAGGTTGTACAAGTGCTGGGGTTACCTGAACAATACTTGACTTAAAATCTACCTTACACTACAATTAAATTCTAACCTATACCGAATTATAACTAACCTAACCTAATTAGACCTAAAACTTAACCTAGGTCTTACATTTAGCCCCTTCTGTTTGACGGAAGGCCCACATAACTTAATAGCACCTCCATGAGCTGCCGTTGATACGCTGACTTCGCGGGGCGCATAAATGGCTCATTGCAGCCACCTGTACACCCTATTGACAGAATCAGTCCGTTTTCATGTCTGTCAGTTTGTCCGTAGAACTTTGTTGTGAGTTCTACAACCCGGTCTTTAAGGGGCTTCAGTCCCGACTCCTGATAGAGAAGAAGGTTTTTCGGCCACTTTTTAGTTACCGGGTTGTAGAACCTACCAGTGCAGAAGCGGAGGATTCTTATTTCGAATATCTCCGCTTCGGCCATGACAGTCTTTGAACAGGTAATCCAGGAAGGGGAAGCATAAGTCAGAATAGGCCGGATCAGGGTCTGATAGCAAATGGATTTAGCTTTGGTGGCTATACCCATCTTTTTAGCGAAAAGATGTCTGATGCGTTGAAATGCGAATTTGGCAGCTTTGATTTTACGCCGCACGTAAGGAATGACTGAAATAAATCAAATTCAAATATATACTTCTGCGAACATGAGCCCTGTAAATCTCGAAGCTATTCCATGTATGAGTAGGGCTAAGAAATAAATTGCCTCAAGTGTCTCTGGCTTAAATGGAATAGCTTCTTGAGTCTTTCATAGAATATCTCCATTCACTTAGAATGAAAATGTACATCAATAAATAAATCAAAATACTATTTCAACTTAATAAACGATACTTTCCAAATTATTCCATTTCTTGCCAAAACACGAAACTTTATCTGATACGAAAAATACTCAAAAATCAAATTGAATGCAACCGCTTACCAAAACAATTCTCCAAAATAAATAGACTTGAACACATAACCACGTGCTTGTTCATATATAATATATCAATGAAACTCCATTTTTACTGAACCGTTTGCCGCGCTCTTTAAATTTCGTAACAGTAATAGGAGAAAAAATTACTCGCATAATGAACCGTTAGTAACTCTTCATAGCCTAAACATTCAAAAAAAGTACCATTTATCGCCCATTATGCATGATGGAACAAGTAATAAGGAAGATATATTAGACGCTTGTTCATTAAAATTATCTTCAGATTGTTGTTAAATGTTCCATTCACGAAAATAAATCGCCAGAAACTTGTTCTTATCTCTCCTTGAAAGAATCAGTACGGTGAAAGCAAGCTCTGTGGTAGTCTGCGTGAATAATTTTTTTTTATCCTAGACAATATCAAGTACTGCAGCAGCAACCTACGAACGAAGACAGCTCGAGTACAGGTAAAGTTCAATGTTCGCGTTTTATGGCCTCCAGGTGGGCTTGACTAGATTCATTCGAGTCGAGTTGAGTTGTGTTTAATGAGTAACTGTGAGGCTGAAATAAACGTCCGGTTTTAATTTGCTTTTTACGTTTGCCAGATGAAAGTTTCTTTAGATCGAAAGCACATCCAAGCTTCGTCTCGACCTCATTTTCTTTCTTATAGACTAAAAATGGGTTTTATTTAACCATTAGGATAATGCAAATTTTTTTTGCAGTTTTATTTCTTTTCCTTATGATTTTCGAAAGACTCTTAAAACTTTTTTGAAATACTAATAAAATTAAGTGCAAATGAAAACAGCGTTAAAGTAATAAAATTAGGTAAGTGTTGCTGAAAAGATTAGGCAGCAAAATAGATTTCATTCTCTGCACGCGCGACAGTAAAACAAAACTGTTTTCATGATGAATAAATCGGAAATTTGCTGAATGATTTGATCAAGCATGTTGTGGAAACAAAAACCAGTTTGCTTTCTTTCAAAATTCAACTTAGGTTAACATCTAAAGCACCTTTTGCTTCCTTCGATTGAATGATTTATTATACAAAAGAAAATGTAAAGTGAATCGGAGCTAAAATTATTTTGGAAACAATTTTTTGTGGAAAAAAGCAAGTGTTGATTATTTTTTTTTTATGTAATTGCTATATTTTATATATTTTTTAAAATGGACCAAACTAATAAAAAAAGTAAATTTGTATAAAAAGTAAGCATGGTCAGGGTTGGTTTTAGCTCAAGGAATTGACTTTAAAAGTTGATTTAGCATTATTGTGTTCTGAGAAAGTACAACAGAGACACTTTTAGCACTGTTGTTTTTAATAGGTTTAGATTTTACTTGTTCTTGAATGTTTGAAAAAATCTGAAACCAATCGAAGAATTTTGAACGCCATTACTTCTTTGCTAATTCAACATGCATATATCCTTATAGTTTGCATAGATTTTCAATGGTATTTACATTGGAAATATTACCACAAATCTTTTATCAGCAAACGCTCAAAATCAGCTCTCCTTATGAAGAAAGAACGAACTAAAGTAATTTTCTGTCCTAGAAACTAGCAGCGCACCAACATGGAGAGTTTAATGTGACATAAAAATGCAACCATTAGCACAAGTATGTATTGGTCCGCTTTTATTGTTGCATGCACAAATTGCTTATTCACGAAAAGCCCAGTTAAGTGGTTGTCCGTAAAATTTCACCTCCATCACATAATCCTTAACTGATTTAACACCAGTTGATTCATATACGAACATCTAGAAAAATTAGTTGCTTATTATAAGGTTCACTTAGCCAAGAAATTTTCTTTGGTAATGCTACAAAAAAAACTCAAACTACTACTCAATTAGTACTTCAAAGTTTGTCTGCCATTCGTTCGGTGCATTACGTAAAAGAAATATGTAAGTTTGAAAGTGAAATTCGTTTAAGGGGGAGATTTGGGGGGAATTTTGAGAAAATCGATTTTATTTTCTTTGCATTTTCTAAAAGTAGCATACTTCAAGAGCATTCTCTGCAAATTTCAGACGAATCGGACAATTTTTTATGGAGATAGATAGCTTTGAATGAAGTCGTCCCTATTGCATAAAGCGTTTTTCGCATGCTTTAAAAGCATTTTTCTCGAAACTATGTTTTTGAAGTGGGTGATCACTGTAACTTGAAAACGGCTTTATCGATCAGCATGAAATTTTCCTCACTTATTTGATATGTAACTATCCTCCAGATGAACGAAGGATTTTTTGATTGGACGATAAACTTTTTTTCAATAGCCGAAAATGTGAGTTAAATTTTGGTCGAAAATACAACTTTGAATTTCAACAACCGCCATTTTTCGACAAATCAAAATCTGCCAAATTCCTTCGCCAATCCGGAGCACTATGTCAGTAACTTCGGATGATCCAGTGACAAGCTACAGTGATCACGGCAAAAAAAAAAATTTTTGGCCCCTCGAAAATTTACCCTATCTTGACAAATTATCAGCCTTGTGCCTTAAAAAAATTACAATTCCTTCTACAAATATATTTCTTTCAATTCAAAAAAAACATTTGTCCTTAATTATCTTAATGTGTGGCTTAAAAAAATCCTGAAAAAGAGCTTTTTCTGGACGTCCCAATGTGTACCTGACCCCTTAAGTAAACAAAGGGATAACAAACAAAGTAAATTTGTCGCATAAAGCTGAGGTAAATTTGAAGTTAAATACCAAGTAGGTTTGAACATAGCAATAAAGCTATTTTTTTGTAACAATTATAGACATAGTAGGTAGACGAGCCCCATTCGTTCAAAAGTAAATAAGCACATATCAACGGAGCTTCACTTCAGGCAAATCAACAAAAGATGTGATTTTCACTCCGCAGCAATGAGAAGCAAACGTGTTGCAATACGAGCTGTATACTCAAAGCTGTATGCCCACCTATGATAGTGTTGCTAAGGTAAATCTTTGCAGGGCCATAAAATAGTGTGGTCTCTCAATCAAACTAATATCGAATGTACAAACTTAGATCTATTCAACTTGATCCTTATCGAGACAGTTCAACATCAATAATGGTCTTTGTCAGAGATGCTATCTCGGACTCTACACCCTGGTGCTTGAAAAAGTAACCCGATATTCCAGAACAAGTATGAGAGTTGCCATTACCACTAAGTCCACGAAAATATTACTACTTGCTGATGCCATGAACATCAAATAAATCAGCATCTCGTCAAAAACAGTAAAAACCAACACGCAGAGCAAAACGATAGAAAGCATCTGTCTTAAAATAATAAGGTCTAAAAAATAACCGATAAAGAAATCTGGGTCAACCAACCAGTCTCATGATCGGGGCACTACACCCCGAATCGAGCCTTGGCCTCCTTAATTCTTCGCCTGCATTTGTCTCGGTTCAGTGAGCACGTCCTCCAGTTTGGTACTCCCAGAAATGACCTGCTCTCCGCATCTATCGAATCCTCCCAGCGCTTGCGTGGCATACCGACTGGCCTGGCTCCGCTCGCTCGCCCCTTGAGTCCATTGTAGTTTTCGTAGTCGTATGACTGTAGAGACTTCTGGCTCGTCATATATAGTATACAGCTCGTTGTTGTATCGGATTCGCCATCCATCTTTTTCCCGTATCGGACCGAGGATCCTTCGCAATACCCTTCTCTCGAACGTATTCAAGGCTTTTTCAGACGCCTGGGTCATTGTCCAGGTTTCGCTTCCATAGCATAGCACAGGTCTGATAATTGTTTTATAGATGCGAAGCTTCGTATTCCTGTGTACGCATCGAGAATTGAAAGTGGGAAGCACAGAAAAGAATGTCTTATTGGCTAATTGAATCCGTTGTTTGATTTCGTCAAGTTCATTCCCATCCTTCGAGAGGTTTGTCTCTAGGAACATTAAGTTGTCTACGTTTTCAAGGTTATAGTCCACTATCGTTATGTTTTGCCTTATTGGCGTCCTTTTCCTTGATTGAGTCATAACTTTTTTTTTTGTTCGTTAATTTGAAGATCAACTTCCTTGGCGGTTTCGTCTAGAGCTACAAATACTTCCTTGGCGTCGTTGAACGAACGTGGCATAATGTTGATGTAAAGCTTAAATAAAAGAGTTCCTCTCGTGTCAACGGGGATTTTTCTGATGACATACTCAAGCGCTAAGTTAAAGAGTACCGGAGCTAATCCATTCTCTTATTTTAGGCCTGTATTCGTCGAAAATGAGTTGGTCATATTATTCTGAATCAGCACTTGTGACGTGGAGTCAGTCATGGTCATTTTCACCAGTCGTACCAACTTTGCTGGGATTCCAAACTGCAGCATGATGTTATATAATGCAGTTTGGTTGATGCTATCGTACGCTTGTTTGAAATCGACGAATATTTGATGGACATAAATGTTGAATTCCCAGCATTTTTCCAAAATTTGTTTGACCGTAAATATTTGGTCGGTATTCGTTCGGCCGTTCAATGTGGATTTTGTAGGCCGCATTTTTTTCGTCTAACGCGGCTTGACATTCCTCGTCGAACCATTCATTTCTGCGTTGCCCGGCTATATATCCCACTACTTTTTTGGCTACAGCATTCACTTGATAGACGTGGTGTTAGGCGTGGAAGCTAGTTCTATTTCCAGAGTAGATCTATACTCGGCTTCCATCGTCTTATTTTGATGCTTGTCGACATCGAATTTGCGTCTTGAACTTGCTTTGGCTTCACATCACAGTGATATTCGACATCGATATCGAGTCTTGACTAAGTAGTGGTCGCAGTCGCAGTTGGCCCCACGGAAGATTCGCACGTCTAAAATCCTGGAGGCCCACCTGTTCTGAATCAGAATATGATCAATCTTATTAAAGGTGCGGCCATCCGGGGTTGCCCATGTCGTTTTGTGAATGTCGCGATGCGGGAAACACGTGGAGCTTACGATGAGATTTCTGCTACTCGCAAAGTCGACAAGGCGTTGTCCATTGTCGTTGCATAGGTCGTGAAGACTAAATTGGTCGGTGGTTCCACGAAGAAAGAAAGAAAATATTTACTTGCTTACGAGATGTGAAATCTTGCATTCAACGGAACACAATTTTCACTTTACCTTATTTCAAGCAAATAATTTTCCTCAAATCTAGTAAATTATGTCTACGAATTAAGTAAATTATATCTACAATGGGAGCGTGTTTTTACATGTTTCAACAGCAACCACGCTTCAATATTCGACGCCAAAATGGATGGTTTTTATGATTTCTGTTAATAATTGCTTCACACAAATGAAAGGACGGTAGCTAGCTCGCTAACGCGCCAGTTCAAAGCACTGATCTACTGGTCGCGGGTTTGATTTTCGCCGGGCTCATAGCTGTATTTGTTCGTCTTCAGTTGTCTTAACAGCTCGCGACTGGGAATAATACCAGCACTCCATTGATTAAGTGTCACATACCTCCACTCATTCCACGCCAATTTAGTATGTACAATGCATTCTTTTTAGATAAAATGTGACACTCAAGACAAATTGTCTGTTCAATACTGAAATCTATAGATAACTGAAATACTTGACATTTTATCCTTCAGTAATTAGTAGAGTCTCCGCTCTTCTTCATTATCAAAATTTAATTAGACTTGCTAAAATTTATCCTCACGATAAAGTCAATACCAGCCTTTATATGGAATGAAAATGAAATCGAAACGAACTAAAAATAACATCGTTTTCTACCATATCGAACTGAAAACTATACTTTTCATGAACCAATATCCGGAGTTTATTGAAATTGCTGGCTACTAGTTTATGCTCTATATTATGAATCAGAACAGAACATTTAAACTGGTTGATTAATCAAATTTGTTGATTTATTTACTAGGAAGTGAAAAAAAATAACAAGCTGATTCACTGCCAACCTTTCAGTCATTTCTAATGTTAATTGATGTCCTCTTTGCAAATAGATTTTAACAGGATGTTATGGGGCTGCCAATCACACCACTTTTTCTCGAATGTCAAACACTTATCAAACAATTAGAATAACAAATCTTAATCGATTCTGCATAATGAAAACAACGCAGCACTGAATATTAATTCATTACAATTCACAATAAACTCATTATGTATTCACAATATTTACAAAAAAACTCATTACATACATATTCAAGTCTCCCCATACACTCTTATTTTGATCAGATCTGTGATGAATCATATTGCCCTACCTTATCCGTTTGCAATTTCCATTTCAAATAATTGAATTTAAACAACCATCAATAATTTCATAAATAGCATTGAAATTGTGCGGCAGAAACTCTTCTTGTTGTTGTACTGTCAGTGAACGTTAGCTCGACTGAAAATATTATTGAAAGTAAATCAATAAGAGGTGGCACGTCGATCCCGGTTTGCGTTGAATTATCTTAGATAATCCATTATTTGTCTTAATTTTATTCGTTAATCGTTGATTTATTATTCCTTTCAGTATCCTTGAACGATAATAATGAGAAACAAAACAATGAAGCATAAATATTCTTTGTTGATAGCGGTGATGCAGCGTAGTCTTCCCTGTGCTAAATAATGCTTTTGATTGTTTGTTACGAAACGATTGAACAGTATTGGGTGTTTGTTATGCAATAATTCCGCAATGAGTTTGCTTTACTTGTGATTTTAATGAAAATTAGAATGAGTGTTGGGAGCAAAACTGATAGTTTGCTGAGTAATCTGGAAAATAAATGAATAAATCAATTTTCTTAATTCTATTAATCCCATGAAACATTTTGTATTCAAAAGAGTTTAATGAATATTTTTCATTTCGAATTACACTTGTTTCTATTGAGAAATGTTAGAACTACTCCATTACGGTATTTTATTTATGACTTTGAATTTGCATGTAAATACTATAATGTTCTCGTTAAGAATATTTCACACTTTCGACTCGCAACTGCAAGTAACTCACGTGACGGTAACTTTCCGTGAACATGCTAACCTGACATTAAGTCAAAACATGGTAGTTAGCCAAGATCTGATTCTCACTCTTGCTATAACAGTTTTCATATAGCAGGTGTATGCTGTTCGTATCACATTTGACTATAAATACTCCTTCTATTTAGAAATGACTTCAGACATTCGAAATAACATGAACACTTTCTTTGTCTTTCTTTCAGGTAAGTGACACAGAAAGCTTATCAATAAATGATGATACATATGTGAGTAAGGCTTTGTTGAATCCAAAGAAAGAGATCGATTATTTTGAACTTTCATTGTAAATATTTATTTTTCAAGAATAGAGGGTGACTGAGATATTCGATGATAAAATAATGTTTAGTGAATGGAAGAAGAAGGATAAAAGAAGGCAGAAAATAATAATTTCGATGACCAACTGTTTATATGTTTCAGTTGAAGCTCGGAGAGTATTTGATAAAACAGGATTAAATGTGTATCAGCGGTAGCTTGGAGTTTATGTGAAAAAGTTAATGTGATGTTTGAAAACAAAATAGAGGTATATGATACTTTTTCATCAAAGAATCCGTTCAGTATATGCTCTTCGTGCTATTCTAGAAGATTCTAAAACTTTGTTGCTGCTATATAAAACAATATTTCTACAGTAGCTAGTTTTCCTTTGGATATAAAGTAAATAAACAAGGTCGATATGTTTTAGTATTTGTATTTAAACGTTGGTGGGGTCAGACGTGTCAGAATTCACTCTTAAAATGAAGTGCGATTTGTGCAAAAATAAAGTCGAAAGACTAGATAACAAAGTGCAGTGTTCGATTTGTTTAAACTTTCTGCATGCAAAGTGTGCAAAAATCGGTCCCAAAGAGATCGAGTACTTAGAAAAGTGCAAACAGAAATATAAGTGTAGTTGCTGTGTGAACCGTCGTAGAGATTCAATGCTGCATGATAATGCAGTGAGTCCGCTAGCTGCCTCGGCATCCGTTGATTGCTCGACCAACATCGCTTCCAGACCAGGTTCTTCCGTTAGCAGTGTGCCGTCGACAACGAATACATCCGTTAACAGTGCGCCGTCGACCTCGAATATATATGTTAACAGAGGGCCGTCGACATCGAATATATCCGTTAGCAGCATGCCGGCGAAATCGAATACCTATGTTCAAGCTGAAGTGACGATGGAAATTTTATTTAAAGAAATTTTGAAGCTGCAGCAAATAAACTCAGATGCTCTTGCTAAAATAAGCCGTTTAGAGGAGAAAAACAATACTTTGGAAAAAACTGTTTGTAATTTAGAATCTAAAATTAATTATTTTGAACAAGAAATGTTAAAGAATTCAATTGATATTGTTGGTATCCCTATTGATCGCGGCTCGACGGTTAACGATAACATCTCCAAACTTTTTACCGTTGGGGTTGGAATTGAGGTGAGCGCGGATGAAATACAAAGCTGCTTCGCTAAAAAAACAAACCATACCGATTCGCTTAAAGTGGTTTGTGTTAAATTTTCATCGTATTCTTCCAAAAATAGGATAATGAACAAGATGCGGTCTGAGAAAATAAAACTAAAGGCTGATATTTTTGGTGATAGTTATAAAAACAATCCCGTTTATATAAACGATTCATTAACTGGCTATAACAGATCGCTGCTAAGAGAGGCAAAACAATTAAAACAGAAAAACAGATGCAAATATGTTTGGGTTAAGAATTCAACCATTCTAGTCAGAAAAAAAGAAGGAGATTCTCCAATTATAATAAGGAGTCGTCAAGATATTTTAAACATTTAAATATACATCTACTATGTCATTATTTGATTCTGCCAGTTCTTCTTCCTTTTCTGACTCTAACTCTTTCAACTGCCTTTGTGTTGAGCACCCATACGGTGATATCAACGCAAACTTCTCAGCCATTCATCAAAACATTAGAAGCTTGCGAAAAAATTTTGATCTTTTTGTGTCACATATCGCTAGTTTGGATCATATTCCTGATTTAATCTTTTTATCTGAAATTTGGATATACAACTCCGAAATATCTGACTTTCATATCCCTGGTTATAATTTTTCCGCTACATGTAATGATTCGTACTCTGCTGGAGGCGTAGCTGTATTTTTTAAGAATGACCTAAAGTGTGATATTCACAATCTCAGATTAACCTCTTGCGATCTAATATCACTAAACTGTGTAATTGCTGGCTCCACATATGTTTTCATCTGTGTCTACAGACTTCATAAATTTAGCTCTGGTGTTTTTACTGATGAGTTTTCAAAATTTTTAGAATCAGTAACCAGTAAAAATGTAATACTCCTAGGAGATTTCAATATCAATATTTTATCGAATAGTTCGGAATCTGACTGCTTAATTTCAAATCTGGCGTCCCACGGTTTCGAATCTTTAATTAGTGAACCCACTCGTGAATTGAATGCTTCAAAATCTTGTCTAGACCATATTTATCTGAGGCTGCACAAAAACAACACTGTCCTTTACAAGTCCACGGTACATAATCTGCATATTACGGATCATAGTTTAATTTTAATTCAGCTAACTTGTAACAGAAATGGACGGGTTGGACATAATTACATTCCATGTCAAAACATTGACTTCCAATCTCTGAAAACAGCTTTGAATCATGAGTTATGGGAGGAAGTATATTTGGCTGATAATCCCTCTACTGCCTTTGACCGCTTTCTTTGCATCCTAGAGCGTCACATTTCAAATTGCAGCCGTAGCACTCGCTCTTATAAATTTAAACCACTAAAGCCGTGGATGAATTTTATGCTTCTTAAGAAAATCAAGAAAAAAAAACCTACTAAGCTCTAAAGTTAAAAAACACCCACATAATACAAAGCTTCAAATATATTATAAAAGACTTTGTCGCGAAATCTATCTTGATGTCGCTGCTTGTAAAGCAAATTATTTCAACAACAAACTTGCCTCAAATTTAGGGAATGTAAAAAAAGAATGGGAAATCGTTAATGAAATTCTAAGTAAAAGCAAAAAAGATAATATCTCCAGCATAACTGTTAATGATTCCATTGTTTCTGATCCTCTAGATGTTGCTAATTTATTTAATGATTACTTTTCGTCTGTTGCAAATAATTTCAATTTCGACAACTCTGAAGTTTTAAGTCCATCTTCTGTTAATGTTTTCTCCAGCCGGGAATTCTCCTCGTTGAGTAGCCTATTTTTTGAGGATTTTTCATCTTCGGAAATCTACAAAATTATTATGTCACTAAAGTCGTCAGCTTCATCTTCTTATGATAGAATATCCAGCAAAATTTTAAAACAAATTGTTTTTCAAATTTCGGATATTCTGTGCTTTTTATTTAATTTTAGTATCCAGAGGGGGATTTTTCCAGACGCACTAAAACTGGCGGTCGTAGTACCGGTACATAAAAAAGGCGATAAAACTAGTTTAGGCAACTATAGACCCATCTCTCTGCTATCTGTTTTTTCAAAAATTATTGAAAAAGGTGTCAAACGCAGGATAGTGACGTTTTTAAATAAAATTAAGTTTTTTAACGACTGTCAGTTTGGTTTTACCTCAGGAAAATCCGCAGAAGGTGCCTTGCTAAAATTCTGTCAGGAAATTTACAATGCAATAAACGAGTCCGAAATTCCCGGAGCATTATTTATAGATATCACTAAAGCTTTCGATCTGGTCGATCATTCCATCCTACTGCAAAAACTTTATAGTGCAGGAATAAGGGATAATATTTTAGATTGGTTTCATTCCTTTCTTTGCGATCGTAAGCAGAAAGTTAAAATAAATGGCATCTTGAGTTCTGCAACGACTCTAAATATTGGAGTTCCTCAAGGATCGGTCCTGTCTCCAGTATTATTTCTGATTTTTATAAATTCACTATTTTCTGAAAACTTTTATGGGAAAATTACAGCTTTTGCAGATGACGCTGTCTTGTCCTACTCCAGTTTCAATTACTTTGAAACATACGTCAAAATGAGCCACGACCTTGAAATTTTAAGATATTGGTTCAGTGTCCATAAACTAAGGCTGAGTGACAAGACAAAATATATGATATTTAACCTAGTGAGATCAGTTTGTGTTGATTTGAATTTGACTTTCCACGCCCCAACCTGCTTAAAATATCTTTTTTCACCAATGATAGCTGAAGATGAGGTTTCTTATTCTTTTGATCAAAATGCGAGTTGTTCTCCATACTGCTTTGATATTGAAAGAGTTGATAGTTTTAAGTATCTGGGAGTGTTAATTGACACCAAATTAAATTGGAGAGATCACACCGTGTATCTAAAAGCATATTTCAATAATGTGGTAAGACAATTGTATCACTTAAGCCTATATTGTCCCTTTTCAGTCTTAAAACTAGTTTACAACGGTCTGTTTTTATCTAAACTACAATATGGATTAAGCTGCTGGGGAGGTACACATTTTAATAAGCTGGAACCATTGATTGTAAAACAAAAACATGCCGTTCGAATTATTTTCAAAGTTCACCGCAGAACGCCAAGTTTTAATCTATTTCAAGCACTAGGTACACTTCCATTAAGGCATTTGTATTTTTTTAAGGTTCTACGAATTTTCTTCGAGAACTCAGGTTATCAAACACCAAGAGTTTATGATTCAGCTAATCTACGGGTTAACACCAGAAATTTAGTGGTAGTTCCCATTTGCAATAAATCGCACTTTAGTCGCTTTTACAGCATTGTTGCACCTCGTCTATTTAACCTTTTGCCACCAAATATTAGAGGCGAGTCCAGAAAGACAACGTTTTCGAAAAAAATCAAATCTTGGCTCTTTTCTATTGATCACTTGGGCGTTGAAAAACTGTTGAATCCCTTAATATAACCTTTGCATTTGTTCTCAATGTTTTTTTTCCAATATTATTTTTGCTTTTTTTCTCTATCTACGGTCTTTTATATCTTAGTTAAATTTATGAGTCCCCCACCATAAATTGACGATTCATGTTTTTTTTTTCTATATCATTGACGGGCATTCGACTCTTGCGTAAAGCAACTAAATGCTTCGTATTTCATCTGCATCTTCTTCAGCACTATTTAAAATATAAAATATCGAGTTAGTTGGATTCTGTCTTATTTTATTTCATTCTTTAAATTTTTTATTTCTTGATGTTAGGTATAAACGTAATTTAAGTTCAGAGGATTTTGTTTGAATTTATTATAGCTGTAAGTTTATGCACATGAAATAAAGAATATTATTATTATTATTATTATTATTATTATTATTATTAAGTTGAACTTGTTGAATGATTAGAAAAATAAACCCTTCAATTGGCTACGTATTATTTTATTAAAGTGGCTGTTGCGCTTAGGCTAGTAGCTGGCTGACGAAATCCACGAGAGAAGTCATCGTCATTAATGACTAGTGGTCCTGATTTACCATGCTGCGGGAAAGATGTTCAGATGCCGGGTTGACATCCTCAACATTTATTTAGCACTATTGCGTACCGAAAATAGTTCCAATGATCCCATTGTTTATTTTACAGTTTAGAGTCAGCTGCAGCCTATTGGGCCTGATTTTTTCAGTAATTAGAGGGCACCATATTGTCGGGTTTTTTCTTTGCTGTTTAGGCGACAGTAAACATAAATTTTTTTCACGTGTAAGCTGCAGGATCCTATTTTCGATTGCAGATATATTTTTTTAATTCTTTTGCTAAAGATCCAAAATTTTGGATTAGCTATTCCATGGTCTTATACAATTTTCGAACGATGAGTTCAAAATTTCACAACTAATTTAAACCTTGGTTCAGAGTAAACGACAGAGGTTGATTAACTGAACAAATAACAGCGTGCCGTCATGCATCATCACTACCAGTTCGTCTTAGGGATGCCATCTGATTGCCGTTGCCATGCCGATTGAAGCCAAGCCCATCTTCACCTCCATTATACTCAGGAAGTCTAACACAGCTTGAAGTATGCCATATAATTTCTCACCAGTGCCAATACCCAGCCATGGCAAAGAAAGGATCCATATCCGATTAGGCTCCAAACTTTCCACAAAATAAAACGCTGATCCTTGAGGTAGCGCATGATGAGTTATTGCGAATCTTCCAGTAATAATGATTGATCTTTGACACCGTGACAGCTGTGAATGAGTTGAGTTGAATAATTGTGACATATGATAACCTGTTGAGATGTATTGCAGGGGAACATAATTTTTTTTTATTTTCTAAAAAAGTTCCATTTACTGCCAAAACTTTCAACATAACTTATTAAAAATTTGAGAAGAGTAGCCGAGAGCATTGCAACAGGATGATTTAGTAATCGAACTTCAATGAAGCTTCATAAAAGGAAACGAAGTGATAAGAGAAGCAGATAAGTTCAGGAACAAGTTGTGATTGCTCGCACATGAATCTGAAAAAAAATCTACGAATTCCGGAGCAACTTGTTCATCATTATACATAGAAAGCAGACGTTAAACAAAAATGAATGATTTTTGAAGAAAATATAGAGGAACTGTTTAGATGATGAATGCATCTTCTATCAATCCTGATTCTTATCAAAATCATTCTATATCAAAAATCATGTACCACTTTGTTCCGATGAGTATATTGGAAGCCAAAGGCTGGAAAAATTTCCAGTGCCATCTCTCATGAATTTGGACATTTTAGAAAGTAACACACTTGTTAATTATTTTTTTAACATGAATTTAATGACAACTTAGTATAAAATTGAAGTAAACGCTCAGTACTGGCAACGCTTTGATAATAATCAAAACAAAACTCAAAAGTTTACCACAGCTGCTTCATGTGAAGATTAACCTGAACTACTTATTTGCTTCTTAAACGATGAATGCATCAGAAGTTATAGGGGAAGAGAAATTTTTGGAGTTGTCATTGTTATTTTAGGTTGGGAAAATTCAAACATTTGTTAATTACATTTAAATTAGATGTTAAGAATATGAAACTTTAATGGTTACATCCACCGGTACGAAAATAGTAAAAATGCCTGGTGCCAGTAATTCTTCTCTAGCACCACAGCGAAAACTATAACAAATCTGCTGAAGATTGAGGTCCATCCATCTAGCGAATTTCGTTTTGATTCAATGAGTACGCTGAAAGATAAATGAGTAAAAACGCATTAAAGGTTACCGCTGGAAACACTTTTAAATTTGCAAAATTGATACATTTGTAGTTTATTTTCATCACAAAATCATTATCATTCGATATTATAATGTATCTTTATAAAATCTTAGTAAAATATGTCTAAAACTACCATAGCTTTCAACTCTATCCTAATTTGTCGACCGAAATCCTACTGGGCATGATAAGCATACCGTTAGCTCAATTTACTATATGAGAATACAAATTTTGGGTGCTCAAAAAATGTATAATTTGTTGAAGGAAAAAGTATTCGATTTAAGTGTAAATTTCTTTTTTTCCCTTAGAAACGCAAACTATTCAGGAGACTCGATTATATGAAGGATTTGTTTTTACTTGCCTATTACAGTCTACATATTATAAGCATCAATGAGTCCTACAAATCACGTAATGGTTTGATTACTCTATCTGATATTTCACAAATTTATCTTACTGTTTATAGCATCTACCGCTCAGATTAGGCTAAAATATTTCTAAAGCACGTTCAAAGATCATTTGAAATGCTTGAACTTTGTTTAAATTTATTTGCTGACAGAACTATAAGTGGCACCAACGGGCAAAAGAATGCTAGACTCTGGTATTCTACATATACGACAATGTCAATACCATTCTTTCTAATGGTCAGAAAATCAAAGAACGGTGCCTCTTTGTAGCTTTCGACTTCCATTCAATCAGTTTTGCTTGTTAATGAGGTAATGAAATGCATTCAAATTAAAAAAATAAGCAAATAATTATTTGTGCATTTATTATTCAAAGCGAATGGCATTTCGTTTATTTGGGTTCAATTCAAATTAAATTGAAAGTCTATTATCATTACAAACCACCACGCAGCATCGACAAAGGAATTCTTGATAAGACGGCATGATATCGTAGATTAGTACCATAATTTCAGCTATTGCTTTAATGATCTTCAATTATCAATCGCAATAATCTTCCAAATTATGTTATAATCGTTTTGATGCCATCCCAGCAAACACAGCACTACTTCTAAAGTGCTGCAGAGGGCGTGAATAAACCCGTGAATGCTTTAAATGCTAGAGATAGCATTTTACCCCAAAATTCACCTATTTACTTCATATTACCCGCGTACGTGTAACATGTTTTGTTTCATGGTTGATCGTTTCCATCCCACAAATTGGAAAAAGACAAACGATAGGAATACAAGGAGTGCAAAAGCACTGCTATACTACTGCTGAAGTGGTGAAACTGCAGCACGTAAAATGTACTGCTGTACTACTGCCTTAGAAGCAGTATAGCAGGACATTGATATGGCTGCCCAGATATAATGTCACCAATAGTATATTCGCATAATTTTGCATTCATGCCATCACATTTGCATTACTTTGTATTCATGCCAATTTTAATTTGAGCAAAAAAGACCTGTTTTGCTTATAAATTTCAAAATATTTCACGTATCACTTGCGAAGTATGACTGACGCTTGACGTATGGGCAACTCGATTTGATTTTTGGGAAACGATTTGAATTGCACCATCTGGTCACCAGTTTGGCAGTAGTGCAGCAGTACTTTATATTCATTGTAAATAGGGAACCGTAAATATATAAGAGATTCATCAACGTGTCGGAAAACTACAACAACTAGACAGCCTGTTCAGGAGTTTAGCAGTAGTACAGCAGCATGTATAATCATTGAGTAATAGAAAATATAAATACTCATTAGAAAATGTGTCAGCACATGGAAAAGTTTTTACAACTGTATGCGAAAGTGCTGAACGCAGGTTTGCTGGGATATGCTCAAGTATATTATGAAACCAAAAAAACAAAATTTTCCAACCCGAAACTAATTTGACGTTTCCAGTTAATTTCATATTTGACTTAACTTATTTATAGATTATATAAACCAGTCTTTGGATCCTTTTGACCTAAATTCAATTTCAAAAGAAAAAATTCCAGATGCGATGAAATCAAACTAAGTATATCCTCGACAATAACAATTACTATCCCATTACTCAAATAACATGGATGAATTGGATTTGTACTCAGTCACACTACAAATTCCATATTGATTGGTTCGACCCATTCTTCGAGCAGTGAACAATGAAAATTATTGATGGCAACGATATTTGCGTGCCAAACAAATATAAGTCATCCCAGAAATGAGCTTCTGATAGCATGAAAACGGAATCAAAGTTAACCCACGCACGAAAACATATATTGTTCCATGAGCATACTACACACAACCCAACTCGACCTTACTTGTCCCAGCCTAGTCTGATGGCCGAAGAGTTCGTCAAGTAGCCATGTGTTGTGTATGAGGAATTTCATCCATCTGCGGCAATTCCAACGACTTAAAATGCCATCCGTAGAAATTCTTGCTGCCGCCGATGTCCTAAGCACAGGTAGGGTCAACTTTTCCGATCATAAATTCATGCTTTATGGTTGGGCGACTGAAAGCGAACAAGACAATTACATTTCGATACGACATTCCTTTTCATCCCGGATATTATTCAAGAAAGGACAGGAATTTTGTCATTTTGGGATTCGGTGCGGATACGGAACACCGTAGAACAATAGCACGCACTTTTAACTTTTTATGGGTTTTGCCGGTCTGGTCGACAGTGTCCCATCCACTGTTATTTGGGGAAAGTATTGTGGCTCATCCATCAGCTAAGTGACACGCGGCCTAACTTTTTGCGGTGAATAGATGTTGGTCCGTGACAAGACTTGAGGGTTTTTTTTTTTTGTTAAATTTGAATTTGGGGCGAGGGAATCTTTTTTAATTAATTTCGAAGAAGTTTTTTCATCAAATTTATAATGGAACTGGTGCAAAAGATTTTTATGAATACGTAAAAAAATTCTATACTATCTTGGAAGTTTATATTCGAAAAGTGAATAAATTGCTTCTGATCCCGGTCAAGTTTTCAAAGTCGACATTTTTTTGGAGTGTTTGTGAAAGCTCTCCGGCTAGGTTTAATTCGACTTGAAATCAGGAATGGATATAAAAAATTTAATACATGTTTAATTCACCGCCCTCTCTCAAAAATATCTGCAAGTGATTATATGTGAAGATAGATTTCACAATATAGTAGCCTCATCATCTTTGAAGTTGTTTCTTCAAAATCAGTCATTCCGCTGAAGGCATAATGTAAGAATTAGTTAGTTCTTTTAGAACTTCAAGTAGGCTAGCCCTCTTTCTTCTGTATTACTAATGTATGGAAAATAACGTTCAGCAGATGGAACAAGTATGATATTATCATAATCGCATTTGTCAATAATAGGTTTGCAAGGAATAACTATATAATCTGATTTTTAAAATTCTATCCCTTTTTGTTTTGGTTTTCGCATAGTTGAATCCTGAGCTCAATCAAAGTTTTCTGCGTCGGTTTGTTCCGATTGAAAAAAAACACAACAGCAAAAAACACAAGATAAATAAATGTGACGGGATTTCCTGCGTCAAACGCAATCCAAAAATATAATACGTAACCAACTTGTCCAACCCACATTTGTCTTAATTATCACCTTTATGAAAAAGTATTTTTAGTTTGGTTTTACTAGCATTCGCAAAAAACCTTCTGCATAAAGATTGCTTATTAGCCTTTCATAGTTGAAAAGGATAGTATGCATTGCAAATGATTTTTCCCTGCATTTATATTTCATGTTGGATTCATTTAACCATTCATTGGTTTATTTTCTCAGTGTGGTTGAAATAAATTTGCTTGCTGGTTATTCTTAATTTATGTTCAAATTTCATGCATTTGAGCGAGTTGAAACATATGGTATTATTTACCACTTCATAAATATACGGATATTGCTCAAGTAATAGGTAAACCAATCTATTAAAGACAAAATAATAAGGCACACCGACTACGAACTGCAGCAACATCGTTTACATAGAAAATTTATCGAAAGATGTAAATTATTCGTACCAAAAGCTGTTAGATGCACTGACATGATAATTTTGGGCACTTTGGGTTCGAAAAAACTATTGAGCTGAATAAGCGTCACTTTTGGTTCCCAAAATGAGAAAATATTTTAAGTAGCTCATTTCTTCTTAGTTAGTTGCTGTTATTATAAATCATACACCGGAAAACCATCAGAAGCACGGTAACATTGTGGGAATCTGGAGCCGATACCATTTCACCGTCTGCATATCGATCATCTTGGACCTTTCAAATGAAGTAAAAAGGGGAATTCCCACTTTGTTGCTATGTCTGACGCCTTTAGCAAGTACATAGTTGCTAAAGCTATACGCAATAAACAGCCGGTTATGAATACCCTCATCGAGTTAACTAGTTACTTTGGGTTGCCAAAGAGTATCGTCACGGATCTAGGAACAGCATTTACAACTCGTAAATCTGCAAAATATTGCAATCAATACAACATGCAGCACATCAAAACTGCTGCTCGAACGCTGCGTGCCAACGGACAGGAAGAACGGGAAAATCACACCGTTTTGTCTTACCATTCCGCAACTGTAGAAAACGACAACGATTAGGACAATTATTTACCAGCCTTACAGTGGACACTAAACTCCCAAATGAACTCAACAACTGCATTAAGCCCAATCGAAATTAAATTCGATTTCACACTTTGAGATGCTACGCATGACCAATTGCTATCTGCATTACTGAAACCCGTGGTTCCAGCACCAGATTATGAAAGGATTGAAATCCATACAAAACGGAAGAAAGCCTTAGAAAATTTAATGAAGCAGAAATGGCGATGGAAAGCCCGTTTTAACGCAAAGCATAGTGAATCGAAAGAGTATTCTCTCAGTGACTTGCTTTTGATAGAAAATTACGCACTTTCAAGAGGTGAAAGCCTCAAGTTGGAGCCTTAATGCAAAGGACTATATGTTGTAATGCGAATTTCGGGTGAAGACCGATATCTTATTGAAGACGTAGCAGGTATGCAAACCTCTTCCAGACGTATTCCGCAGATAAGATGAGATGCATCGAATACGTAATAGAGGACGATTTCGAGCCAAGAAAGGCCGAACTGTCACATACAAATGAAGCCAGCTATGAGTGTGTTGGTGAACAATGCTAATCTCTTCCCAACAAGCCGTGGTACAGTCCAGACTTGATGAGGAGATCGCCGCCGCCGCTGCATTACTAGAATATATCGCCGCTTAAAATATCCGTACAAAGTGAATTTTCCAAATATGTATATCTAGTTATGTAAAAATATTGTTTTGAATATAATTGTGTGTCAATCGTGTGTCAAAATGGGTATGACCACCAAATATGACCACTGAATCTGTTTGCTTTTAGATCCTCAACAGAGCTATCCTGACCTAAGCATCCCATCCTGGATCACCTGTTCACATCACAAGCGTAGATATCCGAAAGAAGAATCCTCCGCTTCTGCACTGGTAGGTTCTACAAATCGATTGCTAAGAAGTGGCCGAAGAACATTGTCCTGTATCAGGAGTTGGGACTAAGACCACTTAGGGACTGGGTTGTAGAATTAATGACAATATTCTATGGACAGGCAGACGGTTACGAGAGCGGACTGATACAGTCAATAGGGCGTACAGGTGGCTGGCTCTACTGAACCGTTTATGCACCCCGCGAAAATATCGTGTCAACTGCAGCTCGAGGATGCGCGATTCAGTTATGTAGGCATACCGTTTCACACCTAAGCAGCTTTACAGAAACACAAAATTTATCAATATGGTGATTAAACTTATATTCACTTAATGTTTCGTATTGATTTTGTACATGGTTTAGCCCACACTGGGCGCGTTTTATACTTTGTGATAAATATTCGTGCCTGGTAAAATCTTACGCTAAGATACCATTGCAATTGACTAACTACTACAAATCACAATGTTTAAAATTAAATTTAAATACTTAAGTATTATATTGAACGATGTTACGAAAGTACGTGTGAAAACCATTTCACTTCAACCGCAAGCTATGTGTTTCCTTCAGAAACTAACAATTTCACCCAAAATAGCTTTTTCGAAAAATATATTTTAGGATTTTTACTAATTTTCGAAGAAAAGTAGTATTAAACTCGTTTCGCCGATAATTCATATTTCTTTATATATATATATATATATATATATATATATATATATATATATATATATATATATATATATATATATATATATATATATATATATATATATATATATATATATATATATATATATATATATATATATATATATATATATATATATATATATATATATATATATATATATATATATATATATATATATATATACATATATATATATATATATATATATATATATATATATATATATATTTATATATATATATATATATATATATATATATATATATATATATATATATATATAAATATATATATATATATATATATATATATATATATATATAATTTCGGAGAACGTAGATGTATTTAGTAGGTAGGTCCACAATTTGCTAAAATTCAGATATCCTAAACCTTTTGGCGGCGGCGAGCGTTTTAGTGAATTTTGAGGTACTCCTATATTTCCAAGCAGCGTGAATTTTTGTTCAAAAAAAGTATTGGGAATGAAAATTTATTATGTTTTAAGCTTTTCTGTGACAAAAAATTGGAAATTTTGAGCCGTGTGTGGGTGCAGCGTGCCTAAAAGTAAACAAGGATTTTTTTTCAAATTTTGTTTTGTCATTACTTCTGACAAAAACATTGGATCATCGTGAAATTTGCAGAGCGTATTAATGTTGACTAAAGTTTAATACACATGGATTTCCAAGGTCGTGTTGGTAACCCTGTAGCTGCGGCAGGCTCTTGAAAAAAAATCCTTCAAATCATTGAACCTCCTGAAAAATTTTTGATTTTTGACAAAAAATTCAAATCATTGATAAATTTTAACGTTTGTGCATCATGTCAAATTGAAATTTTGAAAATTTCGATTTGCACAAGAACGGCAACCCATCTCACTAAATTACCTCTATTTTCAGCACTCGAAAGTTCTGTTCACGAGAACTGACGACCGATCATAATGAAATTCACAGGACATGTTGGTATTGACTAGGACCAGGTCTGATAGAAGCTATTTTGAAATGCAGGCAACCCTGTGGTAGTGGTGCCATCTTGAAAAATCACTGAGAAAAAAACAGCTTTTTGGCCTATAACTTCCGATTCAGCCATCCGATTTTAATAAAATTTACACCGTGTTAATTCAACCTTTCATCTCCACATTGTCTTAGCGGTTTTTTTATATCACCAACTAAGACGAATCTAGGACATTTACCGGAAATTAATCAACCTTATTGCTAATTCCTATTTTCCAGTGTGGTGTGTTGAAAGTATTTCGACTCAGGATTTTTACAAGTTTAAATACAGAGATGACCTTCCAAGAGCAAATTTTTATTCAGCATTTCATTCAAACACCTGTTATACATTTTGATGTATTATTTACCTCTGACCTATGCAGACGTAAAAAATAAATTGTATATTCATTTCCATACGCAAAATCCATTCAATTTAAGCCAATTCAAAATGCTCTTTGCCTCCACAGCTGATTTCGGAGCCTTTGTTGAATAAAATAGCCTAGCTTCCGAAAAACGAACGTCCTGTTGTGAAAAATACCATGAAAAATACCCAAAAGAAAATAACATTGACGATTGATTGCTTCGAATAAATCAATTTCGTGGAGAAAAACTGGTTGCATATGTCGGAGATAAAATGTAAAAAAAATTAAATTAGGCACAAAATTCATAAAAGCCAAACGATGTATCCCGAAAGTGATCAATAAAATTGTCTAGTCACATCGAATCATAATTCCCATGGCTCTCAGGGGGGCTGTATTAATTTTGAGGCATTAAGGACGTGCCGAAAGCAATATCGAGGTCATGAAAGGCTTCGGCAGCAGCAGCATCAGTAGCCGCAACAACAACAAAACCAGCTCAACCACCCTTTGTACATGTTTTCGCGTAAAGTGCCAATAAAATTTTCCATCTTGCGAAGACAATACACTAATAAGGATGTTTACTTTCCCTTCCGCTCGTGCTTATCCATTTTCGTCAGACTGAAACAAAGTTGTGCAGCATGAAAGGCGTATGACAGACTAGAGACTCTAATGAATATATAAAAACACGTCTAATCAGTCATCCATGTTATCTGTTTATAGGGTAAGCTGATGATGTTGAGTAGGCTGTAAGCCGAGATAAGTAGCATACGAGAAGAGTATCTTCTTCCGGCCTTGCCACAACATTAACCAGAGGACGTGGTTACAGAAGTTCTCGAAAGCAAATTTATCACGAACCGGTATTATCCGGTCGACTTGTTATTTGCGGCAAGAGTAGAGATACTATGAAAGGATGGAAAAAGCGGATCAGGAAGACTAAGTTGTCGTTAAGGCTTTTGCAATTTAGTGAACACTAATTGCATGAGCTAATGGTGTACTCGTACATATGTTGGTTGAGTGCAGACAAAGCACAAAAATGACTTGAGTAAGACTAACATGAAATAGCACTTTCTTGATTATGAGATGTAAAGTCTGATAATGATTTGATTTTCGGAAATCTGAATTCTCGGCAAAATATTTTATGTTTCATGCAAAATAGTGTGAATGAATTTTCACTCAGATAAGGAAATGTTATTAACCATAAGGAATTTTTGAAAAAAGCAAACAGCAATCTGCTACATTTTGAAGTTAAAAAAAAAATAATTTAAAATAAAAATAAAATAGTAGGCACTATCAATTTCCTTTTTTTTAATATTAGATATTGGATCATGGCACAAAAATGATTTGGATTTCATTGATATGACCACCACAACGATTTTTCTAGATTTGATTCTGAAACAATACTTTTCGGCCACTACTCCACATAAATCTGCAAAATAATTTTAAATAGATCTAGCTTAGATCTAGGAAAAATGGGTCTTCAAATTAAAATATTTGATTTTGAAAGCTAGAAAAATCGAATCAGATTGAGCGAACATACCAAACTTTAAATGTTTGAGTATGTATAAGTGTTTCAACAACAGCATGTTTGTTGCGCTTAACACAATTTAAAGACTTTGTCAATTTTGTAGTATTCTTTATTTAATTATTTAAAATAATTTAAGATAATTGAAGGTAATTGAAGATGCTACAACATTCTGTTTTTATCCTGTCTTTTTCTCTGCGATTACTTTTTCTCTGCCATTCACTTGTTTTTTATTTTTTTCCTGTCACATGTTTTATCCCATCGCCTACTTCGTTCTTTACTGCATGCTCAGTTTTGTGAATAATGTTGGTTTTTTACGAAGCATTTTAACGAGAAATGAGCTTGGTCGCAAAGGATATGTTTTCTTTTAAATAATGGATCCAAGCTTAGTAATTCTGAAATCCAATCTGCAAAATAAAAACAATTAATATTTTGTGCACGACCATGATAACGATTTCGAAATTTGTAACTTTATGGGAGTGCAGAGTGTCAAAAGAAGATTTTTTTTCAAAATTTCTATTTCTGATTATATAACTTTTAATAGAAACATCAAACTATTGCGAAATTCAAAACACATAACAGTACAAGTACTCCCTAGAAATAAGCATGCATGATTTTTGATGCTTGTGTGAGCAATTCTCTAGCTACAGAAGGAACGTCAAAAAATCCTTGAAGTCGTCCAGTCTCTTGAAAAATGTCACCGCTGAGAAAATAAGACAAAAGATTTATAAATCTTTTATCTTGTCCGTTTGGTCGACTTTAAATTTTCGAAATTATATTTCACAAGAGCAGAAACCATTCTTCAATTTTTCTTATTTATTGACCATCCGAACTTTCTGCTCACGATAAGTCATGACAAGATCATCAATAATGAAGTAACAGATTGCATTGGTTTTGAAAAGGAGCGAGTCTGATGTGGTCACCTTTGTGGCTCTCTTTAGTATAGCAAAAAACTATTTCTTTAATATAATTAGTCAAAAAAATACATGTATCTTTTCTTATTACTTCCAAAGCAGACATGAAATTTTAACGAAATTCATACTATAGTTTAACCTGAACGTAAACCCGAATCGACAGTTTTTTTGGTTACAAAATTAGAACGGAATTGTTAGTTACAATGATTTTTGTCACTTTTGTACTAAGAAAGGCTATCAAGCTATTTTCACTCTCTATACTATGTTTAAATTAGAGTTAGGTCGTTCTAAGATTTTTCCATATTAGGTAGGTATATCTACGAGTAGAGAAAAATACCTGTTCCAGATACCTGTTCCAACCTATTTTCAGTGGTGCTATGGGGGGAATATTTTTTATTTCTCAATGAGATTGTTAGGTTAGGTTAGGTTAACGTGACTGCCGATCTTCAGAGGCCTGACGACCAGCACACACAGGCACAGGAGAGACCCGTTGTGATACCACAATATTTTAGTGACTCTCTTCTACTCACTAAAGTCAGGAAACCATTTGCTTCCTTTGAGAAACCGGACTATCCCCTTTAGCTCTACCAGGGACAGTTCCGTCAGGTTTGAGAGAAAGGGTGCACCAAGTGCCGCCAGTCTTCTCCTTGCCAAAGCCGGACACTGGCACATGAGGTGAAGGACGGTTTCCTCCTCATCCTCAGAGCCACAGCTCCGACAGAAGTCATTAAACTCTTCGCCCAAACGTTGTGCATGCCGTCCTATGAGGCAGTGGCCCGTTAGAACGCCCACAGTGCAACGAAGGGCGCTTCGAGTTAAGCCTAAAAGCTGCCTGTTGCGATGCGCATCCATGGATACCCAGGACTGCCTTGTTATCACACAGGAAGATTCATCTGCCCAGGACTTCTTAGCGTCCTCAAGATATTTTTGCCTTATGGCCAGTTTGACCGATGTCATCGGTATGAGATTGTTAATTTTTAAAAAATTTTCAAGTACAGCATAATATACCTTATAAGAGTGCAGATTGAAAATCACATTTCATCTATGAGATGCATATAGTGCTAAAAATCATAGCAAGTGCAAATAAATGAAGGACGGCAAACTAATTCATTCAAATTGTTTAATAGCTCAATAAACCTTATGAATGTTATTCAGATTTTCATTCAATAAATATAAAATATCAATCAGGATGTAGTCTAAACTTGCTGCACAGTTCTACTGAAAAAACAGTTTCCATATATCAGAGAATCGGAAAGATATTAGAATTGAAAATATTGAATTCAATCAAAAAATTGAAAAAAATAGCATTAGCACAGTGAAAAAAATACATTTTTCTCGTCCTTTTCAAAGTACGTAACATTGTGGTGACGCAACGTTGTCATGTTTTGAATTTTTCCTTTTCACATTTCAAGATGATTCATTAGACCATTTCATTATTCATTAGACCATTTACTGTGATTACTGGTCATACATAATATAGTGTGTTGGTTGAACTTTAAAGACCATCGACCTCTTGAACTTTTGTTGTTTACTTCTTGTACTCTAGTGAGGATAGCTCTCAATTGTTTTTCGTTCCACACCATGGGGAAAAAATTCAAGTTAATGAATACTTTGATCTATTTAGTTTGCTGCTTCCTTAAAAACAAAACATGTAATGGACGTAATCCCGTCATCACTTATTTTATTAATTCATTTTCTGGCCGTTTTGCTTTCAAAATGTCATGGTATTTCATTTAGTTAATCAAATATTCACTTGCATTCATGTAACATTTTAATCATGGTACAGAAAACGAATCAAATATAATTCTTGTTTGCACGCATACCAGCAGCATAGAAGTTTGACCGCAGTTAACTCGCATCAACAGAATTTCCGTCTTGCATCATTAATGACAACCAATCACGCATTGATTTCTTCTATCTAGACAACAAATCTATTTCATGATACCGTCGAAAAAAATATTTTTTCGAGCAGATGCCAACAAATTCTCCAAAGTTTTGAAAGATTAAGTTTCCTTCAGAAACATAAATACCATAACAGACATTTTCATACGCACGAGTCCCTTCCTCTTTCAGCATTTTTGGCTGGGAACGAGCGATTGAATGATTTGTTTATGCCAAATCTTTGATGATGGTGCTTGAAGACAGCTATTGAAAACATTTGAATGATTTAACGGGACAATAGATCGATGAAAGCCAAATTCGGGATACAATTCTCAAATAGCTTGCCAGGCTAAGTCGTTGTGCCGCTGCCGTGCCATGCTAATCACGCACGACCCTTTTCTAAATCGGTATTTGGTATGTGTAAGCAAAATTCGTCGAGTTTCTGCCCCATTTCCTTTTAGCCTGTCACCAACTCTTTCAGACCGATGTGTGCTATGAAGCTCTGCCTCTTTCAGCCCCAGCATTTCGATACAGTAGCCGTGAAGGCAAAGGAGCAATTAATCGATCCACACATATCTTGATGGGCTATAATTTAGTAACGACAGTGAAATACTTTGTGGCAACGGCTTCGTCATTATGAGACTTTTCCGAAAATGAATGACTGTTATTGTACTTCAAATGAGCTTATTTTGCTGAGGAGAACCGGTAATGTGTTATGTGATTTGACCAAGTAAGGCATGAATTCCAAAATTTGTGTAATTTTCTTGTTGACTTTAGAGACTGAGTGGTAAGAGATTTGAACGAGTTCTGGAGTTGATGTCGAATTAAGGACGAATTCAGGACTTGGAACCTTCAGAATAAAGTAGTTTTTTTCAGCAATTATTGCGGCTGATTTGCAACATATTCAATAGCAATTGCACTTATGGTAGTTATTAAAGCATATACAAATATTATAAAACCAAAGTGTGGTTTTAGCCGTCGGGCAGATTTCTACTTTTAGACATTTTTCTGATTGCAGTTTTTCTTCTTTTTTTTCGTGATTGCCCCGATTTTACGTGACCTCATCGATTGGAAAAACCGCAGCTGCTAAGGTTGATTTTGAACCATCAAAAATGAAAATAGGGTATTACTCTTTCTTTGCTCCTTGACAGTTTTAAGCTTTCTTTTAAAAAAAAAAGCTGAGAACGGTTTTTTTATAGTTTTTATAGTTTTTTTATAGTTTTTTTTTATAGTTTTTATAGTTATTCGATGCCAATGTGATAAATATGATAGATAAATATGACAATGTGCTAAATATCGACCCTTGATAATGCTCATAACAGCAATAGTACTTAATTAGAGTACACAATATTTAAATTTGATGCTACACTTTTGTACATGATTGACATGAATGAATTAAGACGAATGAATTGGATAAGTTAACGCTTAAAGCCACTATTCAGCAAAATAAAACACGATATAAAAAGAAAAATATTGTAATAATGACATTTTTGCTAATAATTGCAGTCATTCACAATCATATACGAATACGTTTTTAAGATTTTGTCTGTTGTTACAGGAAATTATAGTTACCTAGGATATTAGAATTTTTATTCAACTATTGTATTTAACTTTGTACTAAATACTTTGCTCTTCCAGACAATGCAACCTTGGAAATTTTAAACTGTACCATACTCAATGAAAATATCGATCAATTTGAATTCGAGTAAAAAAATAGAAGTCGTAAATGTTTTAGCCAAAATCTTTAATATGAACTTCGATATTTTCTCTACAAATGTTATAATATATTCTGCAACTATATAGATGGAAAGAAATAGTTGCGAAATTTTTGAATATTTAACCGTTTCATTTATTTGTACATATTTATTTGTTAAATTCGACAACACAACAGACTTACGTCCAATTACAGGTTAGAAAAAAAAATGAAAAAAAAATGTCCAATAAAAAAAAAATACTTTAGAGAAATAAATAAAATAAATAATCAAACAATAAGCAAGTTAAAAAATTGACATCTTACATAAGGACTCTATTTTTTTTAAAAGTAGTTGTGTCCAAAGAACGTCAACGGAAGAGGACTCAGTTTCAGCTCGTTATGTTGTCTAGCTATACGTAATAACGGTGAATTAAAGTAAACATCAGTTCGCACGAAAAGTACCTTAAACATGAAAGAGGATCGGTTACATCGACAAGATCCCCGAACAGAAACCCAGCTTATTTTTACTACAATCAAAAAGATGCTAATGCAGTTTGAAAAGAAGAGACTCGTCGAAAAAAACTCAGCATGATTCAAGGAAAGGAATCTACAATATCGAGAGACGATGATTCTAAACACAGTAAGGGATATTGAATTTATAAAACAAAGAGTGGGTAAACCTACGTTGGACGGATTCTAATGATTTCACAAGGCATTGGTAATCAGAAGACTACGCTGGACAACAGTATGCCACAATACTACGAATAAATGACAGGAAGAAATATAAACATGTGGAAAAGCTGATACAGGGTTTGGAGGATCATATGATAAAGCCAGACAACTCTGGCAATGATGTGCAATACGTATATGTTGATCGAATTTGAGTTTCGTTTTAAATATCATCATATCACCATTGGCAGCAACATTAAGAGAGGAATATTACACAGAGTAAGGGAAGGTAATATCTGGAATTTTCGAGTAAATGCGTTAGCAATACACCGGTTATTTTACTCAGATATATAATTTTGTAACTAATAGCAATCGTCAAATGCCTCGATTACTCTGAACATCTTGACGTTATCAGCATAACAAAGACAAGGAGAACGTATACAGGATGGCAAGTCATTGATAAACAGCAGGAAATACAGAAAGCCTAGAATTGAACGTAGCGGAACGCCTGAGATAGGAAAAAATGGAACAGAAGTACAGGAGTTGAGAGTTACGATACATGCACAATCAACAACAGAGGAAATGAATCAGGAGAGTAGAGGATCAGATAGATCATTATTTTCAAGCTTCAGAAGAACAAGATCATGATCGACCGAGTCAAAAGCTTTCTATGCCTTTATAAAAATAAGCGCAATCTGTGTCTTCAAAATGACTGAAAACAGCCGTCTGCAACTTTCCATCCCTTGAAAATGTTCGTCCTCTTAAGTCGCGCTTTAAATTTAGAAATAAATAATAATCCAACCGTGTACGACAGTATTGCGTTCTTTCAAATCCACTATCAAAATACCTTGGAAATCCCAAAAGATTGTGCACATGACTTTTTTTGGTAGATTGTTGCACCTTTGCTTTTCTTGGTGGCTTTTCGCCCCTAAAACGCCATTCCATTTTGTATTGAGTAGGGCTTGTAAGAGCCAGTACATTTGTCCCGTTCAAGAACGAAAATTGTCATGAAGCGTCAATTTCATGAAATGTACCACTTCAAAATTTTTGTCATGCTCCTCTTCACTTTGCGATTTGTAAGATGAGAGACAAAGAGCCGATAGTGACGACCAACATGACATGTCAGAGAGAGGCATTACATTGTACGATGCGGGTGCAAGCTAGTACAATGTCCCGTACAAAATACGATGTGTGTACTACTGAGTAGAGACGAGTTGAAACTCTTTAACTCAAATCTTCAAGCACTCGTGGCGAGCCGAATGCTAGAGCTCAACCCGAGGCGTTTCCCATGAAGTAATAAATAATTGTTAAAATAATGCTAGAAGAAAACTGATTTGTATTGAATTGTCGTTTATCGCATAAAATACATATGTGGGAGCATGATACAATGAGAACAAGGTAATCCATTGCGCATGTCTATCTCTATCCCATTCGCACACTGGTGACAACAATGAGTGATTTGCCTTTAAGCCAATGTAAAATTGGGCAACTTCGAGGAGGGCGTTTGGGGTGTTAGTAGAGAGATATTTCGATTTTGATGATGGGGATTGAATGACTAGTATGTGCTTATAAATGTCCAAGAAAATCTCAATGAAAAAGCTGTTCTACAAAGCACAATGATGGAAAACCCAATAGCTTATTTTTCTCAAGAAAATGTTGAATGCACTCACTTTAACGAATCATTTAGAGTGTTTTTATGGGTACGATGCTAGTTGTATGTACGTGCGATGTTGGGTTGCAGATTCATGCAGTTCGATAGATGCAAACGGGCATAGATGGAAACGTGCATTGAAAAATTATGATGTACTTGATGTAGTTGAATTATGTTCATTGCGGCTGTTGGTCAGCTGCAATTTGAAAATATTGGAACAGTTTGAAAAAATGTTGGTATTTTCTTATTAGCATCGCACATTTGGGAAATGCTTAATTGAAAAAGTTAAAAAACTTGTTGTTAAGATGCGGTTTCTTCCAGCCCGGTAGGGTATTAGATGTAAATATGGATTGAGAAATAATGCTGCAGTGAGATATATATATGTATGTGCGTATGCATATAAGACATGGCAATGGGCTAATTGAGGATATAAGGTTGTTCAATTATGCGCAAAGTGCATACATATGATATAATTGTTGTTTAATAATTATGTTGATTGACGTTGTTTGTGAGGTGCATTTTCAAGATATCGGTAGAGTTTGAAAATAGATTTGTATTGTGTTATTATGTATGAAAATGCTTTATTGACATATAAACAAGCATTTGAATGGCCAGCGAAAGCGAGTTGATAGTGGCGAAAAAATTAACAAAGTAGATGTTAAGATGGGGATTCTTGCAGCCCGGTAGGGTAATAGATAAATCGGTACAGTTCCAAAATAGATATGTATTGTGTTATTAACACCGCACAGTTTGGAAATGCATTGTTGAATTTGACCACCGAAAGGATGTTGATTGTGAGCGGGCAAATAATAAATTTGATGTTAAGAAGGTGATTTGTGTAACCGGAGAGGGTCATAGATGCAAATATCCATTTATAAATTATACTTCAGCGAGATATATGTGTATGTGCGTATGCATATCAGAAAATTACGATAAGCGTATTGAAGATTGAAATTATTGAAGATAACATGTAAAAAAAACTTTTCTTTAGATGCAAAATCTATTTTCGAATAAGGCAATTAAACTCAAAAACTTTACAAGATACTCATAAACAAAAAACAAAGAAAATTCAATAAAACAGTTAACTAGCGAATATTTCTTTCATTATCTACTAAGAACCCTTTGTTCCATAATCATCCACCAAATCGCAATAAGCAGATACAAAATCAGAGACCAGCTTTCCCCTGTGAAGCAATTTCAACCTTCTAGCCATCAGTTTCAAACCAGGAAACATGTGCACCAAAATTTGGAATCGCTAGTTTCATATCCCCAGGTATAAATTTTATTGTTATATTCGTTAATTTAACCAGAAGTTGGGATGAAAAGATGTTCAAGTGGGTGAAATTTTAAATATCTATGAGGAAAATATAAAAAGGCACACCAACACATCATTCATAATATACTAACCTTGTAAATAATTTTCGAAATTGTTTCGCTTATTTACATAATTAGAATTTACACTAAGATAACTATATACAGTTGTTGGGGGGAAATGAACATATTATCAAATAAAATTAATGACTTCGCGCCAAAGAAAATTTTATTCAGTCGAAACAATGTAATTCATTTATTTAAATAAACTTCTATTATATAACTAGCAATATTCTTTTGTTCATTCATATTTCTCATTCAAACAACCAAATAGTTCACACATATCAGAGCAATAGAACCTATCATAAAAATTACACTTACCATGAGTAAAGTTTAACTTACCGTATTTTCATAAAGGTTTTTTTTTCAATGAAGCACATATGTTCCATAAACAAAAGCTCTTCAGTATAACCCCAAAGAAACATGTTGATTGACTTTTATAAAATTTGTTCACATTATTAATGTACATTAAATTTTAACTGAAGAAAATTAATCGGAAAAGTTGATTGTTTAGTAACCACACTTTGTTATTTGATGTTTTCAAATGTGCGGAATCCTATAATATCGAATCATTGGATAAAATTATTTTTCGCGCAGAAAAATGTGTTTTTGATCTGACGTTAACATGTTTTCAGTTAAAAGAAAATACTTACCTATTCAAAATAAATCACTTCATCTAACTTTTGTATTGTATTCATTTTTATTGCAATCTAATACGATATCTGATTCAAAACGCGGTCAAAATATATTTTGGTCTTCGAAAACAATAATGGCGTTTGAAAAAACTATGTCAATATTGAAAATGTGCAAAACATACAATACATGCAGAAGTTGTCGCATGTAAATGAGAACGTGTCTTTGTTTGCTATACAGTTTGAATGAGAACAGATCTCTTCAATCCAAGTAATTATAAAAAAAATTTCTTGCATTCACATGTATGCTAGTAAATAGTTTCTCGCATTTGCGAATAAACAAGTAAATACTTTTTCGGATTCGCGGACATATATTCCTCTGACTGTTACCAAACAAATCAAATGTTCTAAATCTATATTATTCACAACATTAATTTCTGCGCCAATTATCCAATTTCCACCGATGGCCAATCAAATGCTTATTTCTATGTCAATAAAGCATTTCCTTGTTGTGTAGTGTTAATAACACAATTAAAATCTATTTTCAATCTGTATCAATATATTCAAAATGTACCTCACAAATAACCTCAACCAACATATTTATCCTACATCTATTAAATCATATGTATGCACTTTGCGCATTGTTCAAAAACTTAACATTTTCAATTTACTAATCGACATTTTGTTATATGCATACGCACATACACATACATCTCCCTTAAGCATAATTTATAAATGCATATTTACATCTATAACCCTCTCCGGTTACATAAAACTCGTTGTTAACATCAAATTTATTATTTTTCCGCTCACAATCAACTCCCTTTCGGTGGCCAAACTCAACAATGCATTTCCAAACTGTGCAGTGTTATTAACACAATACAAATCTATTTTTGAACTGTACCGTAACATCTATTACCCTACCGGGCTGCAAGAATCCCCACCTTAACATAAACTTTATTAATTTTTTGCGGTCTTCATCAATTCCGTTTCGCTGCCCATTTAAATGCTTATTTCTATGTCAATAAAGCATTTCAGTACTGTGCGGTGTTAATGACACAATTCAAATATATTTTCAACCTGTACCGATATCTTCGAAATCCACCTCACCAAAAACCGAAATCAACATAATTGTTATACATCAATTAAATCATATGTATACACTTTGCGCAGCATTCAAAAACTTTAAATCTTCAATTAGCTCATCGGCATTATCATATATGCATACGCACATACACATATATCTCGCTGAAGTATAATTTATAAATGGATATTTGCATCTATGACCCTCTCCGGTTACACAAATCACCTTCTTAACATCAAATTTATTATTTGCCCGCTCACAATCAACATCCTTTCGGTGGTCAAATTCAACAATGCATTTCCAAACTGTGCGGTGTTAATAACACAATACATATCTATTTTGGAACTGTACCGATTTATCTATTACCCTACCGGGCTGCAAGAATCCCCATCTTAACATCTACTTTGTTAATTTTTTCGCCACTATCAACTCGCTTTCGCTGGCCATTCAAATGCTTGTTTATATGTCAATAAAGCATTTTCATACATAATAACACAATACAAATCTATTTTCAAACTCTACCGATATCTTGAAAATGCACCTCACAAACAACGTCAATCAACATAATTATTAAACAACAATTATATCATATGTATGCACTTTGCGCATAATTGAACAACCTTATATCCTCAATTAGCCCATTGCCATGTCTTATATGCATACGCACATACATATATATATCTCACTGCAGCATTATTTCTCAATCCATATTTACATCTAATACCCTACCGGGCTGGAAGAAACCGCATCTTAACAACAAGTTTTTTAACTTTTTCAATTAAGCATTTCCCAAATGTGCGATGCTAATAAGAAAATACCAACATTTTTTCAAACTGTTCCAATATTTTCAAATTGCAGCTGACCAACAGCCGCAATGAACATAATTCAACTACATCAAGTACATCATAATTTTTCAATGCACGTTTCCATCTATGCCCGTTTGCATCTATCGAGCTGCATGAATCTGCAACCCAACATCGCACGTACATACAACTAGCATCGTACCCATAAAAACACTCTAAATGATTCGATAAAGTGAGTGCATTCAACATTTTCTTGAGAAAAATAAGCTATTGGGTTTTCCATCATTGTGCTTTGTAGAACAGCTTTTTCATTGAGATTTTCTTGGACATTTATAAGCACATACTAGTCATTCAATCCCCATCATCAAAATCGAAATATCCCTCTACTAACACCCCAAACGCCCTCCTCGAAGTTGCCCAATTTTACATTGGCTTAAAGGCAAATCACTCACAGTTGTCACCAGCGCAGAACGAACGCATTTTGGTACTCGGAATAGACTACCTTGTTCTCATTGTATCATGTGTGGGAGGTTCCACTTTTTGTATTTTTGATTATAACGTATAAAAAAAAGCCTGTTACAGGGAATACAGATGGAAGCAACAGCTAAAATTTTGGATGGAAATAAGGAAATGCCCCCAATAACGCATACAATATGAGAGGGAAAGAAAGGAAAATCATTGCAGAGTATTCCATCGAGTGCTTTGTTTACACCGATTAGGACGCCGCCGCCAACTGATTTGCCGCAAACAGCGCGGTCTTTACGGAAGATATTATGTAAACGAAGTTGTTCATTATTATGGGTATCTTCAGTCAGCCAGGTTTTTGTTAGGCAAACAATATCATCTGAGGCTGGGATAGAGTTGAAACTAACCTCACCAGTTTTGGTTCTCTAACCACGGACGTTCTGGTAGTAGGCTTTTAATGCGGTTTCTATGTTGAAGAGATATTTGCCTTTGTTGGATGAAAATTTATATGGGTCCCCTTTTGAATTCGTTAAACAGAACAGCCGAAAGCCAGAAGTCTTTGTGAAGCAGAGCATCAATGCCAGCAGTTACCGTTATGTAAAACGGTGTAATTTCTTGATTCTGGATCATATTGGGTGCTAGCTTCTTACAAAGGATCAGAGGTGGTAAGTAGTTCAGTTTGGCAGCGGTGTACTCCTTGTTTTTTTCTGCTGATGTATTACATGCAAAACGCGAGACAAAAACATGTGAAGGGGGCGATGCAACAACTAGACGCGGTGGAGTACGAGCAGGCTCGATCTGGGGCATGGTCTGACAGAAAGAATCGGTAGAGGAGGCAATATAAACCGCATTAGCATTCCTAACAGAGACAACGGGATGCGGGACTGGTGAAGCACGTGGAGACGTTCAGAAGGTGTAAGAAAAGATCCCAGTTAAGTGTGTACTTCAGCACGGCTCGGCTACAGAGTAAGTAAATGTAAGTAAACGCAGTGGTTACATTACGTAATGGAAAAGGCGAATTAGCAGAACCTTTGGAAGGATTTGAGCTAGTACCTTGTGTACGTGCCTCCTGGTTATTATCCGTTGTAACACCGACCGAAGGAGCATCGGCGCCAGCAGAAACACGTGACATAGCAGCAGTATTGGGCATCACAAAGCATCAATGAGTCAATAGTATTTAATATAAGTTTTACATTTTTCTTGGAAGCTGATAAAACTTTTGAATTGTCGTCGAAAAACGTTTTAGAAATTTTCCATTTGAGCACAAAATGAGCCATTGATGGTGACTTGCAAAACCAGTACTGGCCTTAAGGGGTAACACCTATGTGGAACGCTGTTTTCGAGGGTGATTTTTTGCACTTTTTCCCAAGGAAAGTTTATATTTGATTGAAGAAATAATTACATGGCTTTATTATACATGTTTTGAAGTATTCAAATTAATTTTTGCAACTTCCTAAAATACAAAATGGCGGCTGTACCAGGCTACGAGCATCAGACGATTTTTCAAAGATTTTTCAACGGCCCGCAACTTTTTGCCGTCGCAAATGGTCTGAAACACAAAAATCAAAATTTTCTTAAAGTTTGAACTAAAAGCAAGGGAAGTACGTACGGGTTTTCAAAAATATTGAATTTTGAAAGATTGGTGTACGGTTTTGCAAAAAAAATTTTTTTTTGTAAAAAAAAAACGTACAAAATCAGCCGTAAAAATGAAAATTTTCAATTTGTCAACAAAATCTTACGTACTTCCCTAGGAAATGATGTTGTGAAGCTTGCACTAAAATTTCAAATTGATCGGATAAAAATTGGCTGAATAATCGTGCGGGCCGTATCAAAAAATGTGGTTTCGAGAAAAACGCATTTAAAGTTTGATTCAAAGGGCGGCTCTTTCCCTTTTTGTCGTTTTCGCTTTGTTGATTTATTGCCTTTTTTTGTGGCAAATGTTGGCCTACTACCTGTCATACTGAATGATAATTTACTAATAAGAAAAGTCGCTAACGGATACCAGTGGTAGGTATAAGGACTTTGGAGCAGAGCGTGCCGTGCGCGCGCCGCATAGGCCCCGACCGCACGGTGGGGCGACCAACGTTTATGCTCATAACTCGGAAAAAAAAATTATTTTTGAAAATAACTTAAGACGTTATTCTAGACATGTTTCCCTGCCATTTTAGCAAAAAAAAAATCGATTTTTTTGAAATTTCTACATAGGTGTTACCCCTTAAGCGTTATTGAGCGCGTAGCCAATACGTCCATTCAGTGCTACACTTCCAGCATAAAATGTTTTTTCAAATAGTTCAAATAGGTTAAGTTGACTCGTTTATAGTTTGGATTCAACTGAAATATTTTGATTTATTATTGTTGCAAATATATATCAAAAACTTGTATGATGCTAATGAATTTATTGACCTTTTAAAATTGAAGTTGAAGACAGGGCACATATAATTTTTAGCATTTTAACAGTTTATTTATGTGTGACGTCTAAGTTTAGATAATTTAAAAAAAAAACCTAAGATTCGTCATTATGTGCTATTTCTTCCCTGAAAGCTGTTTTAGCTTATGAAAGTAGTTCATTGTTATATCTCTGATGTACGAGATAAACTGTTCATGTTTGAATAAAGTTTTAAGATGTTGAAAATTTACTTTGGACGCGAGCGATGTTTCACCAAAACGTTGTCAATTATCAACAAAAAAAAATCATTTGGTCGAGAGGAAACGTTAACTGCGCCAGGTCCATGCAAATTTGTAACGAAATTTCATCAGATAGATTTGTCAGTGCACAACAACAGGTACGGTTTCCATACTAAAAAAAAACTGAGCAAATGAAAGGATATTGGCGCTGTGGCCGAAAGTTTGCAAACTGATACCAGAGCGTCAACTCGACACATAGCGCAAACTTGGGAAGCTTCTATTTAATGCCTCCAGCTTCTAGTGTCTAGTCTCTCTGTTGTTTATTGCATTCTGCTGATTGGATGAGTAATTGTGAATTGGTAGCTAAGTATTTTCACCGCAGAGTCTTTGTAAATGCTTTGGAATGACTTTATTTTTTGTTGTTTACATGGCAACAATGTTGGTCTCAAGTGAAATGAATTGAATAAAGCATAAAGTGTACAAAAAAATACTCGGACAGTTTACCACAGTTGATGATTTGCATTGGCACATTTATTTGTTTTGTTCTTTTAGACCCTTTGAGAGCATTATACTTATTGTTTGATAAGTTGTAATGAAAAGTTGTATTACGTGAGCATCAATCCGTGAATGAATGATTCTTTCAGGCAATGTATCGAACAATTTTCGAACAAGCAACAGTATTATATCACAGAAAAAACTTATAATAATTTATATTAAATAATTGTATTGAAGAATGGATCTTTTGTTCGCGATACAAACAAACGGTGGAACATACGTTTGCGACTAAGGAAAATATACCGAATTAAAAAAAGCTTTCTACTTATGCATATAAAACATAAGATTTTATTTTACTTTATTTTATTTTGAAAAAAAGAGCTAAAAAGATTTTCAAATCTGATAAGAATAATAAAAACAAATATGAATAAACAGATAAAGTACACTAGATTCACGTTCAAAAATTAACAACCCTAAAACTTCACAACGACTCGTTAACTTTTTGTCCTGTTTTTCGTCCAACAATTGAAATTTATTCTATTCTGCCAAAATTGCGCAGTTTTTGTTTACCTCTACTATTCAATTTCGCCAATTTTTGTTCTTCTCTATTTATTTTCCTCTGCATCTATTTCTTCACATGCAAATACTCACTCCATTTTCGTATAACCCGAAACCCGAGCTATGTTCAAAAAGGAACGGTTCAAAAAGCATGGGTCAGAGCTTTATTATTTCAATTCAAAGCAAGTTATATTTGTTGCAATTTCAAATTTTGCACAGTGTATATTTGCTAAATCATAACTCCATAAGTATGCAAAGAAGAAAAAGACCATGAATTTCTCTGAAGATAGCTAACATTCATTTTTATTTCCAAGTAATGTCGCTTAGCTATTTTTCTCGCCCTTAGTATTTCTCTTTCACAAACACCAGCAGTAAATCCAAGACAGGAAAATATACCAGCTTTTGCCTTCAAATGTCAAAAACCAACAGTTTTTAGTACGATTCTTGTCGTATTTCAACCGGAAAAAGGCAACGAAGTGGTCACATCTTCCGCTTCTTTCAAGAGTCCAGTTTCCGACAAAAGTCCACCGACAAAATGCCTACGCTCCGAATAACAATTGGACGAAATTGTATCCATAAAATTTTATGCAAGAATATAATGGCAGGAAAATTGTTTCTTTACGTTGCCTAGCTGCCTCGTTGGCTAGGAAGTATGCAAGCTACGGGTCATTATTCTTAAGCCCTTTCGGTTATGTTCTATTATATTGGCAGCCGCAACTGTTTTTAATTACGTCACTCAGATTCAGTGGCAACAGTTTTGATAGAAGAATGGAATTGATTCGACTACTTGATAAATTGTTGTTATACATGAGAGCGATTCCCGTAAGGACCAATCTACGAAAATTTTGTGAAATCATTATTTTGCCGAAAACTGTTTGGCTGTATTCAAATTTTAGGATTCAGGATGAACGCAGTATATAATATTGAATATTTGGTTTTGGTGTTTTATTTGCGAAATAAATTAACTGAGTTTTTTTTGGAAAACTTCCTGAAGGTATTTGACGAAAAGAAAATTGGGCCTTGGATTATTGAATTAGTTAGATAAACTGTGTAGACATGATAGACTCAGAGCTAAATTATTTACAAAAGAAAACACTGGGAGTTTGATTGGTGCAGAAAAAATGCAAACAAAAATTTCCTTTATTTTCGGTTTGAACCGTTGATTACGAAACAAAGTGAGATTCATCGGAACGTGTTTATAATCCCGCTTGTTTTCATATTATGAAATTTGATAATCCGATTAATTTCATTGTTATTTTGTCTGACGAGAGTTGAGTTGAACCAAAGTATGTTAAAAAAATTAAAGTAATAATAAATAATAACTCGAGTCAAAAAAGATACGTTTGTTTTTCTTTTTACTAATGTTCGAAGGAGAACATTAGTATTAAAATCACTTTGGCCAAAAATTCATATTTCTATATATATATATATATATATATATATATATATATATATATATATATATATATATATATATATATATATATATATATATATATATATATATATATATATATATATATATATATATATATATATATATATATATATATATATATATATATATATATATATATATATATGTATCATCAAAAAATTTCAGTGAAAAAATCTCAGGACCGCGCCATCCGATTGAACTGAAATTTTCACGACACATTGGTGTATATGCAGAAAAGTTAATAATCTTTAACCCTTTGGCGCCGGCGGTCATTTTAGTGATATTTTTAATGTAGTTATTATTCCGTACACAAATAATTTTTGCAAAAATAAAGTTGACGAAATAAATTTCGAACGTGTTTTACATGTGAATCGGATAATATTATCCGCAAACTTTAGAGATGCTCAGATCATGTATCGAACGTGAAATCGCTGGAATATCGTCCACACTGTGCGAAAAAAGTTATGGAAAATTGGATTCAGTGGATCCACAGTTGCCAGCGCTTCTGGGGTGATCATTTGGATAATGTTGTGAGGCTTGACTGGATGTGGTGGCTGAGGCTCTAACGAGGGTCTGGTTTTATGCCTAGGTATTTACGTTCTTCAAAAGACTGACCGTCTAGTAATTAATTACAACTTTGATTTCTTTAAGAGCATTTGCTCTGTTTGCGTTGACCTGGTAGTAACTTTGAAAACCTTTGTGCTTACATTTATTTCCAGAGCCCATTTACGAAGCTTGGGTTGTGTTTGGAATCCCAGAAGGAAATGGCGTCTGCATAAAAAGTAATACTTACTCTTGTGAAAGAGTTGTTGAAGATTTCGATTATGTTCGCAATGAAAACATTGAAGAGAATCGGCTCTAGAATGGAGCCTTAAGGTGCACCTGATTCACCTTTTTGGAAAATGTAAATTCTTGGTCAATTATTGTCACGACTGGGTAACCACATCCAATAGCATTGACCACGAGTAAAGCGACATGTGATAGAAGTGTCATGAATATCCTTGCTACCCTGTGGTAGTGCCATTTTGAAAATTCTCTCGGCAAAATAATTATTTTTTGCCCTATTGCTTCCGATGGAGTCATGAAATTATAACGGCATTCACACAGAAGTTGGATCTTGTTGTAAACCAAAGTCAGTAGAATTTTAATTGCCAAATTTAGATTGCAGTGTCAGCAATAGTAATTTTGGTCATTTTCATACAATAAATGCTACCATTAAGTTTTCAAATAAAAATCTTCTGAAGAGGAAAAGTAGCAATTTCGAATTTTGTCCTAGTGCCTCTATGAATTTCGATGCATTCATCGGATCAATTCGAAATTCACATTGTAGTTCGATTTTGACATGAGGTGATTCGGGCTGCAAAGCTAGCAAAGGGCTGTGAGCATCAGTAATTTTTGCAATTTATATACCAGAATAAACACTGAGAAAACACATGGCGCCAGACGCCATAATTTATAGACTTCTGGCGCCATGTACATGGTTGATTTAGAGATTGTGATAAAATATAGCGCCACACGCCATAATACATGGCGAAAAGTACATAGGCCTACACGCCATGTACTATAGTTCTCCACGCCATGTACATGGCGTGGCGGACTGTATTACATGGCGTGGAGAACTATAGTGCATGGCGTGGAGGACTTTACTGTATGGCGTGGAGGACTATACTGTATGACGTGGAGGACTATAGTACATGGCGTGCAGGGCTATAAGCATAGCGTTTGCTCCTATGTACTATGGCGTGGGGCACTATATTTTATCACAAATCGACCGAAATCGACTATGTACATGGCGCCAGAAGTCTATAAATTATGGCGTCTGGCTGTGTTTTTTCAGTGCATCTGAAGATGATCCAGTTTGCATCCAACAAAAAGCCACGAGCCTTCTCAGTTTGGAGCATCTGGAGGTAGAGCACTTGATGTTAGGTGATGGAATTCTTTTAAAGAAATTCCCGAGGGATAAATGACATCAAAGATCATATCCTCTCCTATACTCAAGAAGCTTGCTGATATTTATACATCTCCTCACACAGCATGGCTGCGAGTTATAATTGGAGTACCATGAGCCATACTACATGGCTCATGGCACTATGTAATATGGCGTGTGGGGCCATCATTTTTGCGCCATGTAATTATGGCGCTGGGAGCTATACTGCATGGCTCAGGGTACTATGTACATAGCGTGTGGCACCTTAAATGCTGCGCCATGTAACATGGGACGACGCGCTATGTAGATTCTGACATTATGGCGCTGGGAGCCATATTGCATGGCTTAGAGTACTATATACATGGCGTATGGGGCCATAAATAATGCGCTATGTTACATGGCTCTGGGCGCCATGTGGATTTTTTTCAGTGTACTATTGTAAGCACATTTTACTCAAATCAAGCAATGTGTATGCAAATTCACTATTGTGAAACTTCTACCGTTGGAAGCCCCAAAAACCTATATTCTCTCTTAGTTTCCCATGCAACCATCGGTTCCAAACCAAAGTCGAAAAGTTGCTGATTTTGCCGTAAAACAGGTGTAATAGCGTTTAAATTGCGGTGCTTTAGCAGAGAATTCGCAGCACCGGGCCTATTTTTCATTATTCTAAATTTTTGTAACTTTTTACTGCCACGTTTAAGTTTTAAATTCCAAATCAACACGAGTATCATCGAAAATTATATATTATCGTATTCGTTTTTAATTTGCGATTATTGTGATGCTGTTGTACGAGTATTATGAATATTATTAGTATGTTGTTGCGACTAATATGAATTAATGGGAATGTTTAATGCATGTAAACTGCAATGTAGCTTAAGTTCATTTGAGTTGAAAGTGATGTTAAGTATATTTAAGTCAGTATATTTAAGTTCCGGCATTTATTGGAGAATATAAAGTGTAAAACAGTTTTGAATCCAACAGATGACTAAATTGTGTCAATATATTCGTATGCTCGTTAACAAAATTTTGGACAAACATTTGTACTATTAATTGTAAATAAATCATCATCATTATAATATCACTAACGTGAAATATCTTGCATATCGGGCTGCAAAATAAATGTATTGACTAAGGTTAAATCAGAAGTGCACGTTTTAACAAAATCGAAAAATGAATTGAAATGTATTGGTGAATCTTTGGCCATTATCAATTCAAATACATACATCAATTTAATATCAAACCAAAATTATCAATTTTCCCTGTGTGCAATTACTACAGAAACGTGTTTCTTCTAATTATTGATAAGTAATCGAACATGATTTGTTTCCATAGCACTAATGTAATAAAATAAACTTTGAATGCTTAGCCATATCAAACCTTTCGCATTCGTCTACCGCATTCAACTCCTATAGTTAGATGAAACATTTCAATAGGCTGCTTAACACTATTTCTATATTCTGTCAAGATACTTAATACCCGAAATCCCCAATCCTATCTTCAGTAAGCACACCGCGATGCCGTATTAATGAACACATGCGCATTTATCAATCTTTTTGATGTCTTCGTCTTCACCGGAGGCAGAGTGATTCATGATACGGATACATCACAGCTAAGAAACTTAATCAGCTTAGATCCCAAACAGCAATGAAGGTGCTGTTTCAAAACAAAATGTATTGCATCTTAAATTATATAGGGCACATCTATTTGATGCAGATGATGATACGTGTGCATCTACACGTTCGTGCATTATGTGAAAACACAAATGTGCTCTTAGCCAGACGGCATCGTATCTTTTCGAGATGCAATTCGTTCTGATGGGAACGAGCTTGATGCTCTTTTCCTTTCGGCTTCTGTTAAGTGCAACAGCAGAGCAAGAGTCGGTGTGATGAATGCGTGTCAAGTGTCTTTTCAAGGCATTTCTTCGGCTGGCAAGAGAGCGGCAGGATTTTACTGAAGAAACGATGATTGTTTTATACCACTTTTCGTTTATTATTTTAAGTCTCCATGGAAAATTTTACCGAGATAGAAAACAAACGATCTTTTTTATTGGAAGCTTTTTAATATTTTCACCTCTAAATTAGTTTCACGAAGTTTAATTAAAAACGAAATTTCATTTTATGTTACCTAAGATATTTATGTTTATGAATCGAACGAAAATCTAAGTTTTTATTACTGAATACTGACAGCACCGTCAGCCTTTTCGTGCGTTCCGGTTAATTTTGGCATATAAAAACTTTTCTACCCAAATCAGTAACAACGCTTCTCTTGTAGGGGTAAAATTCGACTGTCCTAATTTTAATTATATATGTCTTTCATGTTTGGGTATCACAACCCAATAAATATGGAATCAAGTGCCGTCGACATCTTTGATGAGTTTGTCATCACGGTTTTTGAAGGAAAGGTTAATTAAACCAACACCCCATAAAATTTGCTTCAGACAAGCTCGAATAACAAGACAATCACAATGAAACGAAATTGAGAAACCACTATGTCCAGCAAAAAGTTTTGTATTTCACTTTCAACATTGGGCATCATTTCAAAGACTTCGGTACGATGGATAATAAGTATGAAGCTATGCAAAATGAAAAAGTTTTTTTTCCCCAATGGGCTGATTCAAAAATAATAGAATTTCGAAATTTTTAAATCGCTGACTAAACCATACTTGACCTTCAGGCTATTACAGTTTTATTCGTTTCTTCGAATAAAGTACTTCCGAACCTGAACGCATTAAGTCTCCATTCAGATTATTTGAATAGATGAACAATAAAAGCACTTTAGCAATCGGGACCGGGCAGGAAATGAAAGATACATAGAAAAATCCTTCGAATGAAATAATTTTTGCAATTTTCTCTAATTCATTTTCGTCAAAAAGCACAAATCGCAGCCAATATTTTCCAGTCTAGCGGATACGTAGCCATAATATTTATGGCGAGTCTTTGACTATTTTTGCTTACGATTTCATGATGAACTGGCGAAACTTTCATGCTCGAACATTTTGATGATTCAAGAAGTTTCGCCTTTCTTTCCATAAACGTCGATTTGGATAACATCATTGATTCTTTGGGGAGGCTCATTAGTAAAGGGTATTTTGTGTTTTTCGTTTTTTTTATATACGGTTGAGCGAAATAAGTTTGGTTGAGCTAACATTTCTATAGAGCACCACATTAAGCAATGTTTGCCGGAATGAAAATGTTGAAGCACCGAATTTTATGGGAAATTAACAGAATAGTGAATCATTTGCAGATTTGATGCTTGTATGAGCAAAATACGGATATTTTACTGCTACTGTGTAGACAAATGTTACCATGGCCCGAAGAATTGGGTTAATTAGATGCTATTCGATAAAAACAATTTATGGATGAGTGACTTGATAGAGTCGAAGCTCGTATATTCAATGGAGCGATAAGTTGATTTTCATCAATTTTCAAAGTTTATTTGTTTTTGTTCATAACCTATGCAGCTAACAAGCCTGTCCAGTTTATCTAACACGTATTTATAATTCGTTTTCACGTAAATCGAAGTCCAACCTGAATGGGCATTGCAAGTTTTCATTGAAAATCCTTTAGGAGTATACAGGGTGGGCCATCTAGTGGTTTCTTTTTGACAGGAAGTCAGTATCATACCTCCGTAGAAAGAAATGAGTTGCTATACGCTTGAACAACGTTAAGAAATATTGTGAGTGCTGTGTAGCCCAAACAGTGCGTTTTTTGAAAATTAGTTTTGGCCGAAATGAAACACCCACCGCGCCTGCTGTACGCTAGTTTGTGTAAAAAGTTCGTGAAACTGGCATACTGGTAGACAACACTCATGGCCCCCGTCATCGACACAGACGAGAATGTGACTGATGTACCCGAGAGTGTGAGACTCACTCCACGAACATCAACTCGCGTCGATCTAAACAGCTCAACATTTTACGCACGAGCCTGAGGAGAATTCTGCGCAAAGAGTTCGGATTACAAGGTCCAATTAACTCAGCAATTGAAGGCGCATGACCATCCGCTTTGCTATCGCTTCGCAATTTAGGCCTTAGAACAGCTTGAATTGGACAACGATTTTGGGTGAAAAATCATATTTTCTGATGAGGCGCATATTCATCTCGGCGGCTACGTTAACAAACGAAATTGCCGCATATAGGACTCGGAAAACCCGCGTGTTATTTTCGAGAAGCCAATGCATTCACAGAGGGTGACAGTTTGGTGCGGATTGTGGAGTGGAGGCATCATTGGACCATTTTTCTTCTAAAATGAGGCTGGGAACAACGTTTTGGTCGGCGGTGAACGTTACAGAGCCCTGTTATCCGACTTTTTTTTACTAGTATTGAATACATTATTTCGGACGACCTCTGGTTAATGCAAGATAGCGCGACATGCCACACAGCCCATGCCACATTCGATCTTTTACGCACCAAATTCCCAAGGCGTGTTATCAGCCGTCTTGGCGATGTCAATTGGCCGCTGTGGAGCTGCGATTTGACCCCTTTGGACTTTTTTTGTGGGGAACCGTGAAAGACCCATGTTATGCCAACAATCCAGAAACGATTCAACCGCTTAAGACCAATATCATCCAAGAAATCCGTGAGCTATAGCCCGAAACCATCAAGGTCTTGGAAAATTGAAGTGACAGAATGCGCTACTGCGAAGCCAGCCGAAGCAGCCACTTGAACGAAATTGTGTTTCATCATTAATGGGAATGTTTATTCTTACTAATAAAGACATAATATATGGAAAAAAATTAAATGTTCAACTTATTGCATTTTTTAAAAAGAAACTTGTATTTGGCTCAACCTATTATTTATTTTTCAATGCATTTATATTATTGACGCCGTTAAACATTTTTTGTTTCGTTGAATGGTCTTATAAAAATAAATATATTTTAAATTAAATTACTTGAAAAACATCACTTCAAAAAATGAAAACAAAACAGTAGCATAATTAAAGATCCTACACCATACAAATAATATTAAAAGACTGTTAGTTTTTCAATTTTTAGTTTTCATATAGGTAGCACCAACAATGTCTAACGAGCAGAAACTTGACTTTATTCCTGAATTAATCTTTTAAATATTATATAAGTAAGTATTCAAACTAAGTTAATCAGTTTTCCAGAACCCAACTATGTCCCTGGACTGGACTTTGGTGATGCCGCATAGGTAAACGGAAGTCATCATTTGAAGTTTTTCGAGCCTATTTCAATTTGATTTTTGTGTGTTTTTCGACTAGACTGCTGCTTCTTGATTAAGAATGATAGAGTTCACCATTTGTTTGCATGCCTTGAAAGTCTGAATTGGGAATAATTCGCTATTAGGATGAAGTGTTTACTTTGCGAGCCAAAGTTTCTTAGTGCCCTTAGTGCCAGTGTCATTTTCTTTAGGTAACCGTCCCAGGTGAATTTCCTATACAAGTAGATCCCTGAAAATTGACCTTTTTGACTCGATTTTCTAGAAGGAAAGTGCAAGAAATTCAAATGGTAGAAATATGAATCAGCTTTGGTTTTAAAAATGAAGTATAAAAAAATATCATCGTAAAAGAGATCAGAAATAAAATTTGCAAATGTAATTTTTAACTGGAAAAAATGTATCAAAATCATAAATGGTATGAAATAACTTACAGCTACTATATTATTCAAGAGAATTGGGGAAGTTTTTTCTAACATTTTCGATATTCTGACAAATTAAGCTTTGTTGGCTCTTGATTCATTACGGTGTTTAGGAGAAATACTATGGGTTTGATGCTGGTTTACTTAAATATTTTTCTCATTTTTTAAAGTAATGATCATTATCATCGTGGCACAACAGCCCGACGTCGGGTCTTGGCCGCCTGGATCGTTGTTCTCCAATTATCTCGGTCACGTGACCGCGCCTTCCAGTCTTGGAATTGCAGTAGTTGCTCGGCCTCCACATATACTGACCTCTTCCAACAAGCTCTCGGTCTTCCACGTAGTTTCGCTCCGTCGACTCGTCTTCCGTTCATAACTCGTTTCGTGCATTGTACATGCCCTGACTTTTGTAAACGTTGTAGTCTGACGACTTTGGAGTCTTCCAGCTTATCGTACATTTCGTACAACTCATTCTTGTACCGGATGCGCCATCCATCTCGGTTGCGAAGAGCCCCAAAAATCCGCCGTAGAACTTTCTGTTCGAATGTTTCAATCATATTTTTGGAGGCTTGGGTCAGGGTCCATGTTTCGCAGCCACAGCAGAGCACAGGCCTTATGATAGTTTTAGAAACATGGAGCTTAATATTCTTATACACATACTTCGATTTCATAATGGGGAGGACCGAGAAGAACGTCTTATTTACTAATTGTATCCGGCGCTTGATCTCGTTAGTTTCGTTGGCGTCACTTGATAGGTTGCTACCCATGTAAACGAGGTTGTTCACGAATTTGATGCTAAGCTCCTCTACGTTTTTGGTCGAGTGAGCTGGCATCTTTGTCCTAGATTGCATCATAATTTTCGTTTTGTCCTCGTTGATTCGTAGTCCGACTTCATTTGCTGCGGTGTCCAGTCTAAACAGTTTTCAAGCCATTATGTTAATGTCATCCGCGTACGTTGTCAATTGTATCAACTTAAAGAGTAGCGTGCCACTGGTATTCAGATGCATTGCCCGCATAACGAACTCAAGTGCCAGGTTGAAGAGCGTCAACGCTATTCCATCGCTCTGCTTTAGGCCAACAAGATTTTCGAAAGGATCTGTTCTGGATCCGGACCTGCCAGACGGAGTTGATTATCGTCATCTTTATGAGTCTCACTAATTTGGTCGGTATACCAAATTGCAGCGAGATGCTTTATAGTGCGCCTCGGTCGATGCTGTCATATGCTTATTCAAAGAATTGGTATACGTCGACGTTGTATTCCCAGCACTTTTGCAAAATTAACTTGACCGTGAAGAGCTGGTCGATTGCAGAGCGACCAGTTCTGAAACGACCTTGGTACTCCATAATGATTTCTTCAGCGAATGGTTTAATTCTACTCTCCAGGATTTTTGCCATAATTTTGTAGGCCATAAAAAGATGCCTCTGTAATTCTCACACTGCAGTTTATCTCCCTTTTTATGTATGGGACAGATGATGTTTCTGCGCCAATCGTCTGGGATCATCTCAGTCTCCCATATTCGCAGCAGTAGTTGAAGTAGCGCACTTAGTAAACCCACTCCACCAGATTTCAGTAACTCAGCTGGTATCTCGTCAGTTATAAACTCAATATTCAAAATTATTTGCCATACTACTCACTTCTATGTAGAATCTTGTTGCTGCTGTGCTAGACTGCTAAAGTTGTCAAATTTGCTCCGTAATTGATGATGTCGCATGAAGTTCCAGTGATACTTTCATCATGAGCTTCGTTGATTTCAGTCTGGGGAGAGAAAAACAGAAATCCTGTTTTAACGATGATTACATGTAGCCAGTATATTTAAATAAGATAAGGCTCGAAGATAGATTTAGAAAGTATACAAGTTGGAAATTTGAATGGGAGTGGCGTTCCGCTTGGAATTTGTCATCAAAATTTGAAGTGCAGGCATGTTTATCCAATCATATAGATCCGCGTTAAAGAAACAGTGGTTTTGTGTTTAGAGATACTTTTTTTGGGCAAGATCGTAGGACTTTTCGTTCAATTTTCGTTCAAATTTTTCAATATTTCTATATTACAGTCCTGTCCAGTTGTGCCCTTTAAGAAAGCAGAGATATCTTTTTCATTAAAAAATAGAGTTTGTGATAGGTAGAGTGATCTTTAACTAGCGTATTTTTTACCATGAACAACTGTTTCAGGACTAAATTTCTGCCTCACTGACGTTACAGCGTCAGCGGTTGTTGCTGTTTTCAATATAGGTGCCTATATCTTATCTGACCAAGAGTGCAAAAAAACGCACCTATTGTAAGTAAGTCGATTACCTTGTATGTCAGCAATTAAAAAGTTTAAATAAGCTGATGCACACACTTTAGCTTGTAATCAATGTGTATAAAAATACCATTAACAAATAAAAATATTGTCCCTCACCAAGCACAAGCGGTTTTTATCAGTCATTTGTCACATAAAGCTAAAGTTTAGTTGGAGTGAGTTACCTGTAGCCACTCCAGTTATCTGTTGCAGAAAGGGATACATTCCTATTCTCAAAAGTGATCTCCTAATGTGTTTGTTTACATCAGATTCAGTTCTACTTCTTTTCAGGGACGCCAATTTAATATGCTGTCAGATAGTTTGACTAGGGAACTTAAGATTTAGTGACGTTCTATCTGACAACAGTTAAATATAAAACTCACCGATAGAAGTTATTTGTCTTTAAACACGAATTGTGTCATGCTGAGGACTGTGCGTTGGAGCGTAAGTAAAACAGTTATCAGCATAGAGAAGGATTTTAACTTGGTTATTTTGTTCGCAATGCTAATCCACAGTAAAAATGTAAAAGAAGAAGAGTTCTGAGGAATACCACTAAATGTATAATTTGCCAACCTAAACGAAGAAGCACTTACCAGCTGAAAAATTGCGCAATTTGAGTTCACAAATAATTCCGTCTTTCGACAAACAGTCAAATGCTTTCTCAGTATAAAAAAAAAAAACCTGCTGTTTGGTGACCAGATTTAAGTCCTTTCGAGGTGTCACAATCGAAATTGAAGAAAACATGGGCTCCTGAGTGTTGAGCTCCAAAGCTGAATTAAGTAGATGCTATAATTTGTTTGCCTCTATATGAGACTGGGGTTTGTCGTAGAAATAATCTTTCTATGATTTTAACAACGTTTGGAAGAAACGAGATTGGCCTAAAGCTACTCGCCTAGTTCGAGATTCTATTCTCGTAGATCGGAAGACTTTGGCAACTTTCTAAAGTATAAGGAAGTAAGAATTGTTGATGCAATTATAAAAAATAACCACAAAGACAAATAAGTAATAGTGGGAAGGATTTTTTTAAGAACACAAACGGATATGTTGGCTGAAAGTTGGTACTAGTACAATCTAACACACTGTTATAAACTTAATTGACTTCGAAGCTTTTATCATCTTTATTAATGATTTTCTATACTAAAATCAATGAAATACTAAACAAAACTAGTGATAATATCATAGCAATCGCGTAAGACAGTAAACTGACCTATTTTCTTCAGTTTCAAAAAACGGAAGAACTGACTAAGAATAAACCTTAAAAAATTCCGATTCTACTGAACGTCATCTCATCACAAGTAACAAAAGTCAGAAATTACAACTTCTTATTTTCTAACCACCTTCGCAAATACCCTTTCCGGAAACTTGGAAGAAACTTTTCAATTTCCCTTCGAGGTTAATCTATCGAGAAGTGCTCAAAATCACTTCCGACAATGTCATCGCTGTATTTCCTAAGGGAAACCCAACAGAAAATTGAGTCCGCAAATCGATTGTGGCATAATGGGAAGAATGGTATGTCTGGCCGAGAAGGCGTTCAAGCGGAACTCGCCAGAAAGCAAGAATTTTTCCTAATATCCGGTTTGATCCTAGTTATAGTTCAACATATTACTCTGTTGCTGTTTTGCTTGAGTCTGGTGCTGGTTCGTACTTCGAACGTTGTCAAATGCTGCAATCAGAGTCCACTGGTCGAAAAAAGTCGACTATGCAGTGAGTAGAATAAGACCAGAGGCTGGAACTGAGGACACTCCATAATCATTTGAAACTGACGGTAGCGCTTGTTACCCGATTTCCGTATCAGTTGACGTTTTTGATAGCAATATTTGAAAGTATGGTTAGCTCACGCTGTGGTAAAAATGAAAAAAAAAGTGAGTAGGCAGTTGCGAAGTAAATTCTTTGTTAAGTTCAATGAATTTGAGATGCGGAAAGAGATCGACTTGCAGTCTCTCATCTCACAACTCCTTGAGCAGAATTTCGCTTACTAACTGCAATATATTTCTTCTCCTCAAAAAGTCAAAGTAGTATTTTGCTTTTTCGGAAATTTGAGCCTTCCGCCCAACAAACTCAGCCCGGTAGCATAGTAGTTTGCATTTACGTGACATGTAATTATTTGCCACGCGTTCTGAGCATTCGACCTTTTTCAAATTTATAAGGTTCCTGCGAAAGTGGCCATGACAACTTCCATGGAGAATTTTCGGAGCAATTAACGAGGAATGTAATGAACGTAAATACTTCCACCAACAAGCTCAAAACACTTCGCTTCCGTCCTCAAACTTCAACCGACAATGCTTTGATTAAAGCAAACTCAGAGCCGGGATTTACTTGGGGCTCACCAAATGGGAGGCTAATTAGCAGGCAACTTGATACATTGTACATATGCTGGCAAAATCACATCTTCACCCCATGCCAATTTGCTGTCAGGAGTTGAGTGTGTGCTAGCTCGCAACCGAGCAATCTGAATTGTTTCAATTTTGCCGATCCTCATTGGGTCCTTTATTTAATACTCGAAGCCATTCTATTGTATACGCTCACCTACCGGCACTATCTTAGTGTCAAGCTATTTTGGGTGCTTGTTCATTCGCTGGGGTGCGAGTTGATACGAGGATACCGTGAGTAACGACATGTTATGCCCGATTTATACATTGGAACGAGCGTCTCGGGTACAAGAGTAAACAAGACTCAACAAGACATTGGACGAGACTCAACAAGACATAGGGTGTATTGTTTACTTAGGATATTGCACCGTACAACACGGACCATACACCATGCACCTTTCATAGGGTGAATTGTTTACTTAGGATATTGCACTTTGCATCTTTCGACAGTTGTGAGCTGTTTTGTTCAGTTCAGTGAACGATGACTGAGGTACGGGCTGTGGCTATTGCAACTGCCTGGTGTGCGTTGAGTTATTTCAATCTGGGACACGCAAACACATGTTTGAAGTCCCGGCGAAAAATTCGAAAATTTAAATGAGCACATGCTACCCTCTCGAATCCCTTTGACTTGATGCATAAAACCGACTTCGCTTCCAGCGGCTTCGAACTCGGACGAGACGGTCATAAACACTCAGGCACAGCAGTAAAAGGATCATTATCCCTTCGTAAAACAAACAAGAGCCGACGAGCAAACCATTTACACACGCGTGCTTGCCATGAAAAACACAGCCGAGACTAGACAAGGAGACCGTTTACACACTCACCTTGTCTTCATTTGGCATTACTCGGCGAGCATGTAATTCCGGCTTTAGAGAATATATGTGCCTGTGGTATTTATCGATAAAAGGAATTTGTTCTACTCGCTTACTGTTTACTGGTAAGGAATTATTTGTTCAGCAGTAGAGCAGTATTTGTTTTCGATTGAAGTAGTATGTTTCATTGTCAGATACTTGTTAATGGCAAGCTGAAATTTATTTCAAGTTGGATGGTGTAGTAGTGGTCTTAGAGAGAATTCTTTTGCGAATCTTATGATATTTTGTGAATTTCTCGCAGCATGGCTTAGAGCGACACATAATCGGTGGATGTAAGAAATGTGAACCGTTGGTATAGTGATATTTTATTTTAACACTATATTCCGATATTTTCAAGCTATATCCTTGCCCTTATATTCACAATAATAACAGTTTTTTTTCTTTCTTTCTTTCAGGTAAGTTTTGTGTTACATCACTGGCGTTGTGCAGGCTGTGAGCTAGCTCCTATATATTGTACTATAGTCGTTTTCCATTTATTGGTAAATAAAGCATTGAGTGATATCAGTAATATTTTGCTTGTAATATTAAGTGTTTGATGCTAGGGTATTTGTCTTATACCACAGACGAAATTGGTAAAAGAAAGGATTGAAAAGATTGCAAAGAAATAGTTTTTACAATAATAGACACTATAAACTTATCATATCTTGCTACTAAAATATTCATGAACAAAAAAACAAATCCTAAAAAAATCAACAGCCCTCAAAATGCACTTTATAGTGGTTTTTTTTGAAAATATTATACTAAAGATCTAATTGGGAGTCACGGTTAATACGAAAATCCTAAACATGGTTTTTCAAAAAATTACTTTAAGTTGTCAGATATTCACTATTTTCCGGGCAATAACTAGCAGGTTTGTTTTAGTTTTTCTTTTGCCTTTCCAAAAATTAGCTGCAATGAAAGTTTGTACCGAGATTTAAACGTTTGATTATTGTAAAATACAGTGTAGAATATGAAGTTTGTGGGGTTTATTGGGTAGCCTATTGTCTTTAAGTATGTGTGATCTCCAGTTCACATTCAACCATGGTCACGGGTCTTGAGTCAAGTTAACCAAATTGTGTGTAAAGTTAGTCGTGAAATGAACTTGTTCACATTTTTTTTACATTAATTGTTAATGAAATCTCTGCCACATTAAACAGTCAGACCCAAAACAAGCTGCATTCGGACAATAATAGCACTTCCTCAAAAAAAAACTATTTTCCAGAAACTATTAAGGGGTAACACCACTCAAGAATTTTCCAATAATCGATTTATTTTTTCGCTTAAAAGGTGCCTAAGGGTCTTAAGAGTAAGATACAACATCATTTATAAGGTGTAAAATCCCGACCGAAACGTCTTGCTGCGCGCTTGGAGCATGTATATGACTCGGCGCGACGCGCTACGATCTGTTATGGGTTATTATTTTATTTGATTTTCTTCATTTGATATATTTAACTTTATTTTTGCTTAAAACTAAGACTAGGATAAGACCTGAGTTACATGTTATTTACCGCATTTCACGTTATGCTTGTTTCACACGTACGAGGTTCCATTCAGTTCGGTTCGTTTTCGGTTGTAACCGATAACACGTGCATGTGTGAACGCCTTGATTGCTTTCCGTTCCCTGGAGACGAATTCACACCTTATAGAAACCTAATGAAACCTATGTCCAGGGAGTATTCGGTGCTATACGGTTTCTATTAGGTGCCGAATAGAAACCGAAGCACCGTTTCACACTTGTCGACAGCGACCGAAAACGAACCGAACCGAATGGAACCTCATATGTGTGAAACGAGCCTTACCGTTCATTGTTAGTGTACTGTGTACACTATATATCTGCGTCAAATTTCCATGATTTTTCACAAGAAAAACTTTAAAAGCGGTTTTCTAAAACTACTTTTTTCGACACGGCCGGAAACATACCTCACTCAACTCTTTACCAACAGACTTGAAATTTTGACAGTATCTTTAAAACAAGATTATCTAGAGAAAGACGTAAAGATTTATTTTTTATGTTGCATATTTCATTTGTTATAAACATTTTTAGTTCATATTTTTAGGCAAAAAACACTTTTTTCCTTAAATGGTCCACCATTTTTGCAAAAAGTGGTTTAAAAAAATCTCTACGTCTTTCTTGAGCTTTTTGTATGTAAAATTGAAAACATTTTGGGTTTGTATTCCAGAGTCACATTTGTTGGAGAAAAAATTTTTCTGGCCGCGGAGCCTTATATTGATGACGGGCGTTCAGTCAACCACTTGCTTGCTCATCGGCCATTTTATTTTCGATCTCCAAAAAAAAATGTTATTAACAATTAAAGGTATGAGTAATAAAGGCCCCTTAGCATAATTTAAATTTTTTTTCGTTGTTTTTCGACGCTCTTCAGCGGAGCTACCTCTCCGCCATTTTACCCTGCGATATCATGAATTTTAGTGGGAATTTTGAAGTTTCTGTAACATTCCATCATATTAGACTAAATTGATTGTTAATCTTAGAAATAGCATCGCTTTTCAGCAGTTTTACCTTAACATTGTTGCAGGTTTGAGCATAGTGCCAAATAATGCCTGCAATTTTGGAATAATAAATATAAAGATTACAGTCATAGCCTCATTAAACCACATTGAAACTACTACATTGACGTTAGTTACATTTCTTCCTCTATTTTCGACTGTAAAATATAGTTTTAAATTTATTTTAAATTATCCTCACACATTCTAGTCTCATACAGAATTTGCAGCACTTCACTCAGTAGGTAGCTATCTTCACCATCTGTAACCGAAACACCCACTCATCAGCATCCTTTGATACAACGATGCAAAACTTCTGCAATTAATAATACTCTCATGCCCATTGTCCTTCATCTGCCAATGGTGAATCACAAACTGACCGAGTTTAATAACAGTTTCATAGCCAGCCGCTGTCCACACCACTTTGTTTTACTTCGTTTGGCTTCAAAAACAAACACAAACTAAAAGAAGAAAAACGTCGTTTTCGTTAAAAGCTCCTCATTTGCGAATAGTAGTGGCATACACATATAAGGAATAGGGAAACTCTAGCAAGTCTTGTGAGCGGCAGGACATCACAGGGTGCAATATTTCAAAGTAACAAAAAAACTTTTTTGTATGTTCCATAAATATGAATGAGGATATAAACAAGTACAATGTCTGGTACCATAGAGGCTTCCGACGAAAGTACTGGCTTAGTGGTTGGAAGCAGAGGCCGGCCCATACCTATGTGTAGGTTGATATGGGGTAGTCTGCATCATGTTGATACAGGACAAGGTTAGATGAAGAGCGAACGAATTAAGGGAAATAATGCGGCAATTTATGAAAATCGCTCAATCGGTATTCTGGCATTACTCAGGTTATACAAAGTAGTTGCGCCTGCTCTAGGACCGAGATCAATTTAATGTATTTTTGTTTGCATGGTCATATCTGAGATGATCATATCTGACATTGTACTGAATTTGTTCGAAAAAAACTTAATAGCCAAAGAAGGTATAGGTTTTGGGCTCAGCGCTTTTTGCTTTGAACTATTACAAAAATTAAGCAAAATAAGGTGAAGTAATAGAATGGTTATTATTGGATAGATATCGGCAGCTAAAATTTATAGCGAAATGAAATAGGCAGAATAGCAAATATGTTGGTTCCATTCTTACTTTCTACTTTGTGGGTGGAACTTTAAATATTGCCTAGTGCGGGTGTTAAAATAAAAACATCCTGATATTTTTGCCAATCATATTGGTTATAATGTTGGCGAGTGCAGAGCTGAACTTTTTCAACTTCTTCAATTTTTCTAGCAATATAATGTGAAGAGTTGAGGAGCGACATCGATTTAAGGAACAAAAGCAATAAATCGGTATTCCTATGCATCGCTTACAAGTGGCATTTTTAAATTGTGTTACTTCCAGAAATTTTTATTTCCTTTCAACAAAATGAACAAACGCTAATTTTTTCCCCTCTCTTTAAAATATTAACAGAAATTACTGTGAATTACTATTAAAAGATGTTCAGCACAAAACACTTTCGTCATTCTATTATTCTGAGCTACTACCATCAAATTTTCATATAATGAACTTTCAACAATGGAAATAGTTAAAAATGTTGAGACTTTTGATGACGATAATCCTTAAAATCTTTCTATCCTTACAACAACCGATGAGATCATCGGCTTTAAAATGAAATTTACAGATCAGGATTGTTTTCGAAATGAATCAGTTCTAGTATAATTTTAGCGGCAATAACTGGGAGATTTCGTCATTTTCACTCCAAAATATACTAGCATTATATTTTCATATGCTAAGCGCTCGACTTGATGTTCTAGTGCTGAGTACTAAAAAGTCATTTTGTAAACATTTCAACTATACCAAGTCTGAACAAAATCTGTAGGTATCCTCTCGTTTTCTCAAAACTTTCTTGCAGTTCTGATGCACAAGAGTGTGTTTTATGATTTACTATTTCATTTTTCGCACACGCACTTCAAATTATTAATTTCAACAACAAAATCTATTTTCATCCATCTTATTTTAAAATAAATGAACCTTATTTGCAAGCGTTGTCTACGTTTCAAATGAGACTGCAATTAAAGTAGCAAACATTTCAAGTGCTTGTGGTAAATCAATTGCAACTAAGTGGGCAAGCAAATTGCCATATCTATTTAGGTTGTTTAAGCGTAAAAGACAATAGCTGTTAAGTAACGCAACCGTCAATGACACACGAATGAGTAATAAGGCACGAAGCTGTTGTGAAAAAGACATATTGAAAACCAATTGTTAAGCTAAAATTCTTCATTCAAATAAACACTCTGAAAATAGAATTTTTGAAAACTTAATCTATGAACAATAATCTTACCTCCATTAAAAATATTGATTCACATGCTTAGTAAAACTTAATAATATAATATTTAAAGTAATATTGGCTGAATTGGGTACAAGGTCAACATAATTCAATTAAAAAATGAATGAACCAATTATGTCCATCAACATCTTTAATCTTATTTATCCCTAGAATCCAAATGATGAAATAGTTGTGAAAGCCATGGAATAATACGGATGATAGTTCTTCCAAATCGTAGGAACTAACTTTTCACGCTAATGTAAAAACTATCGGCGTTAGGCTCGCTATTCAGGAAGAATATAATGAACATTAAAGTAATTTTCGCAAGATAACCGGCGAATTTTCTTTTCGAAATTCTTTTTTATTTTGTGAATGTGTTGAGCAAAAAGCCACTGGCAATCGATCATCAATTTTCTTTATTTATATGACCTCCGACTTTCTTGCGTAAATTTGTAGAACAGTTAATTACTATGCTGCATGTACTCGTATTCTTCAACCGGTCACTTTCGGAGCTTTCCTACACTGTTTCGCCATTTTCGAATATGTTGTCACACCCATATTCGAAAATGGTGGTAGATGCTGTATCAGAAATTAAAGTAGCATAGTCATTTCATCTCCAATTCCAAAACTTTTCGAAAATGTTCTATATTTGTAGATTTCTGTGTGAACGCACAATCGCATGTCTTGAGAAAATATTGCTCCTCGACCACGATTTTCACAGATCTATTCGTGGACTTTCTATTTAAACTAGAGAAAAGATACCGAATTTTAGCCACAGGTTTGTCAGCATATTCATCAAGCTTGTACCAGATTTGATTCCAGATAAGACCAATGCATCCGATGAATTTCATTTTGATCTGATGATCCTGCCATGAATATCAAAGAAACGTTAAATTAATCACCAGACTCCATAATTTGAACTGTTTTTCATAAAGTTTTTGTTTTTGCTACATATTGGACTTAGTATTTCTTATGCCCCATGCGAAGTAGATTTCTATTATTATTCAAATGAAACTTTTTACCTATGTGTCGTGAAAATCTGGCACATCTATAAGACGATAAAACATATTAGTTTCTATTATTACTACTTGGATTTTAGAATAAGTATGATTGAGTAGATTGATTGATTTTTTTCCAATGTCCCTCACAACAACACAATATAGCGATTACCACCACATGTAGCCACATTTTTAGTCAGCATAAACTGAATATACAAAAAAAAAACTATACGTTTTAAATTTCTGGACCAAGTCAAACTTTGATCAGTTATTATTAATGTTTATACTATCATTTCGAACACGCCAAGCCATTGACACGAAGTGATCAAATAAACGCAACACAAACCCTATTAAGAGAGTATACATACATTTCAACAAAATCCTTAATCCTAAAAAAAAACTGAGTAGGCTGCTTTTAGAAACCTTTCTTGAGAAATGAAACAAACGATTTGTTTTTCGTTCTTAAGCAAATACCTCAGCTTACGATTCGCATAATAGAAAATACTTGAAAAAGAATACTGATTCCTATTTTCACGAAAAGATATGCTATAACTAGCTTGGGTTGTTCTTGAGAATACACTTTGGAATATAATCCTGTGCATGCTCCAAATTTTCGTAGCAAATTTTAACGGAAAAGTATAAATGCGTCTCTGCTCTCGGAAAAAAGAACTGGAACACCAGAATCAATTCGAAAGATTAATAATTCTTATTAAAAAACCTTAATGGCTATTCTGCCATCCTAATCATAAACCTGTTACCTGACATTTTTTTCATTTTTGAGTTAACACCGGATTTGAAAATCACATAATCTATTACATCTTTCTGCAAAATATGAAAAACATATCTTTTGTGGAAGTATGTTAAAATCAAAAAAAAAAAAAAGAAAACTCTAGCGCACCTGAACCGCTAGAAACACAAATGTTCGATGAACAGTAGAAGAATCGTGCAGATTTTAAGTGCATATTCTACCACACGCCCTCCAACCTGTTTCGAGGAGGGCAAAACCGTTTTGATCTTAACAATGCGTTTCAACTTACAAGGTGGAAAGGTTTCCAGGGCTAAAACTACAAAACTTTGAAAGCAGCATCTCCTGTAACATAAATAACGAAAATGCTCAGTGCTTGCAACAAAGTCTCCGACAACTACCTGACATCAAAATCAAATTACCCTATCAAACTCGATTTTACCCGGTAGCTTCGTCAAAAGTAACAGGGATATATAAGTGTTTGGGATCACTATCCGAAAAATTTCCAGAACTTATCTTATTTTCATTGTAAATGTTTGCGATATGAATACTTAGTGAAAGCATTTATTGATACGAAAATATCAAAAACGCCTCGCGCTGGCAACTCTTTGCTAGCATCAAAGCCAAAAATATATCACACCTGCCTCACATTAAAATCAACCTATTCTGCGATTCTCCCGGAAAAATACAGTTCACTTAAAAAATCTCTCGGCTCTCGGAATGCAATTAAATTCTTCCGGATATTTAACAAAAATTGCCTTCACGGTATTTTTATATTTTTTTTATTTGATGCTTGCTTTTATATGCTTGTAAATAATACAATATTAATAATAAAAAATCGTAAATTGCACTAGATTTGTACAATTGATTAAATAAAATATCTGAGTGCTTCTCTCAACGTGCCAATAAATGAGGATAAATTGTACGACCATTACTGTTTGCTGCGACAAGTGCATGACCTTGTGGCAAGTGAAACAAAGTGGGTAGACTTGCATTGGATTAATGTTTTTGAAAAATGTAAAGAAGAAATTAGAAAACTTTTTACATTAGCTCTATCGATCTCTATCGCAAATGTTACCGCTGATCGTGTTTTCAGAGTAGTAAATGAACTGTGGTCAGTAGATATATAATACCAGTTCTGTCGCACTTAAGAGGAGCAAAAGACTAGCAAATAAGAAGAGCAAAGAGGAGCAATAAGGACATGGTGCCTTCGATTATCGGCCCGCGTATGACGAAAGCGATGATCTTTGAACTGATAAACAGCTCAACTGGGCTGTCAGCTCAACAGGGTTCTTTATTAGCTCAACAGGGCTGTTTATCAGTTCAGCTAGGCTGTTTATTAGCTCAACTGGGCTGTTTATCAGTTCGAGATCATCGCTTACGTCACGCACGGAATGCGCGGGCCGATAATCGCAGGCAACATGTCTTTATTGCTCCTCTTATTTGCTCCTCTTAAGTGGTCAAAAAATCGTAATTGGCTTAGTAAAACACATGTAAAATCAGAAATATAGGTACGCACAAATTTTAATTACACATGTAAAGAATTCTATAAGTTTACAACTCGTAGTGTAAAGAAATATCATTTTAAATAAATAAAATTGGTTTTCACTTATTTTTTTATTTTCCTTCCGGATTTCCGATCCACTGAGTTGGCAGCCCCAGCTATCACCCGCAAAAAATTTCAAAGGTTCGAAATCTTAATTTTTATTGTTGATTGTCACTAAAAGATCAATACCGCTCGATTATTTTACGATAAAATCACTTAATGAAGATAGTGCAAAAAATACAAAACCGACAATAGCTGGCCACCTTAAATTGGTTTTTCAACTAGATTCTTCCTGAATATCGCCTACAGTAAGTTCCATTTATCGTATGAACTTGGTTTTGATTTCATGACTGTACTGGAATTTATGGGGCAAAAACCTTTTTTAACTGAAAAAATTTTCAAAATCAAGAACACCAAAATTTCTACCCTACGTGGCCTAAAGAAAGGTTCCGCATATTTGTGAATTTCATGAAAATCTGGTCACCGAATCAGAATTCTTAGGGCAGAAAGCAGTTTTTTTTATTTGTATTTTTTTAACATGTGTCGCCCTCATTTCTAAATCGCTTCTATCAAACTTGGCCCTATTTAATACCAACACACTCTGTGAATTTCCAATGTATCTTATTATTGGGTCGTGAGTTCTCGTGAACAGAAGTTTCGGATGCTTAAAATATAGGTAAATTGGAGGAGGGCTACCGTTCTTGTCCGATACGAAATTTAAAACGTTTTGTTTTGGTTGTGTATATATATATTTATATATATATATATATATATATATATATATATATATATATATATTTATATATATATATATATATATATATATATATATATATATATATATATATATATATTTTTTTTTTTTTTTTTTTTTTTTCAATTTTTCAATATTAATCATCCCGCAAAAACAATTCCAATATAAAATTCATTTTTAGTTTCCCTTGGCTGCTGTAGAGGGCGTTATCCAAAAGTTACTTTTCAAACGGTAGGACATATTGTGGACCTCCTGTAACAGATTTTTGAAAAATTCAAAATGGATTCTATTCTTGAGACTCAAAACTATACAATAAGCCTCTAAAACTCATACTTTTTCATATTTTGAAGATTTTGTATGTATATTTCCGAAAAATGCGAAAAAACGGCATTTTTTGGGTGTAAGTCATCCCCGTAAAAATAAAGGGGGGAGTATTTTTTAAACTTTTAGAAGCTTATTGTTTACTATTTTTAATGAGTAATCGAATGCTTTTCGGTTTTTTAAAATCGGTCGAGTAGATTCGGAGAAAAATGTCCTACCAGTTTGAAAAAGGTAGTTTCGAGAAAAACGCGTTTAAAGTTTTTTTTTAACCATAATTTTATTGAATAAAAAGTCGAAAACTTTTTTTTACCTTAACTGTACCTATTACGAATTTCTTGATGAAATTTTTGGTGGCAACTTTTGAACGTATATAGAATAGAAATATGTAAAAATCTCAAAATCGATTTTTTGAAAATTTCAAAGGCGAATGTCCCCTTTAGTAAAATAAAATACCTTTTTACAAAAAATTAATAAAAAAAACTTCTTTTGTCGACCTTCCAACTGCGTATAACCCCTTAAGTCTCAAATTGTAGCAAATTTATTATAATTTAAAAACTTGCCAGATAAACCTTATCCAAAAACAAGTCCTTTATGGTATACATTGGCAAAAACTAAAAAAAAGTCTAGCGCAACAGATCTGCTAGAAAACTAATTTTCGAAGAAATTGCCTTTGAGTGACAATGCAGAAAGACGTAATACACTTTTTTGTAGAATATATCAACCATTCCTTATCCAAAGCAATAAAACTCAACTATAACACAAATGATGAAAATGTTCAGTGCTGGCAACACTTTCCCAACAAAGAAGCAATTAGTTTACCTTAACAAGCTCATACTAAAATCAACTTATCCTTTGAATTTCGTTCTCATCGGAGGATTTCATCGAAAGTTTTAGCGGTTAAAAATTGGTTTCTTATTTTTATTACAAATGCTTTGCATATGAATATGTAATTTGAAGCATCTGTTGGTGCAGTATTTACGAAAATTGCCGATGCTGGTTACCCTGTGTAAGCAGCAAAGCACAATATATACCAAATCTGCTTCACGTTATGTTAAGCCCAACCAGTAAATTTCATTTCGATTGAATCACTGCGCTGGAAGTTATATGGGTAAAACAAATTTTAGGACTACCACCCTCAAAACTTTTCAAATTTTTAAAGCGTAAATATTTGTTGTTAATTTTCATTGCAGGATCATTCCCATTTGCAAATCTAATGACATAATCGCTCAGTAAAGAAATTCCAAAAAATTACAAAAATGGTCATAGCTGGCAGCCCTTTCATGAGGTTTGTACGAAATTCCTACGACATTTGGTTCAAATCAAAATCTATTTACTGCATGAATTTCATTTTGATTTCATGACTGCACCGGAAGTTATAAGGAAAAAGCTTTATTTTGCTGAGCAAATTTGTAAGATTTAGGAGACAAAAATCACCATAGCTGGCACCTCTACTCTTACTTTTCAGACAAATTTTCATCAAATGTTATCTAATATAAGATCCAAATACTGTGTAAATTTTGTTTAAATGTGATGGCTGAAACGGAAGTTATAGGCCAAAAACCGGTTTTTTTTCTCAGTAATTTTTCAAGATAGTACCACTGCCACAGGTTTACCGGCATTTCAAAAGCACTTCTATCAGACCTGGTCCTAGCCAATACCAACATGTCCTGTAAATTTCATTATGATCGGATAATCCGGTCGTCAGTTCTCGTGAACAGAACTTTCAAGTGCTGAAAATAGATGTAATTTGGTGATGGCTTGCCGTTCTTGTGCAAATCGGAATTTTAAAAATTTCAATTTGACATGATGCACAAAGGATAGAATTTATCAATGATTTGAATTTTATGTCAAAAATCAAAAATTTTTCAGGAGGGTCAATGATTTGAAGGATTTTTTTCAGGAGCCTGACGCAGCTACAGAGTTACCTACACTACTTTGGAAATCCATGTGTGTTAAGTTTTAGTCAAGACCAATACGCTCTGCAAATTTCACGATGATCCAATGTTTCTGTCAGAAGTAATGACAAATCAAAATTTGGAAAAAAATCCTTGCCTACTTTTAGGCACGCTGCACCCACACACGGCTCAAAGATTCCAATTCTTTATCATAGACAAAACTTATAACATAATAAGTTTTCATTCCCAATCCTTTTTTTAACAAAAATTTACACTGCTTGGAAATATAGGAGTACCTCAAAAGTCACTAAAACACTCGCCGCCGCCAAAAGGTTTAAGATATCTAAATTGTAGCAAGTCATGGACCCATAGGCGCGCCGTAGGGGGGGCCAGGGGGGGCCGGGACCCCCCCAGACCCTAGGTTGGCCCCTCCCAGAAAAATAAATATTTCCAACAGCAGACACTTAAGTTTGCACCTTTTAGGTTTTTGTGGTTACAGCAAGAGCTGTGTAGTGCAGCAGTGTAAGCCTATACCAACTTACACTACTTATAACATAGAGACTGTGTTACTTGCGGTATTAATTACAATGTTGTGGGACTTATTTCGAGAAATGGACGGCAATATTTAATTTCGACAAGTTAAGCGTTTAGAAAAAGACGAAAAACACCTTGCCAATCATCCTTTTTTTTATTCAGATTATCTGTTCATTCCTACTAGGCAATATACAGGTATTTAGGTAAGAACACTTTTATAAACTAGCGTTTAATGCAATTATGTTTTTTCACATAACATAGTCTAAGTATTAAAATAGTAGGTGATAAGGTAATTAACGTAGAATACAATTTTCGAAGTCATTTGGAGAATAAAAATGGCATCCCTGCCACTTTTATGCTATCTGTGACCTATTTGGTTTACACTCAGGTTAAATGTGTGTGAATTTTATTATAATTTGATAACTGCATCGGAAGTTAAAAGGCATAGCACTTCAATTTCACCGAACGTTTTTTCATAGTGACACAGCAACCACATGGTTCTTATCATATTCATTAAACTTTTGTCAGACCTGTATCTACTCAAGACCACTTTATCCTATGAATTTTATCTGGTCGCGAGATACCGTAAACGCAAGTTCCAGGTGCTAAAAATATAATTAATTCGGTGCATTTTGTGCGATTGGGAATTTTACAAGTTTAGATTTGACTGTATAAATATAGTATCAAATTCATCAATCATTTGCATTTTATTACGTATTTACGTACTTATGGTAGCTGCAAGGTTGCCCAGACATTATTTAAAAACGACAGAAATTTATTTTTATGCCCATTGATGAGTCTTGTCAATTTTGTGATGATCTGATGACTCGGTGTGAGGTTATCACAATGTGAAATTTTCCATAGAGTTTCCATTGTCGCCAAAAATACACCAACATTTCAGCTCGACCAAAATTCGCGATCCGGATAGTAAAGTTCATGCACAATGAGAAAACTCTAATACTACTTGGAAGACAGTAAATGATATGGTGCTTGAACAGTCTTGGAATATTGTGGAGAAGGTTATCGACCTTACGACGTGTCTCAGTCGCCAAAGAATTGCTTTCAGAGGACATGATGAAAGTGATGCCAGTGATAACCGTGATTTTTTTTTTTTGGAATTTTGTGCATTATTAATAAATAATTTTAATAACAAGATTGCGGACTACTGTAGTAGCAAAATACAAAATGAATTGATGAAAATAATTGCTGAAATCGTTCGCGAGGATAATACAGCTAAAATAAAAGATTGCGGATTGATATCCATTATGGCAGACGCAACAAGGAACCACAGAAGGAGCAACTATCCGTAGTTGTCAGATTTGCTAAGGAGCTAGCAATCGAAGAAAGGTTCTCAAGCTTTGTAGACTGTTCAGGAGCTAGAAATATCTCGTATTTAGCAGATATAATTTTGAAACCTTCCCAAATTGCCTGTTGTTGGACAGTCTTATGATGGTGCTAGTGTCATGTCAGGACAAAAAAGTGGTGTACAAATCTAAATTAAGATGAAACACCCTGCAGCTACATTTGTACTCTGTCTAGCTCATAAAATTATCCTGGTTGTGATGGACACATTTTTTACAATCGACACGTGTACATCCTTTTCAATGCCACCGAATCACTTTACCTACCCTTTTCGAAGCCATCACAACACGAATTGTTGAAGCAACTTGAAGAGGCAGTTGGTCTAAACACAAGGCATGGAATGCGAAGTTTAAGCTCAACTCGTTAGTCAATGAGATTTCGCAATTGCAAATATGTGATCGATAGCTATGGGACTATGAAAGAGGCTTTAGAAAAAGAAATGAGTGAGGGAAAATACAACGACTCAGTTTATTCATTGGGGATCTTTCATTCAATCAGTAATCCTAAATTTGTAGAAAATCTTTTCATCTTTCACTATGTTCTTTTTATAACAAACATGTTAAGCACATATTTCCGAACTAAAAATACAACTCTTCGGGATGGGATAAATATTGTGAATGGAACACTACTAATTGAGCGAGAAGACTTGTATTTAGTTTGGGGAAAAATTAAATCATTTGCAGAAAAGAACTGTCTGAATCTCACATTTACCAGAGGATCGCGAAAACGGAAAACAGCAAAAAGCACTAGTTTCAAAGGTTGTGCTGTTTCATTTAGCCTTGGACACGCAGTTAGGGCTACAAAGATATTTTTGCAAACCAAATGGCTCAAAAAGAGTAAGTTACAGCACTTTTCATCTTGCCAAATTGTTTTGGGTTTTTCCAGGTAACAAGTGTTTGAAGCAAGAGATCAATTTCTTCCTTCTGAGCTTAATATATTCCAATTTTTTCAAAAATATTTTGAAACTCAGCTATCCTCTTCTTCAAGTATAAGTTGCAATATATTTAGCTTGTAAACGAAAAAATATTCTTACATTTCTAATTATTTCCATTCTATTCCCGTTTAATTCATACAAGCTTTCTTTCTTAGCGGTCATTGATAATTCATGTGTAGATCATACCTACCATTCACATTATATGCATGTGGCAGTAGCTCATACGTATTCACAGACAAGAAGTTTATTTGATAATACATTTTGCATTAGCAAATAACAAAGAATAAATCAACAAATACATAATGTATTAGTAAATTATATAAGTTGTATGAACAGTACTTGTACAAATAAAAAAAAATCATCGCATGTCTTGAACCTTTCAGTCCCTGGCCCCTGCCAGATTTTAGGCCACGGCCCGCCTATGCATGGACCTACCTATTGTATACATCTGAGTCCTCCAAAAATTTCAGCTCAATCGGATTGGCCACTCCAGAGATTATCTCTCTTAATCATTTCGCTGATATATGTATATACATATATATATATATATAAGTCGAAAATTTCAATTTTGACAAAATTGTGCTCGGCGCTCTATTCTCTATTCATTGGGGTGAAATCGTAAATAAGTCGGCAAAAATCAGAACTACCGGATTTAACGCAATATCCGATGCATAAGGTTACTGGACTAATGCACTATTTTGCTTCCGTTTGATGATACGAGCTAAACGTGTCGTCTCATCATATTTCATATTCAATTTTTGACTGCTTTTACTGGGTGTGATCTTTCGTTTGAGTGGAGGCAAGAAAAACAGTGGTGAAAATAAAAAATTTGCGATGGAGGAAACGTTATCCTGGTTTACAAATATTTTAATTTTTCATTTATTTTCCACTTATATATTAAGTTTTAGATTGCAATTGCTATAATATGAAGTGAAATCCAGTTAGTGATATCTGACATTAGAATTCGAATCTCCTGCTCATCACATTCTTCTGTTTTGGACTTAAAACATCATAGCATACGTAGAACTTGTTTAACATTTTAAGTGGTTTCCTATTTTATTCATGCAGGATATATCCACCTGAACAGTTTCAACGTCATGCTAAAGACTAATGCATCTAAGTTTCCCTCTAAAGTTTTCACGCTCTTAATTTCCATCCCAAAATCCAGTTCGTTCTTCTGCCGTTGTGGCATAACTCTGAACCGCACCACTAACCCTTTCGTTATGACCTCCTTTGGTTCCAAATTGATTTATGCATTTCGTAAAAAAAAAACGCGTTCTATCAAGTGAAATGGCCAACGAAATAACAACAGCATTAGTATTGTCGGGATCGTTATACATTTTTCCATTCGGAGCCTCGTTTTTTCCTCTTTCACATTTGCAGTTAACTGTGTCCGTTGCAGTTTTCCAGCATCGCTCTTGAAATTTTCGTTCGTACGCTATTTCTACTCCGTGCTTTCTTTATTCCGCGAGTTTTTTGTTTAGCTCGTAAAATCATCGCTGTAGAACTTTTTCTTCAAGTTTTGGCCTTTTTTCTTAACTTACTGTGTACTTTATGCTATTTTTTGTATTCTTCTTGCACACTTTTTTTTGTTTTCCACTGGCATTTTTTTTAAACATTTCCTGGCTTCCGAATAGTTTGGAAAAGTTTTACATTGTCCGATTCGGAACGTGCTGCGAGACTGTCTCGTAAATGATTCTGCTGTATAATGTTGCCTTTTGTCTTTGGAAGCGGTATACAAAAGCATAACACAAGGGCCAAGGTAAAGTACTGTACTGGACTATAGTGAGCGGAAGGGTGGAAAAGTTTTCAGAAAGTTTAACTCCATTTGGCGTCGAATATATTCTGGAGATTTGTGTGAAATAAATTTGCGAAAATTTCGCTCCAATTCAGATTTCATTGTAGTCGTGATGTGGACAAAGTCAAAGTTGGGTGCAATAGTTTATTTGATCACTTCTTTCTCAGCTTGTGAGAAACCGAGAAACCTAGGGTGGATTGAATTGTCAGTTCGTAATGGTGCCCGATTAAAAGTTGTTCGGCCATTCACAGAAAACTTTTCGAATTCACTAGAGCAATTTAATCGAAGCTCTCAACGTACAAAACAAGCATATCAAATAAATGAGCCAAAGTCCTAGATACTCATATCTTCGAAAATTCGAAGATACTGGGTGTTCGTTGTGCGGTAAGTGCTCTTAACTCTGCAACGAAAAGCAGGAAAAACAGAGAATAGTTCGTGCAGCTTTCGATAGCTAGTAAAAACAGGAGTGAGAGAAAACCAATACAAAAAATGTAGTGTTTTTGTTCGATTATCGTTCACTTTCCATCCCCTTCCAAGTCGCAAATTGCCCAGTGCTAGAGGAGTTTGTAACAAGCAAGCCCCCAAGATGGGATAAATTGATTCCGAGAATATGATAAATGCTTACCCATTACTCTTGTCGTTGGAAAAGGTCCATGAGGTGAACCGGAATGAAATTCTTCAGAATGGGACTCACGGTGCCTTGTGAGACGAAATTCAATTTTTCTTGTATTTCAATTTGAGATGAAAATTGTTTCCCGGAGACGAAGTGGTCTGGAATGGCGGATAATGAGAAACTTAAATTAATGATGAAGGTTCGTCAGGAAGGTAGTTGTATTTCACAGATTATTAGCAATGAATTGTTTAAAGCTGTTCTGCTCATAGAGTCAAGACACTGATAGCGTAATGTTTCAACTTCATCAGCAGATCGAAAGCTGCGGCATCATTTCGAGTAAATAAAGAAATTGATACAATCTTGGGAACTAAAATACATGAAACGAGAGAAACAACGTTAATTAGTCTGTTCATCATCCCAAATCAAGCTTGCTTGTTTTTGTTCCTCAAAATTCTTGTAACAGCCTAACAATTTGCGAACACCCCAAGCGAATCTGGCGTCCCTAATTGCTTTGAAAATATTTCCCTGATTGTCGCAAACAGATACGCGTAGTTTCGAGGCAACGGAGCCCAAAGTGTGACTACAGCCAAGAAACCGAGACAACAAACTTCTGTTGGAGCATGGCCAACATGTTGTTGGGGCTGCTATTATTAACGCTATTGTTTATATTTTTGCTGATGTTTTGCTTACCTCGGGCGACCCACTTGATACTTAGCAATGCATGTTTCGTGTACGTTTTCACATCATCGTCACATCCATCCACAAGTCATGCGTGTCACATTTGAAGTGACAGTTTTAATGTTCCGTTCCGTTCCGCGAGTCGATGTAAAGGATCATGCTATGCTAACATAATTGTATCACTACTAAATTATGATCAGGGTGATTTTGTTGCGCATATTTGACAAGATGAAATAAAAATATCGATTTGGTCGTAAGTGATTCAAATTCGGGCGATAAGACATAGTTTGGTTATGCTTAGTATTTTACCTATTATTTCCACAAGTATTATTTTTCGATGATTTTCTGATTTCAACCAAAATGAAATGATCGAAACAAAATTCATTTGACAAAATAATCATCCCGAAAATAATGTCTAGTTCCTATTGGTTTCTAGTTAAAAAAAAACAGATAATGACATACGTATGTTAAGACTATTCAATAATAATAAAGTAAAGTAAGTTATTGAGTATTGCTTAAATATAATAGTGTTAGTGCCTCTGAAAAATGACAGACGAAAAGGGCAACATAAGATGCCAGCTTGTCAGGGAAGAGCTTCATTTCTTTGATAAATATGACATGTTACATAGTAAAACTTGGCAAATATAAAAGTCAAACAAAAACTCGCACAGAGCTCAACACATGCTGGTGAGGAATGTTTCCAGCGGCCTAATTTGTTGCTACCTCTGGCTAGTTATCAATCTTCCAAGTGATTCATTTGGCAAGAGCCTTAACTTCCAATAATATTCTTCAAAATATTAGCTCATAGCTTGACCATTTCAGAGTTGCAGCGAAGAAGTATGATGACGTTTGGGGTCCACCCAGCCTGCGATTCCGGCTAAAAAGATTTATCCCACTGGATAATAGTAAGAAAAATCACCCCCGTTTCCTAAAAACGACGCAGATGTGCCAGCTGCACTGCAGAAACTGGTATCAGAAGACTATAAAATTATGCATGTAAAAAATGCAACCAAGGTATTTGCCTGTCCCATACCAACATGGTCTGTGATGGTTATTTCTCCGTTTGTGGATGCACTCCTTCAATTCAGCTTCAAATTTAATGCAAAATTTAATGCGAAATCATCTAAGTGCCTTACCATTTACGTTTTGTTAACATTGTATTGAGAAATTAAAATTTTGTTATGGTGGGGTGTGTTCAATGTGCATGCTATAGCAGCTATTAGCTGCTATTTTAGCAGCTCTGGCTGTCAAATGTCACGAAATAGCTACTTTCTGATGCTTGCTATTTGACAGTCGGGCTGTCCAAGATTCCGGCATAGCTGCTGAGGTAGCAGCTATTTGCTGCTCACAGTCTGGAGGATAGCAAGAAAGTAGCTAAGGCAAAATGGCCGTGCGTACACAGCTGACATGCAGTTCAAGCGTCATTTTTAATTGGAAATTCAAATGAAAATAATTTTTTGCGCTTTTGTGGCACAGGAGATGAGTAATAAATTTGAAAATAGTGACAGCATAAATTAAATACGAGCTTTTAAACACTTCAACTCAACTCGAGTTAAGTCGGCTTTCACACAGTGCAGCTCATCTTGAGTTTTTAGCAGGCGAGCATGAAGCGCAAAAGGCCGGGTGCACTGATTCATCAAATTTCCAACGATTATTTGTTGCTCTTTTTCACATATATGGCGTCAAAAGCCGGAAACAAGTGATACATTTTAAATATGTTAGGAAAATGTTTATGGTTTCTGCAGCTGTATGTTTAAAACTCCTAAATCTTATACAATTTCCAAAATGCAATGGAAGTATTGAACTAATCCACGAAAACACAAATATTAAAATTTTAAAAAAAATTTGAAAAGGTATTTTTGAATTTGCTGACCTTCGTAGCAGCTCTTGGCTCTCCAATATACATAGCTGCTTCACCTAGCTACTTCAAATTTTGACACTTGAAGCAGCTATAGCATGCACACTGAAAAAAATCCACATGGCGCCCGTAGCTATGTAACATAGCGCATTATTTGTGGTTCCATACGTTATGTACATAGTACTCTGAGCTATGCAATATGGCTCCCAGAGCCATAATGTCAGAATCTACACGTGGTCCTATGTAACATGGCGCAGCAATTATGGTCCCACACGCTATGTACATAGCACCCTGAGCTATGCAGTATGGCTCCCTGCGCCATAATTACATGGCGCAGAAATTATGGCCCCACACGCTATATTACATAGTGCCATGAGCCATTTAATATGGCTTCAGCTATGCCTTCAATTATAACTCGCAGCTATACTGTGTGAGGGAACGTATAAATGTCACCAAGTGACATTTGCGTAACATCAATAGAAGTGATTCCCATATTAGTTCAAACATTGACTTCGAATGCAAGAAACTACAATGAAGAAACAAATAGCGCCAGACGCCATAATTTGTAGACTTCTGGCACCTTTCGGGATTGTGACAAAATGTGGCGATAAAAATAGTACATGGCCAAAAGTTTACAGGAGCAGACGCTATGCTTATAGCCCTCCTCGCCATGTACTATGGGTCCCCACACCATGTACTATAGTCCTCCGCGCCATTTACTATAGTCCTCCACGCCATGTACTATAGTCCTCCACGCCATGCACTATAGTCCTCCATGCCATGTACTATGGTCCTCCATGCCATGTACTATGGTCCTCCATGCCATGTACTATGGTCTTCCACGCCATGTACATGGCGTGGAGGACCATACTACATGGCGTGGAGGACTATGGTACATGGCGTGGAAGGCTATAACTAAGGCACGTACTATGGCGTGTGGCGCTATATTTTATCACAATCCCCAAATCGACTATGTACATGGCGCCAGAAGTCTATAAACTATGGCGTCTGGCGCTATGTGTAATAGAATGCTTTGTTGTGTTTGAATGCCTTTGATTTTGGTTTTGGCTAAGAATTTAAGAATATATTTATGGCTATTTTTTTCTTAATTAATTCTCCATAAAGTTTAACAATCTCGTCTTTTTGAGCTGAAAAGCTTGAAATAAACTTCAATGACATTATTGAAAAGTCAAACTCTCAGACACGTGGCCCCTGGACACAAGAGCTTTTGAGGGTTAATGCGGGCTAGGTGCTTTCATGGGCATTTCCAGGGTAATCTGCTCTAGTAACCGCGTTGATGGCTGTCCATCACCCTTTTAGACAGACTATCGGCCTTCAGTGTCATTTCTATGATACCCTGCTTTAGGGACAATTAAACTATTTTTTTTTCTTTGTTGATGGCTGACGGTTATATCATTGATTGGTTGGAATTTGTTGTAGTTAAGATGCCGCGTCACATCTCACATTGCTAATGGACTCAGCAAGTTTATGTATTTTGATTCATTGCGTATTTTCTTGGTGCTGTCTTATACTAATAGTCAATATTTTCGAAAAACTAATATTCGTGACTTGAATATATTTTGTGCATGGATCTTAAACACAGTGTTTTTTATACCGCAATAAATATAATTCTGTCGAGGAACATTCATTTGGATATTTTTTCGCAGTTGATTTGTTTTGTTGAAAATGACTGGGCTATATTTATACCCAAAATGTTATTCTGTTGACGTTCTATACAAAAGTTTTGTCTTATTAACATGCCTATGTAATTATAACATGTTGTGCATAATTGTTTAATGAGCAACTTACCTAGACTTCCGCTTCATATGAAGGTTAACACCAACGAACACAGCAGCATCCTGCTTATCACTTAAAATGCTTTTACAATGAGCAGTTAAAGTAACCAACGCGGTTATATGAAGTAAATTGTAATCAAATATTGATTCTTCCTTGCTGGAAGACGCAAGCTGACGGACAATCAACTATTATTCTTACAAAGGGACCTTTCAAATCACATGCCTTGTGCATTACGCAAAATACACTTCTAATCACACACATTTCGCGAAGAAAACATCACGCCTGGGGGGCTTTGCTTTTAAGAAATATATACTTCAATGAACTGTAAAAATTGTGAATCTATGAATTAGGTTTCAGACTTTTCACTTGATTAGACTATCGGCACAGTACGCTCGTTGAGTATGATTGGTGTCAAAATTTGGTGCAATCGGCAGTTTTTCTACTACTTGAAAGATCAGTTGAAGATTAGTCACCTGTAGAAGCTACACCATCGTGCCTACATTGCAGCCCTGTTGATCCAACAACTGTTGGATCCATATATGAATCATTAATCATTATTTTGATTTTTATTTATTAAGCGACGATGAAACATTTTAAACATCTTAATTATTAAATTTTAGTTGGTTGAACTCAGCACCCAACGCGGGAAAAGCAAAGTTTCATTCTTTTCAAGTGTAATATTTAGTAGAAAATTGTTTTGATATATTAAAGCTTGAAACAGGAAAACTACATTAAAGCGTAAAAAATTGTTTTGACTCATTAAAGTTAAAAGATTTCATAAAGGTAATAAATTTCCTGAGAATCGTCAGCAGTAGAAAGTACGTATACGATCCTAATTAGGATCAGGTCTGCCATAATGTTGGTAGATATGCTATAGCCTGTAACCCTACCAATAATTTGAACGCGAAGCAGAGCTAGTATACTTTTAGTTACGAAATTTGAATTACGAGCACGGCTATTTTTAAACTTTTTTTCACCAAGAAATGCTCCATTTATTTTTTCTATTAGAAAGATTTTAACATAAAAATAACCGACAAATATTTCAATTTCCTTAATTTCGAAAACTTTGATCTGAGAAATATTAGCATTTAATTTTCATATGGCTAACGTCCGACTTTATGATCTTTTTGGGGGATCAAACGTAGAACTTTCAGAACTTTCTCTAATTTTTCCTCCTAGATCTAAAGTCTCTTGCTATTCCCGCTTCAATTTCTTTGAAGCCAACAGACGTTGACGAGGCTCTTCATAGACTTTACGTCTTCCTCTCAAACATTATTCCTCCTTTTACTACCACATGTCGTTCCAGAAGGCCTAATGATGCTCCCTGGTTTACCTCTGAAGTTGCTGCCGCCCTTAGGGGAAAGGATGTTGTACGCAGCAAATACAGACGTTCTGCCTTGTATGTTGATCTTGATGAGTTTTAATAACTACGCTCTTATGCTAAAAGGGTCGCTAAAGAAGCCATGTGTGCCTACGTTGCCAGAGCTGAGACTTCTATCTGTTCCAACAATTCTAAACCCTTCTGGTCAAGGTTATTGAATTGTGTTCATGGTTCCCTTCTTGTCTATAAATCAGCATAGACAAAGTATATCGTCTCTAGGGCTTATCAAAGCAGAGAATAATTGATACGAGAAACTCAGTCGTTTTGCGGAATAAGCCTCCGAAAGCAGAATCAAATTGGAATTATTTTTACGCGATGATTAAAATTGAAAATTTTTTTAAATTTATATTGAAAATTTTTATTTGACAAAATGGTTTCGAAAGTAGGCATTGATTCTCATAATTTATTCATTCCCTGAAAAAATCCCTCGTTATCGCTCAAAACATGTTTCTTGAAGAAATTTCAGCTGCCAAAACTGAAGATACCTGTGAGCTCTTTGCTCGCTTTTTTTCGTCGTTTTCAACCCCCCAAAACTCTCTTTCTCCTCCACATGTTTCTTTTTCAACTTCTTCGTCGTATTGTTTTAGCCTAAAAGGGCTCTCTTCTTTCCGTAAAAACCCTTTAGAAGCTTAGTACTTAATGAGCTGTCTCGATTTTAGCTCTAGTTGTGGCTCTGACGGTATTCCTAACATACAAGCTAAGTAACTATCTTCTTTACTTTGTGTACCCTTGTCGATTATATTTAACCTCAGGATCGCAACTGGCGTTTTTCCTTTCTTATAGAAATCTGCCAATATTAACCCTATTCTTAAAACCGGTGACCCTGTTTGCATCTCGAATTACCGCCCTATATCATTTTGGCCTTGCTTCAGTAAGCTACTTGAGAGAGTTGTCTACAACAGAGTTTATCCTCTATTTGTGCCTTTCCTCGCCACTGACCAACATGGATTTGTCAAAGGCAAATCTACTGTTACTAATTTGCTATCATTCACCAATGATCATTGAATGTTTTAAAATGTCGCCAAATGTCATTCACGCATCAAACTTACCCACTAGTGTTTTCTTACTACGTTTCTGGCACCTCTCTCGACGTCATTTTTCATTTTAAAAATTGGATTTGTTCTGTTGTTTTAGACATTAAATAAATAAATAAATATAAGCAAAGGTTGATTCATTCATTTATTCCAGTTCTTCTAGATACTTCCATATAATCTATTTTGAAAGCAACACTGAAGTCCTTCTGGAAAATGTCTATTAAAAGTTTTTTATCAAATTTCATATCGGCTATCAACTTGACGAATGATTTCAAACTGAAAACTAACAAAAAATTAAATTATCATTAAAATTTCAATACTGAGGAAAAAAAAGTTGTATAAAGCTCCACAGAAAATTAACTGCGGTAGGTATGCATGTGAATAATGTCAAAACTAACAATTCAACCAAAATGTTGATAATTTTTATAGCATTTTCATTATCATACAGTGTAATATTGTGCATATCATGCGAAACACATATGATAAAAATAAGCAGTGTCAGTAAAAAATAGCACAATTTTAATTTGAAACTCGCACGAAGGTTCGTATTTTTTATCAGACATGACGATAATCCACATTACGATTATTTATTTCTTATTGTTTAAATAGTGGCTATTACAATTGAAGCTTAATAAAATACAATGGCTTAGTGACAATATGAAATGGAATTGAAAATTGGGAGAAATGCATGCAACGTTTTACAATTAATTTATACAACGACATGTTACATGAAAGAGGATGAACAGGAATAATGTTAGCATGTAAAAACAACCATTTTGCTTAAATTAGAATAGCGTATCATGTTAGTGATGAACATAAAATAAAATGTGTTGTACGAACAAAATAATGCATACATGTGCTTGTTGCATATGTTTTTTTTTTTATGTCAAAGAGTATTGTGAATTTATGTTTATTTGATATATCTGCACAATACGATAATGTTGCCAAAATAAATAAAAGTAGAAAAATAATTTCATTGAAGGCCAGTTTTTTTTTAATTAGTGTTTCCCAATCGAATCTGCTTGTTAATAATTATTTGTCTATTACTTAATCATTGGCAAATTGAAATTTAAAATCGCCATAAATCACTCGCAGGCAACCATATGCTACAGATCATTTCGACTAATTGATTTAAAATAGAAACAGAAGGCAATCTCGCATCTTTTCCTACTAAATCAAGCATCCACTTAATTTTTCGTATATGTTCAGGTCATATAAAAAATACGAACTTGAATGAAAAATTCATTTATTTGACATACGTAAATTTGGAGACCTTTACGACTAAGTAAAACCCACGTTTCGTTTGTGTTCCGAAGAAATCTGATTGCTGGCATTTCAAAGCTATAAATTATCATCTGGTGTTGTGGTAAACATTGAGTATGATATAAAACATTTTAATTGCCTTGCATCGTGCTGCCGCACTCGGCTAAAAACATTTATCAGTGCCCTTTGAAATAAACTCAAGCGCAGCATTAACACATTGTAAATTACGCGAATCGTAAAGTATTCCGGTGGCAGCTCCTGCCAAGAACAATATTTAATGACTTATCATTATGAGATATTGGTGCGAATCATTGAATGTTGCTTTTGTGATGGTTTTTTCTCTGTAATTTTCATATGTATTCACGTCTTGTAACTATGATTATCTTCTATGTGCAAATTTCCATGGAATTTAAGGCTTAAAATATGTTTTTGAATTGAACTATAAAAATAATAATGTATAAAAATATATAATATAAAAACATTTCCAGTGCATACAGCTCGTATACTTTTGGTAATTTTTATATTAATACAAATTTTTTGATGAAAAAATTACAGAGATTAGTTTGAATGCAATGAAATATTAAACGAAGAAAAAAAAATTGAAAACTGTTGTCTTTAAAAAAAAAGCAGGTAAAGTTAGCTTTATGTTCTAGTGGCAGCAAATTGAACGGTCACAAGCTTAACTTATTTACAGAAGAATGTCTTTTAAACTACTGCTTAAATGTTTCTTTAAACAAAGTAAATAATTTACGGGGACTTCAAATCACGCCATCGGTATTGGAACTGTGCCAGCGCAAACCAAGCGGGGAAAATTTGGCCTGAGGACTCTCCGCGCAGCAATGTGATTTTTCACATACCGGATAGCCCTACTGGCCATTACTCTCTATCTCAGCTGACTCTATATCTCAGCCGACTATTGTCGATTCATCTGCCTGTCTGTTTTGAAATAAACCAGAGCATCACATTGGCAGACTATTCCAGTTTTAGCTATAGTAAAATATCCTGGAGCCAGTATCGCGAGTTCCTTAATCAAAATTTGAGAATTAACGATTGCGACCTATCGAAATCGCTTAACCACAGACAGACTATCTAGCCGCACTCAAAAAAATTTTGGCTGAATTTTACCCTTATAATAGTAGCAAACTGGTTTCCTACTATTAAAGATGTAAATTTACAAAAGCGCGTACAAAGAATATTTTACGTCTTAAATGTGTAATTTTTTCTATCAATTCAATAGAGAATACGAATGAGAAAAGATAGTTTCAGATGTCAAGCATGTAACGTCGAACTTTGTGCTATGTGCTTTTATGTCTGTAACTAATCTATTAGTTAAACAGTTCATTCAGATCTTGAAAAGTTAACAGAAAAATTTAGCAACGTCGGGTATAATATGAATTTTTTTTTATAAACAGGATCAGAGATACCACGTATATTTTTCATGAATGACTCCTTTTAAACATTTGAAACTAATAAAGACTAAAAAATTGTCATATTGAATCTTTCCTAGCCTTTCACATCTTATAAGGTTAACTAAGGTTAACTAAGCAGGAAAATTGAACGAAGCTGTAAAATAAAAAAACTAAATGACCTTTACGAGGCCTTCTTTACTAAATGGGCAAACAGTTTCGCAGATAATAAGACTGGAAACAAGTTAGCCTTATAACCATTTTAGCAGAAGCGGAAATGCTTTTATCATTTTATACCCCACGTAAATTTATCACTGCAAACTATAAGGAAAACCATTTTCTGTTTGTAATTTAACAATTTTCAAATCCATTTACAATGTTTCGAAAGTTAAATAAATAAAATCTTTAATTAAATAAAAAGGGAGAAATCAGTAACAAGTAAAAAGCAGTAAACAAATACCTCACAGTTTTCAACTCGAATATAAAGCTGGTTGTAATATGTAATGCTTTATGAATATTTTTGCTATAATTTAGGTCAACACATTCAAACGTCACCACATTCAAGTTTAGATAAATGTGCTAATTAATTTTAAATCCGAATATTTATTAATCTACCACTTAGTTTAAAATAAAAACCAAGTCCGCAATATCATAAACAAAAGCAGATTATAAGCAAGTTTATACAACCCCGTTTCTACAAAATGTCGCAACCCCGTTTCAACAAATTACAACATTTTCATAACATACACATTGTAGGCGGTTGTTTTCATTATGGCCGCAATTTAGTAAACATTTTCGTTAGCGATGTGCTACCACGCCCGCAAAATACTACCGCGATTCGTTCATCAACGGTCATTAAAGCATTAATAAACTCTAATGTCTAAAATTATCATGCCATGACAGGGACATTCTTCAAATAGTTTAAATGTTGTTCTTGTTTTAACGATTTGACTCGCACCTAAATATCTGCGCGAAAATTATACGAAATTCTAAAATGGTCGACCGTTTCGAGGCTTTTGCGGTTATCCAGCGAATAATAATTTTTCCAAAACGCTGCCCTCATATTCACCTCATTTACGCGCTTCAAAGCTACTTTACAGGACAATAATCTGGATGTCGTTAGCTGCATGTGCACATACGAAATGTTTATTTTTATCTAAAAATAATGGCCGTTATACAGTATCATGTGCGCGCCTGGTGTTTAGTGATATCTTCCAAGATTTATTTTCGTAGCCCTCAGACGGACAGATGAGGAATGATGAATTAGATGTGATCATTTCGCTCGAAGATGATGACATGCTTCTGGGGATAATTGCTTTTTGTTTGTTTCGTCTACTTGTGTCTGCCGTGAGAAGAACATTCTGTCTGAATGTGCACGTAAATATACACTAAGTTTGGGCAAAGCTCATGAAATGAGTTTTCTTTGTTGATGTCTGGCTTCACATTGAACAATCAGAACACAGACAATCTTTGTTAATGATTATTCAGGCTTTATTCCATCTTCACCAAATAAATCATTCATTTAGTTGATAAAGCTGTAATGTTTTAAGGTCAGATAAGGTGTCAACCTTTTGAGGTTAATCTGTGAAAAACAGAGCACACTTTACTGACCACTTATGTGGTATCAAATACCACTTGCCACATTTCGTGAAGTATACATATATAGGTGTTATCGTTTTCAATATGATTTAGTGTAATGTTATCTAAATAATAAATTATATCCTCGTCTGAAATAATAAAGTACGTACCTACTTTAATTTATTCGCTTATTCTTATAAAATTGGAACTGGTTTTATATCAATGCGTTCAAGAAGTTCCTGAAATTTTTTGAATATTGACGAAAAAATAATAAGCTCTCTGGGAAAAAATTGGAAAAAGAAGAAAGAAATACAGGGTGATCTGTTAACGACGCTTTTTACACAGGAAAAACAAAAAACAGCCATAAAAGTTTCAATTATTTTTACGTCAATGTTCAAAAAAATGCAGGAACTTCTTGAACGCTTTGATATAAAAGCAGTTCCAACCAGTAGGGTCAAAAAGATAAGTGTTAAATTATGTCACGTGAAAGCCAAAAAAGATAAGAAGGAAAAATGTGGAATATATAAAATAACTTGCGCAGTATGTGACAAAATATACATTGGTCAAACAAAACGGTTATTTTTTTTTTTATTTATTTATATGTGCAAATAATTTTACAATATTATACATATATTCATCATTTAACTGCACTACTACCCCTTGTAAGGTATATCACCCTGAATTAGGGGTGAGGAGCCTTCAAATGTGCTATCTATGTTGACATATAATTAATTTCATGTGTAGATATTAGTGCTGCCATTAAATTTTTGTTTTTTAGTTTAAATACAGAATCTGTTTCATCAATGAGTGGACTTATATGATGTTAATTTGTAGATAATTTGCATCAACTAAAAATAATACAATAAGCCAATAAGAATTCAATACGAACAACAGTAGAGTACAGGAAGAAAGTAAAAATTTGATCTTAAGTTTATTAACTTGTAAAGTTTGTGGTTCCGACGGTATTCCAAATATCCTGGCTAAATCTCTTTCTTCGTCTCTGTGCGTCCCTCTTTATATCTTGTTCAACTTAAGTGTATCTTCTGGCTCTTTCCCTTCTCGCTGGAAAATTGCCAACATATTTCCTATACATAAAGCCGGTGATCGTACTTGCATCACAAACTACCGTCCTATTCCCCTTCTTCCTTGCTTTAGCAAGATCCTTGAAAAAGTGGTTTACAAGCGAGTCTACTCCTTTATCCAGCCTACTCTCGCGCATGAGCAGCATGGTTTTGTCAAAGGTAAATCTACCTTAAAAAACCTTCTTTCCTTCACACACACGGTCGCATCCGCTCTTGACCATCAAGAGCAGATTGATGTACTTTATACCGACTTTTCCAAAGCCTTCGAACCCGTCAACCATAACCTCCTTCTTCAAAAGTTAAAGTACGATGGCATTGCTGGTCCTCTTCATTCCTGGTTTAACTCTTACATCCTCGACCGTACCTGTATTGTAACTGTTAATTCCTCCTCTTCAATTCCTTTTTATCCGGCATCAGGTGTTCCGCAAGGGTCTATCCTTGGTCCTCTTCTCTTTCTTTTGTTCATAAACGATCTCCCTCCTTTAATCCAATCTTCTTGTCTTTTGTATGCCGATGATTTCAAGATGTTTCGAGTGATTGAGTCACAAGATGACTGTATGGTTTTACAAAACGATCTCAACAGCCTACAGACTTGGTGCGCCTCCAATGCTCTCACTTTGAACATCGTGAAATGTCACAAAATGTCATTCTCTTTGAAAATTTCACCTTTGATGTTCTCCTACTCTGTTTGTGGCTATCCTCATAATGTCGTTGATAACTTTAGAGATCTTGGCGTAATGTTTGATTCTAAGCTCAAATTTGATAAGCATATTTCTTACATTACTGCCAGGGCCTCTAAATTATCCGGTTTTATTATTAGATCCTCTAAAGCTTTCGTTAACATTTCCACCTGTGTACCACCTGTGTATTTCCACCTTTTCCTCTCTTTTGTACGCAGTATCCTTGAATATTGCTGTCAAGTTTGGTGTCCTCGTTTTGTTTACTTGAATACTGCGTTGGAGTCGGTTCAACGCAGATTTACTCGCACCCTGTTTTATAAATTTCAGCTTCCTTACCGTCCTTACAGTGATCGTCTGTCGTTCCTTCATCTTCCTTCCCTCGAATCACGGAGACTTTTCCTGGATGAGTGCCTACTCTTCAAATTGTTCCATAGGTTGGTAGATTCCGACATCAGCAGCCACGTTTCTGTCCGTGTTGCAGTGCATGGCACCCGCTCTACTTTTGAGTTTATTTTATTTTATTCATTAACCAAGCAAGGTACAAGTTACATAAACAATACAAAGTAAAATAGAAAATCGAAAACTTAATATGAGTATATAAAAGTAATACGAGAAAAAACAAAAAAAAAATAAATAAATCAAATAATTAACAAATAAATCAATAATAATAAATAAATAACGAATATATAAAACATTGACAAATAGCTTAACATAAGGAGTTGCGGATGGCTTGGAAAAGGGAAGATTTGAAGGATAATTTTGAGACCGTTGGGGAATATAGATTACTTATGCTATTGAATATCCTGCAGCATCTATTAATCGGCTCATTAGCTGCGTAAGTAGTGGAATGTGGATATTCCTTAAGAAAACTAGAGGACCTGGTGCTCCTTACAGGGTTATTTAACACCATTTTATTATTGAGAAACTCAACTCTGATAACGCCTCTAATGACGTCAAATGTGAAGCAGGCCGAAATCATCTTTCTTCTGGATGCAAGTGGCAATCAGTTTAGGTGACCCAGTCGAAACTCATAAGGAGGAAGGGCGCTAAAATCGTAAGGGCTGTATAGATCTCTCAATGCGAAAAGTAAGAATTGCTTTTGAATGGACTCGAGTCTGTTACTGTGGGTCTCAAAAGCCGGATTCCAGCAAATGGAAGCATATTCGAGAATGGGGCGTACAAGTGAGATGTATAAGGATCTTGTGACCCACAAGTTACGTGTGCCATTTGCGCGCACTGATATCTTTTTTCATTCTCCGCTGTTGCGATTACTAAGGCTACATAATGATTTACGGTTTGGTCCTCTTCCGCCGACATTATATGCCTTTAAAACTTTTTTAAAAAATTATGTTTTGCTTTCTACTAATTCAATGTAGTTTTTTTTTCTCTTTTCCTTTTCTTTTTTTTTCTCTATTTTTCTTATTTGGAATTTATACTCTTTCACTTTGATTTTGTTTATTATTGTTCTTTATTTTGTATCATTATCATCTCATTATTATTTTGTTCATTTTTTCATTCTTTCGTTAGTGAATTATTTGTATTTTATATTTTCTATATTCAGTAATTGGATTTGGTCTGTTGAATAATAGTAAATAAATAAATAAATAAATAAATATATGTACATTACTTGTATGTACAGTTATCAATAAAATCATAGCATATTATGATTAAAATATGTAAATCCATCCTTACAAAAATTTAGCTATAGTATAATTGTCTCAATTTTTTCTTGAAATCATTTGTATTCTCGAGTCTTCTGATTGCTTGCGGTAGAGCATTGAATAGATTGATCCCTGCATATGAATAGTGACTTTGTCCTAATTGTCTAGTACGATTTGGTAGCAGAAGTACCCTTTCTGCACCGCCTATTGTAATATTTGTATTGGTTTTATTTTATTAACTGCAAGATCTTTGAAAATTTGGAGTATCGTATGCGATTTTTATATTTGGTCAAGCAGTAGTACTTTCAAATAACGAAATAGTTGTTCAGTATCGTATAGTTTAGGTTTCTTAAGCAGGATTTTTAGTAATGATCTATGTATAGCATTTAGCGGGTTTAAGGTTGTCTGTGATGCACAGCCCCACGTTATAACTCTATACTGTAATATATTGTGTATTAATGTGAAGTAAAAAGTTCTGATTGTAAGTACCGGAAGAAAAGACCGAATTTCCAAACAAGCAGGTAATTTACTGGTGACAGTTTGGACTTGTTGATTCCATCTTTAATGCTGGTCAAATATCACCCCTAGATATTTAGTTTGAGTGACTTTCATAAGTGGATCACAGGGGCAGTCGGTATCACAGCCATTGGAGTGGATGTTAATGTTCAGGCTCCCAGGTAGTCCACGCTGGTTGGCTGCGAAGGTCATATAGTTCGTTTTCTGATAGTTGAGTGTAAGAGAATTAACATCAAGCCATTCTTTTAGAATACCAAGATTGTACTCTGTTTTTACTTTTGCCCGACTCCATTCGCTATCTTCAACATAAAGTGCAGTATCATCTGCAAATGATATCAATTTGCCTTTGATTTGCTGTGCGAAATTATCATTAACGAAAATTAAGAAAACAACTTCCCTGCGGAATACCGTATTCAAAAGTAAGTTCCATAATTAGTTTTCCAGAAATTTTTACCGATTGCTTTCGTGCTTGTAAATAGTTTTGTATTCATGCAATCCACATTGGGCTAAAGTTATTTTTTCTCAATTTATCCACAATCGTTCTGTGCGGAACAGAGTCAAACGCTTTCGTTAAGTCGAGAAAAACAGCCAATGGTTTATGTCCTATTTTTAGAGATTCAATAATCAACGTAGTTAATTTCGCTATGGCATCTTGGGTGCTACGTCCAGCTCTGAATCTCATTTATGAATTTATGCACATCTAAATATGCCACTATGCGTTTTTTTTGCTAGTTTCTCTATGACTTTTGCAATGTTGGAAATTAACGGGGTGGGACGGTAGTTATTAACATCTAATTAATTTTATTTTTGTGTTTTGGAGTTAGAATACTAGTTTTGCAAATTTGTGGAAATGCTCCTGTTTGAAAACTAAGATTACATAAATAAGTTAGGGGTTTGCTAGCAAAAGCTTTTATTTTTTTTAAGCAATCCACTGAAATACAATCAAATCCTGGGCTTGAACCGTCTCTCAAAATTTCTATTATCTTAATAACTTCCCCTGCCATATTTTTTCCAACGTTGCAAAAATGTTGGTTAAAAGTGTTGGCAATTTGTTCTGTGTTTTCTTCGACTGTCAGGTCAGGTCAGGTGATTAAGGAAGTACAGCAGGCACGAAAACTGGATTCGTACGAAAGCCTGAACATACGGAAAACCCCGATGAATAGGCGACTAGACACAGACCAAGGAAACTGTGTATCACCATTGTTATTTGAACAAAATATTTGTTTTTTGTAAGGAAAATCATGTAATTAATATAGATAGTTAAATGTACTTAATTATGTAATTAATAGATAAACAGCTGGTAATTAGTATTAGTCAATACTTGAAAAGTAAGCACTTTAAATAAAATACCTAAGTTAGTTTAATATATAGACACTGAAGAAGAGGGCAGATAACCTGGAAATATCGATATATGTCGAGTAATTAAATCTAGCTTCAAAAGGAAAAAATTGGCTTAAATTAAAGCAAATCATTGTTTGGCAGAGTCAACTATCAAATCCGAGCAGTCTTAGGTATTCCCTTAGAATATTCATCTAACACATTCATATCCACTAAGAGTACATTAGAATCCGAGCTTAATGTGGGGAAAAAACTATGCAGTCTGCATACCTCGTTTCTCTAAAATTTACATAAATATAATTAAATATTTGAATTTTGAAAAATAAATACCATTTTTTTCATTCTGCTTGCTTTTTGTAAACACTTTATCACAAACTGGTAGACAGACATTCAGACCACTTCAACAGTCTACTGCACACAAGTGTTTGTACACTGAATGCAGATTTGTGCCTTTGACATTTTTTTCCAACTCTAATTTATGTACCTTTTAATTTCTCACAGGAATTCAAATCACATTCCGTATACGATACAAGCCGGATTAAAAATGCGAGCAAACGAAAAATGGATGCATTTTATCTACGCTCTTAGCAAGGGTATACGTTTTTCGAAAATATTCGTATTTAATTATTCCTTGGAGGCTCGAATATTTGCTTCGTTTCCTGCTGACGAAGTTACTGCCAGCCACAATCGTAGGTCCTATTTTCCATGATTAATTCCTCACTGGGAAAATACGTTGCCTGGGCGCGAACAAAAGCTGCGACAGTGAGCTGACTACTTATGTCTAGGATATTTCCCATGGCAGATGCTACTCAGTACATTAATTATAGCGAAGAAAGAGCATGAAAGTCTTAAGGAGTGATAAAATCTTACCGTTTGCATCTAACGCGCTCGCTCATGAAGCGCACATCATCACTTAGGATACTAATACCTTCTTTCAGGATGAAGGCAGACAATGTGGCGTATGTGCTAGGAATTGCCAACTATGAGTTTGATGTCGGTGCGAATCGAACTGACGGCAACTAGACATGTTTGCGTTCGTTTAGGGAATATGAAATGTGCGTGAATGCATCTGCTTGGGACTGTCGGAAGTTATCGTTTGAGCTAACACTATACTAGTTAAGCTTTTGACATGTGATGAAAGCCATCAACTTGAAGTCCTGTAGTTCGTTTGGAAGATATGTTCCTCTGATCGCTTGCTTTACTTATTGATTCAATTTGCTTTAGCGCAGTACAAAGTCAACTAATGAATTGTGTTACGCCGTTATTTTTGAAACCAGTGCGAATAAAATTGAAATGATGTTGCCTTCTAAAGACAGCAAGAAGCAAAGCAAAACAAAGTTGTATCGCTGCAACCCGTTTTGGGTGCTTCATTACCATTATCGATATCTTTACAAGTTTTGAATGACACACCTTATTTTACCCCCGATTTTACTCAGGTACCTACTCGAAGCTAGGTTAGCTAAAAATTCGATGCGTGGTCGTCAGTCTGTAAGGTTAGTCGCAAGAAGGGATACCGGTCCGTAACTTGATGCAGGCTGAGCCACGGTGACTATCTGCGAACAATTAAATGCAATGAAGCCACGCAAATTGGACCGCAGGGTGACGTGATTTTCACCCTACACTGAACGAAAAGAATTCGAAATTTTAACTAATTGCAAATAGATGACTTTGATTTGGTAGAAAAGTCTAAAAGTATGATTTATTCTTCAAAACACTTTAATTAATAAGGAAATCTAGATTAGTTGATATTACTAATCTTCTTTAGTTAAAAAAGGATCAACTGTTTGTAGAGTTTCTTACTATTGAAATAGAAAATTTTGCCAATATAATTTGCATGAATGTCTGCATTATAGAAAGTTTAGTTATTTTTATTGTAAAAATGTCTAAAGACAGTAAAAGAAATGATTAATATTATACGGAGATAATTAACGATTCATGATTTGCGGAAACAACAAATTGAATTAGTAGGCTGAAAATCAACCATTTTCTTTAGTAAATTATGACTATTTCTTTATATGAAATACCAAATGATTTTTTTCAGTGTAGTGAGTCTGCAAAGCGCTGGCTATGTGTCGCGAAAATTCACTGGAAATTAGGTTCCCTATACAAGCTTCAATTTTAACATTATGTATTTCAATTTTGAAGCTTATACGAAAACAATGCTGAGCTTTACAATATGATTTTCCTTTCGGAGATTTCACATTAAACAATTTCAAATTTTTGCTACACAAATTCAATTCCGAGATTTTAAACTTAGCAAAGAGAACTGGAAAACACGTGCACTATTTGCTGTTTTTTTCATTAAAACGCATTTCAAAATCACAGTATAATACAAAGCTTATTTCAAATGAACATTTCGATATTTAAGCTTTAGTCTCGTGAGCAATACAAGTATTTTTTACAGAAGCCAAGCAACTTCGCTGCAGCATCTCTTGCCACTCATACCCATCATTTTAGTATGTTTCATCAGCTTCATCAGCGGTGATACATACCGTTTTAAACGTAAATTCGCTGTAGGAATTCGATTCTGAGCTAAAATAACTATGATATTAACACAATTCTCCACATTTATCACAGCCTAAGTTTTGGACTAAACTTTTAAGTGAAACTGCACTTCACTTTGCGATGATTGCCTTCGCGATCCATGGCGTGACTCACCCTGCGTTACGTCATGGAACTGCTTCTCATATTGTGGCTAGCTTAACTACATTCAAACCTCACGCGCTATGAATTACAGCTTACCTACTAGGCCAAATGAGTGTCCAAAATAATAAAGAGCTCAAAATGACTACCTCAATCAAAGCTGTCAACATTTCATTCACAATTGCTACTCAGAGCGGGAAAATCTTAATTCAAAACAGTCTTAGGGATGTGTACTGATCAGTTATGCTAAATATAAATTTAAATTCAGTAGCTTATCACTTGTGTACCGTTTTTTACGTAAATGGTGTTACTTCTAAAGTATAGATTTTTTCATGCAATTAAGTCTGACTGGTACGTAGTGGGCTCCATAATGAACATTTATCACGTACTTTGTGTACAAACACTCATTAACTTGAACAATATAGCCTCAGTTTAACAGTGGTTTGAACAACAAGATTTGCGTATATTTTCAAAGTATCAGAACCGAGTATCGAAGCGTCAAAAAATTTCAGTTTAAAGAAAGCTTATCACCAGCCCAAATAAAAGTAAGATTAAATGGCCTGTGGAAAGAGTGTTTTTCTTCTTACAGTACGGTGAAAAATGAGGTGAAAGAGTTTCGCCACGAGAGAAAAAACGTCAATGATATCGGCCAAGAAAGACAAAGGTGCAACAATTTACCAAGAAAGTCGTGTGCACAATCTTTTGGGATTTCCAAGGTAACATGGTGATAGATTTTAACGGACGCAAAACAGTCGTAAACGGCGAATATTATGCTTCATTAATATATGACATAAAAAAGGAGAAGCGCAGATGCAAGCTGTCTAAAGGCGTCCTGTTGCATCACGACAACGCCCCAAGGGGAAGAGGTTCCAGGGGAAGATAAAGAGTTGAAGGCGGCCATCTTCCGTTTTTTGAAAACAAAAATTGTGCTTATAAGGTTTAGAAATGTTAGTTCACAGATATTAGAAGTGTGCCAGTATTAGTGAGGATTTTATTGAAAAATAAAATTGATTTCGTTTCATTTTCGTTAATCTTTCAGAGTTAGACCGATTCATCATGGGACCAACTACGCACAGTGACATATTCTAAGAAGATAATTACTCCAAAAATGATTTTATTCTTGACTGTATTGAAACAACTGAGTATGTTCCCATCAAAACTAGTAAAAGAAGGAATTGTCTTAGCAGTGTATAAATTGTATTAAATTGTGCTTAATTTTCTTCATACTTCCTGGCAAAGTTCTCAATAGTTTTAATTGACAATTCATTGCTTACACGACTAGTATTTGACGTATGTTAATTCTTAGTGACATTCACAGCTGCTAGTGCAAAGGTTTTGGAAATAGCCCCATAAGTGAATGAACACGATTTTATTATATCATTCAATGCAATAAAAAGACACTTTTCGATTTTTAGAGCCCTGGTTTTATACCTAGGCGCTGAACCGAGCTATAGACATATTCAATTAATAAAGCGCTAGTGCTGTACTCAGTAGCTGGTTTTAAAACACAGTACAAAACGAATAAATCCAACCATGAGCTTATAGTGAAACTCCAACCCAGCGACAGTAAATAACTTAGCTTAATCTGAATTGCAGTCCCGTGTATAAAATACTATTTTTATCTATTTCTGATTCAGTGATTTGAAAATCCCTTCCATTTTCTGCAAGTTCACATTTGAAACATATTTGGGATTTTCTGCGTTTTTCAATAAATGCTGAACTTTCTTCTTGAAGCTATTGTGATTTAAAAATATGTCTGGAAACGGCAAAAACGTAGACTAAAGCTCAGCTTTAATTTGTGAATTTACATAATTCTTGAGAGAATTATTTCCTAGACATTTTCTTACTTGCTCCTGTAGCTTTCCAGAAAAAAAGTTAGATGAAAGTTATTGTCTACATTTTTTTTTTATAATAAAGAAAGAGCATCTTGCTTCTCGCAACATATTTTCGATATTCTCCTTTAGGACCAAGAACTCTGAACAACAATAAGCTTGTAACGTCTATGTTTTAAATAGAAGCAATTAGAAAACTTTGTTTGACCAACATAAAAAACACTATACATAATTGTAATTCCAGTCTTTGAACGAACGAACGAACCAACGGCTTTGTAGATTGTCCAGCAAACCATTAAATGAGTTGTTTTGCGAAATCGTAATCAAATAGAGCTAAAAGTCAAACTAATACTTTTGTTTCCAAATAGACCAATATTCTTGGGTTAAGTTTCCAGTGGTACACGAACTCAAACTCGTCAGGCAGAACATGAGAAATAAGAACGTAGTTTAAAATGAGAACTCACTACATATTATTTTGCAGAAACTAAAAGTCTTTTACATCAATTGTTACAGTTATTCGAATATTTCTTATACAATAGTTTCGATTGTTTTAGTATTTAAATTACATTCTTGCTGTCAAACCAAACTAAAGCTTCTTATGAATTTCCACCTGCATATTTGATAATTGTTTGTGTTTAGTGTACTACCTCTTCTTCAATCAAAAGTTAGAAGTTCGAACCATTCGGTTTACAACTTTAATGCTCAAATTGACATTTCATTGGTTTCAAAGCATACCCAATTTCATCGTCCACAAACATCAAACTATGTTGAGTTGAACTATCAGCAAACCTTTCAACTGCTAGTTATGTAAGTATGAGAAATGAAACCATATTTATGAATTGCTTGAAAGGGATATACACGTAGTCAACATCTGAATTAACATTGTCTAAACTTAAAGGTATGTGGAAATTCTTAGAGCTGCATTAATCATAAACTAAACTGATATAAAACGAGCATTTGTAGAGTATTATTTAATTAACTGTAACTAGGCAAGTGCGAGAAAGATGAATGTGATTTTCGCATTAACATTCACCTTTTGATGAATTTTGATTTCGCAGTAGTATATCTTAATTGAAGATGTGCTTTGAAACCAGATGGGAAGTAAAATGTTGGCCAAGGTGTATCATATGCTAGCAAAATTATATTTCAAATACACCGGTTGTATTTCTAGAAGCTTGAGTAGCCTAGTGGGTAGAGCACTGGCTTCTTGCGTGTGGGGTCCCTGGTTCGAATCCAGGTTCGGACGAGGGTTCGCGCACCAAGCTTTGAGTTCACCTAGCTCTGATTAGGTACCTGATTTAAATCAGGGGTAAAGTGAGTCGTGGAACTAATCACTCCACACTCGTATTCACAATGATTAAATAAATTGTAATGAAGCTCTCTACCAGCTTCAACCCCTAGACCCGTACGAAGGTTGTCGTGGAATTGCTTTACTTTACTTTACTTTTTGTATTTCTGTAAATCAGCACTCAATCGAGCCGAGAAAAAATTCCACTACTGTCTAGCTCGCTTTTAGCAAACAGAAAATTTAAATGTTGCATTTATCACTGTCGGCATGTTTTAATTTTGATTAAAAGTTTTACATTTTACTACCGCCTTTCTTTGATTGACCAGTTGAAATATAATTCCAATTTCATTTTTTTCTATGCTCTCCATGGTTTGTTTACTTTCACCAGTGAAATCCTACCAGCATTTTCATAAATAGCCTCTTTTCGTTTGCAAAATGTAGGCAATATTCAATAACATTTTCCAAGAATCATTTTCTTAGCGACAGCTACAAAAAGCAAAGAAACTACCGTGACACTTGTCGCTACCGTGACACTTATTCGCGGCATTTCTGACTCACTTATTCTCCTGTGTATTCGGGACCACAAAAGACGTTCTGGGAACAGATAAAAAACTTAAGAGAATAAGAAAAAAGAGATTTAGATATCAATCACAAATCCTTCCACAATGTCACATCCATTTATAATCATAGCGAAATTGTGATTGTTATGTAGCGTCTCACAACCATATTTTCACACAAAGGAAAGAATTTGCATTCAGGATATAGTAATTCTTCTTTGAGTGTTTTGTACGGTTTCATGATGTAGAAGACTGCTTTACAAATATTTTGAAAACATTTTCTTTGTTCATTTTGGCTGGTGAATGCTGTTCGGTTAAATTGAATCCATTGTGACTTTAATGCAGATGATCATTAGCGTGTTTTAGCGTTTTTTTGTTATTTGTTTGAAAGGTCACCGTTATCCATTCAGTAGCTGTTGTCGAGTATTTACAAGATTTAAGACTTTTCAAATAGTTGTTATTTTAAACTTGAAAGTTATGGTAATTCATGTGGAAAAGTGCGCAATTCTTTCTTGATATCACGAATTGTTAATTTTGCTCAAGTTGCCCAAATCGATTGTAATTCATTGTTTTCTTTAAGTATAGTTTACATATAAATATAATTGATGAGTCGCAGGATGGTTAGCCAAGCAAACAAAATTAGCATCGTATTCATAAAGAATACCGATTTATGAAAAATACATGAAGGTCTTGAAACCGTACTTTTTAAGAGGCGCATCGACTTTTTAACCAATATCTTTTTTATAGATAGCGTTATAAATAGTTCACTTACATTAAGACTATTTTTCATCAAGCTATTGTTTTATTGAAACTGCTGGTAACGTGCTCAGATTATCTAAAAAATATCAAATTGACCATGAAACAACAAGACAATGTCACGACATGCACATGGTATTATTTTTTTTTTTTTAACTTTATTGGAACTTTACACGCCAAAATAAGTAAAATAAGCAAAAATGGATTTTTCTCAAACTTATGTTTTGGAAACTGCCAATATTCAATAAATGCTCTATTCACATCATGAATATAATGCATTTATGCCACTGAAAAATATTCTTCACCTCAATGTCGTTCGAATATCTTCATCGTCGTAACTCCTGTCTTAAATTTGACAAAAGGAAAAGTAACTAGATTTCTATGGACTCCGTGGCTTTCAAGGCAACCCTCGATATTCAAGCGGTGTGAACGGGCGCGGTAAATTAGCGGAATCGACAGAAAATTTGCGTAATACTGGCCGTTCATTGCAGTCTTTTAGACAAGGAATCAATTAATTTTTATCACAGAAAATGGTAGCCACAATCTTTCCAACTTTGATGGCCTTTCTCCCTTTTGTTCCACTGCGTCGACTCTTGTTTGGACTTGTGATCATACTGACGAATTCAGGTTCTATCAACGGTCGCAATGCGGCTGCAAACTTCACCCAAGTGATTCTGACACAACTCCAAAAAAATGTTTACAACTCTCCAATCGCCCTTGCTTGTCGAGCAGTGTCTGAATTCACAGTACCCAATGCGCACGAATTTTTTTATTTGCAAATGTTCATGCAAAATCTCTCCAACTCGTTCTTTGCTGATTTTTAGTTCTTTTGCTATCTGCCACAATTTAATTCTTCGATCTTTCTATACTAATTTTTCGACTTATTGGAAATTTTCTTCGGCCATGACCGTCACTGCGCAGCCAGGGTGAGAGTCGCCTTCACAGGAGAGTCGCCTTCTTCCTGGTTAAAATAGTGGAGTCCATTTTTTTTACCATCGTATATGAAGGTGCAGAATCCTCAAGAACCGATAACATCACTTCAAAATTTTTTTCGACGGATTTCCTTTTGTCGCAAGGACCTTAAACACAGCTGGTGCTCCAAATTGGGAGAATTTCCAGTTTCCGTTGACATGGTGTTGCTAAATGTTCCAGGGATGAGGTAGCAATGAATAAAATAAAAAAGACGTGTTATTTATACTAACAATGAGTGACACAATTAGTGCTATCAGTAACGAGATGATGAGTTATTGCTAAGTACCTTAGGCCGCGAACTCATCAGCCGCCCCTCGTAGATAGAGAAATGGGGCGATTGGGATGATGTGAGTACCATCCAATTTTTTTATTGTTTTGTTAGTTATACTAGTTTACTGATTAACTGTCGTTAATTGAATGTCAAAATTCAGAAATTTCACACAATGTCCGAGCTGATGATACATGCGAGTGATAAATGTGAGTAATAGAACACACGAATTAGAATGTTGGCCAATTTGAACCAACCTTGAAAAGGGAATCCAGATGAAATTTTTGCGTAAAGTTGACGATTCCAAAAGCACAATTTCTAACGAAATCAGATAAGTCATTCATACCGACCGGCCCGATTAGAGTTTGAACAGGAGATGTTATTCAAATTAATATGAACGTAAATTTTTTGTGGGAGTTGTGAATGTCGACGAAAAACATATTTGAATGTCCACGAGCTCATGGCTTGCATTCTAATTTTCTTGAAAAAGTTACATACTCGTATATACAATGATTAAATGTACTTGAACATAATACCCCCTTTTCGGCAAAAGTCAGTTTTGACATTTTCATTTTCCGATCATTTTGTGTGAATCTCTACTTTTGGAATGCGCCACTTGTAATCATCTAATGCGCCACGTTTGGTGCATTCACCATGCTGTCTGGTCTACGCAGTATCAATCAAGCTGTTTCAATCTGTAACAGCTACTAAACCTGTAACAAAATGCCACAATGAGGATCGCAAAGACTATGTTAACCTTACATAAAATTTTGAAAAGCTGAATATAAACGCAAAGACTATGTCACATTTCAGCTAAATCTTCAGAAACTGATTTAATAAAGAAAAATGATTTTTCGTGAAATACTAATACTAATTGTCAAATATCTTGCATCATTTTATGTAAGGTCTCGCAGATAAATTTGGATGATTTATATGTTTTCAGAAACGCACTCAATGGAGTGGACAAGTTGCGTGACAGCTGCTACACAAATTTATAGATCATAGTACCGGCTGGAGCTGGAGACTGAAAACTCGGATTGTGCAAAGCAAAGTTATCCCGCTATACCCTATAAGAGATTTTGACATTTGGAGATTGTACACACTGTATTATCACATTCGAAATGTCAGAGATTGAAATAGTTCGTAGTGCACCAGATAATGTCCTTGTTTGAGAGAGCTGAGTTGCTCGGTTCTCTGTTTGTGTAACGATTCGATGTTAAGGGCAAGTGCTCTGCTTCCTAGACTATATGGTCCTTGTGTCGCAATGGATACGCCTCTATGATCTTTTTTAACAAAAACTTTATTCAACAATTAATATCGTATTACACTGTAAGATCGATCCGGAACGTCTTCGATAGAATGAGGAATGAGAAAGATCGCCGCCTGCGGGCCACTTATGAAGGTCATAAGTGCTGACCACGCAGGCGTAAGCTCCTCATCATCCAGACACACATAAATGCCTCGTCAGCAATTGTGTGTCCGGACGAAGCTCGATTTTCTGTCCAGACGTGCACAAATGCCTCGTCAGCATTTGTGCGTCTGTACAGAGCTCGAAGCAGAAACATAAACACAAATGCCTCGTCGGCACTTGTGTACATGTACAGAGCTCGAATCGTACATATGAGCTCGAGTCGCACATTGTAAACATGGGATGGAGTATGACATTCCGACCGAGACGATAGCTATGCGTATCAGATTACGTGCAAAGCTATCGCGACGGGAGGAATGCCACGCTCGCACTCATGCTGGCGCGGTCGTTTAGTTGTGGACAATGTAACGATACATTGCCGCCACAACGACACAAGTTCCTTTCAGAATGTGGCCGTTTCAGAAAAATTCTTATCAAATTCAGGTTCTAGATCTAGTATGTATCTGAAAATGTTCTTCTGAAAATGATGATAATCCAAGGGAAGTGGAACTGCAGTTCTTTTTCTAAACACTATCAAGTGCGTGTCCCAGCGTTTGTTGGAACTTTGTAAACAAAAAGAGTGATTGGAAGCTTAAAAAAAATCAGAAGTTTATATCATAAGAGGGAATGCAATGGCACATAAAGACGAATCCAACTCTAAGAACACTAAAAAAAACTGCACATTGATATTAGGGAGATGATGAAGATTTCAAAAACACGATAAATCATAGAGAGATTTGAAAATTAGCACGTAATTTTTCTTCGGACAACAATCAAATTATTCGAAAATTCCGTTAACATCCGTTTTAATATTTTCTCCGTTTTAATATTTTCTCTCAAAAAAAAAAAACTTCAATGGAGGGATTAAATAGAAAGTTTTTATTACTTTGTGGCAAAGCGACGGATGCCAAGTGTTCGACAGTTGCCCATAAAAATGAAAATCTTAGTTTGGAAACGACATACATGAATAAGACTTAGCACCAAATGTAAACACCCGAATATAATGAAAAAATATAAGAAGATTGATCTTGAAATTACATATTTTATAACCATGAAATTTGCTGCGCATACAAAAGTGGCTTATATTCGGAGTTTTTTGTAATAATGGGCACGATCGCTCTGTTTAAGATCAAGAATTTTCGAGCCAGTAAGACCAAATGCGCTCTTGAAAAATGTGATTACAATAAAATGATACTAAGGTGCAGCACAGGAAGTAAAATCAACGATTGGTGGAGATATTCTGATACTTTTCGAAATTCCAGAAAAATCCAGAATCAAAAAGATTGCTTGGATTTCCTAACTTAATGCCATCTCTTTAATTTTTGGATTTTAAGACCAGTTAACATGTTTACAAAAATAACAAGTTTCCGGAAAATGCTGGACGGAAAATAAAAATGAACAAATTATCAAAGATTTTCAAAACAAATATCGCTTCGTTTTATTTGATGAGTGATTGATCAATAGGTTAGTTCTAGATGAATTAAACACCAATTATGCTTATCAATATTAAGTTATCAATGCCAATAAATTCAAATTTGTTTAACGTTTGCTGATGAAAATTACGTTTAAAGTGATGCTTAGCACTTTGTTAGTGCTAGACTGAATTCGTAAATCGTTGAACTTTTCATCATTCCATCCAGTTTTTTTTTGCATTTATTCATCTTAAGCCTGTCAATTTCACATATATGGATATACACGTATAAACTTTTTTCTTGTCTTTTTTCTATTTTTCATACCATACACATCGACAGCTCTTTCGACGAACATCTTTTAAGCTAATCCGCTTAGCACGTGCGAATCTATGATTTGCTCCATCAGTTCTATCTTATAGAAACATATTGATGTTCTCCTTTTAGCAGTGTAATCTAAGAGCCTGTCAAGAAAAGAGTGTGAAGTCGCATCCACATGTAATCGAAGCAAATTTAATATCCCTAACATCCGATGTTCGAAGAAGGAAAGGAAAAGGAATTGCAGCCACGTTAAAAGTTTGATTCATCCAAGAAATAAGGGTTGGCACCGAGGCTACAGAAATTACAATACTCTTCAATAATGATCTAATAATAGTTTTAGCACATAATGTTCAGTAGGTAGGGAGGTCAGTAATTTGAGAATATTCAGTAAAATGAGAAATAAACCTTCATTTTGTCAAGGTCTGTATACATAAAAATTTTGTTAATTTTGAAATCGAAAGATGTTTTTTTATTAGTTCAGTGTTAATTTTAGTAAACTTTTTTATGCATCTTTTGTATCGGTCACATTCAGAGAATTATTTGATGTGAAAATTGTGAATTCGACAGCGCATACATACCATGATTCGATTTCGAACAAAAAGAAACGATGGCCACAAAACTTCGTTTGAAAACTCGAGAAAAATGTAAAACTGTAAAATATGTGGTATCCTAGGGTTAGATGTACACTCCGCGACAACTAGTTGAGACACCCGTTGTAGGATTAAGTTTGGAGATAATTTTGTTCTGTAGATACTTGTTTAATTTTTATTTTATTGATCTAATCAGCAAAGCACTTAAAGTGAAAGATATTGAGGACAAAACCAGCCCTCTTGACGTTTCCAACAGACCATTTAAGGTGAGAAAATGTTGACTTTACTGATGAAAAATGATGACTTTACTGGTCGGTCCTGATGACTTTCGTCATTTTTTTTATAAGAAAGAATTGATTTCGAGAAGACGTCAGCAAAGACGAGGTGGAGTCATGGTTTGAGGAGGAATTTGCTACGGTAAAAATATAAATATATGCTTTGTTGGTCGAAGAACGAACATTCTTGGATCATCGATTCCGTTCAGAATTCATTCTACAACAAGAAAACGCGCCAGTTCACAGTTTCCCCGGATTTAAACATTATTGAAAATGTTTGGGGACATTTCTATGGGACAGTTTACCAAGGAGGACGACAATTTGATAACATGGAACTCCTTAAGAATGCGAGAAATATTGATTGGAATAAAGTTCCGAGGAAAGTTTATAAAATTTTTTACAAATCTCTCCCTTCAAGAATGTCAGAGGTTGTGAACAAAAATGGTGAAAGTACGCACTATTAGCAAATATAAAAATTAAATAGCTCAAAGATTTTTTTCACAAAAACTCCCAGTTGCTGAGTGTATATATTTTGAATTCTTGCGATTCACAGAGTATTAACCAAGTGGCAGATTATTGAAAAAGATATTCGTTTACGAAAGGAAAAGGAAAAGATTATCATAATTTTTAGCTGCTAGGCAATACCATAAATAGATTTTCCAAAGTTTGTCTATTTAAGTTTCAATCAACACAATCACAGCATAATTTGCTAACATTTTCTTTGATTGAATGTCTGTTTTATTTAAATATTAATGAAGAAAACTTCGCTTTTAACATTTTGACTCACATACGAAAAATATGCGTCATAAATTAGAGCTGAAAACATACCGACTCATTTTTCTTAAATGCCATAGAACCATACAACTGGAAAATCTCTACGGATCCGAAAACAGAACCTTAACATCGTAGAAAAGAAATATTTTCATGAGAATTTGTCAGTGTTTTAGATTCATACTAGCATCTTCTCATCCCTTAGGTCGACAATGAAAAACACCGAAATGAGCTTAGTTCATAAAGCTCGTACATCATTTTCTTGGTTCTGTAAGTGCCACAAGTCCTAACTGAAACCCTATTTCCTTACGTTATAAATTAATCTACTTGTCCTGCTTAATTAACATAAATTTTCTTTAGAAGCACTGAAATATTGTACAATGGGCTTTATTCCGTATTCAAAGCACACTTCAAACTGCTTTTAGACTTTACTTTCAGACCGGATTTAATACAAAATCACCGACCACAAACAATATTCCATTGTATCTGAAAGGCCTGCAGCAGCTTTTCGCCGCTCATACTAATTGTCTTAACTGTGAACATACAGTCTGTCAAGAATGAGTTTACACATAGGGAAAAAATTCAATTTTTCATCTTTCTAATTATAAAATACTACTTTTTGTTTATGTAAATAATTTTTTTTTTCTTAATTATCGTTATTTGCATTATTTCCAACCGATATATACAAAAAAAGTACAACTTCAATGCAAAAAAAGAACGAAAAGAACAACGAAAACAATTATTACAATTCTTGAAGTGTCAAGAAACTCTTTACACAAAAGTTTATTTTTTGCATTACTGCAACGATACGGTAAGTTTACCATAATTTTTGGTCTGTATTGTAAAGCTCTATAAATTTGATCATTAGTGTGTGATTAATTTTTGGCTAATACGCATAAATAAGTGAGATATTGTGTTTTAAAATGCCAGGCAAAAGATTATCCTTTGAGTTAGTTCAGATGATATACTATCATCACCAATTAGGTAAAAGTGCACAGGAACTGTGGGAAATGTTTTGTGTAGCACGAATGGCAGTCTATAACGTTATAAATCGTGCTGAAAATGAGAATAGATTGGAGCCAAAGTGTGGAGGTGGCTCAAAACCAAAAATATCTAAACGTATAGAGCGCCTTATGATAGGGAAGCTTGATAAAAACCCCTGGATTTCGACCAGAACACTTGCTAGGGAACTCAAGGAAAAGTGTGATGGTGCTGTTTCCCATGAAACAGTACGACAGGCCATCCTACGAAATAAGTTCTCATCAAGAGCTGCACGAAAGAAACCACTGTTTTCTGCACTAAACATCGAAAAGCGTTTTTCTTTCGCTATGATGCACCTTTTTCAACCCGTTGACTTCTGGGACGACGTCATATTCTGCGATGAGACGAAAATGATGTTGTACTATAATGATGGACCGGCTAGAGTGTGGCGCAAGCCTTTAACATCGTTGGAAAATCGAAATATCATTCCGGCTGTAAAATTTGGTAAGTTGTCCGTTATGATTTGGGGTGCTTCTCAAGCAGAGGAGTAGGAGACTAGGCATTCATCGAGTCAACCATGGACGCCCAACCATATTTGCATATCCTTAAAACATATTTGGCAAGCAGTGCGCAGAAATTCGGGTTTATGCATAACAGCAACCCAAATTTTAAGCTTTACCAGGACAACGATCCCAAACATAAGGCGAACATGGTGCGAATGTGGCCCTTATACAACTGCGGAAAAGTGATGGATACGCCAGCCAAGAGTCTGGACTTAAATCCCATCGAGAATTTATGGGCTTACTTAAAACAACAAGTCGCTAAAAGGCAACCCAAAAACCGAACTGCCTTAAAAATTGCGATTCTCGAAGAATGGCAAAAAATACCAACCACGTATGACCTGCAAAAGTTGGTTCATTCAATGAAAAATCGGTTGCGATGTGTGGTGGATGCCAAAGGTGGCCATACCAAATGTTAAATATACCAAATAATATTAAATATCCTGTAAATATGTAAATATTAAATACAATAATAATTTGTGTAAAGAGTTTCTTGACACTTCACGAATTGCAATAATTGTTTTCGTTGGTCTTTTCGTTCTTGTTTTGCATTAAAGTTGTACTTTTTTTTGTATATATCGGTTGGAAATAATGTAAATAACAATAATTAAAAAAAAAACATTCATTTACATAAATAAAAAGTAGTATTTTATAATTAGAAAGATGAAAAATTGAATTTTTTTCCTATGTGTAAACTCATTCTTGACAGACTGTAATTAATAAAATGGAATTTAACAAGAAATGCACACTCCCAAGGAAGCAATATTTTCATATGCGAGCATGTACGCTTGGATGCGCGTTGTTTACTAGATTCGCTTGTAAAGTTGCTAAATTATGCAAATATTAATTTCATGCGAATGACAATGTTGTTAGTTTCCGACGTTTCTTCGAATTTCAATTTAACTTCAACAAGTCAACGTCGGGATGTTTTGTTTGGAAAGTAAAGTTAGTCGTTAATATTTCCGTTGCTATCTCCAAGATGCTTCAGTTCAGTCTCACTTGAGTTTTCATTTACTTGAGTGAATTATTACGATTTATTCGGGTTGCATATGCACTTGAACGGAAATCTGTCTAAGATAAATACTTTGGCAGAAATAGTTTAAGGATGATTGAAGACTTTATCTTTGGCTCTTTTGCTTTTCGTACTTGCTTTAGATGAGTGTGTTTTAGCTGAGGCAGAATACTTATTCTCGCTAGAGTCTAGTTGAATATATCCACACAAAGCAATCAATACTTTTTGTAAAAATAAAATAGTTGTTGCAGACCTTTTCAGTAGTACATGATCCAATTTTGACTACTTGACTGATCGCCCTTGAGTATTGACTTCCTGTACTCACATTTGAATATATTTTTATTTTCAGGTCTTACAGTGGGCCATCAAAAACAATCATCGCCGAATCAAAATAAAATCCAGGAAAAGCAAGTTAGCTATGATGGAGCCTCTTACAATGGCCAAAAGTGGTCAGAACCATACTTCGACGTAACTATGCCACGTAACATAACATCACTTGTAGGGAAATCCGCATATTTAGGGTGCCGAGTGAAGAACCTGGGAAATAAAACTGTAAGTACTTAAGTAGGGAAGCTAAGGACATAAAATTGAAATTAAAAGCAATATTTTAGAGATCAGGATCAAGTTTAATTCACAAAATGCATGAATTTATATTTAACATTTTAACATAATGCATATCAATTATTCTCAATTATATAATATATATCATATTTGATTTATCAACATTGCACAGGAAGTTCAATTATGCAACCGATTCAATTTAATATTGAAAAGAGGAAAGCTGAAAACTTAGAAAGACAGTGAATATGTTTGCAGCAATAACATATTATTCTAGACAACAGGTCCGGTCAATGTCAAATGAAATATTTTTAAATTGATGAATCGTTTGTTAAATAAAGTTGTGTGTTTTCGTAAATTATTCATTTATTCATTTAGTAACATGCTGATCGATTCTGATACGTTAGCACAGGTCGGCATAGGTCGGATAAATCAGACTCTGCTGGCAAGTGTATCTAATCTTGCGATTATTTTTTTTTATTCTTCTGCTAAAACATATCCGTTACGGTTTAACCCTCCCTTCGTTTCAGAAAAGATTTGCTTATGAATTTTTATACCACTAGCAATGCCTTTGTGAATAACTGAGAAATTCTTTTGCTGTTTGAAACTATATTTTCTGCCAGTTTTTGCAAAGTAAAATGAAATATGAACTCGTAGCTTACAATAATTTGACACTATTTTTTGTTTCTTTTTTATTGCTAGAAGAGAATTTTTTGGCTCTTGTCCCAAAATTAATTCGAAAATATTTATGTTGTTTAACATTGGTTTCAGCTATAAGTAAAAACAGCTTGAAAGCAACTTAATAGTCTCCAAAATTGATTTTCATTATATTACAGAAAGAAAATGCCCGGAAAGATATTTGTTTTGAGGTTTAAGTGTTGGCTAACTAAAATCATGTAACACAACTATAAAAACTTAAACCTTGTTTTGGATAGTTGTATAGTTTAACGTATTGTAAATTGCTATAAATAATGAAGTATATATAGGCCTTGTTTTTCAATGGATTCTGACAATGATTAATTTATTTTTCCTCTTGACATTTGTTAGCTGTCAGTTTAACTTTATTTGGAAGCGAATTGCGCGTATTTTAGTTAAAAGGTAATACATGAGCATTTTCTCAATATTATACTTTTTTATTTCCGTAAAGGAAAAAACGTAGGCCACACTGCTTAAAAGCTATGTTGGTTTCACAAATATCGTTCCGGAAATTTTTCCCTGAAAGGTGAACAACGATCAGGTCGACCAGATGAGCTTGATGATGATCAAATTAAGAGTCGGATCGTCATGTAATTGTAGTACGAGACGAGACATATCAGAGAAGTCAAACGTCTCACATACAGCGATTGAGAAATATTTAAACAGTATGAAACTGGTTAAAAAGCTTGATATTTGGGTTCCACATGAATTGAAAAAAATTCATTAAACGAAGCGCATCAACGCTTGCGATTTTCATCTAGACGCGATGAATACGTTCTTTTTTGTTGGAACGAATCATCACTGGCGACAATAATTGACAGCGATCATTGTCCAGCCTTGATGAACCAGCACAACCCACTTCGAAAGCTGATGAACACCAAAAAGAAATTTAGCTCTCAATTTGGTGGGACTGGAAAGGTGTGGTGTATTTTAAGCTGCTTCCAAAGAACCAAATGATCAATTTGGATATGTACCGTCAACAACTGGACAAATTAAATACAGCTATTAACGAAAAATGGCCAGAATTCATCCATCGAAAAGGTATCACTTTTCACCAGGACAACGCTAGGCCACATAAATACTTGGCCACTCGCCAGAAATCATTGGAGCTTGGTTGGGAATTGATGTTATAAACACCATATAGCCCAGACTTCGCTCCATCGGATTATCCTTTATTACGATCTTTGCAAAACTCCTTCGATGGTAAACTTTCAATGATGATGACACTATGACTTCGCACTTGCTTTAGTTTTTTTCCCGATTAAAATCAGAAGTTCAGCGTTCGTGGATCTATGAAGTTGACAGAATGATGGCAAAAGGTCATCAAACAAAATGGAATATACATCATTGATTATAGTTCATTGATTATAGTTCAAAATTATTCATTGATTATAGTTCAAAAAATCGGCAATTACTTTGTTGCCAGCCAACCTAATAAATTTGCCTTAAAGCAGATGTTCTTACATAAATATATAGCTCGGTGGATGATGGTGAATGTGCATCTAGCTAATTTGAGTAAAAGGAGGCTGTTTGCAAAAGCATTTGACATTAATTTTATCAATAATTAAGCTTCAATTAATTAGTCATTAAGCTATTAGCTGGTATTCACGTTGCTTGTTCTTTCGCACACAAAAATGTTGTTCTTGTCATAAGCTATCCAATAGGGTAAGAAAATAAATATTTTGCTCTTAAACTTAAACTAGACGATCAAGTTGCATTTTTCTTCTGGGCAAGTAAATTGAATACTATAACTACCTTCAATATAGAGCTGGGACAGTGGCTAACAGCGATCTTTGCGCGTTAGACTAATGATACCATTGCTGGTATTGATAACAAGGTATCAATAGCACGGTAACGATAACTTGAGAGAGTGAAACACTGTCAAATCGAGTTTAGATATAAATGCACAATGCAATCAAAAGTAGAATTATCGCAGCTATTGGTGAGCTAGGTGCAATCTTTTTTTTGCCTCTGTCACAAGCTCTAAGAACTATCTGGAGAATATATAAGCAAACTATACCTATTCAAAATGGAAATAAAGAGTAATAAAAAAATCCCCAGCGCATCAGAACCGCTAGAAACACTAATGTTCGAAGAACAGTAGAGGATTTGTGCAGATTTAGAGTGTGTATTCTACCACTAGCTACTTAAGGCCACCCTAAGTAATAATAGACCCTAAGCCAATTTAATTTAGATGACTTCATCGAAAGTTACAGCGATAGAAAGGTGTTTGGTGCTGCCATCCGAAAAATGTCCAGATCTTAGAAAATTTAAACGCTGTTTACTTATTTTCATTGCAAATTTTCGCGTGGTGAATACTTAATGTAAGCATTTATTGATACGAAAATAGCAAAAACGCCTCGTGCTGGCAGCTCTTTGCTAGCTCCGAAGCCAAAAATATGTGACATCTGCTTCACGTTGAAGTCAACCTACTCAGCGAATTTCGTATTGATCCGATGACTGAATTGGAAATTATAAGAATTCATAGAAATTTAGGGCTACCAGCCGTAAAATTTTTTTCAAATTTTCTAGATCGTGATATTTGCTGGCTATTTTCATTATAAGATCAATACGATTTGAAAATTTTATGATAAAAACGCTTACTAAAGAAATGCAAAACTAACAAATTGACGCAGTCTACACTGACTTTAGCAAAGCTTTTGATAGAGTTGACCATTCTATATTGATCCTTAAGCTGCACAAATTCGGACTGGCTGGATCTTTACTAAGCTGGCTCAGTTCCTACCTCCACAACCGAATCCAACTCGTTAAATTTCAAGGAATTTTATCAAAAAATATATTTGCTACCTCTGGTGTTCCACAAGGTAGTCATCTTGGCCCACTTCTCTTTAACATATTCATCTCGGATCTATCCGACGTCCTGTCAAACATACCTCACCTACTTTATGCAGACGACCTCAAACTGTACCACACCATTGAATCTAAATCTGATGCACTTTTCCTCCAATCCAAGCTTGATTCTCTTGTTCAATGGTGCAATATAAACAAGCTCTCGCTGAATATTGATAAGTGCCAAATTATAAGTTTTAGCCGTAAATGCACGGTTACGCAGAACACTTACTTTCTCGGCAACAACTTGTTAACTCGCGTTGATAGCGTTGTTGATCTCGGTGTTGTGATGGATGTGAAACTTCGTTTCACCTTGCACTACGACAAAATTCTTTCCCGTGCGAATAAGCAGCTTGGCTTTATTAAACGACGTGCCAAGGAGTTTAAAAACTTGTGGGCCACAAGATCATTATACACTGCACTTGTACGCCCTCTTCTCGAATACGCCTGTATTATTTGGAACCCAGCCTTTGAAATTCACAATAACAGACTCGAGTCCATTCAAAAACAATTTTTACTTTTCGCCCTAAGAGATCTGTAGAACCCTTACGATTTCGAAAATTTACCGCCATATGAGTTTAGACTGGGTCATTTAAACTTAACTTCACTTGCATCCAGAAGAATGATGATATCGGCCTGCTTCACATTTGACGTAATTAGAGGCGTTATTCGAGTTGAGTTCCTCAATAGTAAATTTGTGATAAATATCTCCTTAAGGAACACCAGGTCCAATCGTTTACTAAAGGAATATCCACATTCCACCATATATGCAGCTAATGAGCCGGTGAATAGATGCTGCAGGGTCTTCAATGCCTTTAGCAACCTTTATTCCCCAACGATTTCCAAACTATCCTTCAAGTCTTCCCTTATCCAAGCCATTTGTACACCATAATTTTTAAGCTCTTGTTTAATTATCGTTTTTAATTGTTTTTCTTTTATTTCATTGTTATTTTACTTATTGCCTATTTCAAACTTATTTGTTTATTCAATTAGTTATTTATTTATGTGTTATTTATTTGTACCGTACACTTGTTTTTTTTTTTAAATAATTTATTTGTATGTATTTATATATGTATTTATGCCTTGTTTGGCTAATAAATAAATAAAATAATACGAAACCAACCATAGCTGGCAACCCTTTTATTGTTTTTGCAACTAGATTTCTGCTGAGTATTGTGTACAAAAAGTTTGATTTGCCATATGAATTTCGTTATGATTCCATGACTGCACTGGAAGCTATAGGGCAATGAGCTTTATTTCCCTGAGCGAATTTTAAAAAACTAAGACACAAAAACTACCATAGCTGGCAGCTCCAACCTATTTCTTCAACCGAATTTCTACCGAACGTGCCTTAGAAAAAGGTGCAGCTACTGTGAGAATTTCGTCAAAATCTGGTGACAAATTAGAATTTATTTGGCCAAAAGCAACTAATTTTCTTAATGATTTTCAAGATGGCACCACTGGCACAGAATCACCCAAATTTCAAATTCGCTTCTATCAGATCTGGTTCTATTTAAGTCCAATACATTCTGTAAATTTCAATTGTATCTGATTATTGGGTCGAGAGTCTCCGTCAACAGAAATTTTCGATACTAAAAATACAGGTAAATTGGGGAAGGGTTACCGTTCTTGTCCGACATTGAATTTCCAAAGTTTTACTTTGACTGTGCAGGCAAAGGATGAGATTTGTATATGAATTGGTTTTTTTCTACAAACCAAAAATATTGCTGGAGAATCGAATGTTTGAAAGTTTTAACTTTCAGCACCTGCCGTAGCTACAGGGTTGCCAGCACGTTCATGCAAAACTATATTTGCAGACAACTTAGTAACATTAATACGGTATGTAAGTTTTGTAATGACTCAATATCTTTGTCAAAAGTAATCGCAATTCCAAAAATTACAAATTTTCCCGATGTCACCTAGCGCATACAAAGGGTTAAACATTTACAAAACTTTATCAAATCTTTATTAAGAACACGTTTTAGATTTATTTCACAAACTTAGTTTTTTTGAAAACTTTTTTTTGATATAAGAATAATAGGCATATCTAAAATATCACTATAATGGCCGCCGGCGCCAGAGTTAAAGATAATTATCATTTGGTAAAACTTAGACCTATTTTGCATATACGCCAACGTATCGTAAAAGTTTAAACTTAATCGGATGGTGAGTTCCCGAGAAATAGTCACTGAATTTTTTCGATGATATATACTGTATATATATATATATATATATATATATATATATATATATATATATATATATATATATATATATATATATATATATATATAACATATATATATATATATAACATATATATATATATATATATATATATATATATATATATATATATATATATATATATATAACATATATATATATATATAACATATATATATATGTATATATATAACATATATATATATAACATATATATATGTATATATATAACATATATATATATAACATATATATATGTATATATATATATTTACATATGGAAATATGAATATTTGGTCGAATCGATTTAAATACGAATGTTCTTCGAACATTAATAAAAAAGTTACAGCTCCATCTGGGGTATTGGCTTTCGCAAAGCAAACGGCTAAGCGAAATAGTGCTCCGGGCCTACCGCCATGGTAAAGTTTTTCGATCAAGAGTTTTTTTGATGTTACTGAAAAAACGTCCAGCCCAGAATGTGTGGACAACAGTAAGTATAAAGTTAATTTAAACTTTGTACCCGAGGCAAACAAAATATTGATTAGGCAGAGAGTTTTGCCTACTGGTAATTATCTGTTCCGTGTTTTAGTAAAATGAAACTCAAAAACGTCTTTCATATGAGCCGGGAAACGTTTAGCTCCATAGTTGGTAAGTTGGAGCATTTGACACGCGAAGACAACAATTTTCGTCGATAATCCTTAACGCGCTGGGGTCATCAACCGAGTACCGAACAACAATAGGCCGAATAATTTTGGAGGTTTGCCATCTCGTCGCATATTTGCTGAAGAACATGTGAATTTCTGCGGCAGCCTCTCAAATCCTCCGAATGGTTCCCCATATACCAACGAAAATCGCAGTTTCGTTGAAACTGAAACCATTCAGGTTACTATACTCACCATGGCTGAAAATGGTTTCTGCTGGCAGTAAAATCTTCGTTATACTGCGAAACGGCATAGATATACCGCTTTGCCGAACTAGCATTAGCCTAGAACTGGGTGATGCACTGGGGGTGTGGACGATATCATAGTATCAATATCAAGAGTGTATCAGTAGTATTATACTTTTGCGAAATATTCTCACGATAATGTTCCGGTCATTTTTCTCCTAGAGGCTACTGAAATCCTTTTTGCTGTTTTTTGGTTACGCTTTTTCTGGGTTTTGGCTTAGAGTTGAAATGCCATTTTTTCCACTTTTCTGTTTCGCTTAAAAGTCCGTATAGTATTCAGATTGTGGGCATGGTATTTTGCTCAATTTCTACATTTTTCTGGTGCCGATTTCTCATCCTCTGTTTACGGAGGATTTAATGATGGGATGAAGCTCTCTGTAAATAATACACACTTGGGATAGAATTTCACATGCATACTTTTTCTTTTTCGTAGATAAGGTTTACTAAGAATTGGAAGCCTAAGTCATCGCAGAGGTACCTAAAAGAATTATTATATTCGCTGAGAAATGAGAACAGAATTCAATGTTTTTAGTAAAGAAATGAAAAAAATCACAGTTTTTATAATTTTCGAAATGTTGCTCGATGCATAGAAAAATTATGTGCTTGCAATTACTTTGAAATTACCTACGGTCATGTCCACATATTTTTCTATGCTTACAATGCTGGCAAATGTGAGTTTATGATATAAAACGATTCTCAGTGTGAATCAGTTAACTGGAATTCTATAATTCAACAGCCAGGATAATAGTCCGACACGAATAGGCAATTTGTTCAGCTCATCATTGCAGGGTTCCAAAAACTTAAGTGGTTGCGGTTTTGACAAACTTTGTACTGGGTGGCGCAAAATTAATCACCCTATCGAAAGATGTTATAATTTTTGCAAATGCTGTCGTACGTGAATCATATTTGATATTTGTGAGCTAGAAAGCTGCAAAAAAAAAATAAACACAAATAAAGATTTGCAATCACTCAAAAACTTTTTTTTTATTTAGTAAAAAAGTTATTCCAAAACAAAATTGGATGATTAATTTTCCGCCGCCCTGTAATAATTCGACGAATTTAGAAATGAAATTTTCTAATATTAATAAAGTAGTAGGTAACTGTAAAAATATTTCGATTTTTTTTGGAAATTTTTGTTAAGTTAATAATTTGGCGGCCTGATATGGGTGCAACAACATTTAATAACATTTAAATCAGTCATTTGTAAATATAAAAGTCATAGTTCACTTTCTTGGGAAACTTACATCGAAAACTAAAAATAAAATGCTTGAATATTTTCTGGGTGTCTATAGCAAACCATATAATTATAAATGTTTGCCCTAACCGCATCAAACTATTCCAACTTTAAGTTCAATCACACCTTCTTGTTGTAAATAGTTGGTTTCGACTTTCAACAGGAATTCACAAAGCTCTTAGTAGCTTACCTAAGCAAAATTCTGATTCATCCATTGATATAGTATGAAACCCATGTCATAATCTCAAATCTCCAAGAATTGATGTTCTCATACTACTGACAAATGCACGTAAAGAGGTTAGCCCTTTTTCGCAAAACAACTTTGTCATATTTTATGAGATTCCTGGAAATTCACCTCGAGAATATCCTTGTGAAACTTGTAGTGTCTTGCCCTAAAGCATTACATATTTGACAGACAAAACGAAGCGTAATATTCCTCTAGCCGTGTGTATCTAAACTGTGTTGAAGAAACCTTTTCAATTATGAACTTATACATCAAGGGGTCTCCAAATACTCGCAAGTGTTCGGGTGAGTAACCCAGCGTTTTGCGTGTAAAGGTATGTGATTTAGGCTCTGTTCGTATGGTATCACTACAGCAACCCTACATCATCACATTCGCTAGAAGATTATACTCGAATAAAATGTAAGATGTAATCAGAATTGAAATTATGCCGGAATTATTAAAGTGCCTTCTCTGGTTAGGAGCCTTTTGAAGTGGAAATATGATTTGCAATGTGGCAGTAGAATTTTGAATTTATAGTCATTCCTGTGGGATAATGGCACTTGGAATAGACTTTACATATTTTAAGGCAACGAGTTTGTTTCATTTAAATGATTTAATGCTACATTCATATGTTATTTACATTGGAGAGCTCCTACTTTGCATAGAATTTTCTATTCTATTAGACGCGACTTGATATGAACACGAGGTAATCAAATATTGCATTGACGTTTTTGACATACTCAAGCTCATTCGTAAGTAATGTAAGTCATTTTATGTAAAAATAAACTTATATACATTTTTACGTACATTTTTTGTTTGATGATAATCACTGGTCTTGCACAAAGCAATAATCCTATAAACACATCTTGGAATCTTATTTCGAAATCTAACTGATTTAAGCTCAAGAAATCCTACAATGACAATTTGAACGAAAAGTCTACCATGAAATCGTTAAAAGAAAATGTGTAGCCAGTAAAGTGCTTGGCGTCAGTCATATTTCTTCATTGTGTGAAAAGATTTTATGGATTTAAGCCGCCCATGAGCACGTGGACCTGTACTTTCGTTTCCATAACAGCACCATCATCAAGATTCTATTGACAACTCACATAGAAGATCAGACTCCTTTCAAATCGCCATTCGTCTCTCTTTGACAAATGAGTTCGTACTTTCAAGGGAAATCATTATTTTCATGCACTCGATAACTGTCCTCGTTTCTTAAGGGTTTTGTACATGCCAAACAATAAAAAAAAATTGAAAGCATAATTGTGTATGTACGTATAGAAGCAGAAAACGGTACAACATTTTATGATTTATTTTCAGGCTATAATGCTTTTTGGTTGAATTTACTTTTCGTTCTCGGAGGAAAAGAATTTATTGTCGATAGGAAATAACAGGAATAATCTCTTGATTAAAAAAAAATATATTTTGAAATTCTTGAAATATAGGGAATTTTTAGTACTTATAAAATAATTCATCATTATTACGAAAACATCAAAATGTGTTTGAATTTTACTCATATTTGAGCTCTTTTTGAAATCGAAAATTCAAAATATGAAGTAACAAATGCTATGGTTGCCAAATAAGCAAGTTTCAATAAGTAAAAGAAGCACTTATGTTGCCTGTAATGTTAACTTTGGGTTGGAAGTAGCATAACAGCAAGCAAAAAACCAACAAGGCCTTTATTATCAAAAGGGAATCTATTATTTTTAATGCACATGAAAAACAAATAAATTTCAATCATAAACTAAAACGTACGTAAGTAACGCATGATTTCAAAGCGTAACATTTTCTTAGTTCAGCGTACAAGGTTGTTGTTGTCTCTTACCAAAAAAGGAAAGTTTTCTTCCTACCATCCATTTGAAGTCTCAAAGAGTAGAGACTCCATTTTCACAACTGAAATTTTGACAAGTGTGAAATGATTAGTTTCTTGTCTCACTCTGCCCTTGATTTGATTCCGATCAAAGCTGAATTAACTCAAAGCTCGGTTGTCTGTCTGTACCCGGATTTGAACCGAGGACCCAACAAAATGATTAATTGTTCCCCTAATTCTTTGCATCGACAACGCATTTTTAACCGTCGGCATATGAGAATTGCATTGGCAATTCTTATCTTTAGTCATAAGTGTGTTCGAACACGATTTACTGTCTCCGACAATATAGTGACTAGCTCTAAGATGGTGCTGAGCTACGTATAAATCAAATTTCGCAGCAAATAAACGCCCTGATATCTTTAAACGGTACGAACAATTTGACACTTCACTTTTATTTTGAATTGATCCGCGTTTGCGAACATTTGCGTTAAGTCAAAGTGAAAAATGGTAGGCTTTAGTTAAATTCAAATATAAAATACTATTTATGAAACCATAGAGTACCGATTATGCCATTATAGACAGCGATTAATTGAACTGACATGAAATAAATTCGAATGTATTAGACCTGTTAAATGTTATCAATGGCAATTTATGCTGCCCTTGGTGTTGTTGTGCGGAGCTTAATTTTGCGGTGTTTCGTTTTGTCGAACACATTACTAGGCTATAGTTAGAATATTCGAATCTTATTGCTTAGAATTTTTCGTGATTGACCCTAAACCACCACAGGACAATTGCATCTTCCTCACTTGATTTATCTCGAGAAATATTCAATTTGTGAGCTTCAGTCAGAGTTACCAATCTAGGTTGTTTTTTTTTTAGAACACATTTGCACGTTTATCACATAAAATGCACATGCATTTTTTTATTTATGACTTTATATAAAAACAACCTAAAGCTTGGGTCAGACATCGCTACTTTTACTGCGCAGTTTTTAGGTTGCAGAAGCAAAAACTGCTAGCTCTGTTCACACATAGTGGGTGCAACCCGCTACTTTTACTGCGCGCAACCGGGTAGCTGCAACTTCTTGCGAAGAAAACTGCAAAGGTGTTCACACATAACTCGCAGTTTTTGCTGCGCGCAACCTCTGTTGCAGTATTTTACTATTCAGTTTGTTATGAAGTTTCAACCAGTTGTTTAGAATGTATTTCGATGATCCAGAAGTGCTGGCTGCGGCTTGTTTAGTTATAGTTTTAAATAAACGAAAAAAGAAAAGTAAAAGCAGAAGTTGCTGGGTGAGGACATGGATCGCAAATAGAGAACACTATGGAGCTGTGCATTGTTTGTTAAATGAATTGCGTTTAGATGACGAAGCATTTTTAAAAAACTTTTTGAGAATATCGGGTAGTGATTTTGATGAACTTCTACAACTGGTGACTCCTTAAATAAAAAAAAAAAGACACTTGGATGAGACAATCAATAAGCCCAAGTGAACGATTCTCTTCCTTCAATTATTTAAGCAAATTTAAACAAATTTGTTTTGAAACATTAGAATAGAATGATTTACGTAAAATTTATTTATCAGTTTTTAATATTTAAGTTAGATTTTGCAAAATAGCTATAACATAGACTTATAATTAGAATAAACCGTATCGCCCATAACTTCTCTTAATTAAAAATGCTCTTCCTTCAATGAAAGATACTGTGTCTTTCGTCCAATTGTATTTAGCCATATCCTATTTGGTTAAACAAAATTAATATTCTACCATTTACAAATTTTGAAATATATACCGTAAAAAATATTAAAATTGCTCACTACCGTACACAAAATACTGTCACTTTTCAAGGCACTAATTGAATCGGCAATAACAAAACGAAAAGCTGCAGATGCAGCCGCAGCAAAGTTTCAACCAAATCAATATTTTTTTGCTGCACTTGCAACTCATTGAAAAGCTCTTCATACATCGCTACTTTTTAGGCTGCAAGTTGCGACCGCAGTCTGGCTGCAGGCGCAGTTTTCAAGGTTTCTACATTGATCACACATCGCTACTTTCTGTCAACGCAGTTTTTTGTGCTGCGCAGCGCAAAAAGTAGCGATGTCTGACCGTAGCATTAGCACTACGAAATTCGAGTTTTGGTTTAAACGCAAGGTTAGGTTAGGTTAAACTGGCTAGTACAAGGCCACACATAGACTCATTTGGTCTATAGTGACACATGATAAGTGGACCAGGAGAAAGAAAGTTCAGTCCAAACGGTCGTCAAAGGCCCCGGACTTTTTCGCAAACTGAAGGAGGTCCTTCTGTCTCTGTTTCACCTCGTGCGATAGATCTACCAGCCAAGGCTCACAGAAGAAGCGCTGTCTGGTTTCCGAGTATACTCTGTCATTGAATATACTCTGGGGCTGGTTGAGGGATGGGCGAATACTGTGGTCTTTGGCATCAACTCCAATAAGACTGATCTTGTACTCTACACAAGGAAGTACACAGCTCCTAAATTAGACCCAATCAGGTTGGGCGGCGCCAGATTAAGTTTTAAGTCACAAACTAAGTACTTGGGTGTTATTCTGGACAGCAAACTCACATACAAGGTGAATTTAGAGCAGAAAGCGATTTACGCCAGCAAGATAGTGCGGGGTAAACCAGCATTGGATCTACATGGCGATAGCCAGGCCGACCCTTGCTTATCAATGCTTGGTCTGGTGACCAGTAGTGAACAAAACTACCTTTGCTGACATGGCAAACAAAGTTCAGTGGTTCGTGGCGCGCTGCATTACAGGTCCCTTAACGTCAACTCCTTCGTCTGCCCTGAACGTCCTGCTACACCTCCCTCTGATCAACCTCTTTGTAAGAGGCATCGCTGCAGAAGCTGCTCTTATGCTTAAGGAATCAGCAAACTACGAGTCAAAATTCTTCAGCCACAGTAGTATCGAGCGGTGGTACGCAAGTACCATTTACTACTTGGTCACCACTCTGTGCTTCGAGCGAAGATATCGAGCAACTGTGGAGATGGGCAGGAATGAAATCAGCAAATGGATGCAGCAGCTCTTAGCTTATCTACCCTGGCAGCTCTAAAACAGCAGCAAGAGTGGGTGCTGCAGCCTACTCTGCGGATCCAGCTGCCTCCATAGCTTTCAGGCTTCCTAATCACTGTAGTATTTTCTGGGCGGACGTTTTTGTGATACATAAAGACGCAGATCCAGTATATGCCAAAGATACTATCAGTGGGGAGGTCAAGATCTTTACTGACAGTCAAGCGGCGATGTCTCATACATACAAATCGAAGTATGTACTCGATTGCATTCAGGCCCTGAATAGACTGGGCAATAATAGAAGAGTTAGAATTTTCTGGGTTCCCGGTCACAAGGGCCGATACGCTGTCCAAGCACGAGACCAGTCTTCCCCTGTCAGGATCGGTAGACATTCCAACTCCTATCCAAACGAACAGATACTCGATTGTCTTCAAAATGATGCAAGGTGCGATAAGCAGATGGCGTGCAACTCAGATCTGCAGAGTGTAAACAAAATTATGTGGGGGTCGTACAATTTTGCAGCGTTTAAATACCTGCTTGATTTAACGCGAACTGACTGCAAACGACTCGCCGGCATGGCATCATTACTAGCCACTGTCTTGTCGCAGCACATGCCTTGAAAACCGTGAGCCCCTTGCTTTCCAGCCTTTTCAAAATTGAACCCCTCCCACCTAGAACCCCTCCTTGTGGTGTACCTCTAGGGACCTTCTTTATGATTTGAGCCCCCGCCCACTCTGATGATATGAGCTTTTGGTTAAGCAGGTTGCTTATCCAGCTACAGATAGCGGGATCGGTTTTGGTCGAGCGTGGAGGGTCTCCATAAAATCTGTTACATGCGCATTATTGACGACGCCTTCAATATCTAGAAAAACTCAAAGCGTACTCTTTGTAATAGAGTGCTTTTTCTATTTTAAAAACAACCCTATGGAGAGGCATTTCATTATTACTGTATCAATATGTAAAAGTATATTATGGAGTTCCAACAAGACTATAAGCACCTTATAAGGAGTAATCTTTAAAATTGAAATTTAATTTTATTTATTTCATCTAATATTTGAACATTTTTCTGTGTCTCTCTTTGAAAACATAATAGCAAAATACAACTACTGTACCAAAAATCTAGGAAAAACTAAAAAGAATTTCCTTCTTCTATGGTTGGCAACATTGCTTCCAGCTAGCATATTTTGCAGTCGCTCATACATTTTTTTCGCCCAAGCTCATCCAACATATCCAGGTTTAAATTGCTAACTAGTGGTCCATATTTGCATATCATCTATCAGATCTTTACAAACAGTTTGGTTTCATATCATACTATTAAAACATGAGAATACAGAGCTAATCATCATTAACAAGTGTGTTAAGCCCTAAGCCTTTGGCTGGGCCATTGAACCGAATACCACATGAACCCTAATTGGGTCGAGAAATATTCTACCCTCGTTCTACTGCAAAGTATCCTTTCGACCCGATTGAAATTCATCAGATATCCTTTACCGAGACCATCGAATAAGAGATGGGTCTCTCTGAATTTGTGTGTTGAGAACTGATAAATCAGTTGAAGGATCTACATGAGTAAAAAAGTTTTTCAACAGAGTCATGCCAATGTAGACATGAGTTTTACCCATCTACTTTCTTCAGATGCAAAGATCATGTACTGGTAGATATAGGAAGGCCAAGGAAAATCATTAAAGTTGAACGTTTGCGGTCCATTAAGTATTTAAAGTTACGAAAGTGGTAACTGAGAATGAATGGCAGAACGAACTGTTTATTTTTACATGCAGTATAAAAACAAAAAAAAAGTTTACATTCTTGCTTGAAAGGAATTGTAAAATATGCAAAGCTCTCTAAACTTTTCGGTAGAAAATAAAATCCACTTTCGGTAACAACTTATCGGCGAATTCGAGTATAAACGACAGCCAGAACAGAGAACTATGTTAGGCTTTTCACTTTTAGTTAGAAAGGATTCATGAATTCATGAAACCCAGTTTATAGTTCATCTACTGAATTATTAATATTTGATTTAATTTTACTCGGAATTTGTCATCGCATTCAGTTTTATTTCACTTTCATACCAACTATATTCGACAAGGACTCAGAATGTAAAACATGAGATTTCAATATCCATACTATTTATTCGAAGAACTCTTCAGAAGTTTTCAGGACGGAAACCGTTTTTCAATGGAGTTGAGAGAGTCACGGCCCCAGGGCTGATGCAAAACTCTAAATACTGTCCCAATTTAAGCATCCTTTTGTTTATTTTACTAGGAAGTGTGACCCTCTACATCCCATTCGTTGTTGAACTCGTTGAACAGTTTGATATACATATATATGTACGAATAAGTAAATATCAGTTCATGATCACAGTTTTGAACTCGAATAATCTAATGCCGTGAAATCATTCTCAATGCGCTAGAATGACATTAATAAATTCTTAGAATTTCAAACAAACACAGAGAGCTCAAATTTTGTTGTTCTACGTATCCTCAACTATTTTTTAACACATGACATAATATACATATACAGATTTTCACCTGAATATCATATGTTTGTAATAAAAAGATTCGGTGAAATTATCTCTGGGGTGTCTGATTCGATTACGCTAGAATTTTCGTAAGTTGTTTATACACATATGTATAAATAGCAAGTCTGCGCTATGTTAAATTAAAAGTAAAAATTAACCTTTGACAGGGGACATTTTAGTGCACCAGCAGGTATCCCTTTATTTCTATTCAAAGAAAACAAGTGGAATGAAATAAAAGTGCAAACTAAAAACAGATTATATTCATAGCTTGAGTATACCAATACTTTGGATTTTGTTTTAATCCTATGTGGGCAGTGAATGTTTTAAAGTAAACGAACGGTTTTTTTTTGCAAATTTCGCAGATTAACAACTTCTGGCAGAAATGTCAAATTATCATAAAATTCGCAGGACGTATTAATGTCTACAAGAATTATGCATGTCTGATTTATACTTAATATGAGATTTACTCAGTAGCTAAGATAGCCACGTGAAAAATCCTTCAAATTATTGAGTTTCCTGAAAAGTTTTAAAGTGATATAAAATATCACAGCCACAAGAACAATCACACTTCACTAACGGTAACACTTCACTTGATATAATTTGTGTTCGTGAGAACTTGGAATCGGATCATTAGATTATTATGAAACGCTTCACCTGATTAAATTGACAGCTCTTTAATCTACCTGATTTAGAGTGTAGTATGAACACCATATAAGACCTAGTCTTGTGGAAGTTTAATGAATTACCTGAGGCATAGGGCAGTGGTGTGATCTTGAAATAATTCTCGAGGCAGTGATGAACGGAGTCAACGTCAAAATTCAAATTGTTAGTTAATCTAGCTGTGGAGGAAATTTGGCAGACTTTTGACAGCTATATTGGGTTAGAGCTTGGAGTAGAGATGCCTGCCACGACAATTTTTGTGATATTTTTACTAAGGGATGTGGCCATCAAATTTTAAATAAAAAATTGTACAAAATAAACAATAAACCTTCCGATTTCTGAAAGATCGGAGTTTTTGCGGCACTTTCCCTTTAAGATTTTTCAGCAAAAATTTATTCGAAACGAGATTCACAAAGTTAGTTGTTCTCAACGTAAAGGAGATTTGGTATACTTTTGGTTCTGGTGCTTTTTTATCACAAGGCGTTATTGGTTGCCATTTTTGGGCCAGTAGATGGTATCATTATACATATATAATTAGCAACTTACAATCGAAATAAGTAATAATGTTCAAATTTTGCTAGCTATCTATACACTAATATACACTAAACTAAAATTGAATAACCCTTTCGGATGGTAACCCAAAAAATTTTTCGGTTCCTGTAGCTTTCGATGGCGTCAGAGGTTGAACTTGTCCTCAAAATGTACCTATTTACTCTATCTTTGTTCGATAATATTTATTTCTAGGAGTTTCTATGTACAAGAAAATGTTTGACACTAGTATTGGGCATTTACATATATGAAACCATCGCACTGTAATTATAAATTATATTATTTTCTATTAGATACGATTCAAAATTCAGGAATATTTACATCCCGGCTGCTTTCCTACCATACGTAAAGTAAAATGAACAAAAATATTACCACATTATTAGCATCCTCTCAAATTTTCTATCAAATCAACCAGGAACTTGCAGAGCTTCGGTGCATAGCTATTGAATTCGATATTGTCACGTGCAATATTTCCTGTTTGGCCAAAGGAGTGAAAAGTTTTAAGGCTACACATTAACTGTGTTACCCATGATTCAATTGGTGCCTTCTTAAGACTTAAAACATTTTTTTTCTCATACCTACATCAAGAACAAACATTCTAAAAAGTATCGTAAAAATGCTTACTAGAGCCTGTTTACTGACAAAATACATGGTTTTAAGCATTGGTAAAAGATAAAATATGTAATTATCAGGCCTACTCTTCTCTTTAAAGTCAAACTTAAACTTTTCCATTATAAATTTTTGAATGAAATTCTCTTCGCTTTAGTTTTTGCATCCCATGTTTTTTTTTTTTCTTTTAGGATATTATGTTCATATTTTACTGGGAGTTGTGGAAAATGAATCAAATTTTGTCCAAGCTATTGTAAGCTTTCAGTATAAATCGATTGTAACAGTAAAAAATACTGAATTTTTGTTCAAGTGGGAAGTAAAATGTATACTGTTGTCAAAATACTAGAAAAAATATACAAAGTCGTTCTAAATGCTAAGAATTTATGTCAATAAACTTCGCCTCTAATATTGCTAACCTTGATTTACTTTCAACAAACATGAACTTTGAAAACATTGTTCAAAAAAAATCTCCGCCTTTTTCAGGTTGCCTGGATCCGACATCGAGATCTTCATATACTTACAGTAAGCACATATACCTATACTACAGACCAGCGATTTCAAACCACTTTCCATCGGGATATTGACGAATGGACGCTGCAAATTAAATGGGCACAGAAGAGAGATGCGGGGACGTATGAGTGTCAAGTATCCACTCAGCCGGTGAAAAGTTTTTCTGTGAACCTGAACATTGTCGGTGAGTAGCGCACGGACAAGGGTCCTTATCAAGTTTTTTGTTTATAGCGCCATTTCAACTTTGTATCTCAAATGTCTCTCCCCGAAACGATCTGAAATGGGTACTTGAAACTGAATCACATTGGATCGAACGAACAAAATAAATAAAATCGACCTGCAGACTCGATAAGCGAAGACAAAAGCAGCCATTTGCAGCAATACTACAACGACGATGCATTTTACATGAGCTCGGATCGCCTTTATCAAGGACAAGACGATGAATTTTCTGCTCTTTTCGGACCCATTCAAACAGTTGCTGGTTGGTATTGTCTGCCGTCGTCCGGCTTGCATTCATACATACATTGCGTGGAATAAATAAGTTTCCATTGGTGATTTTCGTGGTGCCTTCAGTACCACAAGCAACTTTTTGCATATCCTGGAATTTTTCCAAACTAATTGATTGGGCCATGAATTCACAATATTCCGGCTCCAACATAGCATCATTTATAATTCATTTCAGAAATTTCAGGAAATAGCATGCAACCATCACAGTTACCTGAGAATCGATTTTGTGCGAATCAAGTTTCGCTCCACTATTTAATTTCTCGAATGGAACCTTATTTGTTCAACGTAGCGAATGCAAGGAGGACGAAGAGACACGAGTGATGCTTAACATTTGTTCAGACTAACCAACTAACTAACCCAGAAAATTACCTGTGCTATCGAGAATTTGATGCTTTAGGAATCCTTGCGGATTTTATTCAAAATGGGAGCAATTAAGTGCAAACACAAAATTCTAAGAGAAGATTCGATGCACTTTACGTAGACAATTGTGTTTTGGTATTTTGTTTGACATTGACTAATATGCTTTCGATTAACATTGATTTTTGGTGATATACTTGAAGTCAGTCGCATAGTTTTCCCAATCATGCGATTTGACTAGCCGACTAATCCAACGAGTTGCATATGTATTAGACATGTAAAATATTTATGAAATTTGAAGAAAAAATTATTTTCAATGTGAAATGCAAAAACTCTTACGAAATGTGTTAAAACTGAAAAATATTTTATTAGGAATATAATAAGGTAAAATAAATGAATGAATAAAGAACATAACATGAATATGTTATAAGAAAACAGCTCAAACTGCGCTCGTGAATATGCGCTAGTATTTTTCTGGGAATAGGAGAAAATCAAATAATAAATTTATTCAAAAACATACATATTTGTTTAAACGCTGGTGAAATATTTTTTTTGCGATCCTTTTAATCATTCAAATGAGTATTTTCTACCGAAAAGTATTATACAATATTTCATAAACACAAATTCTGCACTGAGAAATCACCCCCGAACTTTTAGCTAAACTCTATGCTTTCGGACTTGACTCCAATCTCGTAAAATTGATTTGTCCAGTGAAATTCGACATAAAAGAGGGGAAACTTCGGAACAAATAAGGGAAAGCTGGATTTTGGTGTGAATCTTGATACTGGCGTGCTGAATAAAATGTCCAAAGTCCCCATCGATCGGAGTGCTTCGTTACATTTTATACGGGGTCAAAGGTCACCAATTATCGTTACAAGAAAAAGTTATCAAATCTTTTTTCTAGGAAATTGTTTAAGCTACAAATTTGTCATACATTGTTTTTCTGTAGCGGGGAGCGTTACTGAGATATTTGCGAAAGGTCACTGTTGGTTACCTTCGACCCCGTATAAAATGTAATGCAGCAGTCGGTTCGATGGGGACTTTTGACATTTTGTTCAGCACGCCAGCACCAAGGTTCAAACCAAAATTCAGCTTGTGCTTAATTTTTCCGAAGCACATTTCAAATTTTCCTGGACTTATTGAAAGTTTTCTCAACCACCGCTCACTTCAAGTCGCTCTTGATGGAACTGTGTCAAATATCCATAACATTAATGCCGGGGCTCCTCAAAGCACTTTAGTTTTCCAACTCTGTTGCTTTTATCCATTAACGATCTGCTATCTAAAATCTTCAATCCAATCCATAGTTTTGCTGATGATAGTACCCTTGGTTTTACGTATTCCTTTGATTCGCTGGCTGACTCTCGCGGAAACGCTACCGCCATCAATCGAGATCGTATGTTTGAACTATTAAACAGTGACGTTTCAACAACAGTCGCATGGGGTGAAGCGAACTGTGTCACGTTTAATGCGTCCAAAACTCAATTCTGTCTCATATCCAATAAACTTTATTCTTCTTTCACTTCCCAAAACAATTTTGGTAGATGGAGTAAGTATTCTTGACTCGCCCACGCTAAATATACTGGGTATCAACATCTCCAGTCAACTAAACTGGGCCAACCTTATTTTACCTGTTGCGAAAAATGCAATGAAATGCTTGGGCTGTCTGACAAGATGTAGGAAATACTTAACTTTGCTACACCTGATCTTATGCGTTTCTACAAATTTTGTATTAGACCGAGACTTGAGTATAGTTGCCATATTTGGGCAAGAACAGGTCATACTGCGCTGCCCGCTTTAGACAAAGTGCAAAGGAAAGCATTCAAGCTTATTGGCGATGTATTTATCGCTTGCCACAGACGTAATGTTGACTGTCTTTCACTTCTATATCGCTACTTCAATGGCCGGTGTTCTAATAAATTACTCGATCTAGTCCTTGAGGTTGATATCCTCTTGGAGCATAGCCTCATACATTTTATATTGGTGCCAGTCGCACTATCAAATTCTATGAGTCCTTCTTATCCAGATCAATGCGAATGTGGAACAGTCTTCCATCTAATATCTGTCCCGACATCTACAGCCCTCAAGGATTCAAGCAGAACAAACACATGTACCCCCCTTCACTCTCAGCCCTTCCCACTTCCTTTACCCTACCTTCACTCCTGTCAAGGCTGTGCATAAGCATCACAGGGTTACCCCCTGAGCTCTGGCACCATCATAAAAAACGTGCTGTGGAATGTGATCTGAAGCTGTTTGTAGATTTTTACTGGGTAATTTACTAAATTCAGGTTCATTTTCTAATAAATTTCTGCAAGACCAAAGACTATACATGTATTAAGGAAATGATAACAAGTCAAAAGTCATCTTAGAAAGTGTTATGTACAGAATCATGCTAATTCAATAATTTTCAGGTAGAAAAAATCAAATATATGTTTTTTTTAGTTATTTTATTTATTTATTACTATCAACAATGCTGCTACTACTAGCAATTATTACTACTATCAAATTTTTCTGACTTTAGTTTTTTTTCAAGATACTAGCGTCAAGCATAAAATTATTTTTCAAATTTATTGTTTGTTAAAATGAGCTTCACTCTTTAATTTTTCAACAAATGAGAGTGTTATGACCAATCAACTCAGAACTCATCCAAGTTGTGCCATCAATCATCGCACCATAATAATTTACCATCTCACCATTCACAGCTCTGTGGAGTGTTCACAGGATCACTTACCAGCTAGAATAAGTATTTCGGGCGGGAACGGAATAACAGCGCCGATTCGGGTGCCACCAGTAAGTGTATGAGCAGATGTTTGTGAATATTGTTTTTTGATGATCGCAAAGTACTGAATGATTTCGATTGAATGAAATGTGCTGTCGTACAGGGCTCAGCTAAGTGAGTTGTTCTATTCGTGAGCTAAAAACAACCATCTATCACTAGTTTGCCCATAATTCTTCTGAGTTTTTATGCAAAAATTTAACCCTCTGTCGGCGGTGGGCATTAAAGGCAATTTTGAGGAACCCCAATATTGTGATGCATTGTCATTTGTCGTAAAAACATGTATTGCATATAAAAACTGATGAGATTTTATTCTTGCTTTTAAAAAAGAATTGGACATTTTGTTATGGGCACAGAGTGCCTAAAAGTGGCCAGGGATTTTTTTCAAATTTTGGTTTGTTATCGCTTCTGCCAGACACATTTATTATAACGAAATTTTCAGGGCGTATTCATGTTAACTAAAACTATACAGGACTAGAACCATACATGTGCGGGCAATCAAGAAGCGCGAAGAATATCCTTCAAATTACCGACTCTCCTGAAATTTTTTTGCTTTTTTGAGATAATGCAAACGACTGATAAATCTTATACTTCTCCCAACCCGTCAAATTGAAATTTTCGAAATTCCGTGGTGGACAACAGTGGCAGCCCATCACCAATTGACTTCTAATTGGATCACTCGAAACTTCCATTCTCAAAATCTCACGACCCGATAGACCGACCGTATAAAATTCACAGAATAAGTTGTTCTTAAACAAGATCAGTGATTTTGAAATGTGGGCAAATTTAAAATAGGCCAGTGAAAAATCACTAAGAAAAAAAAGCTGCTTTTTGTCCTATAAATTCCAATTCAGTCGCCAGATTTGATCGAAATTCACGCAGCAGTTAGACCTTACTCTAAAACAAGTTTGACAGAAGTTTGTTTGAAAAAATTATACCAGTTGTGGTAATTTTGTGTCTTCAATCTTAAAAAATCCGCTCAGCAAAAGAAAAGTTTACTGCTATATGACTTTCGGTGCAGTTATGAAATCTAGGCGAAATTCATATAGCAGATGGATTTTATAGTTAATTAGCAAAAATTTGGTTGACAAATTATGATAGGGCTTCTAGCTATGGTCGTTTTTGTAACTATCTGTTATTCCTTGACTTAACGATGTTATTATAAGATTTTCAAATTTTTATGATCTTGTAGTGACAGTTGAACATTTTTTTTTTGATTTCGAAAATTTGGAAAGCTCTGTAGGTGTTAGCCGTAAATCTCTTATAACTTCCACTAAAGTTATTCGATCGGAACAAACGTCACTGGGTGGCTTGGCCTCAACGTGAAGCAGATTTGGTGCACTTTTCATTTTGGCGCTGGCAAAGAGTTCCCAAAACCAGACATTTTAGTTATTTTTCCATGAACATATGCTTTCAATAAATATTCAAATGGCAAACATCTCAAATGAAAACAAGTAGCCAATGTTTCAATTTTCCAAGTTTTCCAAATTTTTCGGATGGAAACCCTAAACATCTTTCTATTTCTGTAAATTTCGATGAAGTCATCGGATGGAAACGATATTTACAGGGTTGGTTCATTTTGATGTAAAGTAGTTAAGTAGACTTTTGGTCGCAGTATAGAGTCAAGTATTTCTAACATCTCTTATCACATTTATGTTATAGGAGATGTCAATTGCAAAGCTTTATAGGATAAGCATCTGATAATAAGTATGAGAAATAAGTGTTTCTCATTACCTAATTAAGAAAATCATGCGAGTGAAGTTGAGTTTTCTACTTTCTACGCTTTGAGTTTCAATGCAGCAATCAAAGCGGCACATGACCTGCGAAAAAACTTGGTTATGATAAGAAGCACGTGTGATAGAATATGTACTCAAAATCTTCATGCTTACAGTGTTTCTAGCAGTGTCTATGCTGTAAAGTTTCTTCTTGGGTCTATTGCCTTCGGTCGAATAAATTTTTCACTACATGAAAACTAGAAAACAATCAAACCAAGCTGGCTCTATCAATATCTTATCAGCCCTTAGCTGTTAACAAGCTTTTTTTCGAGAATGTTATTGGTAAAACATACTGATCCTTTTTATATCAATGAATTTCCTTCCTACTTTACAAATATTATTGCTCTGTTTTTTTCTTGATGTGAGTTCTTGTCAGCATCGCAAATTTATTATCTACGAAAATTCAAATCCGTACTGGAATCCAACTCGGAGATTATTTCAGCGCTATTCTGTTTAGCACATTATAATATTTGTATTTTGGCTTTGTTTGTTGGTAAAAATTCTATTAGCACCACTTTTTGTATTAGAAAACATTGAGTTTTAATTTAGTATCCTTGGACATTTATTTTGTTTGCTAAAATAATGACCCATCTAATCAAATTTAAATCCATATACTTATTAAACAAAAAAGGAAGCCAGAGCTGGTTAAAAGAAGTATGAAACATGTTGGGTACCATTACCTACTTTAAAAGAGTTCTCTGCAAAAAACTCACTTCAGGAGACTTTTTGACGATTGTTCTATTAAGTAGTAAGATAGGTGATAAATTCATTAAAAACCGCAGTATAAAGGAACTTATTACCTTTTTCAATTATTCATACAACAACCACATATGATGTTCTAACATTGTAAGGCTGCACAGTTTCACATGTCTTTTATCTCCTGTTAGTACTACATCTATTTGTGGATACATTAATTTTTGTATTGATTGACGTTCATATTTACAGTTAAAATGATCCCGCTGAAAATGTAATTTGCTGAAAAATAACAATTCTGCTTAATCATATGTATTAAGTTGACATTAAATTAACAGCCGCAAACTCGAAATCTGATTAACGAACTGATTGCATGACCGATAATGTGTAAAATCACTGAAACAGCCAAATCATTCAAGTTATTAGTCGTATGATTGCCGATATTAACGTCATTTGCAAAAGCTATATGGATTTGAATGTTATGTCATGTTCGTGCTTTTATGCAAAAACAAGTTTGTAAACTAAATCATGAACTTTTGGATGGTAATTCGCAGAATTACTGTCATTGTGAAATACTATTAATTTACATATTACCTCGTGCTGGAACCAATGAAATTGTCCACTTACTCACCATTTAATAGACTGTTATTAAATTTGCATAACACAATTACGCTTTTGGTGAAATACTAAGGCCATGAAGAGACTATAAACGAATGTAGAAGCTCATCTCGGCCAATAAAGTTCCTAACTTTTATCTACCCAACAGATGACACTAACACGCCAAAATCAATTTTCATTGCTGATTTACTGCTAACGAAATTCCAAAATATCCTAATATGTTTTCTGTTGTGGAATTCGCATCTTTTTAAAGAAACTTTTGTGTCTGAAAGTGGACTTGTAAGTGTGCTCTAACGACATTATAATTTATTTTAGTGCCAACAGCAACCATCCTGGGCGGACCGGACCTCTATGTGGACAAGGGCAGCACCATTAATCTGACATGTGCGATAAAGTTCAGTCCAGAACCACCAGTCTATATATTTTGGTACCATCAAGACAAGGTAAGTGTGTTAAGGGAAATGTCTGCTGTAAACTATTTTGTGGTTTTTCGAGGGAATTTTAAAGGAAGTGCACAGTTTAGTCGGAGGTCGATTGAAAGTTGAAATAAAGTCAAAATAGTTTATGTTAAACTACACGAAACTAGAAATTTAGAATTCGTTGGAACTTTATTAAGCTCGGTTGACTGAATACTAATAGTAAGCTCAAATGGTGGAAATTCCGCTTCACTATCAGATTTGGAAAACGAGAGAAGAGTTGTCATGTCAAGTGAAATTCCGTTCAGATTACGTTGTTTTGTAGGTTTATATACAATAACTATTCTAACATACAGGAATACAATTATCTAACCCCGGCCAACTGATGGTTGAACACGTGCATTGACATGTGTTACCATCAATGTGCCCAGTCAACATCCATCCGAGGCCACCTATACCCCATACAGAATTGCGGTCGTAAGAATGGTTTTAAATTAGGCTGTTACGGTTTTCGAGGCTTTGGCCCGTCTGTCGAAAACAATAAATTATGGTTAGTTTCCTATGCCTTCCCACAGCTTTTTCCCGTCTTTATTCTTCTTTCAGATTTTCTCTATGGGCTGTGAAATGTTTCGTATTATATTTATGGGCAGCAGATTGAGAAATTGCAAAATGTATACGACCAACAGCGGCAGTAAAAACGAACTTTACCGAATTAATTATTCGGCAAAGGCCTGGCGACTGGCCACCGAAGATAGATTTCAATTTGATATAGTTTGAAAAACATAATTCGAAAGTTGTTTTGCAAAGGTTGATCCTGAATTTTTCTGGGGCCATAAATTTTTGTTTCATTAAATAAATCATCCGGCAAATGTTGAATGGCATTTGGACTAAAAAGGGATGTTTTTAATAATGTTTAATAGGGTGATGACTACAAACTTCGCAGTGGGAAACAGATTTATGGCTATGGAAACTAGGAAAAACACATGCTTTGAATTTCAACATAATAGTTTGGAAAGTTTAGTTTTTTTAATTACTAACAATTTCATACCCCAAATTTGACATTGAGATTTTTTATAGTTTGAGCTCTAAAATAATTGGACTAATTTTGATGAAATACAGCAAATCTCAATGAAAATTGATTTCCCGAATTGATATTGGATGTGTGGAAATATTTCACTCAATGAAAATATAGGTGCATTCATTTTGCTTTTGTAAATAGTATTGTCACATTAAGCAAAAAACCTATAAAAGCAAAAAAATAGAACGTCTGCTTGAGTAAAGGTTATATCTGCATTTATAAAAACAAACCCTGTGCACTTCTTTTTGAATTAGCTATGAATTTAACGATAATTTAATCTGAACTAAATTCTAATTTAATCTCTTTTTAACATTGCATGCATCATTATAAATACTCAATGTGTCGCAATCAACTTGATATCTACCAGACTCAAACTGTTTCGGTTGTTTTTCTATTCATTTTGCCCGAAAAAGCCGTTTGTAATAGCATTTTATTTATTTTTTAATAGGTCCTCAGTGATGACTCGACACGAGGTGGAATCAGCTTTATTACTAGCAAAGGAGATGGAATCAAATCGATATTGTTAATAGAAAGTGCTGATTTGACGGATTCTGGAAAATATTCATGTTATCCGTCGAACACAGATATTGCGAGTATACGCGTACACGTGCTGAATGGTAAGTTGACGAAATACATACTTATACGCGTGTGGAATATTTGATTGTGGTAATCAGACGATTTTATTTATGTAGATACCTTTGTCTGAACTTAGTGTCTCTCGAATTCAGATATTGTTTCAAATTTTGCTGCAGTTTATTCTGACTTTGGAGGACGGCACTAAAATAGTTTCAAATAGCATGGCAATTCACCAGGACGAGCTTTGATTTATAGCGCCCAGTGTGGGTAATGAGTATTTCTCAAAATATTAAGATTTGCAATTTACATCAAAAATTTTCCTGAATGAATCATTCGCTTTGGGTTGGGCTCATTTTTAAATCTCAATATAATACAATACATGCGCATGGCAAGTTAAAGCAAGTAAAGGATATAACGGTAAATAGGAGGATAACAATACTACCTAATGTGGGTGTTTTAAATGAAAACTGTTTAACCAAAATCATGTATTTTATATTATGCAACCTCCATGTTGACAATTGTAGATACATATTTCAGTGTTACAATATTTACCATAGCAATTTCATTACATTAAATCACGTTTTCTCGACAAATGTAACACATTGCAATGCCACGACAGCTTTTAGACAATGAAATGATTTGCGGCACAATTTGTGAACAAGCAATCGTACAATTACTGTCATAGACTTGATTCGAGGAAAGTGCCATCCGGGAGCAGTGACACCAATGCAAACACAAGCAGAAACAATTGCGCTGAAACGAATTTCATGATAAACAATCTAAAAGCTGTCAGGCTAATCAATGTCAAGAGTCATGGTTTGAATGGAAGGATTCGCGATTCAGTGTAATGTTGGGACGATGAGATTGGAAATTAGATACCTACTTAGTGCACGTCGATTTGCTAGAGATACTGAAAGCCAATGATTCGTTTCATTTTCAAATTTGGCAACTTATTAGCTTGACTTAGCAAGCAAATCGGTTATGTGACTTATCGCCGAAAACGAATATGAAATCTATTGATTGCTTCGGGGAAACAGCAGTAAAAATATTTCGATCAAGTTTTTATGGATGATGGCGAAATTAAGAGCTATTAATGTTTAGGGTTTTCTTTGGTTCAACAAACTTCAGTAGCTCTATTTAGACAAAACAATTAATTTTTGTTTTGCTGGATTATGGTTTGAAAGATGAAATTAATAAAAGTGAGTATTCCTCTCTAGGAAATAGTTTCAGTTTTGAGAAAAATGCAACAAGAAAAGCTTTTTGAAGACAAATCGAACAAATTTTTATGCTAAGTGCTGATATAAAATGGTTTTGATGGCTTCCATACATCAAAATATCATAAAACTTCAAAATTATAAACAAAAAACCAGTGCATAGAAATTGCTTAAAAGATTTATTTTCGAATAAAAGCAGAGGAGTTGCGTAGATCTTGAATACAGGTTCGACCAAATGTGCTCTTCATTGCAACCAACCTGTATGGAAGGTCATGTTCGACGTTGATTTTGAGCTTCAAAAACTCCGAAAGTAAAACACTACTTATAGGATGCTTATTGGATAGAAATTTAATGGTAGCATCATTTTTACAAAAGTGATGCACCATATTCTTTATCATTTTCTGCATCACACTGTGGAATCGATTCCGAGATTTTGATAAAAGCTGCAAGTCACGTTACTTAGCTCACTTTAAAAAGCCGTAAGCACCATCGCATTTAACACATTGGTGGTTCTGATTTAGCATAGGTTTCGCTAATCGGATATCTCAAATATCATTTTCGGGGAGAAGGACATTTACTAGCTCTAAGGCTTCGCTTCTTATTTCATTAAAAAATCACTGGATCTGCGGACCTTTTTTTACTTCTTGTACAGGTGTCTCCCTAAAGATTTTGATGATGTTTTTTTCTCGAAAGAGAAATACACAAATATACATACATGTACATATGATATTGCATTTTTGCTCCATTTGGGAGTTTTGCGATCTATTGGCTTTGCATAAATTAGCTGACAATGTAGACCTGTCTAGCTAATTCATACTTAAAATTGAGTTTTTGAAGTGTCATAGAAATCTAAGCCCACCTTAATTATAGTAATTGGTTTTGGGTTTTGAGTTCAGTCTTACCATAATTTTCAATAACCGTTCTATTTTTCGGCGAGACATTTTTCGTTTGCATGCTAGTTTTCCTTTGAGTCTCCATCAGCTACTGTAGGCTTTAGCGACGACACGCTAGGTTTTCTACGATCTAAACATCGCTGCTTGGAGGAAAAGGCCCGTGAATATGTAGGACAACATAGCTATAGTTTTTCTTAAATCTATCTCCGCTGTCCCTGGTGACTTATTTGATCCTGCTAGATTTTTCGTCTTCTTATAATTATTTTTAGTTAACGGAGTCGGATATGTTGCTAATTTTTTTTTAATTCATTTTCATTTTTCATTATACCCTTTCCTATCGTTAATGAAAACATAAACAAGTTGCTTATTTTACCGCATCTGTTCGTTATTTTGACAGCGCTGGGCAGAAAACTCTCGTTGCGTTTCAGTAATTTGACTAATAATATTGACTACCCTTTGTCTTTGGCTAAAAATACTGTCTCTGGCTCTGTGATTTGACAATAGTTATCTTTCTCTGGGTGCTTGTTGATTCAAATGCCATGGGTTTGGAAATCAATAAAACGCGTAGTATGAATAAAATATCTCATCACTTTTACGGGCAGTTTGGTGAACACTATGCAAATTCCAGTTTTCATTTTGAAAAGCAAACATTAAAAGCCAGACCTTGACCCATTTATTTCTATCCAAAAAGTGAACCAAATATTATAAGTTAACACAAAGTACGTTGGTCTGGCGAATTGGTGCAAAAATATGTATAAATCCCATACAGCAGAAGAATAAACCAAGGGTGTGAAAAATCAAAAGCTGTTTATAAAATACCCACTTTTATCACTTTTAGTGCTTTAATGGCTAATTTATCCACCAACACCTCTCATCATAGAGTAAATATTTTCATGTTCTCATAATTACAAAACATTACTTGCGTTTTTTTTTTCGAATTCACAACAAATCAGCAGGTTTTTGGCCAAAACATCGTTTAAAACCCACACCTGATTACCGCATTTATGTTGCGTAATGCTTCCTCATGATTTCCGAGAAAATCTTGGCAGAAATCCACTTTGTTAACATCTTGTCATTTAGCAACAGACATTTATCTTATCTGTACGAAGCTTTTTCCATTTATAATCGTAATAGCACTCTGAAATGACTTTCATTCTTCCATTTATTTCGCAGGTGAACGGCCCGAGGCAATGCAAACGAGTACAGCGACGTCATCGTTACAAACCCAGACGAGAAGTTATAAACTCCTAGCTGTCTTATCACTTATTTATAGCCAATTAAGGATGTACTGTCACCTTCAAGGATTCTATGTTGCGTCAACACCCGGTATATTATACAACTCAATACGGTGATAATTTTTTCCATCATTGCTAGCATATCACGTCCTATTACGGCACCCATCGAAAAGTACTAAAGTGAATTTCTCAAAGAAATTTCCGGTGACATTGCGACGAAATGTGCCCTGAGGATAATTTATTTTGTATATAAATAAAACTTAATGTAATTTAAACGATGCAAAAACTTGTAATATTACAAAGTATATCTAAAATAAGTAGAACAAAATAACTGTGTCGCAAGAAACAGTCATCCTGATTCGATCGATTGCGGCAAAGAGTTAAATGCATAATTTGAATTATTTTCAACATTTCCAATGATGAATGAAAGTGGGACGCAACTTTTAAATCGAGATTTTCAGAATAAACTCAATAAACTCGCATCTCACATCTTACCAATTCAACATTCACACACATTCTCAGAATGCTGACCAAAGAAAGAAATAATCCAACATCTTTGAAATAAAATAAAATCATCAGAGCTCTCTCTGCTCTCTAAGCTAATAATACTGGCATTCAAAGATCTAATTTTAGTTTTTTTTCGTAATGTTGGTTTATATTTGGTTTTGCTTGTTTTAATTTTTTGTTATTGGCCTAGTTCAAATCACTAAACGGGTATTGGCATGCACGGATATGTTTGATTTCGTAAATGTTGCAGCTAAAACAGAAAGTCATTTAACAATAGCTTTCATTTTTGAAAGAACAGAATTTGCTCCTTCTCAGGTCGAAAGTGACTGAGAAGCTTAATAGCTGAGTCTACATTAACAATTTTTCCTTTTACAAATCCTTTTACATTTACGAAGCTTCAATCGAACGAAAACACTTGTACATATAAACTAAAATACAAAATGAAATTTGTATAAAATTTTGTGAGAAATTAAAACTCGTGGTAAACTGTAAACTGAAGCTAACGATAGGTTGAATGTAATGTGATGTAACGTGGAATTACATATTAGTAAAAAAAAACTGCACGTTCCCGTACACGCAACGTAATCATGTCTGCACACTCATCTGAACAACGATTCAGAACAGTTCAGAGTGATCTCATTCTTCGAAAGGAAATTCATAGGTCAGCTGACACAATCGATCCTGTACTTTTCCTCTGCATCCAATTTAATGTAAGTTAATTTGTACATAGTATACCTGAACAGGGAAAAAAATCGTCAAACAACAAACCTAGTAAAATTAACGAAATCTAGTTTAAGATCAGATATGTAAAATAATAAATTGAGTAAAATGTAAAGCTGTAAATTGACTTGTTCGTTAATGTTTAAATCAATATTATGTAATTTAATGGCGTATATATACATATAGCTCTAAATCAGACAGTAAATAAACGTACATATTTAAATTAAATAAGTTTTGTTTCAATTCGTTAGGATTTGTTGAAAGGTGTTGACGTTACGTCCATTTGATCTTTATGCCTTAATTTTCGAATGGTGAAGCAGTTAGATCATTGATCTCAACGTTAAGTAAAAAGAATGTCTCATTTTTCAGGAAATCATTCATGGTTACGGAATCAAAGTAAGATAATCTCTGGATAAATAGCTTCTATTGCTCAAAACGACAAATTAAAGGAGTTTTATTTGTTCGATTTCGATTAAAAGAATTGTCCCCGAAAATTTTGCACCATTTTATCTTAAGGCAATGAAAAAATTTTCAGATGGTATACGAGTATGCATAAATTTCCTCCTCAATTTAAATAAAACATACAAATTAGGCTGGAATTCAAATGTATTCAGTTGTGAAAATGTCGTCAAAAAGAGAAGAAGTCTGTGAAAAGATTTTACGCCCTTGAATAAAAAACCAAGGATCAGTCATCTTCTGTGATCAAAACTTGCAGGTACCTCAAAGTGGATGGTAAGAAAGGCAATAAAAAAGGTATTGGAAGTTGAATGATTGGAAGACAAATCGAGATCAAGTAAAAAAGAAGCGACTTGGTGCAATTGACAAAAACTGCCGAAAGAAATTCCTAAGAATAAAAGTAACTTCGTTCGAAATTTTACTTAAAAAAAAGTTGGTACATGAAAAGAGCACGGTGCAAAAGATTCCGGATAAAATAATATTAAGAACTACAAGAAACCAAAAATACAAAAAATAAACAATAAACAATAACACGTTGGATTTCCTAGGTCATGGAATTTATACAAAAGATTTTTGACCAAAATCGAATGCTGCATAGTGATGGATGAGGAGTCGTATTTTAAATATAATTTTTCAACGTTACCTGGACCACAGTTTTTCCTAAAAAATAAAAAGAAATGTAAGCGGTTCGGAAAAAAATAATTGCTGTTGAAAAGTTCGAAGAAAAACTGTTAGTTTGACAAGCTAAATGTCAATATGGAAGGAAACCTCAGCCATTTTTGACAGAAGGGACAATCAAGTGATCTGTACATGACAGAAGGCTTATGCTTAACGAACAATAAAATGGTATAAAAATAGAGACTATCAATTTTTTTCAATATGCATTTTGGTAGAAAACTTATGAACCTACTCAGTGCTCCAAAACGTAAGCCAATAGAAAGATATTGTGTTATCTTTCAAAGAATAGTAAGAAAGGAAGAGTACGCTGCCACAAAATGTTTTAAAAAAATATTCGAACATGTTGTCGAAAGCAACTGATACAACCAACGAAAATTTTTAAAAAAGATAGAAAGCAAAACTTAGAGCTTATTACAAAAAAAACAAAGAAAGAAAATAAAATTACTGTAAGTGTAACTCTTTAACATAAATAAAAAAAACTGGAATATATCTTTCAATGCCGTTTTTTAAACAAAATTCAATACCGCAAAACTTTCTGGGGCAGTCCTTATTACACTCCATTTTACTTGCACTGAAAAGTTTGTACATTTGTAATTAGCTTTATTGATGCAGTTTTAGATTATTGTCATTAATGCAGTTTTGGATGTTTTTGATGCATTATTAAATATTAGCCTCAAAATTATTTGTGGTTTTTTCGAATATCCCCTAAATTTCGCATAAATTTGTTACAGAATCAACAGCGATGTCCCTTCTTAATATTTGGAAATCATTTGAAAGCTGTTCAAAATTTACAGTCCTGCTTTCCACAGATACTCAAAAGGATTCAAATCGGTTGACTTGTGAGGTTCTTGTTCTTTATAGTTTCTGATTCTAAATCGATTGTAAAATGCAACGACTCAAATTTTTATATTTTGGTCGATGTGTTTTAAGATTGGGCTATATATGTAGTTTGTTATCTTGCATCATTGCATCGTTTTCGTTCACTTTCAAAGGAGGATCAAAGGTACTTCTATATGTTTTATACCACTATATGTCCCTACATAATACGACAGTATTTTTTTTACACTTATGTGTTGCTCCTGCTAGCTACTTATTTCACAGAAAAGTCTGAGAAACATATTATTTTCAATACAGCCTTGCCCTACTCTTCAAGATGTCAAAATTCTGTTCCTGGTCTCATTTGAACTCTTTTGTTCTGTTTGTTTTTTGCCAATATGGGATGAGTGCATTATTATTTTTATTATTATTATTTATTCGACATTATTTTACAATGAATCCGGGCTTGCTATGAAACTCATTTGTGGACTACTAAATATGGTATACTCCATTGAAACTTGGAAAGTTCGAACCCTGTACAGACCGGTTGCCGGGGGGCCAATACGAAATAAATATTATCGCTGTTCAGGAAACGAAGCCGTTTGATGCTGAGATTATGGATGTGGGATCGAACCCAATCTTCAAAAGCGGAAAGCCATCTCGAAGTCCCGTATTCAGAGTGGCCTTCAATGAAGATAAAAAAGCTAACCCGCAAATAATCCATTTTAAACTCGTCAACGAAAGATTGTGTGCGATCCGCATTTGAGCAAAGTTTTTAACGTTTGGTTCATAAACGTTCATGCCTCTACTGAAGATAATGATGAGGCAGTGAAAGATAATTTTTATAAATTTTTGGAAAGGTTATATGATTCTCTGCCATCAAATGATGTGAAAATGTTGCTGGGCGACTCCGACGCAAAGACTGGAAAGGAACATATACATCACGGAGCAACCGGTTAATTTAGCCTTCACGATCTCTGCAACGAAAATGGACAACGACTTGTCGATTTTGCGAGCAGTAGAAACCTCATCGTAATTTCCTCGTGTTTTCCGTGTTTTCGCGACATTCACAAAAGCTAATGGGCATCCACGGACGGCCGCACTTTTAATCATATTCTGATTCAGAAAAGGTAAGCCTTCAGTATTTTAGATGTCGAATATCACTTTCGTATAAAACCAGAGCAAGTTCAAGAAGCAAGTTGGATGTCGACAAGTTTCGAAACAATACGGTGGAAGCGGAGTATACATCTGCTCTGGAAACTGAACTAGCTTGCACGCGTAACACAACTTCTATTAACGAAGTCTAGACTACCATCAAGGGCGAACAATTAGTGGGATATACAGCCCGGCAAGGCAGAAATGGATGGTTCGACGAGGAGTGTCAAGCCGCTACAAAATCCACAATGAACCACCAACAAGAGCCAAGAAAGGAACTTATGACGATCTTCGGAGAGTAGCTAAAATAATAATAAGACGTAAGAAACGAAAGTATTTTGACAACATGCTGAATAACATGAATGCCAGCTTTATATTTAACAACACTCGACAAGCGTACAAAGTAGTGAGGCACTAAAAACAATGCTCTAAACCACAAACTAGCGTGTGTAGTGCTGCCGATGGAAGCATCATACGCGGCTCAGAACAGGTAAAGGAGAGGAAATGTCCCCCGAACCCTATGAATCACCATCACCAATTGACACATACCTTGACAGTGCCTCATCCCACCTAAATTAGATGAAGTCCGACGGGCCATGGACCGTTTGAATCACCGGGCTTCGGATGGATCCCCGCGGAACTCCTGAAGACAGGCGTGATTTCTGTTTTAAGGACAAACGATGGACTGGTGATAAGCATCTGGCAGCAAGAAACGATGCCGGATGAATGATGAAAAAGTGTCGCATATCCCATTCACAAGAAAGGAGATAAAATACTGTGCCAAAACTAGAGGGGCATATTACTACTTTGCACGTCGTACAAGCTTTTGACAAAGATTTAAGAGTTTAGGATTTCCTATCACGCTGAGATAATACTTGGTGAATATTAAGGCGATTTCAGACATGGAAAATTGATAACTGACCAAATATTTACGGTCAAACATATTTTGGAAAAATTATGGGAATTCAATATTAATGTTCATTAAATATTTGTCGATGACAGCATCAACTGAATTGCATTATATAACATCATGCTTCAGTTCGGAATTCCAGCAGATTTGGTTCGATTAGTGAAAATTACCATGACCAACTCCACATCACAAGTGCTGCTTCAGAATGACATGAACAACTCGTTTTCTACGAATACAGTGCTAAAGCAAGGGGATGGGCTAGCTCCTATATTCTTAAGCCTAACACTTGAGTATGTCATCGGAAAAATCCCCGGTGACATGAAACGAACTCTTTTATTTATGAGCACGACTTTTCTATTCACCAATTAGACGTTCTTTTCGGTGCTTTCCACTCTGAAATTTCGATGCGTTCACAGGAAAACGAAGCTTCGCATCTACAAAGCAATCACCAGACCTGCATTATGTTAGAGAAGCGAAACCTGGACACTGACCCAGTTATTTGAAAAAGCTTTAAAAAGCTAGAACAATTAAATACGCAAGCGGGCTCTCAAGAAACGAGCGAGCGGAGCCAGGCCAGTTCGTAAGCCAAGCAAACGCTGAAAGGATTCGATAGATGCTGATGCAGGTCGCTTTTGGGGGCATCGAACTGGAGGATGCGATAATTGAGCCGAGACGACTAGAGGCGCAACAGTAAGAAGGCTAAGGCTCGATTCGGGCTGTTGTGCCATGATGATGATGATGACTTGTTCAGTAAAACAGTCATGCGCTCATAAACATGTTTTCAAGCAATATCCATATATTGATCTTTCTAAAAATGTTCATTACTTTACAGATATTACCTCAAAAATTAATCAGTTTGGGGCAACGCAAGGCTTTGTGATAGCTAGGAATGTGCAACTAACATCGGTATTGGGCTCCTTTTTCAATTCACCAACAATATTCATTTTTAATATCATAAAAGTATAAAATATCTGTACATAATAGTATAAATGTTGGTGTAAACTAATTATGAGCATTAAAAACGAGATATATTGAATTTCAGTGTAAAAACATAGATGTCAAATATAAAGAGTTGAACGAACGATAAGAAACATCGAGTGCAGAATAGCACCTAGGGCAAGTATTCGGAAAAGATTTGAATTCATTTTTCCGACACATAATTTTGTGATTTACAATGCGAATGCACATCTTATCTCGATCACCACAGTCTTAGTGCGGAGCTAATTTATTACTTTCTGTTAGGCTTGTATATGTGTGGGCTGCAGGCGAGGCGTCTGGTATCGAGGCCAAAAGATACTTTGTACGCATACTCCCAGCCTATCGTAGTGGCCCAGATTACTTTCATCACATTTGCGGCAGTATGAAACCAATTCGGTTTAGGAAACTTCATTTCAAAAATAATTTTTCTAAGTTTCTACAAATGTAGAGCTAAATTCAATTATGAAATTTGATTGAAAATTTCCAAATTTGTAACATAAATTAAATTTCTCGGTGCAATGAAAGCACACGTTCAATTATCTTCTCTTTTGCATGAACTCCTCTCTACGCTTATGCCAGGGCGATAGACTGACATTATTGAGATGGCATGAAAAGGGACAACGGATCATCGATTTTCTGGAGAGCGCTACGATGAATTATTTCGAGTTAATTAGATTCTCACGTGATACTAAATTTTTTCTGCTCGAAATTATTCCGTGTATTAAAACAAACTCTGAGCACTAAAAATACTTTATGATAATCATGGATAAATAATCATCATTGATGATATAATTCATAGCCTTGATGTCACATTTATCCACTCTTAAGCAGCAACATAATCATTTCTAAGCGACTTCTAAAAATACGTCTTCAAAACACCCGCATATATTTATAGTTCACATGTCACTCATATTTTCGATAAATTCTACGCCTGTCTTCTAAAAATGTCTTCAGTGTGTAAAACGCGTCATTATTTCAATGCTAACGCTGATGTTCCTACGGAAAAAAAAACACAAGATTGATGACCGACGATTATAAATTCATAAAACGAATTAGAGAGCTCGCCACGTCTTAAGATATAAGATCCAGGGCAATGTCTTCGTTCGTGACTGCGTAATACTGTTAATGGCTTCCGTCCAAAAGTGAAATGTTATCTGTGCATTTACATAATGCAGTCATTTTTTGTAAGTTCCGTTTGGCTGTCAGAAGGGAACGTTAGAAAGTTTGGCACTGTCAAAGAGTAAATTGTAAGAATACAAACATACATCGTATTGCTTGATTGTAAGTGGTCTGTATTTTGTAACCAATGCGTCATTTTCAAGTAAAGCAATGCAATCAGGCTGCGCATTTGTGAAGCTACCCCAGCAAATATTTTAGGAATTTGTATTTGCTTTCTTCATTGTTTCAACCTGTTATATTCATCAGAATTTTTCGATCTCCTTCTCTCTTTTAAAACTTCGCGGATTCTTCTTCTATCACAGCTTGCAAAGACATTCCGATTTTTCTGGCATATTACCGAAAATAACAGGAGGCGTCGCTTAAACCATTTGGGATTCGACGGATTTTTCAAGATTTATTGGGCGGAGCGCCACTTGTAGTCCTCAGGCTGTTTGTTGGCTTGCTGAGATCCAAAATTTAAAAAAACTACGATCCAATAAATAATGCTTGTCTATAATTAATTCACTTGTAAATTATTGATTTGGTCTCATGCTCAATTCGAAAGATACACAACCGACTAATTTTCAAAGAGAAACATGATGTCTACCTTCGATTCGCGGCATTGATAAAGTCTTCCAAAAATAGACTAAGAATTAACTCTTGGGATTATCGTTTTAGTATCACAAGCGCTCAGGGGATTGTTTGAATTTTTTTCATTTTTTTTCTTTTTGGATGCTTTGAATACTTCAATCATTTAAGAACTAATTGCTGGTGAGATTAAGCGAGTCCAAGAAGTATTCATCGACGATACTTAATTTTATTTAGATACTTTAAATGTTCCTTAGACGGTAAATTTTAATGTGTTTTTCATGAATGTTTTAATAAAACTTAAGTCGACCTGCTGAAATTGCAAATGGTTTGACTGATTTTTGAGGAAAATTAGCATTAAATTCATTTAGCCCAAATAGTTATATTTCTTTTAATATTTTTTTTTATACATATAAGTATCAACAAGAGACATTTATGGCGCACACTATTCCGTCACGACACGACATAGAAAAATGTCGTAGAACAGTCGATAGACCACCGCACACTACACCAAACCGTCTGACAAATCAATTTGTCAAAAATGTTCAGAAAATGCATTACGTTTAATGCGATGGAAAATGTGTTTTGTTGAATATTAAAAATATAAAAAAAATCCCATATATTTTTCTTCTTTTGTGTGTTGTAATTTTAGAGCTAATTTCATACAATTATTTCTACAGCATGGCGTAAAAGTTTCTGCCCTTCGATATGAAACATCAACCCGAATGAATTATTGGGGAAAAATGATCTTCAACAATTTTTAGACCCTCTTTAATTTTTCTTAAACCTACATAGCTTTAATTAATTCCTGTATAAAAGTAAAGTATAAATTTCAGTGATGATACCAAAAAAATGACTGCTGTTTAAGAGTCGGTAAAAACAGTTACCGAAATTCGTAAGGGATTATTCTAAAGAACTTTTGTTAAAACCTGAAAAACTTTGAAAATAGTCAACGGATCGAACTGATAATAATGGCAAATAGTCCACTTTATGTGAAAGTGTCAGAGAGCGAATTTTAGACCGTGTTGAAAACGAAAGAGGGCATACTTCATACTAATTGTATATTATGCTGCTTCAAGTGTGTAAAATGTTCTACAGTAAATAGTAACGGCAGAAACTTTTGCGCCAGTTAGTAGTTTCTGGCCAAAAAATTTACCTCATCCATTTCCAATTCGATATTTTTTTTAATATCAAACTGCCGAATGACAACTGATGCTTATCATAAATTGTTCAGAAAATGAATTCCATACAACAAAAAGTGTATTTACCATCTATATAAAACATTTTTTGTACATTTATTTAAGAGAAAAATTTCCTTTTACTTGTTGTTAAATTCTAATCCTTGAAAAAATCAATGGTACTATGAAATTTATGGTGGAATGTAAAAAAAAGTGTCTAATAGTAACTTACTTTATAGCAATTTTGCATTGATAGGATTAAAATTCAACTTGGCGAAAATGATTCATGTTGCGAAAGAAAAGTGAAACCACTATTAATTATTTTCTCCAGTGAAACCACTATTAGTTATTCTTCTGCTTGTCTTTTTTTAAATGCAGGTATATATTGAACTACTGTAGATACCTATAGTTGCTAATTAAATTTACTTACTCTTCAGCAAATAACTTTTAACGTACTTTTGATACAAATATTGTATTACACAGAAGCACTTTGAATTTCCAAAGTACCACCTTCTACTACATCGATCGAGATCTACACATGACTTGCACATATTAAATAACATATTTTAAACATGAAATTGAACGATTAATTCTTTCAGAAATTTATGATTCCAAACTTATGTGAAAAAGGAGCCGTGATGACATATTTGGGTGGATACTGGGGCACTTGGACTACAATTTGTATTAAAGCCCGCGGTCACGAGCAAGTTCATCAATCCAAATGGCCGAAGGCCAGGCAAAAATCTAAACGTGTGTGGGAGAACTCGGGGGGACTCATAGGCTGAAAGAACCAAATTGCCTTTCTAATCAATCTTAAGTCCATGGCTCGGATCATTGGGCCATTTTTTGGCTCGACCGTGTGTGGGGAAATAGTAGGCTGAGTTTTGACAATCCATAAAATGGGCTGGTCGTGTGTGTTAAAGCTTCAGTCCAAACAACGTGGCAGTCTTGCCACGTTGTTGGCAGTCTTGCCACCTGTGACAAGCTCATTGATTATTTCTGTGATTATTTTATTAAATCGAAAAACTCGTTGTTGGCAGTCTTGCCACCTGTGACAAGCTCATTGATTATTTCTGTGATTATTTTATTAAATCGAAAAACTCAGCATAATGGGTAGTGGTGGCCATGGTTTCGGTTGAAGTTACTGTAGGAAATTTGACCTCTTCATACCTGCAACCGCTTGCTAAGAGCCGTAAAGCAGCGGTCAATCTTTCATATCCTTTCGTTTGATTAATGTGGTGACCAACTGTAGCAACGTATTATATGTCGTTTGATCCATTTTTAAATAGATTTGCCAATCAAAAGGCTCAAGTGTGGGCTCTGTTACCAAATTTACGTGACTCATTTGTTTCCGTTCGTACTTCCTGTTTGGTTTTCGTTTATTTAAGTAGATGCAAGCTGCAATTGCAAACATTATTAAATTGAAATCCATTAATAAATTAATAATAATTTTTTCTTCAAGTTTTTCCCAATTTGTTTTCTAAATTAATGATAAAAAATGGAATGGACTGACTGGATCGAGGCTCTATCGTGAGTGGCGAGCTAAATTGGACTTAAACTAAACGGACTCAAGCCAAATGAACTCAGGCCGTTTGGACTGGAGGCTTTTATATGTATGCTTTAAATTAATATTTAGCTGCCTCTGATTGTATAGAATGCCAGACTGTAGTAAGTTCTTAACAAAGCATAAAATACACAGGCAAATTTAAAGATATTAAATTAAATTAAATTGCTCTCCCAGGAAAATGCAACTAGCCAAATAAACTCAGACATAATAGAATCGGTAGCCTATTTCAAAAGATTTTGGCCATTGGTTCAACGGTGGAATAATGGAACAATCTTCTTAATCGTTAGCTCTGCTTGCTAAGACGCCAGTCCGAGATAGCGATCTACTGCCCGTCAGTGCAAATTCCGTTCTACAATCATGGTTGCATTAATCCATCTTGTGTTGTTACCAAGGCTCCATTGATTACAAGTGTCAAATCGTGACCTTGCCGGTAATTGGCTATAAGACCAGCGCTTTAGAAATGCACTTTATGGCACCTGATTTACTAAATGGATTAATTATATCGGGTTGTCCCAAATTTGTAACCTTACTGCCACTTAATAAGAGTAATCTCCTGAGCTTCGGCATTATCGTAAAAAAGCAGTGAAATTAAGAAAAAGAAAGACATGACTGTGAAAGTTTTTGGATTCGAGTTTAGATAGGATCTAAATGTACTGGGCATCCGGTAATACAATTACATTCTAAACTCAGCAAACGCTACTCTTTCAGTTTCGGCATCAAATGCTACTGTAGTATCAATATTTTAAATGAACATCGTTTTGTGAAAGATAAATTCAGCAACAATCAGCGCTTGAAGCCTTCAGAAGCGGTTATGTGGTTAAGATTCTATCTTATTTTTTTATATTATTTCTTATTCTATTTTATCGATCTTTTTAGTTCCAACAGAAAAAATGTTAAAAGATTTTAATGACATAATACACGTTCCAGAAACAATTGAAAATAGGGTTTAAGGAATATTTACAACTATTGATTCCATTTAAATTACAGGTACACTTTGCGGAATATTTATAAAGGCATTTACGTTTTCTTCATTTTTATGGAAAAAACTAGTTATGCAATGTCAACATCATGCCTTACTGCGTTGTAGCGTGACATATAAACACGTGTTAATATTCACTGTTTCCATTGAAAAAAAGAATTACCTTTGCCAGTACTGTTATTTAATACTAAATAAATATAAAGGCTTGTCGATAAATATTTGCTTTTAGTCGATCGGATTGTGTTTAGGTGGTCTGAAAAGCAATAACGCGTGAGTCCTTGTTATCTAAAAGCATGTTACAAATTTTATTGCAAATTAAAAATATTTTAGAATGCTACGCGGGAAATCATTAAGCGAAGAAGAAAAGGGTAAAATTAAAGCTTATCACGAACAAGACATGTCTAATCGTGGAATAGCTAAACGCTTCAAAAGATCTAGCTGGGTAATCGATAATTTCATTAAAATGGGGAGCGATTACGTTAATACTAAACGACCAGGAAGGCCACCTAAGGTGACTAAAAGAAATAAAGGAGAGATCAGAAAGATTGCCATCGAAGAAAATCTTAATGCGAAGGACAAATGAACTTAGAAAATCGGGGACAAATGAACTTAGAAAAAGGTGTAAGTAGAGTCCAATCAATAATGAAGTGGGATTTGGACCTCACCTATGACAAAAAATGTGGGAAACCTCCGCTTACGAAAAGACATAAATTGGCTAGATACCGATTTGCCAAAAAGTACCGGTTTTGGGATGAAGAATGGAACAAAGTCGTATTTACTGATGAAATAAAGTTAAAATTGGTAGCCAGACGGCTCTCATAAAAATTGGCGGGATAAAGGTTCTGCGAAAGAAAAACGTCAGGTTCAGGGTCATGCATGATTTGGGCTGCGATATCGTATAGGGGTACCACACCTATTTGCTTCGTTTTGACAAAAATGGACACGGAATGCAATATTAGTTTGTTAAGTGAGGTGTTTATTAACCCCGGAGAGAAGGTTGCTGGCGCAGAATTCATTTTTCAGCAAGATAATGCGACAATCCACTGCTCGCGAAAAACTAAAGAGCTTCTGAAGTCCCGTGCCATCCTGATTGTCGACTGGCCCACACTTAGCCAAATCTTAATCCAATCGAGAATCTTTGGTCTATCTTATCAGCTAAAGTTATTCACCATTGGTGCCAATACGTAAGCGAAAAGGAGCTAAGCGATTCAATCAACAAGTAGTGGAAGAACATAGATCCTGTAACCATCTGTACCTTAATGAATTCAATGCCAAGTCGTTAAGAAAAGGTTATAAAAATACCGAGGGTCCTACTTCTTACTAAGTTTAAGTAATAAATAGTCACTACAAAAATAAAATTAAAAGTATTAAGTGCCATTTTAATTATTTAGTTCCAACTTTCAATTTTTATTATTATTAAATTTAAAAGAAAGGTTCTTAGTTTTTTAATACACTGTTTGTTATTGAAAGTACAATTACGTGAAGTAATAAAATTTTGATTGAAATTTTAAATATTACTCAAAATATATTATTTACTACTAAAAGCTTTCGTGCCTGTATAATTATTTCGCGGATTGTATATATTTGCATTTTTGATTGTGGTTTTATGTTTTTGCATTTTTATTCGTCTTCTTTCAAAAAACTTTCACAGTTGATATGCAGCATAAAAAAAATTTCAGCATCGAAGTAGCGGTACTTAGTAAAATGTTTCAATATTTTTAATCTTGATACGAAAATATTAATTGGGTATTTTTTCAAGCGGCACAGTATCACTTGGGATTTATTGAAATAGAAATAATCTGGAAACTCTGGCAGTGAATGATACTTTCTCGTTACAGCAGTAAGGGAAAACGTATATGCCACGAAAACTCTACAGCGATTTAATGCTAGTTAAGTGTTTTTATTCCTTGCGCAGATATCTAAATTGTTTAATTCAAACTATCCCAACGTTTTTTAATGTTCTTGACTGAACAGATTCATTACAAAAAATGAAAGCTACGTAAGTGTAGAATATGTGTGCAAAGGGATATTCCGATCAGGAACATATTTGTCGCATTTGAGCGTCTCAAACGCATCTACCTCACATGCGCTGGGGAACGCTCAGGTATAGCTTATTCACCGCGTGGCCCCAGATGGCTTTCTATGCACCGAAACTAATTACGATCTGTACCATCGCATGCTTGTTCGTGTTGGAATATACTTTAGGTGGCAGCACAGCACATGCGAAAAAAAGCCGATGCGTCAGAAAATTGCATATCTTTTACCTCATAGTTAAACGACGAATATCGCCCGCTGCTCAAAACGCCCGCCTCGCGCTACGTCTGCCGGAGCAGGCCAACCAGGAGTGGTTTGAAATTGAGGAAGGATTCCTACACGGTACAGGAATAGCCGACTTAAATCCTAATGTGAGTATAATGGAGCAAATTGACGATCGACGACCACGAAAATCTTTATATAGATATTTTGGTCCAAATTGGCAGGTGGTAATTTTTTTGATCCGCCGTATTGGATCCGCCATCTTGCATTTTGTTAATTTGACTTCAGATTCGTAGTCAGCGACCCCAAAACCCTGCAGCCATTGGTACTGTTCATGATAACTGAACAAACAAGAAAGTTATCCCAAAGCAAACTTACTAAAAACTTCAAGCGCGTTTTTCTCGAAACGATATTTTTCATCATAACTTCAAGCACAGGTGTCGATATATTGACCCCATTCACTTTATTCTAAGTCTGCCCAAAAGAATATACTTTTTTGTATGTCTTATACCTGAAATGAGGATAAAAAAATTCTATTCATAATTACTAAGCGAGGTCAAAGTGAAAAAGAACCGGGGGTCGCACGTTTTTTTAAATGTCCATGATTTGGTTTATTTTTTTTGTCGCAATTCATTCTCATTAGGTATAAGACATGGAGATTTCCATAAATTTTAATGACTTTAAACTATGACTGATATCAGTTTACTACGAGAGGCTGCTGACTTGAAGCTACCGAACGATGTCCCGCGTGCAGAGGTAGACGCAAGCGCCATTTTAGAGCCACCACATTGAATTTTATCGCAAAAAAATTTGAACGATTTTAGAATGATCAAAAAATAAAATAATCAAAACCAGAACTTCGTATGCTTTTTCATTATCCCTCGAAAAATTCTCAAACTTTGCCTTATTTTCGACCGTATCTGAGAGAACCTTCCCTTGAGAAATAAATCAAGTACAATATGCAAATATTCACCTGTCTAATTCTACATCAGAAATTTTGTATCCTGAAATTTATGCTGTAACACTGCTAAAATGTTCAAACAGCGTAGTTCTCGTCTACGCAAGTATCAACTGTCAACCCGGTTCCTCCAGTCACTATTTTTACGCAACGCAATTTAACGCTTAATAACAACCACTCGTACATGCCATTACAATTCAATTAACGAACGGAAGTATCGCCATTTATATTGTGCTGCTTAATGAGACGGATGGGACAATATTTCTAAGGTAAGTCTACTAATCGCAAAAAACATTTTGCGGTTAATTGAATCTCCAATTAACAGAAACAAGGAAACTTATTAATCTCACGCCGAGTATGGAGTTAGGTTGCCTCATGTTATTCCTACGATAAGGCGTATTACATGGCTGGAATGTATGTATGTCAAACCAAGGACTTTGTCCTAATGAAATAGCCCAATAAGCCCCGATGGCTTACATCCCAATGAACGTGAGTGGACTGGTCTGCTGCTTTCGTTTTGTCATAAATCTCTACGAAAAATTGCCGTAACGTTTGTGGTAAATTTAAGCCTGCTATTTAGAGGTGATTTGTGTTTTGGTCTAGACTGTATTTGCTCACCAAATAGCTGTAATAAAAATGTTTTGTGTCGCTACATGTAGCTGAATGTAATTACCATCCAGGGGTTAGGTAAAATTCAATTATAGTTTTTTTTTAAAGAATTTACTGAAAGAGAAAGACATGCATATATGTAGAAAAAAAACATGGGATAAAAGTGATCAAGTAAACCAGGTATATCAATTGAAAAAAAAGAACATTTGAATCACTCATTAAAATTTTACTCCATAATGGATGCATTCGGTTAAAAATTCATGAAAGTATGTTATTTATAAATATTCCCTAATTTTTGTTTGTTTTTTGTTTTGCTAACCTAGACCTCATTCTGTTTTGAAGGGCGTTGATTTCATGATTGTTTAAGGATTGTAAGTGTCCCGAATATAATTTTAAACACCCCGGTTTTTGGAGTTTTTCATGCGTATTGATGATGCATATTGAAGCTTGATTTACCAACAAGGTTTCTAAAATAACTTACAGCAAATATCTATCGGAAATTATTCGAAAACCATTAAATTTTGAAACAATCAATAAAACTCTGAACGAAAGCACGTTTACTTTAATGATAATTATTTCAAAGCATATTCACATTGGAGCAATGAAATTTAGTTCAATGAAACTGAGATTTCAGAAAAACTATCGTATGAGCCGATCCGTTTTCTGAAATATCGATTGCGTCAAGTGGAAATTAATTGGATGTATTTTACATTTTGAAATCTCATGAAATGAAAACTTTTCTGTCTGCATTTACGGCTAGGAATTATAAATATAAAAATCAGAAGTAGATTCCAATTTAAGCCATAGAAACGGAAAAAAAGTATCGATCTCAAGCTTTAAAACTAAGCGAATACTTTATTTACTACTTGTTACCTTCTCCAAACACTTAATGTATTCAAACAAAAATGATTTGAACTTGTTTTTAAATTAACGTTGAGTAGAATGAAAGAAATATATTGAAAAATGACGGTTTCCTACGATAATAAAGTGTAGTCAATCGCTCAAACTGAGGCTCAAAAAATTGACAGACTAAAATTGTTGGATGTAAACACAAAACTTCTAAACAGATGATAGTTATAAAACTGGTTTCTCAATATTTCAAACTTAGCTACAAACCGTATGCCACATCCATATTTCTGCCCAAAGCTTTTGACCTTTTTACTAATGTTCGAAGAACATTAGTACATTAGAGAACATTAGTATTAAAATCGATTTGACAACAAACTGATATTTCCATTTATATATATATATATATATATATATATATATATATATATATATATATATATATATATATATATATATATATATATATATATATATATATATATTTGTATATCATAAAAAAAATTCAGTGACTATTTCTCGAGAACGCGTCATCTAAGTGAGCTGAAACTGTCAGGATACATTTTAATATAGGCAGAATAGGTCCAGGTCTTACCAAATGTCAATTATCTTTAACCCTTTGGCGGCGGCGGCCATTTTAGTGATATTTTTAATATACCTTATATTGCGTCCACGAATAATTTCTGCAAATTTTAAGCTACCGAAATAAATTTTGAGCTTGTTCAAATGTGAATCGGATAATGTTTTGCAAATTTTTAACCCCATGTGTGCGCTAGGTGACTAAGAAGAGAGGAAAAATTTTTAAACAGCGATAACTTTTGACAAAGCTATCAAATCATTATGAAACTTTCAGCACTTATTGGTATTACTAAACTGTAGATCTGTGTTGCTTTTAATTAACATGTTGGCAACGTTGTAGCTAGGGTAATCGCTGAAATTGAAAAATTTGAAATCATTGGCTCTCTTAAAAAATTGTAGCTTTTTGGAAAAACAGAAACTCATATATAAATCTTATGCTGTTTCTACATAGCCAAAGTAAAACATTTGAATATTACAACGGGCAAGAACGGTTACCCTTCCCAAAACTACCTTTATTTTTTTGCATCCAAAATTTCTGTTCCCGGACTCACGAACCGATATTCAGATACAGTTGAAATTTGCAGAATGTATTGGTTTTAAGTAAGACCAAGCCTGATAGAAGTAATTTCAAAATGCTTGCAATCCTGTACTAGTGGTGCCATCTTGAAAAATCACTAAGAAAAATAACTGCTTGAAATTCTGATTCAGTAACCCGATACACTAAACCACGTTTGATAGAAATTTGGTTGAAAAATTCGGTCGGAGCTGCCAGCAATAGTAATTATGGTGTCTTAAATTTTAAAAATTTGCTGAGCTTCCAGTACAGTCATGATACCATAACGAAATTCAAATGGCGAATTGAACTTGTTGCAGGCAATATTCAGTAGAAACTTAGTTGGAAAAACAGTGATGGGGCTGCCAGCTATGGTTGTTTTTTTTTTTGGCTGATGTTCAATAAGCGATTTTATCATAGAATTTTCAACTTGTAGTGATTTTGTACTGAAAATAAACACCAAATATTAGGATCTAGAAAATTTGTTTCCCTATAACTTCCAATGCAGTGATCGGATCAATACGAAATTCACAGAGTAGGTTGACTTCAACGCGAGGCAAATGTGACATATTTGCTAGCAAAGGGCTGCCAGCACGAGGCATTTTTGTTGTTTTCGTGCCAGTATAAGCTAATATTAAGGCGGCTTTAGATATGCGGTGTTTGTCAAACACCTCCTATTCGCCAAAAACCGAACACCTAGTCAAGTAATTTGGCTTGGTGCTTGCGGAATGACAAGCACAGTGAATTAGATATTCGGGGATTGCCGAAAGTTTGCCAAAACTGGAACATGTATGAGCTGCTCGGCGTTGTTCCCTCCCGCAATTTTTTTGTGAAAAAACAAAATATTTGCTGCATCTCTGAGCATTAATAATTAATTATATTTATATCTTTAAACATGGATTTAAATATGGATGTTGAATCAGCAGATTCAGTTGACATTATATGTAATTATAAATACCGAATGTGTAAAGCGGGGATCCGAACATACCCAAACACAGTGCTCGTCTACTTTGATGTTTGTTGAAAGTTCGACAAACTACGGGAATAGCGAGCACCCGAATGTTTGTGCTTGGCCTAGGGCAAGCACTAGGCGAGCAACCCAACCACACATGCGAAGTTTGCCAAACTAGGTGCTCGGTATTTGACAAACACCGCATATCTAAAGCCGCCTTTAAGAATTCACATCGCTTTCGATGAAGTCATCGAATTTAAATCGGCTTGGGGCCTATTATTACTTACGATGTATTGGTCTCAAGTAGAAGAAGAAGCTAGTGGTAGTGGCCTTAAGTACCCAGTAGGACCACAAGCATTAATGACTTGTACCATGCTCTCTTTCATGAATGCCTATGAATTCCAAAATAAAGGATTGCAATGTAATGTGTAAGTAATGCAAAAAAGAATCATTGTGGTATATAAATCCATGTGGATTTATCTACTAACTACTTTACTGCACAAAGTAATGCACAGTGAAAGGTAGAGTAATGTAAATATGCAAAATGAAATGATGCGAGCTCAAACGTGTTTCGGTTAATTTGTTTAATGCGTTTCCTTTGTTTGGTGTTTTTTTTCCTATGTTATGCGTTTTGAGCTATTCAAAAGTAAATAGTTTATCTCCGAGTGAAGTACTACAATATTTAATTTTTAAATTTATTCAAAAATTGTGAAATAGTGCTCTGGATTTTTATTTACAGTGGTAAGTTCAAGAATAATAGAATTGAAATAAAAATTTAGTTGTATAAATACAAAAACGCGATGTGTTCCTATGGTATTACTAGCCATCATTTAAAACGTTTAGTGAAACTATGAATTTTGTTGTTGTTCTCATAGTTAGTTTTACGTATTACAAATATACAATAGTTCAATCAAACACAGGGTATTTGTTGTCCGTTCCAGGTTTCAGTTTCCATCTATCTTCCACATATTCCTCCTTTTCCTCCTTACCCTCTTTCACTACAGGCCTATGGGACTGGCATCTTCAGTCAATAAAATCTAGCAAATTTATATCTCTCCACGAGTCATATGTATAACAATGCGTTATTGGTAACGACTTTTGGCATCCAATACGTAATGACTGCCACTGCATTGATGCCGATATCCATTACCGGCATCACTTACATCCTCACTGCCGCTTCATTGATGGCGTCATCAACTCTCGGTATTGCGAAACGGAGCGAGTATCATTGCTTATAATGACCTCGTAATGTTAAATTCATCGCAGCGGTCATGCGAAAACGATCCGACGATGATTACTGGGAATAATTACTGCATTAATGCAGTAAGCATTCTTGGTCCTACTGGGTAGCTAGTGGTACAATACACACTCAAAGTCTGCACAAATCATCTACTGTTCCTCGAACCATGGAGTTTCTAGCGGTTCTGATGGGCTAGGGGTTTTTATGAGTTAACTCTATTGTTTTTCCGGTATTCTATAAAATTTTTCCTAAAATTACTCCAAAATCATTCATACCATTATAATACAAAAAAACACTTTTGGTTTCTCTAAACTAGCTTGGCATGTAACAATGAAATTGTTATTTAATTTGAAGAAAAAATAATTTTTGTTCAAGTTCAATATACTACAATTACTTTCGAAAAAAGAAATGAATAATTAAGGGGAAATTTTTGAATTGCCATTATTCTCCGCCACTAACAACAGGATAGCCCAATATCTTCCGCTCTACTACAGCTAATGGGTAAGTATAGAAAACCGAAAATGCCTAAATGGGTTTTCTGATCTTCGTAGAGTTCAAGTATGTATGTGATAAACATTGGAGGTAATAACGAAGTAAAAATGATATATGTGACAGCTGACTGAAAGCCTTGAAAATGTGCTTATTAACCACGTCGATAAATCTGCTTAGAAAGAATTAGAGAGCATTTTAAATGCTTCAGATCTAATTGTATTACTATTAAGAGTGGGATCATCACTGGAAGATCTGCAAAGGAAGAATTACCTGATGTTGCTGTAGACTGAGATTGAAAATCATTAATAAAATGAGTATTCAAAGTGAGGAATAAGTAAGGCTTACGGGCGGAAAGATTTTTGTAGGCAGGGGTAAGATTCGGGGTGGTGTAATTCTTTCTTAACCTATTGAATTTTTTCTTACTACTAGTGCTATTCGCAATATCCTACTAGGGCTAAATATTCTTCTATTCCAGTTAGAACTGCCCTTTCGTAAGCAATTTCGCATATTTTGCCGTGTTAAAAACCTTAAATCAAGCTTGTGATTTACATTTGCGCTGGAACAATAATTTTATTTGAAAGTCGTTTATACGCTTTCATTCCCGGATATTTTGCATATTTAAATTTGCATCAGTAAATTTGAAGTTGAACCCATACTTGAATAATAGGCAAATTTAGGTTTTTTACATTGCTAATGGTAATTGAATTAATATGCTCCAAGCAGTTCGTTATATAATGATGAGTTTCATTGTTAAATATTAACGATGGATAAATATGTGAAAGCTAACAATATTATAAATATATTGCTGATACGTAAATTTCAAGATAATTCTAGAAAATTGGCAGTTATTTCAATTTGATGTTGAACTGATTTGGGCCTTTGCAATTTTCTCTGAAAACCACTTCTCTGTATATTTTAAATTTTAATGCTAATAATGATCAAAATTACTCACGGATAAAAACATGCATTAATTCATTTGCCAATTCGTCTTCGTTGTAATTGTTGTTTTGTGAATATTTTATGTCGAAAATGGAAAAAAGTACATAATTGATTCAGCACGCAGAAATTAATGCTTTCAAAACAAAATACACATTCCATGAACTAACTTTGTTTTCTTATGCACTTAGCTCATACATTTTCAATGCAATTAGACGAAAAAATTCTATGGCAATAATTTCACTTGAGAGACTGTACCTGCATCCATCCCACAAACTTGATGCTAGTTTTCGAACGTATACTTTGCCTTCTCAAGAGAATAGAACATGTCATATAGATGTACCTGAGTCGTAAATATGGTAGAAGATAGCAACTTCCATACTATATGCTCCTTGAATTTATAAAAGCAGTAATGTAAAATTTATCATCGCCAATGTATATGGAGGATATGTTTGGAGTTTGTAGAAAAAAGAATGAGTAAACGGCATACACTTTTGTGGTTTATTTTGAATTTGAAACAACTTCCATTCCAACATATTTTTTTCATGATGCATAGATATCTTTGCAAAGTGTTTCCGGTGGTTTATTTCATGCAGAGTTATAAACTTATGTGCGTAGTTTGCAGAGCTGCATTGTTTTTATTTGTCATAGTGTGTTTACATATCCTTCTTGTTTTTACTCTAATGCACTCGAAAAAAGTAGCTTTTATTCCAATATACATGTATTAGTTTTTTTTATTCATTTGAAGTAAATTTCATCATATTACATAATTTGTACTTAAATACATAAAATATCATTTGAAGACATGAATAATTCTCTAGATTTATCGTTATATTTTTTTTCAATTTCGATAACTCAATTTTCTTTTTTTTCTCAATTTCTCTGACAGTCCAAGTTAACACGTATGTTGAAATATGAATAGTTTATGGAGTTTTGTGTGGTCTTAGATACTGTTTGCTGGCGCTCGTGGCACTCGTCGTGAACAATTTCGGTCTCCTTTTCTCCATACGTAACTAAGCCAGGTCCATGTCATGTAAGTGGTTAATTTGGATCGTGGAATGTCGTTCACAGGTCATGTCATATGTGGTTGCGGTGAACAAGTATAAATGAAGAATTCTATCAGAAATCGTAAAAGAATTCTCATAAATCACCAGAATTCTGATTCAGAGATCCGTTATGGTCCGGACATTTCTCGTTATTCACTGGTTGACTCCAATACGAACGGAATTATCCGCCAAGAATATTTTGCATGGTTTCCGAAATATTTTTCTAGCTTTTGCCATGCACGGTAAGGCTGTAACCACAAGAATAAACGATATCTACTATTTGAAAGAGAATTTCAAATTATCAAAGTTATGGCAGAATATGATTGGACATATCCATTTCATTTCTAGCTAATGACACACGGAACATTTTATTTCAGAATTGCTAAAGAAAGTTATGAAATTTCTCCGCTTTTTATTCGCAGATGACACTTCGTTTGGAAATTCTGGGAAAAATATTACTGAAAAGGTTATTCCAAATCAGATTTACAAATGGAATCCGAATATTCTAAACTATGACTTGCACGGTGCTCTGCAAAAGCATCATAAAGAATATAAAGCATAATCGAATCGTACCTCCTTGCACTTGTACGCCCATGTGACTAAATCGGACTGCTTACATGTCTGCTTGCTTGACCATAAAATTTTGCCTTTAATTTTACAATTGGCTTTTACTAGTGACAAGAGAAGATTGTTAGTTGTGGTTAGTTATAGAATTTTAATGGCGCAATTACACTCTCCCCGAGACATGGCAAACGTAGACGAGGTGAGAGTGTAAATGGTCTCCTTGTCTAATCTCGGCTGCTTTTTCATGGCAAGCACGAGTGTGTAAATGGCTTCTTCGTCGGCTCTTCCCTGTTTTATAAAGGGATAATGAGCGTTTTATCGCAGTGCTGAGTGTTTTTAACTGTCTCGTGCTACCTCGAGGCAGTAATGGGCATTGGGATGAATAAATGTGTAGCAGATATTGTTAAAAAAAAATAGCAGATTCAGAAAAAAGTAGTAGAAATTAGACATATACATACTTATATAGTGTATAAAAAAATCGAGAACAACTACTTTTTCTGAATTCTAAGAACTTAGCCAGACGAACAGCGAAAACACTGCTCAGCAGTTTTACAGTAGTTGCGACACGCTCGGCGTTTTCTTATCGTATATGTGCTTCAGTTAATGCTTAATAGTTCACCGAAGTTTCATCAGTGCCATCTTCACTAAAAAGTAATTCCTTGGGAAAAGTAGTAGATATCATTTGCTACGTAGTAGAGTAGTATATTCAGAAATAGGCAGAAAAAAGTAGCAGATCTACTACAAATGTAGTAAATGCCCATCACTGCCTCGAGGCCGCTCAAAATGATGTTGCGATTACATACCGAGTCAAAGGGATTTGAAAAAAGTTATGGTGCTGGCTCGCATGAAATCATGGGCAAGATGCATCATATCGGGCAAAATACATGAGTAGCAATGGATACAAGGCACACTGTTCGAATTTCTGTAAACAAATTTTTGAACAGAGAAAATGCTGCCTACCAGCACGATATTACCACTTAAACTTCACACCATGCAGAAGGATGCGAAGTTTAAATGCACAGATATGCATATCATGATGCCAGACAGGTATCCTTTAATCAGTTAAGCCATGATCACCCTTTATCTTGCTGAATGTTGTTGAAAATTGTGGACTAATAATAATTTCTTCTTTGTTTTTCTTTCGAATACTTCCGCTTCTGCAAGAACAGTCAATTCAGGAAAGCAATGCATAAGTCAAGATATGTCAAATGACGATCTGATAGCAAATTAGCTTGGCTTTGGTGCTCATCCACACTTTTGCAACGAAAAGATGTTAAAGATGTGATGAAATGCGGATATGAGGTCTTTGATGTTTCGCAAAAATATACATAAGTTTTAATTAAACCCTGAAAATTAATGGAAATTGATTCATAGGTATTCCGTGTCGCATCAGTGGCTTTTCTCTCTAGCTGACCAGACATTGTTTGTGGCTCGGCTACTTCTGAAACATTCAGTTCCATAAAAGCGTTTAGACAACAATTCAGTGGGTTTCGATGTTGATTCAAAAAATGAATACAGCGTTCGATACTCAACATACCATAGAGCTGGTTCAAGAAAAGACAATTCAATGGAATGTGCAAGCTGAAAGACATGCAAACAAAATAATAAAACAACAGTGCTGCACTGAAAAAAATCCACATGGCGCCCAGAGCCATGTAGCATAGCGCATTATTTATGGCCCCATACGCTATGTACATAGTACTCTGAGCTATGCAATATGGCTCCCAGCGCCATAATGTCAGAATCTACATAGCGCGTGGTCCTATGTAACATGGCGCAGCATTTATGGTTCCACACGCTATGTACATAGTGCCCTGAGCTATGCAGTATGGCTCCCAGCGCCATAATTACATGGCACAGAAATTATTGCCCCACACGCTATATTACATAGTGCCATGAGCCATGTAATATGGCTCATGGCACTCCAATTATAACTCGCAGCCATGCTGTGTGAGGGAAGGTATAAATGTCAGCAAGTGACATTAGAGCTTGGGTCTACATAATTGACTCATTTTGTACTGAAGTACTGGCTCGATATTTTCGATACTTCGACCGGTGAATTTTCACACTGGAGCAGGAACATTCAATAGTGAGTATGTTGACTCGAATTTATCGAATTTATGTTTGGTGGAATTGATATTTGGTGGAATTTATATTTGGTGCACTAAAAAAACACATAGCGGCAGACGCCATAGTTTATAGATTTCTGGCACCATGTACATAGTCGATTTCAGTCGATTTGTGATAAAATATAGCGCCACACGCCATAGTGCATAGGAGCAGATGCTATGCTTATAGCCCTCCACGCCATGTACTATAGTCCTCCACGCCATGTACCATAGTCCTCCACGCCATGTACCATAGTCCTCGACGCCATGTACTATAGTCCTCCACGCCATATATTATAGTCCTCCACGCCATATACTATAGTCCTCTACGCCATATACTATAGTCCTCCACGCCATATACTATAGTCCTCCACGCCATATACTATAATCCTCAACGCCATGTACTATAGTCCTCCACGCCATGTACTATAGTCCTCCACGCCTTTACTATAGTCCTCCACGCCTTGTAATATAGTCCTCAAAGCCATATACATGGCGTGGAGGACTATAGTACATGGCGTGGAGGACTATAGTGTATGGCGTGGAGGGCTATAAGCATAGCGTCTGCTCCTATGTACTTTTCGCCATGTATTATGGCGTGTGGCGCTATATTTTATCGCTATCCCTAAATCGACTATGTACATGGCGCCAGAAGTCTATAAATTATGGCGCTTGACGCCATGTGTTTTTTCAGTGTGATATGAAGTACTGTGTTCGATGGAGGTTTATTTTGAAGAACCTCCTAATAAAGAAAAAAAAAACAAAAATTATGATAAAATATACCGTTTATACTGTATATTGCAAAAAGCAATCTTTCAACCAAAAAACTAAACAACATAATTTATTAACATAATTATAGTTATATGAGAATATAATAATCAACGCCAATAATTTCATTCATTTTTTCCATTTCACTCAGAAAAGCTTTTCAAATTTAAATCAGGCTGCAAAACAAGATGAAAACTTTCTCAAAGTAAAATAAAAAAATAAACAATTAGGACTTAGAAACCGGTATTGATAGACAAAGTGAGAAAGAGGGGGCCAAGTATGGAACCTCGGGTAGCGCCCGAACTAAGATAAAAATTGAAGAAAGAATTCCCACTAGTGTACAATAGACTAAACAGTTATTTGAAAAATTAACATTTTGTTTTTGTGCTAAGTTTGCATTGCCTTTTTAATCCAAATAAAAATTTCGAGCATAAATTGAATAGGGAGAATTTCTCTTGACCTTGTAATTAATGGTCAGTTACGTAATAAATCTACTTACGAATAATTCTCAAGGGAAAAAGCAAAATGCTGATTGTGCAGCATGAGCGCAGTAACTACATTTATTTAATGCTGCATTCCATCTAATGCGACAAATTTTTTGTCGTCTCAATTATACAAATTTTCGTTTTCTGCCTAATTAGACTTACATATATCTTCGTTAACATCAACGTCATTTCGCCTAAAGAGAGTTCGCATACTTTTGCCTCACATCCAAAAGGCACTTTGCATATGAAACTAACGATATTCGTTCCGTAAAATGTCGAACCAAAAATGGCACTCGGTAACCGTTAATTTGTATGCCAAAATAGTTACCGCTTGCAACCAAGACATCGATGCACTTGTATGTCGGACTTGCTGGTAAATCTCTCATAAGTATGGCTTGCATTTTCGGTGTGGCGAAAAACAGTTTAAGTGGCTGTCAGGAGCAAGCAATTCGTTTGTAGAATTAATAGTTGGGGATATTTTTAGCTTACTCGCACTCCTATCCTTAAATTCTCCCAAAGGAAATCAACAGTGTGTACTGAAAAATAGCTTTGCGTTTGTTTTTTTTGGCAAAATAAGTGGTAAAGCTACTTATTGAACGATTTTGAACTAGAAACATATAAAAATAAATTTTCTTTAGATATCAGTTGGTGAAAAAAATTGATTTTAGTAAAAATAAATTTAATTTTCCAACAAAAATATTCCATATTTCACACTGTCCCAGGGTGACCTCCTTGTTTTCGCTATCAAACGTAACTGATCTGGGAGCTGACTACAATGTCGGTGTCGCAAAGTAGGATGGATAGAGGGCAACATCCACCACTTCTGTAATTTATGTCCGAAAGTTGCTGAAATGGCATTTGCCAAGGTTGTAGATATAAGTAAACTTTGGCTCGACGATGGCGGCGTCGACAATGAAAACATACATGCTTCCATACAAGTCTGTTTTCACTACTACGGACAAATTTTCGGGCATAGAGCATACGGCAGAGCAAAAGTACTGCAGGAAAGTTCTAAAAGGCTGCTTGTTTACAAACAGAATTAATACCACTCCCTGATGTAGTTCTGGTTGCATTCGTCGCACTTCAGCTTTATTCCCAGTTCTTCCTTCTGGATTTTATAATTGCAAAGATGGCTACATACTAGTTCATACATATGTAGTTCAACATTGTAAGTAATATTTCATATCCACGTTCAGTTTTTGTGGAATGGTGCCCTGGGGATTTTTTTGCGGATATTGGACTAGTAAGTTGCACACGATTATTGTATGTTTGCGGTAAAATTGCAAGCTATCGCGATTGCAACCGATGTTTTCTTCATTTATCATGTGCAGGGATACGCAGTGGGCGGCGAAATGTTATTAGATTATGTAAGACTGTTGATCATTAACGGTACGTTTAATTTGATTTTTCAAAATGCAAATTCTTTGAAACGAAACAAATGAATAAATCATTTTATACACAGTTCTTAGATCATATGATTGTTTTTTTTTAAAGTTTAGTAATTCTACTACAACTATCCTGGATGAGCAGCCTAGGTTAGGGTTGTGGGATTATTTTACTGTACTTCTGGCTTGAAAGTGCACAAACCAATGGGAATCATTTGAACTAGTAATTAAAGACAAACTCAACACGACATTGCTATTTTTCAATACGAAACATTTAAAGTAAAAGCCTCTGCATATACCAATAATTCAGTCTCCAGCTCCCAAAGAAATAACACCGTCGGAATCAAATTTAATAGAAACACTATTTCACATTTCCACACTTAATTCAATTTCACAGTTCTCCATAAACATCTCTCAAAAAAGTTATTGCCTCATTTCTCATATATGCATTTGAGAATAAGGATGCCCGTATCTCACGATTCGTCAAGACGATTAGACTCTACTTTTCAGCACCTGTAACAGCTATCTTCTGAAAATATGAAGCAATAAACACATTCAGTGCTAGTAGGACGATGTCGTCGCAAATATTCACACAAGCTGACAAGCAGTGGCAATAGTAGCACCACTTGCTGGCAGAACGTTACAGTATTATAAGTTTTGTCGGAGGACCAATCTTTTTTGGTCGTCTCATAGCTCATGTTTATGCCTCGACTCGAAGCAGTTATGAGGCAATAAGAACGACACGAAGATTACGTCTTCATCAAACGTAAATTTGGATGTATGCATACATCTTACGACATACCAACAGTTCTTCATATTTGGTTTCGTTTCGCTCGATAAAAACACAAATTGTTTATTAGTCGACAAATTCTGGTTCCGGCCATCTGCAATGGATCTTCAATGTCAGGACGTTGTTCGATAGCATTCAGAGCTAAACTGAAATTGAAGAAAGAGGTCAGTCAGGTATTTCTAGGTGTAGAGTTTTATAACCTGAGTCGACTTGCAAGACGATGTGCACCCGGTGAGATGAGAAATTTGAAAAGAGGGCTACATAGGAACACATAATAGTTTCCATATTTCTAGAAGCTGTTCTAAAGCTATATTTAAACTTTTATTGAGGCGAAATCGTTTACTATGGAGAAGAATATGTTGAATAAGATTTTCAATATACAATTGCTTTTTCTCATGGTGAAATGTATGCATGCATAAATTAAATAGTGATATAGTTTTTGCTCAAAACGACTTTGCTTATATAGCCTGGGGTTATCCATGTCAACAAATTATTTCAATCAACTACATTGAAAAGCAGACATAATTTTTGCCGCAGTCCAACGTCTGTTACGCGAACACAACGAGCAACTTAAAGCTGCAGTTTATCATCTCTTGTTCACCACAATTTCGAAAATAAACTTTTCTATCGCAAACTCGTTGGAAAAGGTAAGCCATCCTGTCCGCGTATACAAAATGCAAGTCTAATGTTTTCATAAATCCAGTGGAGTGAATTTTCATGGCATCTTTGGCACATTATTTCTGGCAGGTGGTTGAAATTATTTTGCACGTTTCCAACGTGACACATTTGGTGCATGTACTCGCGTATGCAGTTTGTTTCGCACATTCAAGTCACTCAACAGCATGTCGGAGCAACAGAAGTGCGGAAAAGCTTGTACTTCTTTGATTCGAAGAATTTTCCAGCGTGTTATTATAAACCGATTAAAGTTTCACGCCACATTGAAAAGAAGTACATGCTTTAAAGAACATGAGTAATCTTGAATATATTAATACACTTTAATGTCCGGTTTCTCAGCGTCGGTTTAAAATTTTGCTCAGCTGAAGCTGAACAAAAAGTTTAAGATGTAACTCAAATCGAAATTGCTTCATCACAGTTTGTTTTTATGCTCAGTTTAATCACTGGATTCTTGCAGGTCACAGTGCTTGAATCGGACACAATTTTTTGGATAACATTTTGTTCATAGTTGATAAATTATAAATTTTTAGTTTTTTGAAAAAAAAAATGTGGCTGTAACTGCCAAAAAAAAAACAATATACAAATTCTGCAATAATTGAAATAAGCTTGTTAGTTTCACTAGTTTAAAAATATTAAGACATCATTGAGAACAAGCCGAGCAAACATGAAGATGAAACCAAAAAAATGAAAAGACATTAAAGTAGAGTTTAAGTCCAATTTGGAGCATTATTTTGGTCGATGAACATCCTCTAAAAAGTATGAAAACATGATGAAGAGAACAAAAGAGGAGGCTGCTGAGGAAAAGAAATATTTATATGAAAGTGTTGGAGGACCACCAAAGTTCCCTATACCGAATTATTATTATATTAGCCCTTAATGTACGGTTTTGATTCAGAGCATGACATTCATGTATTATATGCAATATATGAGATGCAATTACTTGATTGCCTCGCCTTTTTCTACTGAATTTGTTTTATTTATTTCGAACATGCCGTGAATAGAACCAGTGGTTTTGACGATTGACTTCATATATTCAATGCCAATCGTGCTTATAGTTATATTACTTATAGCTCTTATTTTAGAATGTTTTCAAAACCTTACAGTGGCGTGGGATGAAATATCGGTGGAGGGAAGTCGAATAATTATCTACCGTTTTATATATAATAATGATGTTTGGTATGTTGATGTTTGTCGCAGTTACTAATTTCTATTTAATTCTCGTCACAATTACAGATAGTATAAAAAATCGTTATTCAAAAAAATGCTAAGCACGTGTATATCAGCAAATTAGTAAGCAGTTTTTATAGAGTCACATTCAACATACATGAAACCATTTGTTTTAATGTAAATCATGTTTGTAAAACAGAAGCATTGAAAAATATATTTTTGAGCCTGCAGAACGCTGAATAGGAAAAATAGAAAGCAGCTATTTTTCATCCATTAAATTTATAAATATTTTTGAAATAAAGCGGTTGAAATGTAAAAGTCGCGAAAATTGTCAACATGAGGATGTTTAGACAATTCTTCATTTACTATACTATCAAACTGTTCCGCGACTTTTACAATTTACAATTACAATATTTTAAACTAAAATATTAAAAATATCAAGTTTCAGATTTCCCACGACAAATAATTTTGTATACTTTTCTTTTATATCCTGATTCCTGCTTTTTCCTGCTAATTAGAAAGATAAAGAATAATTTTAGGCAGAATATATATCATAAAAGAGTTTGATGCAAGACAAAAAAAGACATTTCTTTGACATTATTTGCCAAAAATATGTAACAAATTCACTTGAAACAGCATTTTCATTAAAACATATCACATTGTAAATTATGATAGTACTTGTAATACCTAAATCAATCAACATAAACTTAAAACCTTGTATCACTCACAGTATGAATTGTTGCTGTCTCTTTTTTCTTTCAGTTAAACTTTCTTATGGTAAGCTCTGGCGAAAACGGATGCTCTAGTTCATAGGAATGAATCTTTTAATCACTACACGCAAATATTGCATGAAACTGTTTAAACTTAATTGATTTACAGTTCTGCAAGCATGAGATTTCTCTTTTTGGCGTAGAAAAAATGGAGCTAGACTTTAAACTAAGAAAAAGTGCTACATTCTGGAGATATGACAATAATGTTAGCCGATTTGTTTATAAACATGCTTCAGAAACAAACTGTTGGCAGGCTACAAAGACTATTACATCATGAGATTAACCCAAAAACTGTATTTTTGTGCTTATGACTTTTTTCTTATCACGGTAAAAATCATTTCTAAAAACTAACATAAGACAAATTTTAGTTTTTAGATAGCCAGTAAAACTTTATCTTCATATTCCTATCTCAAATATATAATCTTCACGTCCTGGTTTTTATGTGAGCTATACGACTATCGAAAGTAACGTTCACATCAAAATAGGACAACGGCACTATTGAATGAACCGATCGAAATTTTCTTCCATTCTCAAACCATTCGTTAGCCGATCCAGCACGGCTTATTTTTCATCTGTTAAAGCGAGACAATGATAAAATTTCAGCAAGGTACGAAAAGAGACAGACACAAGGCAACACACATTTGATTAAAGCCTCTAGTGGCTCGCATATAAGAATTTGCAAGCCGGAAAATTTCGGCTTATGAATGAGAAGTTAGTCATTTGAAATTTCATGTACAAGTTTAAGATGCATGCATGTTTTGAAAAATCTCAAGTAGGTCTGGAGATTCGAGAAGGAAGCCGGAAGAAATCGGGTTGTATGGACGCTTCGCCACTGCAACCTTATTAAAAAAATGGAGAAGATTGAAATGAAGATACGCCGAAATAAAGAAACTGAAGACTTCGAAAATTAATTTAGAATGTCTGAGAAATGTTTCTTTAATTGACTGGAAATTTTGTCTCCATATACATTGAAGCAGAACAAATAAGACAAGCGCTAGGAACCTACATGAAGGCAGAAAAAAAATCAATTATTTTATTGTGTTAATTATACTTTATTTATTTTTTTACACTAATACTTTGATTCTATTGCAATGGTTTTTGTACATTGCGGAGCTTTCTTACAAATTATCAGCTGAGAACGGAAGCCGGTAATAGGAAAACAGTCCAAGCGACAATCACACATGAACATCAGTGCTCTCAACAGGATTGATGAAATGTTGCGAATCGATGATGCCATTGCAACGAGTTGTTGAGGTCCCAGAATCGTCACACAGGGATGATGCTTCAATATTCATGACATGTTCACTAGAAGTTGTTGGACTATTGATATTGATAATGGATGGGCATGGTTAATATTGTTAACAAAAGTATTTAGGCGAAGGAGATTTCTTAATTGTATAGCGCAATAGTTATATTCGTTAGCTTGCCCATTTCCGCTTGACATAAAACATCGTTTATTATTACTAATGTTCGAATAAGAAGAAGACTTAAAATCACCTTGGCCACAAATTCATATAAATTCATATATACGATAAATATATGTATATATATATATATATATATATATATATATATATATATATATATATATATATATATATATATATATATATATATATATATTTATATGGAATATGGTATATAAATTAAAATATCAGGAACACGCCATCCGATTGAACCGAAATTTTCAGGATGCATTGGTGGATATGCAAAATAGTACCAGGTTTCACCAAATACTTAATAATCTTTAACCCTTTGGCGCCGGCGACCATTTTAGTGATATTTTAAGTATACCTATTATTCTGTCAATAGCTTTTGGTTTATGAAAGGAATTTGTAATATGTTTGAAATGTGAACATGATAATATTTTTGAATCTTTTAACCCTATGTATGCGCTGGGCGCCTAAAATGAGATTGGGAAAATTTGAAAATTTTTGAATTGTGATAACTTTTGACCAGAGTATCAGACTATTACGAAACTTAAGGGTAGTTTTAGTTTTTGTGGTTTTTTATAATCGGGCTGGCAGCCCTGCAGCTACGGCATGTATTGAAAGTGAAAACCTTCAAATCATCGACTCTCCTAAAAAAATTTCGTATTTTATAATATAAACCAGCCAGCTCATATAAAAATCTTATGCCTTGTTTATACAACCAAACCAAAACTTTTGAAATTTCATATTGTACAAGAACGGTAGCCCTCCTCCAATTTAACTACATTTCAAGCATCTGAAACTTCTGTTCACGAGAACTAACGATCCAATAATCAGATACATTTGATATTCGCAGAATGTATTGGTATTAAGTAGGACCAGGTCTGATTGAGGCGATGTGGAAATGTGGGAAACTCTGTGGCAGTGGTGCCAACTTGAAAAATTACAAAGGAAAAAAAAACTGCTTTTTGCCCTATGAATTCTGATTCAGGGACCAGATTTTCATGAAATTCGCACTGTAGCTGAACCTTACTCTAAATCTAGTTGAGAAATTCGTTGAAAAATTCCAGCAATGGTAATTTTGGAGTCTTGGATTTTGAAAATGTTCTCAGAAAAAAAAGGTTTTTGTCCCATAGGTTCCAGTACAGTCATGAAATCAGAACGAAGTGCATATGATAAATGAAACTTACTGTAGGCAATATTCAGGAAGAATCTGGTTGAAAAACCAAGATGGGTTTGCCAGCTATTGTTGGTTTTGTATTTTTTGCGAAATTTTATTAAGCGATTTTATCGAAAATTTTTCGAACGGTAATGATCTTGCAGTGACAATCAACAAAAATTAACATTTCGGAAATTTGAAAACATTTTTGCGGGGGTACGGTTGATTTCAATATGAGACAGGTGTGATATATCTATGGCTTTGATGCTAGCAGAGGGTTGCCAGTGCAAAGCGTTTTTGTTATTTTCGTATCAATAAATGCTTACATTAAATATTCATATCGCGAACATTTACAATGAAAATAATTCACCGATGTATAAATTTTCTAAGCTTTGGAAATTTTTCGGAGAGTGATCCCAAACATTTTTCTATCCCTATAACTTTCGATGAAGTTACCAGTTACCAGTAACAGTTACAGTTCTGTGAGGCTTTTTGTTGCAGGGCTGGTAAAATGTTGCAAATACTAAGCATTTGCTTTATTAATCTCATAAGAGATGCTGCTTTCAAAGTTTTGCAGTGTTTGACTTTCCCAAATCTTTAAATTCATGCAATTAGTGACCCTGAAATCCTTTTCACCCTATAAGTTTAAATGCATTGGTGACATCCAAGCGGTTTTGGCCTCGCAACAGGTTGAAGCATGTGTGGTAGAATATGCCCTCGAAATCTGCACGATTCTTCTATTGTTCATAGAACATTAGTATTTCTAGCGGTTCATATGCGCTAGTTGTTTTTTTTTCTGAACGTCCTAATTTTTTGAATCTAAGTGTCCAATGAAGATCTTTGGCATTCTTAGAAATATTATTCTGTACTGGCTGGCTATTTGTTTGTGCCAAATAGCTGCAAGCACTGTCCAATAACTCATTTGTTTGGTAATTGGATTTTTACTAATGTTCGAAGAACATTAGTATTAAAATCGATTCGGCCAAAAATTCATATTTCCAAAAAATTTCAGTGAGATAATCTCGGGAACGCGCCATCCGATTGAGCTGAAACTTTCAGGATACATTGGTGTATATGCAGAATAGGTCCAGGTCTCTGTAAATGTCAGTTATTGTTAACCTTTTGGCGCCGGCGGCCATTTAAGTGATATTTTTAATATACCTATTATTTCGTGCACAAATGATTTTCGCAAAAATAAAGTTAACGAAATAAATTTCTAACGTGTTTTACATATGAATCGGATAATGCTTTGGAATTTTTTAACCCTATGTGTGCGCTGGGTGCCTAAAAAGAGGACGGGAAAATTTGAAAATTTTTAAATTTCGATAACTTTTGACAGAGCTATTCAATCATTACGAAATTTTCAGGACATATTGGTATTATTTAGTTGTAGATTTGTGTAGCCTTTAATGATTGTGCTGGCAACCCTGTAGCTAGGGCAGGCACTGAAAGTGAAAACCTCCAAATCATCGTCTCTCTTGAAAAAATGCCGTTTCTTCAAAAAAAAGCCACTCATATGTAAATCTTGTGCTTTGTTTACGTAACCAAAAAAAAAAAAAGATATGGTATAACGGGCACGCCTGGTAACCCTTGCCCAATTTACCTATATTTTTAGCATCACAAACTTCTGTTCACGGAAACTCACGATCCGATGAGCAGAATTGTTTGAAATTCACAGAATGTATTAGCCTTAAATAGGACCAAGTCTGATAGAAGTGATTTTGAAATGCGGGCGATTCTGTGCCAGTGGTGCCATCTTGAAAAACCACTAAAAAAGATAACTGTTTTTAGCCCTATAAATTTTGATTGAATCGTTCGATTTTGACGAAACTTACACAATTGCTGGACCTTATTTTAAGCCACATTTAGTAGAAATTTGGTCGAAAAATTCGGTTGGAGCTGCCAGCTATGATAATTTTGGTGTCTTCATTTTGAAAAAAAAAAATTTGGAAGTGAAAACATTCAAACCATCGAATATTCAAAAAAATGTCCGTTTCTTACAATAAAACCAATCTGTATATAAATCTTATTATCGTATATAAATCTTTTATCTACACGTTCAAAATAAAACTTTGGAAATTTCATGTCGGACAAGAACGGTAACCCTCTCCCAGCTAACCTAAATTTTCAGCATCAAAAACTTCTGTTCACGGAAACTCACGAACCAATAATCAGATACAGCTAAAATTTACAGAATGCATTGGACTTAAGTAAGACCAGATTTGATAGAAGCGATTTTAAATTGTGGGCAAGTCTGTGCCAGTGGTGCCATCTTGAAAAATTACAAAGAAAAAAAACTGATTTTTGCCCTATGAAATGTGAATTAGTTACCAGATTTTCATGAAATTGACACAGTAGCTGAAACTTACTCTAAACTCTGTTTGATGAAAATTTGGTTTAAAAATTCTATTGGTGCTGCCAGCTATGGTAATTTTTGTGTCTTTGGTTTTGAAAATTCGCTCAGGAAAATAAAACTTTTTGCCCTATAACTTCCAGTGTAGTCATGAAATCAATAATCAATGAAACCTGTTATAAACATTATTCAGGCCAAATTTGGTTGAAAAGCCTCAATAGGGTTGCCAGCTATTGTTGGTTTTGTGTTTAATTGCAATATCTTTATTAAGCGGTTTTATCGTAGAATTTTCAAATGGTAATGATATTGTAGTGACAATAAACAGCAAATATTAAGCTTTCGATCATTTGAAAAAACTCGCTGCAGGTAACCCTAAATTTCTTTATACTCCTATAACTTCGAATGTAATTAAACAACGTGAAGCAGATTTGATATATTCTTGGCTTTGATACTGGCGAAAGGTTGCCAGCACGAGTCGGTTGTGCTACTTTTGTATCAATAAATGCTTACAGTTAGTATATATACCGGAAACATTTACAATGAAAATAAATAACCGATGTTACAATTCGCAAAGTTCTGCAAATTTTTCGGATCGCAGCCCCAAACACCAACTTCAGTAACAGTGCTGCAGGCACTGAGCATTTTCTTCATTGATGTTATATAAGACGCTGCTTTCAAAATTATGTGAAATAAGCAACTGATAACGAATATAATTAACCCGTGTTTTGCTCTCATAAACGTTGAAATTCATGCCAGTGGTAATATCTGAAACTTTCCACCATATGAGTTATAATGCATCCTTAAGACGAAAGTAAAACGTTGCATTTGAAACAGTTTGGCCGTAATAAGCAGCACATGTGGTGGAATAAGCACTCAAAACCTGCACGATTCTTCTACTGTTCTTCGAACATTAGTGTTTCTAGCGGTTCAGGTGCGCTAGAGTTTTTTTATAACTCATTTTGTTTTTAGTTGGACCGGAGGGGGAGGCCAGAAACGATAAACGAAAATTCAATTTTTCTCAAAACTGAAAATTGGAGTTAAGGCTTTTTAACTTGGGATGGCAAAATTGTATTCATGGCATTGGTAAATGCCCATAAACAATTTATCATGATTAACGTTGAGTCAAACAACAGAGTTTCCGATGGTGGTGTTTTATTTTACACAAAATTTTGGGAACTTTACCAGCATGGAAAATTAAACATACCGCAACTATCGACATTACCCAATAGTAAAAAGCTATATGCATATGTATTTAGTGGAGACGATGCTTTTGCCTTGGTTCCAAATTTAATGAAACTATATGGAAAAACCGTTTGCACCATAAAGTAGCAGTATTCTGAAACCCGTTTGTCAAGAGCTCGAAGTGTAGTAGAGTGTGCGTTCGGTATTTTATAAAATAAATTCGAAATCTTTCGAAGACCGATTAATCTTTGTCCCAAAAAAGACGCGAATATAGTAGCAGTTTGTTGCTACCTACACAATTATCTCACTAAAAAATCCCTCAATTTTATGCCGGCACTGGGGAAACTTTCAATCATTTGTCAGGGCTTCAACCAACATAAAATACTTATACTACTACTAAAATAATTCTCGCTCCTATTTTTATACTGAATTTGATTCCATGCAATGAAATTTCACATTTTATTTTCAAAATAAACGTTTCATTAAATTAAAATAAGCTATCCAAAATTTTTAAAAACAAACGCTATTATAAACTAATGAATAAAACTAAGCCATCAAAAAATTATTTATAAAATAAAATATAAAATTTAATATTTTCAAAATTAGTGGCTATTGTCTAATTGCATACTGTGAAGAAGTAATACTAACAGAACCGATTGGTTGAATGTGAGATTTTTTTTTTTTAATTAATTTCATGCGCCAGAATTTCGCTAAAACTTTTTCATATTGAAATCAGTTTTATCCATCGTTTGAGCGCGATATTTGTACCTCAAAACCATACTTTTTCAAAAGTTCTGATCGCAGTTTCTCAGGTTTTTACTCAAAAATAATTGGTGGCTTTCGCTCAAAGCCAACTACACATTCTCGTGACATTTTCAAACGATTTAAACAAAATTTAATGTTAAGAAAATTAAACTGAAGTAACCGTTTTGGCTTCATGCATGAACAATCTATGCATAAATAATTGTTGCATCGTCTAGATGTGTTTTATGCTGCTAACCAAACTAACAAACAGTTTTCTTTCGTCCTTTAGTTACAACGGATAACAATTTCAAAGCAATTATTTGTTCTTATGTTTATTGCATTGGCCAGGTATATTTAGTTCTCTCAAAGCTCTTGAAACGTTTATACGATTTATTATAAGATTAGCAATTAATACTTTAATACTTACTTTCACACCAATATGCAATAACAATCTTAAGACGCAACGTCTCGAAGAAACTTTGTCCATAAAACAAAGTACTGATACGTGCTCTTAATGCGAAAGCGCTTCAGTGTCAAGTCCATGTATTCTGTTCAGTTTTCGAACATAAAAACTATGAAGGTTGGTTTCATCGAAATTGAACTTTTACCCTTAGGGATTTAAAAGGTGGATACGATAAGCAAGGTTCGATAAACATATTTCTACTCGTATCGGAAAAACTCCTTGAAGTTTCATGTTTGCCGGTGTTTAGTAGAAAACCGTAGGAAGGAGTGAACCTGAAAATGCTGATCTGGTAAATCAATTTGTCTCCGTTTGATGAAATCAATTCACTGGGATTCCAACCGATAGTAATCTAAGTGATGAAGTTATTTTAATACTGTGATTTGATAGGCATATATGTATCTTTGAAAACTCTTCCATCTGGTGCACACCCTTGGGCAATGACTCGTTTCGACTGAATTATGATATAATAGAACAAAAGCGTGTTCGATTTTATCAAAGCTTAGCTAGTATATACGTTAGTATTTCCTTAAAACTACGCTGTTTAACATTATTCAGGCAGATTAGAAGATGTAAAATTATAATATTAGCAACATATGTGCAACAAGTCAATTAATTTTGCTTTCTCACACCTTTGTCTCTTGGTATAGAGATTCGAAATGTTTCTTGTATATTTTCCTTTATTCAAAGAGCTTGTAGTACAATGCAAATTTTTAAAATAAATAAAACATTCCTTCTAAAAAAACTCAGAGAAGACTGGCAACCATTTTTGCTTTTTTGACATGAGATTCTGATAGTTTAAAATTTCCTTATGTCAAACACACTTGATTGAGTTAAACTCTTACTGCGACTTTCTACTTGATTTCATTCACTTTGATTTTCGTTTTTACGACGATTGAAGACAATCAATGAGTCTTCTTTTGACAAGATAAATGAAGTACAAAAAAGTTCTGAGATTTCACATCAACAAACAAGGTATGAACATCTTTAAAAAGTTTCCTCGATAAAATACCAAGTTATGCCTAGTACTATACTCTTCGCGAAACGAATTCAACGGTCAAATCCCATACAAAAAGAGCTTTACTGACGAATTGAAAAGCTCTTTTTGTATGGGACTTGACCGTTGAATTCGTTTCGCGAAGAGTATAGTACTAGGCATTAAGTCGAGTCATTGCTGAATGATGAATTACGAAAGTTTTGTACAATTTTTTTTTTAAGTTGACTGATTTATAGTTTTATATAAAGTTTTGAGAAAGAAAGATTGAACAAAAATACATTGCAATCTATATTGTAATATAATCTATTACATTGTAATATAATCTAAATATATGGAATATGAGTTGAATCTGCATTGATTTACAAATGCAATTATCAATAAATGATTTGTTCTAGATTGTAAGATATCAAGCTAAGTCTAAAATATTTTATAAAATATTATCCAAAAGAAACTGGTGTTCCTAGCTCTGTCTCAAGAGTCTTGTAAGTCTGCGTAGTAAATAATAAATTTCTGGGATCTACGAAGTGAATTCAAATGCATCAAATATCATAAGTGATTTTGCATCAAATCGTCAAAACATTAAATGCAAATTAACTCTATTGAAAACTTTCAATAGCAAACATTAGAACCATAAATCTGGGCTTCAATGAAATTAAAACCGTTATTGTCTAATCACGGATGATTTTGATTTTAGGATTGGCCCATTGAATATGTCTTTCACCCTGATTCCTTCTAAGCTCTTGATTCTTGCTACCGTTTACTTTCATTGCACTTATCCTGTTTTATTTCTCAACTCTTCATTTAATTGCACAGGCACTTTCCAACCGTTACAGTTTTCGTAAGTGGGAGGTTAACCAAATTAAACGAGCAAGTTAAACGAATTTGTGATTTGGTTAGGCGCAGCAGCTTCAACAGTATTGAAGCATAAAACTGTTTAGTAATCCGGTAAATGTACATCTTTATATTGATGCCAACTTAAAGGTTTTCGATGATTGTGAGGTACTCACAAACTTTTTTTTTCAAACGGGTGTCAAAAAGATGCTCACTTAAAAACATCACCCATTGACCACAGGAGTCCGAGCTGGAATCGCTTTGGCATACTTCGACTCAGCTGTGCCACTAGCACCAATCAGGTGCAGCCACGACTACTTTCGTCCTGTCAGGCGGAGTCTCTAAGCAAATACTCAACTTTTTTTAGCCGCAATACCGTCTTTACATATACTGAAACACGTTTCCAAGCGTCTTCTAAATGAAGCATCGCCTTCACAATCACCTCCATTGTCACAGGGCTAACTGCGGTAAAGAGCACGACCCGAGTTCTTATGAAAAGGGAGCACTCAAAAACAGGGTGCAATGCATCATCGATTTCGTAAATGCAGTATTTTGTCCTGATTTTTTCTATTCTTTAAGGTGTTTAGTAAAGTAGCCATGACCCGATAGAAATTATCTCAAGTAAGATTTTATTTCACCGTGGTCACAATTAAGCCAATGTTTAATGGCGTTGTCCATGCTACTGTTGTCCTCGTGGCCCAGCTTTCCTCTCAAAACTCAAGTATCATCGCTCTTGCTAAACTGGCTGCTACCTTTCTTTAAACTTCTGAACTATTCATAAAGACCACCCTGCGCCTTTTCTGCAATAAATCTGCTTTGACATATATGAGCTTAAATAATACCGTACGATAACAGCTAGCATATTATAGCACCCCTCTTTGTTGGACGCTTTCCATCCTATTTTGCTACTTTGCAAACTTTAAGGCGGTGGCCCATACCACCGCACCATACAGCAGTAATAGGGCCACGTCTGCTCACCGAGACTACAGTCCTTATCGCATGCTTTTCGGACTTTCTTCCCATAAGTCAGCTTGGAGGCAAGAGTCACTCCAAGATACTTCGCATATTTTTGGTTTCGAGCACTACAGAGCCGACCGTTATGGGTATGATGATTGGTATTATTTTTCGTCTGCATGACAATATCAGTTTTTGTGATCATCAGCTGGAGACCATGGTTTTCCTTCCAATCTTCAACTCTTCTCATTAGTTGATTTCATTTGATTGTATCAAATTGGAGGTTTCTGGATATAATGACAGCTACTACGTAATCAGCGCAATCTAACAACAGCACATCTTCTGGCATTTCAATGCGCAGGAAACTGTCTTATACAACTTGCCCGAGAATGAATCTCTGTGCTCCGAACTTTAGCCCGCTTTTCCATTTCCCTGCTTATACATATATAAGGCGACGTTTATTCAGATAATCTCGAACCATAGCTAATATATATATAGCCCCCTACCCTAAAACTCCGCTGAAGGGCCCCTAAAATATCTGCCTATCTCGCTGAATGAAAAACGTTCCGGACATCCAGTGTAAAGGTCGGCCTGGCGACATGCAGCCACAGCGCGTCCTATTGCACCGATTACTTCGTAGATGGCACTTATTGTTTTGAGTGGCCACTACATAAACCAAGTTGATTCTCCGAAAGGCCCTCGGCCCCTTGTATTGTTGCTTATGGTCGTCATTTCAATAGGCTTTCCAAGAGTTAATTCACCATATGAAGCATACAAAGGGGTTCATTATAATCTCCCTTTCTCTTCGGGATCAAAACAAGTTGCAACTTTTTTCAGTGTGACGGAAAGTCAATACCCGCCAACAAACACGCATTATACCTTCACAGCAACAATCACGGCTCCTTCTTCACCATAGCTTTCAACACTTCCGCTGGAATGCTGGTCGGTTTTTATATTTTCAGAGCTGCACTACAAAGTTCCTCCAGGATGGACAAACGAATGTCTATTTTATTATATTTAAACCAATTTTTTCTCTTTTATTACTCGACATATACAGATATTTCGAGGGTTATCTGCCCTCTTCTTCAGTGTCTATAGGTCTAATCTTACAAATAACTTAAGTATCTTATTTAAAGTGTATATTAATTCAGTATATTAATTCAGACCTCTTCTATGAATTAGACCGTGGATTTGTTCAATACATAGTTGGGAATGCTCTCCACAGCATCCTTTTTCTTTTCCATGGTATCCTTTCCTCTCTTCAGCTTCTTTTCCTATTTCTATCTTTCTTACATTCAAAGGCCCTGTTTCCTTCCCCTACTATGTCTAAAATGTCCCCTTTTCTACCTAAAGTATCACTCGCCATTTTTAAATGTAGGGAGTAAACTTTGAGCGTGATTTACCCTAATTTTTTATATAGCCTAATTTATGGAATCACTAATGAGATTCTATTCGACTAGCACTATTTGTTTCCCTTCTCCTGCCAGATAGGACCTAAATTTAATAGTATGACTTTTTGGAGTCACATTCTTTTTCAAATATAATTTAAGAGATCTTACGTCTTCAGAGATGCTGCTTATTTCTTTCTTACATACTACGAATTTAATAAAATCGGATTTTGACCTGGTAGTCATTTTAAATTGTTTTGATTATGTACCAATTTTTCCCCTAGCTTGTAAAAATATTTTAATTGCAACCAAATTTTTCCTTTTGAAGCTAGAATTATTTGAATTACTCGACATATACAGATATTTCGAGGGTAATCTGCCCTCTTCTTCAGTGTCTATCAGTATAATCTTAAAAATAACTTAGGTATCTTATTTGAATATTGTAACATTGTTGCAATTTCCGACCACAATCCTATTTAAATGTGTTTTAGCGTTTATTAATTTATTATTTTATTTCCGTTTTAACAAGACATCTACAAAAACAGAATGAGAAAAACAAAAAATCATTCATTAAATAATTCATAAAGTTACACTAAGATAATTCAAAATCAAAAAAGGTGAATTACGAAAGCAATACAATACAAAACAAAGAATAATAGAATTAAGATAAAAACAAAGTGGTGAAAGACAATAACATAAAGAAGCTTAATGAAAACTTATAAAAAAAATCAAAAATAACGAAAAGTTTCAAGAATTGAGGCTATGAAATGCCATCCAAAACGAGAGAAGGTTTTTGGTAAAAGGCCAAGCTATAGTTCATTGTGTCTCCTGGGGATACGCATTAATAGCGAATTGAAACGTCGGTTCGCGCAAGGTCAAGCTTTGAGCCAAGGTCAGATAGCATAGAACACTCGACTAGACTTTAAAGAGGAACCCCAGAAACAGGGCAGTATGGGGAAGAAGAACGTGAATTCACAGATACAACACTGCTACGATCAGAAACATAGAATAAGAACCAGTACAAGAAAAGATCAGACACCTAATAACCATGAAGTTTTAACAGAAGTAGCTTGTGGTCAACCGAGTCGAAAGCCTAAGCAAAATCAGTGTATAGCACATCAACTTGCTTCTACTGGTCTAAGGTGGAAGTGACTAAGTTAGTGAAGGCTAAGAAGTAAGAGGTGGAAGGTCTACCTTTCAGAAACCCATGCTGCTCAGGAGTAAGGAAAGGATGAAATATAGTAAGTAGTCTATTGTAAACAACTCATTCGAGTTTTTTTTTTAAAAATCAAGAAAGGAGTGAAATAGGACGATACTTGGACATAAAACTTGAGTCACCGAATTTATGTATCGAGCACACTATTAGTCGGAAGGAAAGGAGCCCGAGGAGAAGCTTAGGTTGAAGATAATAGACAAAGGAACATACATTGGATGACGAAAAAAATTTGGTTCGGAATGCCGTCAGGACCCCAACTGACATTTACATCAAGACATTGAAGTAAAGATTCAGTTTCTCGAGGATTGATTTAGGTACAAAAGATGAATGACGAGGGAAAATTTGGGAGTTCATAGGACGAGATCGAAAATTTTTCGGAAAAAAAGAGGAAAAGTGAACTGCAAAGAGATCACATATCTCCTGAAGACTAGCAGTAATGTAACATTAATGAAACATTATCAAGGAACATTAAATTAAGGAAACGGTGGGAATTTTTCGAGGAGTGAATCTAACACCAAAAGTGGTATTGTAGGATAGTACGAATAGAAGATTGAATGTCATTGAAATCATCACGCATAGCCTATTTGAGGCTGACCGAAGCTTGGAGAATTCGAGGAGTCAATCTGACAACCCGAAGCACGGAACTTAGTACGAACTGCATCTTTTGCTTTGAAGCAGATCCCACATAATGGCATTTGATTTACGGGAAAGACTTGACGAAGTGAAACGGGAGATAAAGCTGAAGAGGAAATTATAAAATCAAAGCGTTAGCTCATCAACAGTTAGTCCGCGGCAAAAGGAGTACCAGTTAGTTGAGTTGTTTTCATTTGCCATGTAAGTAAAGTCCGCTTTATGGTAATTTAAACACGAGAGCCAAGACGGAGTTTTACCAGTCACAAAAACAACAAAAATTTGTATAGGAAGTGGAGGGTGGTGTAAGTCAAGTGCGACGTAGGACATGTCATCAGCTTGAACAGTAATGTTGTATGAGAGAATATTTGATAGAAGAAAGTCAAGGACTTTATAGTTGATATAAGGAGCCGCGTTCAATTGAGACGGTGAACATAAGGAGAGGAAGAAAGTGGTAACTAAGAAATATTAGTAGAGGAAAGTATGGAAGAAAAGTTACCATTCTACACTAGGTTAAGCTAAAGTCGCAACATATATACAAAGCATAGGGGAAACGATGTTTGAGGGTGGTTTTAAACATTCTTCATGAGTGCACTTTGTAAAGCAAGCCATAGTCTATTTATTCTGTACATCCCAGCAAAAGGATGATTTGTCAATGGTAAGCTCATGCTAACAAGTTTTTAACAAACTGTTAAGTCTGCTTTAGATCAACAAGTAAAAGTATAAGTCGTGTACATCGAATTTTCCAAAGCAGTCAACTAATCGTAAGCTACGGCTTCCTGCTGGGTTTTCGTTTTATGTACATGAGTGAATATATTAAGCGAAAGCCAATTCCCTTCATCTCCATATTTGACGTTCGGAAAGAATCCATTCTTGATCCTCTACTGATCGCGCTTTTTTTTAAATGACTTCATCTTGCCTTGTCAAAACTCAACTTGCCGTTCATATGTAGATTATTTCAAGATATTCAATTTGATGGTTTCTAATAAAAACTGTTTTATAAATTGTATAGCTAGTACTAACTCTCTCACTCGGAATATGTGAAAGGGTGATAAAATGTCTCTCATGCATGAGAAAAATATTTTCATGTTTTCCTATTATCCTTCTGGCTTCTTTTTTGGTGTTCGTTAAACGTGTCCAGGCGACCGCAATTTACTCTGCGAACATTATACGGGTACTTTTTCCAACTCTGTCGACAAGATTAAGGTACTCTTTGAAATATAACCCCCTCGCTTCTGTATTTGGCTTTCGTCCTAGACAAGCGCTCCATCTACTTATATGTATTGATAGAAGTCATGCTAGCTGCAAAGCTGTCCTGCGATTTTCATTACTTTGTACGCCAGTCTGCTTCTATTGTTCGCAAACTCTTGCAGTTTCATGTTATCATTTGGATCTATTAAACTTGTTATTCATTTACTAAAATTTTTAATTGAACTATTGATTTAATGTTATTTTGCGATATTTTATTAGAGCTGCACTTCTAGGGTTAAACACTTTTCTAAGCTAAATATGAAAACAATACTTGTTGATTAATAACAACATTTATTAGGATCCGCATGAGCTATATTCATTGATATCGAAAATGGAAAACAAAAGAAATAACAGGTTTCTCTCAAAAATTTATATATTTTCTGGAAAATATAACTGGCTCTTAAGTCAGCAAATCAAATGGGACGATTATGGAAAATCTTCTCCCAGCAAAAGTGAACAACGTACTACATTTCTTCATATATGTTGCAACCAGTCTCGCCACAAAAGACGCAAAATAAGCGAAGCAGGACGTGCATACTTCAATCAGCACGTAAGTGGATTACGTTTGGTCTTCTTGAGCGATATGCACTTAAGAATGCATCTGCTTAAGATGCTAACCACTATTCAATGCCCCTAGAGACACTCCAAGAATAAAATAAGATGTGACGACCAGGGGTTTCTTCCCTGCTAAGTAAGAAACAAACACTTGCGGGCAAAAATGCAGACACAAATACGTCGAGGGTACTGGTGGTCAATAGAAGATACTCTTGGGAGCGCTAAGTACAATATGGAGCAAAGGCAGCGATGGTGGATACACGTCACTTGACCTGGAAAACTCACTTCAGTTAAAGTTTTTAATTAAATTCGTCGATCTGTGAAAAAATACTCAAGAAAATTGAATTCCATGACTAGCGAACGAGAAATGAAGCAAGCTCAGGTCACATCGTTGTCGGATCCGTAGTGAAATATTGTCCGTATTGATTTTGCAATGGATTTCGCTCTTCATCGCTCTCGTAGCTTAGTTATGATAATTTTTCATTAAATTGCAAAGCAAACTATCTCGAGCTCTGGGGATTTAAGTTTAAAGTTAATTATGGAAGCATGTTGGGTGAGCTGCAACTAGAATTGAAATCAGAGTCGAGGGATTGTTTCCTTCGGGCTACACAAAAGATAAGAGCTATGTTGCAATGGAACTAAATTCATTTTATGCAGATGATTATCATCTTATTTGCTTTGATTCGAAATTTCATCTTGAAACGATTTAACGCAAGGGTATTATCCGAAGTCGAAGCAATATTCTTATTTTAACAGACATCAGACATTCCATCAAACTTGGACTGTTGCTGGTTCCATATTAATTTTCCATGTTAAACAAACATTTTCATACAACACAATTTTGTTCTATCTCTTAGCGGATTTGTAGTAATACAGGAATATTAGAACGGAATAAAAGGTTTACTTCGTAAATCGCATGATGTAATTGGCTACTGCTGATTTGAAGTTGAATTAAAAAGTCAATACTCTCGCATGTTAATTTTTGCTAGTTTGGAAATAGAAAAAAAAATACAGCAGTCATATAAATCACAAAATCAATGAAAAAATCAAAAATAAAAAAACCTAAACTTTTTTTTACATAAAAGCGCATAGCTCTTGAAGTTTAAAGTTTTATATCCGAGCATAATGGATTATTGAGAGGGTGCACGAATAACGGAACCTCTCGACAAAACAGTTTTTTTGTAAGGAGCTACGCAACCAAAGTTTTTTTTAAGATAAATATTATAGAAGGTTCCGAAAAAATAAGCAGTGAAATTGAAATTTATAGGCCCGAGATAAGTGCTAAATCGACTTACGATGAATTTCAGTCTCAAGCTACAGAACAATTTACTAAGCTAGCGATAACTTAGCCATTTTGTAGTTGAAGAGATAAACAATTTACAAAACTAAGAAATTCCTAAGCAAGAAATTTATTTTTGGCCATAATTTTTTTCTCATATAATACTTATAATTTTATGTATCCTAAAATTGTAATATTAAAATAAAAAAAAATATTGTCTTTGTGAAAATTTAGTTGTTAACATAGAACCATTTTGTACAGAATCACAAAATGAACCATGAAATTATTGTTTTCGGCAATCGTTTTGCATACTCCAAATAATTATTTCAACTTAAAACCTTGAAGAATTTTCCTGAGAAACCTTAAAAAAGTTTCCAAAATAAACAACACAACAATTTTTTGAAAAATGATTATTCTTTACAGTGATTTCTTGTAGAAGATTTCAATCACAATTAGTTTGAATGTTCTTTTTTTTCAACTTAGCTCTAATATCCGGTAGCAAGGATTTCTCTCCAACTTTTTGACAGTTTTTCGAAGTTGTTACAGTTGTCGTCGCACGGTAAGTTTCGAAAGTTACCCCACCGAACCGTTTCTTAAGTTCCAACGCTCATTAGCACAGTTAATAAAACGAACATTGCAGTCACTTTTTTCATTTAACTTTATTGAACTTGAGGAGCTGAAAGTTTCAAGTTTCATACTTTTTGAAAAATACACAGTAATAGATCGTTGGAATTTCATTTTACTTTGTGCAATAAAATACAAAATAAATCAATTGAAGCTTGCTGGTAATTTTTGTAATTAATTGTCTTATTTGTGATTATGAAGAAAATCCAGAACATAGCAGAAAGCTGTAACAACTTTATATTCAAGGCAATGTAACAGACAATGAATTTCTGTGTAGGGAGAAACAAGTCTAATAAGAGGTTGATTAGCTTATTGGCTTACAATTTGTCAAGTGAGTACACAAGCAGACACTTCAGTTAAATTCGTTTCCTAAAACATTTTGCTATCAGCTATATGTATGTATTATACTATCTTAACCAGCTCTCAATAGAGACGAAAAAAAACGCGATTTATATATTGAGGCTATTGTGCTTTCTTTAGGCACTTGACTATAGACACCGAAATAAGCGGGTATTACTCATGAAATATTGATATCTGTGGAAAAATTGAAATATATCAAGCAACGAAAGGAAAAACTGGCATTTGCTAAAAAGCTAAAAAAAATTAATCAGATTAAATTTATTATAAGGGCTATTGAAATGATAAGGTAGTTCCAAAAATGAAATTAATTTAGCATCGATGTCCACATTATTATTACGAAGGTATTTTGATAAGTCAGTGACTTTATGAATGAAAGATTTTTATTTCTCAGCATAGCTCTATAAAATTTTGGCTTCTTACAATTAGTTTCGCATTTTTAAAATTTTTTCATTCCATCAGAATAATAGGCTTCCTCAAGTCCTTCAAAATAGGCATTTGTTTCAGTGAGGACTTCCTCATTCCATCCAAATCTCTTATCGCCTAATCATTTCTTCAGGTTTGGAAACAGGAAATAGTCACAGAGGCCTAAATCTGGAGAATTTGCTGGATGGGGTAGCAGTTTGTAGCCCTATTTATAGATTTTTGTCACGGTGACTACACAGTACACACGTTTACAACCGTGCATTGCCTTGATGGAACTACACTTTTTTCTTTACGAAATGCGATTGTTTCTACTTTAAAACTACATTGAATTTGTCCAAAAGCTCTGAATAAAAATTGCTGGAATAGTATCACCCTTTTCAAGGTGCGTGCATCAGAAAAAATTATGTCCATGACCTTGGTGGCCGACCGACCCATCTTGGAATTCTTTGGTGAGCGTTCATCCGAGGAAACTTACTATTTTGATTTTTGCTTAGTTTCTGAGGTGGTGTCATGGATCCATGTTTTGTCTATGGTAATGAAACGACGCAAAAACTCGTTCTGATTGTGGATGAACATTGCCAAACAATACTTTGAAATTCCCAAACGGTTCCGCTTCTGGTCAAGTGACACCCATGGCGAGAATAGCTTTTTCATGTCAAAGTATTCATGCAAAATGCGATGTACCCGCTTAGTTGAGATGCCTCACCTTTTTCACGCACTTTCATTTTCCGATTGTACAATATCATTCCATGGATTTTATCGAATATTTCTGGCGTGACGACCTCTTTTGGGGATCGTATCAAAATCCCGAATCACAAAATCCTGAATTAACAAAATCCCGTATGTTTCGAAATTCCCGTATTCCAAAATCCCGAAATACAAAATCCTGTGCTTAAATATCCCGATACTCAAAATCCCGGAATTCAAAATCCCGAAAGTCAAAATCCCGAAACTCAAAATCTTGTGGAATGAAATCTATTCATATAATGAAATAACAAAAACATAGTGATTTAAGTTTTTATTTAGGAATAAATTTGAACATAAAGACATTGTACGCGATTCTTCTCAAATAATCGATTGTTTCAGTTTCAGACCTTTTCCTAATAATTTTTTAAATTTTTTGGTACCTTGCCAAATTTTTTTTCTCTGATTCCCCTCCATTCATAACCGTCGCTTTAGCTACAGTAAAAAAAGAGCTGAAGGAAAAATCCCGTAGTTTTGCATAATATAGAATCAGGCGCGACGCCGCGCCTGATTCTATATTATGCAAAACTACGGGATTTTTAAATCGGGATTTTGTATTACGGGATTTCGTAATATAAGATTTTGTAATACGGGATTTTGTTATACGGGATTTTGTAATACAGGATTTTGAAATGCGGGATTTTGTAATCGGAATTTTGTAAACTGGATATTGTGATACGAGATTTTGTACCCAACCCCCTCTTTTGGGTGACCTGAACGTTCGGTGTCACTTGTGCTGTTACAAGCACAACGTTACTAAGTAAATAACTTTTTTATCATTAAAATTGATGGTGCAGAGTCTCCACACTATTTGTCGAGCCTCTTTTTTTTGTTTTCGACGCTGGTTTTTCTTACGCTAAAAGTAATGCTTAGTCAACACATTAATATCACTTTTTTCCATTTTCATTAAGATTTATGAGGTTGTCTCCTTAGCTGTCAAATACAAAGCAAATGGCACAGCTTGGTCAAAATTTTCCAGTAGTTCATTAATAGATGATAAATGACGGGAGCATTGTTGCTTTTAAAATTACTGCGCGGGAAATTCAAAACGTCACTGACTTATCAAACTGTCCTCGTATTTCGCAGCGGTGTCAAATTATTTTGGATATGAGGTAAACACTTTGATTCGATGTGTTAGCAATCAATTCATATATCCACAGTTTCAAGTCATATCGGCTTAAACGAATTCAACACCTGTCTCTTCAAAATATCTGTACATACCTTGTTACTTATTCTTCTGCACAGCAATGTGTGAGTAAAAATTTCTTTAAATTACTTAAACTCTTGACAGTTTTTTGTACTCTGTCTTCTGTCACTGTCCATTGAATACTATGAAAGCCAGATGCCATCGCATTACCTTAATATGCAGCATAATTTTGTATTACAGATAGCATCCTCCAACATGTAGGTGAAAATCTGATCAAGACCTTTAATTTTTGGGCGACAATCAAAATAACACCCGGATGATATGAACACAAAGCCGCTATAATAGGCGTGTTTTTTTACTTCCCGTATCTATAACAGAACAATGCAGACGCATTGGGAACAACAACTCCCCTTTTCCATAACAGGAGTTGCTGTTGTTTCCAATGCGTCTGCATTGTTGTGTTATGGAAAAGGGGGCAAAAAAACGTGCCTAATGTTAAAATGCTTGAATTTTATGGTATTTGTGCACGCACTGAAGTCACATTTGAATAAGCTATAATAGTCCGGGGAAATCTAACATGGTGCTTCGGAAAAATTAGGGGAAAGCTGAATTTTGTTGTGAACCTTGATACTGGCGTGTTAAACAAAATGTCAAAAGTCCCCATTGATCCGAGTGCTACGCCACTTTTTATACGGCGTCAAAGGTTCCCCTAATTTTTCCGAAGTTTCGCCTTTTTTATGTCGGATTTCACTATGCTATAGACTTTTCTAATGTAGCAAATATATATTGGCCGAGGCCCAGCGAGCCGAAGTCAGACGAGGTCGCCAACATGTGGACGGCATTTGACAGCTCGTCACGAATCGCCTTGGCTCGTGCCCAAAACCCAATCCGATCGGAAGTCGCACGAGCGCCGGCGAGTGCTGTCAAAGTCGCTTGTCTGGACCGTCCACACACTCGGGCTCGCCAGATCTCGCCTGGGCTCGGCCATTATCTATTTGGCACATGATTTGAAGCAGACCAAGACGAGTTGTCCGAAATCTCTGGTTTCACTGCGTAATTTTGCCTCAGAGCACCATCAAGCCGACGAAAGCTCAAATCAGAACGTGACTTGGTCAACTGTTATACAGGAGACCAATGACAATGCGTAGATAACTGATTTCGGGCAAGCTCGACTTGATCTGACGTCACATTCTGCTAAAACAAGCTGAACGTAAAGGCGAAGACGTCAATTCGGAAAGGCACTAAGTAAAAATAGTCGTAGCAAGCTAGACAAAACGAACATCTGTAGATACGAACAAAGTCAACAACAGTTCCAACAGCAATTGGACACTTAAGATTGACAAGTAAAAAGTACAAGAACTAACAATAATTCAAGAAACAAAGATATGAGTTGATGAAGCTTGAAGACAAATCAGTCTGCTAAAATCAGATTTAAACTCAACCAAAATCACAGGCGCTATTCTGACTGTACCAACTGAACGACTAAATATACAGTTTTTTTATGGGCATACTTATACTTTGTGATCTTTAACTGAATGCCATCGTGACAGCAAAATATAAAGTTTATTTTCACTTGTAGCGTACTTTTTTTTACCGTGTAGTGTACTTTTTGCCTACTTATTCCTGTTAAACTCTATTTTTCATTCTGTATTTCATATCAAATTTTTCGCTTATGTATCTCTTTCGCAATCAAACTTTTAGTCTGTTAAATGAATGATTTCTTTGTTAAATGAATTTATTTGTATATATTACTAAATTACAAAAAATATGCTGACGAAAATGTACTGAATTTGTATTATCTTAGATTATATTCGCAATTCAAGTTAAGAATAAGTACATCAATCATAAATTCACTACCAAAATTTACTTTAATGTGCTCTTGTTTCGCATTCACTTCTCATAGCTCACTACCACCAGCATTGACTTTTTATGAAATCCTTTGGAAAATCATCCATTACTTCAGCTCATAAAATAAATCTTCTTTTCATATAATCCAATTTACGTGCAGCACAATTCAAATTGAAAATTTAAATTTCTTCAAATCTACAAGTAGAAGATAAATTTTCGTCACGAAGAAACTGATTTTGAACTCTCAGATTTTTTATCTTTTTTTCTATTTCCGACGACAAAAACCTATAGCCAAAATGCTGACCGCTAGGTAAACTTTTCTTGGACCAGAAACTTTGTCTTCTTCAAATGCCATCATTAAACCTGATGATTACAGGCCTTTGCTTCCCACACCGACGAGCAAAGGTCCGTTGAATGAATAATTGAAAGCCAGACTTGATTGTGTTCGCTGTACGGAACAGTTCTTTGTGCTCCAAAGCGAATGTTCAACAAAATCTTGATTCCGGCCTTGAATGAAGTTTTTGTTCGGGCAACCAAACGAAAGCATACTGTTGCATCGCACTAATGGTCACCTTCAAGGGAGCAATTTTCAAATTCTATAGAATTTAGTCAGACGTAAATTAAAACGCTTTTCAGCGAACAAACGATAGTTTCACGCGTAGGCTGTTTGAAACTATTCCGAAAAGTTTCTTGTCGGCAAAGTGGGATTTAGATAAGAATTCTTTATGAGGATAGTCAATTTAAAGGAAATTCAAGCGAGATAATTAAGACGAATAGTAAGATTTCATTAAAATGGTTACTCCGGTATACTCCGAATAGTAAGATTTCATTAAAATGGTTGATCATTGAAATATTTGCCCACTATGTAAAAAACGTTTATGATGAAAACAAGAAATTAAGAGTTTTTCTGACAGTGGTTTATGTTGGTTGGGGTGACAGTGGTTTCGAAAATTAGATAGCAATTCAAATAGCTGCTGAATATGAATAAATTATTCAACTTCGTTTTCACCCGTAGTTTAATCATTGTATGATTTATTTATGCGGTACCGTTAAAGTTGAAACACCTGTTGACTATAGTTTAAATATTATATTGTAAAATGATAGTGACTAGATGTCATTGACACTGGTAGAGAGAAACACTGAATATGAGTACACAAACACCTACGATTTGTATCTCGCTTCGATTCTTTCACATCTACATATTTGTTTTTCCTCCAGTGACCTAGCCGGAAAAAAAGTGTGTTTTTTTAATTATTCCGCCCTCATAATACACAGTTACGGGGCTGTGCTTTCTTTGTAGCATCTTCTCTCAAAATTTTCAGAATACCTATGAAATAATTTAGTTTGAAGTATTTTTTTGTTCATTTCGGAATTGCTATTAAAAGAGCGAAAGCTGCCTTTGCATGAGCAGATATTTTTTTGCCAATTTGTAGAGCGACAAGTTATGGTTTCTTGCTATGAATTGCTATTTTAGGATAAGAAACAATACATATGAAACATTTCTTTGAAAAAATTGTTTCACACACCAATACATATTTTCAGAACTTAAGCATTTAAAGCATTTGAAATTCTATAAATTTTCTTTTAGATCTGTGATCGTGATCGCGATTTCGTAATCATTGCTTTTTCATGTTCCAGAGAAAATACTTCCAAAACCCTGTAATTTATTCATAGTTCGGAGGTTTTGAGAAAAATTATTCTTACAATGTAAAATCTTGTTTCTCACCGTTGCACCACAGGGAGCTTTTAAACATCTTCTTAGCGCTATTATGACTTCATTTAGCACATTTTGCCAATTAGGAAACTTTTCTAAAAACCAGAAACTTCTTTGTAGCTAACGTTTCACCACCACAGTTCAAATATCCCGCAACATCTCTAAACATTGCCACCTTCAGAACGAAACTTTGCAATCCATTTTCCAAAACATTTTCTTTTATGTTTCCTATAGAAGCAAAAAAACGAGCATGCTTGTTTCAACATATCTCTATTCACAACTCTTGTAAACAATCTCATCAATTGATAACTAATTCTGATTCCGATACTGCGAACAACACATGAGGGACTCCAAAGTACCATTTCCCTTTTTTATAGTCTGGGTTATTCATAAATAATTGCTTCACGCTCAACATCAAATGATTTATAGCAAGAGATTTTCAGCCTAATAAAACTGTGCTATGGGTTTTCTATTGAGTGAAATTTATGATCCAAACGATGGACATTATACGAATGACTAACCTTAGGGCATGTAGATTTCAATTTCAGATATTTCCTTCAGAAATTGCTACGGATCAAAATAAATCCATCGAAAATTAAATTCAGAATGATAGTATTAGTTAAAAGCAAAAATGTTTAATAAATGACTTGTATTATGGAGATTATGCAGAATTTTTTTGTCTCAGTGCTAAAAAAAAATGGAAAAGAGCCCAAAAATTTTTTCCGCCAATTTTTAAGAGGTATTTATCTATACTGCAAAATATTATAGACCAATTCCTGTGCTGAGAAATTTCAGTGTCTTGAATCATCAGTTGATTTAATAGCCCCAAGAAATTCTTAGAAACTTATTAACAAATCTCAGATTATGGTTGAACATATTTTAATTGATAAAAAAATTATAATATTTAAGACCACATCAATGCAAACGTACTTTGAGTACAGTCAGTCCTATACGTAAAATTCGCTGACCGAATTCTGCCAACAGAACTCACCGACGTCAACAACATCATAAGACTGTATAGAACTTACAGGAGAACAAGTGACTTGATTTAAAATTATTTCATTCAATAGTAGATTCATCCTAGGGGAGCTGTTAGTTAAACCAGATGAAAACACAGACTACATAGCAGCATAGACGTAATCATCATGAATAATTCTGTGGACCTTTCGTGTTTGCATTAATTTCCTATTTAAGATGGTCGAAATTGTTTGTGTCCTTAGGGAAATCGTCCTTGCCTAGCCCTCAGAAACTGTATAATGAGTATTGAATCATTCGATTTCCATGCAACTAAAACATCTTTACGAAACGTGACTGTTTTCGTAGACAAGCTGTAAGGTTTTATCGAACCGACGACGGCTACTAGCCGAAATTGGCGGTATTTCAAAAGCGATTTTTTCCAGACTATTAGACTTTCTTCATTGAATAATAAAGTACTACTTAAAATTGCCATCAAGACAAGTCAATTTGTTCCAATGAGCGGTCTTGGTTCTCATGCTCCTCTGTCTGAGACAAATAACTTATTTGAGCTGTAAGTGGACTTGTGCGTGATGTTCAGGTTAATTGTATGTACTCTGTCAATATGCATGATTTTTTGTTCACAGGTGAATTACAGATCTATATTAGTACCTTTATTAGTGGCAGCTGACACATTACTCAGAATTCAAATTAACTTTTGAAAAAATAATTCTAAGTTAATTTACTTGCTGGAAGTCCCTCCAAGCTCGCGCGAATTTCAAAAATAAATTAAAAGGCAATTGTGTGTGACCTGAATTCATTTGTAATATAAAATATAATTTATTATCTATATAGCATACTGACGATCAAATTATGACAATCAGAAGCATAAGACAAAGAGTCGGTAGCTTAGCTCGCTAACGCGTCAGTCCGAAGCAGCGGTCTACTGCCCGCGGGTTTGAATACCGCCGTGCCCATGGCTGTATTTGTTCGTCTTATGTCACCTTTATATATGTCACCTATTTTGATGACACCCTTGATAAAGAATTGTCTTTAGCAAATATAAATCAAAAACACCTGTACTTAAATATTTAAATGCTTTCATTGTCTTTACTCTCTAATAAACCAAAATCGCTGAAAAATCACTCTAAAATTTGTTAATGGGAAAAAAAATTAGCTCCAATAATCCTTACATTTTATCTTTTTTAAGAGCTAATTTTAAGCTTTTTTGAATATTCTTCTTCTTGATATTCAATTATTTAGTGTAGTTACAGCAGTATTCAAGACATACGTAATCGTCTAACATTCGAATAAAGCTTATTCTAGGGTAAGAAAAAATTCAAAGTATAATCATACTACTTTTCAAAACGATTCCCTTCTCTATTCTGAAAATCAAACTGTCAGTAAATAATTCACTATCTAAACCTTTATATAACCTCTTACAGCTGGCCCTCAAAAAGAACCCAGCCAGAGGAGCATTCAAATGGACGCCAATCAGGTACATGTAAGTACTAACTTGGTATCCAGCGCTGAGCCAATTAGTAGTTCAGCCAGTTCACTAACGACTAGTCTCTCTAGCGTAGCTTTCAATGCAGCAGCATACTCTCCATAAAAAAAATTCATTCAGAAGGTGAATAAGAAAATTTCACCAAAAAGAGAATGTCGCACTTACCGATATTAATCAAACTGTGAAAAATACTGATTGCTACTGTTGTAAATGTTATTTTTTATCAAGGTAGGTAGGTAGGTTAAAGTGGCTGCCGATCTACAGATACCTGACGACCAACTCACATAGGCACAAGAGAGGCCCGTTGTGATGCCACAATAATTTATGACTCTCTCTTACTCACTGGAATCAGGAAAACATCATCTTCCTTTGACGAACCGCACTATCTTCTTTAAATTGATCAGGTCGGTCAGTTTTGAGAGAAGGGGTGCACCAAGTGCCGGCACCGTTCTTTTTGCTAAAGCCGGGTACTGGCACATAAGATGGAGGTTGGATTTTTCCTCGTCCTCAGAGCAACCAATCCGACAGAAATCGTTAAATTCTGCCTCCCAATGAAGCAGTAGTCCGTAAGAAGGCCCACAGTGCAACGCAGAGCGCTTCTAGCTAAGCCTAAAAGTTGCTTGATGCGATGCGCATTCATAAATACTCGTTTCCTGTTTGCCGGTAGCCTTTAAAGCTGCCTGCCACCAGAACGCCAACCCAAACAATAGGATTGAACAAACCACAGCGGTGTAAAGCCAAGCAACCGTACGAGGCTGTAGTGTCCAATTTGCCTCTATGGCCTTTTTACAGCAGAAAAGTGCGTTAAAGCCCTACATGCTCTTTCTGCAATATTGTAGGTCCATAGTAAGTCTATAAATAGTGTTCAAACAACTCAGCTTAGATATTGAAAACTTTGATCTTATCTTAATTGTTAGATAATTTTAATATAAACAGAGTGATATATTTCTGCTGTCAATAAAATCATTTTTCCAATCTGTTCCTTCAAAAGAGTAAGACATATTTTTTTATTTATATGAATTAAAAATCCGCACTGTTATCTGTTTCAGATTAGTTACTTATGTGCTGTCCAGGTTAAGTAGATATCAACCAACTAATACTAACCTTCTGACAATAATCCTGCAACAGGACGTCAAATCGGTCCTAAATACACTGACTTCAGCAAAGTTTTCCAAGGTTTTCCCTAGTTTGGAGTACTTCGAAGTAAGCCAAGTAGGGCTGCTGCAGTTCAATCTATTTTTATTTCGGATGAAAATATTACGTTCTGAAATTTGATTTGAATTTCGACGACGTTGATAAATTTCATGCCATAAGCTTTTCCCATATGACCTCTACTTTAAATTTGGACTATAGTCTCAGTAAAAAGTTGCTAAAAGAATTAGATACTAGGTCTGTTCGCGTACTTTCAGTTACTGAATTTTACTGAATTTTCCTGAAGCATGTGGTGGGAGAAGTAAGAAAACGCTAATATTGCATTTCCTGAAAATTGACAAACGAAAGTGTCAGTTGTCGATTTTGGGGAGAACAATAGTGATTATAAAGTCATACTAAGCGGTGAAAAATTATCACCACAAAAATATTCGTCCTCCATAATAACATTACGTCTAAAACCGTTTGACAGTTTTCAGTATTTTTCAGTAGCTCAGACCCTCCTGAAATTTACTGAAAGAGGGGAAATTTTCAGTTTTCAGTATAACGGAGTACAAAAACGGCTTCATTGCAATTAATTGCAATTAATCGTAGTACGCGAACAGACCTACTGTTGTAGATTTCGATTTCGTTCTGGATAAAAATCTGCGCTTTAATCTTCAACAAGCTAAAGCCCTTGAAAAAGCAGGCAAGCAGTTAGGAATAATTGAGAGAAGCGCTAAAAAATTCAAGAACCTGTGGGCTGCAAAAACTATGTGCATATCTTTAGTGCGCCCATTACTCGAATAAGGTTGCGTCTGGAATCTTGCTTTCAGTTTTCATAGTAACAGACTGGAATCCATCTAAAAGCATTTTGATTTGTTTTTGCATTGTGAAATCTATATAATCCGCACAATTTTGAACCTCTATCATCATACAGTTATAGTTTCTTAGAGTTGGCAACACTTTCTTCAAGGAGAACGATAATATACACATGTTCCGTTTTTGATGCGATTAAGAGCTTTGAATGGCTCTCAAATAAACTAAGTTTCAATAATCCTTTAATGGATACAGGGAGCTCATAAATAAATGCTGTAAAATATTCAACAATTTTTCAAAAGTTCTTAAATTAAAATTTGAAATCTTGATAACAAATGGACAACCATCTTTGAATATGAATTTGCCTAATTTTAGTTTAGCTTAAGGGGTCATTCCACTTTGTCACTTCAAAAATAAGGCCTTCTTTGAGATTTTGTTTTAGGAAAACTACAATAGATAAACGTGTAATTGCTTTTGGACCATATAAACCCATTTTTAAGCTGTAAGAAAAAATTATTTTTGATTGATTTTACGTTGTTATTTTTTGACAATAATAATATAAACAAACTAGGTATAAAAAGAGACAAGCTGCTTGCGCTGTCGAAATCTCGAGTTTCAATCATCTGAAAAAGAAAATTTCAAACGATTTAAGCTAAGTAAAAATGTAGCTATAGCCTGAACAGGAATAATTAATTTTGGACCGAATAAAGCAAAATGGCGGACGTTCGAAAATTACGTTTTGTAAAAGGACGGTTTTTTTAAGGCAATTTGTTGTAAAAAAAAAAACTATTTAAAACCATTATTTTAACTTGATTCTCATTCGAGCAATAGCCACACATGTTTAAAATACGTGGTTGAAATTTGAGAAAGATCCGTTGATTCATTTCAGAGAAATTTACAACGCAGCATGCAAAAAAGTTGTTTTGCGAAAAATGCGTTAAAGTTTTTTGTTTTTACAAAAATTATCAATTTTTGTAACTCATGCTCAGTCGGCAATGTCAAAAAAATTTTGGTTGAATTTTACCCTTACAATAGTAGGAAATTGGTTTCCTACTATCTCTCTATTAATAAAAAAAATATTGGAAACTTGGTCGGATTATATTTTTATTTTTCTCTTATAGTAGACACATAAACGTACGAAATCCGACGTGTATATATATATATATATATATATATATATATATATATATATATATATATATATGAATGTATATATATATATGTATATATATATATATATATATATATATATATATATATATATATATATATATATATATATATATATATATATATATATATATATATATACACATATATATATATGAATGTATATATATATATATATATGTATATATATATATATATATATATATATATATATATATATATATATATATATATATATATATATATATATATATATATATATATATATATATGTATGTATATGTACTGCGACTGTCAACTTTTATTGATTTTCTCACGGCTTTAGTACATACGTCCAGTAAAATGTACAATTTAAAATCGTAAATGGTCTGGGGGTTGGTAAGTGAAGCGAGCAGGGGTGAAGCCCTCTAGTTAAAATGTAAATTTACAAATGTGCGTAAAAAGGATATTTGTGTTTACGACCAAATGGTGTAATTTTACCCTAAATAATGATGCAATTTTATGGCTTTGGCGCAAAGGTGAATAGCAAACTAGTAAATTTACACTCTTTTTGCTTCAATTTACAAAAAGCTGTGTATTATTCAGCTGATATGACGTAAACGCAAAAAAAGCACATCGAATGTGTAAAAAAATTTGTGATTTGTTATTTTAAAGGAAAAAATGAATATATTTCCTATTATCAAAGTATTAATTATAGACCCATTTTTTAGAGTGTAGTATGTCTTCTTTTTCTTCTTCAAAAGTATCATTCTCAGTCAATCTAGCTATTTTCCGCTCAGTTCTGGCTTCTTTAGACGAGTTAAGGCTTCGACGTTCACTTACGCGAATGCGTCTATCGTCACGAGTATTGACGAATTCTAAAGCCATAGAGGTGATTTTAATGCCCATCACCTTCCTAATTTTTAAAACAGATTTCAGTCTGTCCTTGGAAACACACGCCGAAGTTCTGGTTGTAATTTCGACTATCTGTGAGCCATTACACAAATGCTTTGGTATCTCAAAAACGGTTATGGTTAGAAGAAAAAGTTATAGAAATTTTTTTTATAGGAAACTTTCTAAGCTACAAATTCGTCATACGTTGTTTTTCTGAAGACGTTACCGTTACTGAGATATTTAGGAAAGGTAACTTTTGGTGACCTTTGACCCCGAATAAAAAGAAACCCAGCACTCGGATCGATGAGGACTTTTGACATTTTGTTCAGCACGCCATTATTAAAGCTTACACCAAAATTCAACTTTCCCCAATTTTTCCGAAGTTTCGCCTTTTTTATGTCGAATTTCACTGGAGTAATAGTGGGGAAAAAACAAATTAACTACAAAACCCACACTGGTGAGGGCAAACGTTGAAGAATATTATCTACATAAGAAAACGAATCACTTTCACTTCCAAATCTATTCGAGCACAAGTGCCTAGAGATCATTCATACATATTCAACACTGCAGAGTGCAAACGTCGACGAGTTCGAGGGTATAACCGTGCGGGAACGAATCAATTTTACTTAGCACAAGAGGCTCAATTTACATCGAAATTGATTTTCGATGTGAATGCGCGAACAAGTAGGTTAAGAGTCCTTATTGCGGCAAAGGAATACGTATGCGAATCGAGTGCACTGTTGTATGTGGCGGAATGAACAAGGAAAAAAATTCAGCATTCTTAAATCATGCAGAAATTCTTTTCAGATGGCAAGCGAACTGTTGAAGAATGATTGGATCGAATTGAATGCGCCTGGAGGTGAAAGTCTAAAATATTATAAGTGTAGAAACTCAATGTACTGATTTTCAAGCTGAGTGTGAGGGAACTGTATAGATAAAGGGCTGAACGTTTACTTATTTCAGAAGTAAAAATTTGTTTTAATGCCAAATTTGACTATAAGAACAGTGTGAATAATACAAAAGATACGGGAGAGAAAAACAAATAAAGAAAACAGTAATATGATGATAAAAATTATATAATAAATAAATAAACTTAGGCTTAATCTCTATTAAAGGGTTTTTGAGGGGATTTTTCAAAAGATTCCGCTGAATTAAAATTTATTAGGCAGCTTTGAATTTTATTAAATAACTTTTTAAATCATATTGAATTATAATCTATTAAACCGCCAAGCTGGTGGCACATGAATATTTGGTGCGATAGTTGTATAAAGAGTTGTATAAATTGAAATTTCAGATAGCACATGCTTTTGTGGTGTTCCCAATACATAAAACAGAAGAATATGCTGCCACTTTTTCAGCGCCCAACGTGGGTATATAGTCAGAGTAATGCTAATTGTTGGTAAAAAAAAAAATACCGATTGCAATCTTATATAGAGGAAACTCCTTATAAATCACTGTTTCATTTGAACAAACAAAAGATAATATCAATCAAAGAAGTTAGAATCCTGTCATATATTGGTGCATGTTCTTCACATTGAAGTGCAAAGAGCGTTACGAACTCGCATGTCATCATAATCACCAAATATACTATATATATGCTTGATTATCTTTCCTAGATTATTATTGATATATTTTTAATATTTTGAACAAGTTTATATTTTATATCCAAAACTCATGTATTGCTTAGCAGAAAATGTTTAGCAACTAAGAAACCCCGAAAAATTCTTCATGTTATTATTTTGATATGCATTGTTATGCTTAATATAAAATGTTCTAAAGCAACAGCTATATAATATGGAAAAATATTCGCAAGCTGTAGTTTTAATTATGTTTCGATTTTATTTTTTTGTTTAAACAACCAATTTCAAGTTAACTTAAAAGTACGTTTCAAAGACGTTTTAGCGCAGTGAGTAGGATTAAGCCTTGATTATCAATGTGTAAGATTGTTATTTTAAATCCAGGTCTAGATAGAGACCACACAAAGAGTTTTGAGTTTATCTAGATTTTATTGTGTGGCTGAGTCCGGTTGGGGGCAAAGGAAGCATGACTCTAATCATTTCATGCTCGTAAAAATTGATCATGAAAATGGTGCCTGTTGCGGTTAAAAACCCGTTTACTAACAACTAGTTATGACCCACTAATATATTTATTTTGTGCTTAGGCAGTTCCACTACTAGCATTGGAACAACAGAGCTTTGTTAATTGCATAACACTCAAAAGGTTTATTCTATGAGACTTTGTTTAATATGATTTGCAAACTTCAATGCCTACTTAATTTCATCAAAATAGTCTTTGTAGACAAAATCATCAAACGTATTTGATGCAGTTCAAGAATACAATTTTGTCGTTGAAATTACTTCGATCTTGATGATTTGGTTTACTTATATTTACTAGCTTATATTTAACATGGCAAGAAATTGAATTCCACAATTGAATCCAGGATAAACAACGCATATTGACAATGTAGAAATTACACAACAAAATGAAAAAGTAAAGGTTTAGTATAAAAAAAATGTGTCAAAACTAGCCCAAAATGAGCCCAAAAACAACGAAAACAAATGCTTAGGGTTAGCGAACAGATAAATCACGCGTTTTGATCTATTTAAATGGGAAACTCTGTTTGCGAATTTCAACATTTAATTTAGCTTTTAAAGCTACCACCGTATTTTATCACATCAGAGTAAATTTATTTTTAATTTTAAATCTTTAATTTTTTTGGTTTTGCAGGATTAGTAAAATGAGTTAAACTTGGTTAACTCTTCGTTTCATCACATCAAATTTATACATCCTCAAATTTGTAGATATGTATACAGATTTCTCGTGAGCCAAAGAGCTCGTGAGATATGTATGCGCTCAAGAAAACTTCGAGGTTTGGATGCATTTATAGTCGGTTTACATCAATATGCATCAGTGGTTGATTATGTGCAAAATGATTGAAATTTTCTTAAGCTCATGTTTCAAGAGCTTTTAGTTATCTTGTGGAACAATAATTTAAGTAAAGTTGTATGTTTATAGATGCCGATGAGGTCATAATTGGGTATATAAAATCTAATTCATACTGTTTATTTAACATAATTTGTTATTGAAACTGAAATTTAAAAAAAAACTATTTAAGCATTTAAGTATTACCATTATTTCGCAAAGTAAACAAATAGCCTGCTTTTCTCTCTGCTATCATCAACATTCTTTGTCGACATCGATAATATTGAATGGTTAATGTTCAAAGAGATCAACGATGATATCAAATGCCCATAATAGCCTCTTTTCATATATAAATTCATACTTGCTACATTCAACCCCAACTGAGCGCATTCATGAAGATGCCAAAATCACCCTCGGGGATCAAACGGTTTCTTTTGAAACATTTTCTTTAGTGCAAGATATTCGTTCACAAGTATTTATTGATGCACTCGTTAAAGATGAAATGACAATACGCGTAGAATTAAATGTTAGTAAAAAAATCACCCAAAATAGAATTCATTGCTGGAAAAGAGGACAATATGGTGAAACGGGGAAGTTTATCTACTTAAATCAGCTACAGAATACAGCCTTAAGTTTGGCTGATAAAATATGATGAAACACAAAAACAAGATGAATGTATTTAAGTAATTAGACATTTAGTTAATTTTTTTTTACAAAGAGTATGATATTTCACATAGATTCATTAAATTTTATTAGGAACTCTGAATTATCGCTTCGAGTAAAAGGAGTACGGTTGGTGTAACCTACCCAAGCATCGATTTAGATAGTTGCCGTAGTTGTATGTAACACATCTTTCAATGCTTAAGGGGATATATCACCTTCAAATTTTTAATAAATCGATTTTGTTTTTTTGATTGAATATGTTAGAAAGAAGCTTTAACAACATGATTTTAATAATATAAAATTGGAATCTTAAAAAAAATATTGCAAGCATATATAGAGAAGCGCGCCAAGGTAATTTTTTCTACGATTTCCGTTCACTTCGCTATACCGCTACATCGACTTAGGCCAAAGTGTAGAGAAAGATAAGTGAGCCAATTCCTTCAAAAGAAGCAAAAAAAAGTTAGCCTAGGAAAAAACTAAAACAAATAGCTGAAAAAGATGCTTTTAAAAAAGTGTTGAAATTCCAAAAAAAGATCCGCAAAAAATTCAACTGACACTAAAATTAATGAAAAATTTATCAACATATTATGACCTAGCTATATCATGAAATTCTAATTAGGTTGAAAACATGCGGAAGGAAATTTGGGTAACAAATTACCAAAAAATTTCAACTGATGAGAACCCTCAATACTCTTATTGTCCTGTTGGAGAAAAGACTTGGTGTAAATGGCGCAAGACGGAGGCAGCTGGTGGTAATGCTTTAAACAATTTCAAGTATCCTCCCCCTCTAGATGATGAGGTTCAAGAAATTTTAGAGCCTATTTATGAAGACTTATCATCAGAAGATTTATTAAAGCGCTGCTTGGGCAATTTTACGCAGAATAATAAAGAAAGTTATAATTCTTGTGTATGGAATTTTTCGGAAACATACTTTTTGTGGAAAAAATATGCATGTACATTCAATGAAGGATCTATGGCTATCTTGAAAATAATGCAAGTCATGGGAATTACAATTGGCCAATGTGCGCTGGAACATGAAGAAAATAGAGATGCTGCAAGAACTAACCAGGCGGAACAACACTCAATTGAAGCATCTAAAGAGGCCAGAACTACTCGAAGGGAACAAAAATCTTTGGAAGAGGAGGAGTATGAGCAAGAGGAAAGTATATTGTATGGTCCAGGCAACGCAAATTAAATTTCGGTAGGATTTGTTACAAAATATATTGAATTTTAACTTGAAACGCGATTTTCTCGAAACAACCTTTTTCAAATTGGCGTGCATGATTAAGAAAAATGTATTTATCCAATCGTTCTGAAATTTCAACACGTCAATTCACACATGTTAATGTTCAGAATGAACTACGGATGAAAAAGTCGGCATTACATTGTTTTAGTTATAACCGAGAAAAAAACCTCGATTTTCGAAAAAAAACGCCGCTATTTTGTTATTTGTCACAAAAATTTTTTTGTAATTCATTCCAAGGAAGCTTTGATGTTGATAAAAACCCAGTTTTTGTATTTTCCCCCAGGCTTTTCTGAGGGCGGTTATCATCATCATCGTGGCACAACAGCCCGACGTCGGGCCTTGGCGGTTATAACCAGGTTTTTTTGGTGTTTTTCCAAAAAAATTGTTTACATTTTTTTTATGTAGTATAAGGCAAATAAAGTACATGTACAAAGTTTCATTAAGATATGTGTTTTTTTTTCAGTTAAAAACTAACCTTTGAAAAAAACATTTTTTTTCTCTAAATTTGAAGGTGCTATGTCTGCTTAATTTCACTTTCTAAGCTGCTCATTGATTCATCGTTTCACAAAAGAAATATATGTTCAAAATAGATTCGTAGGTATTACACCCGTTACATAACTTTACTGATTGTATTTTTTATTGTTCTTTTGTGGCTGTGTGTTTGTTTTTCGATGTGTTTTTTGTTTGTTTGTTTGTATATCTTCAGTGTGTTGTCTTTTCAAATATTTTTTGTACGGTTTTGTTAGTTTTCCTTCAATTTTCGATACTCACTCGTCCTCTGGTGGTAGCAGTGGAAAAAAACTTGAATAATAACTAAAACTGGAAAAAAAAACGTACGAAAAATACACGAAAAGAAAAAAACAAACACACAACCCCAAAAAAACACAATCGGTAAATTTGTCTAACGGCTATGGGGGGGCACGTAGTCGAGTTTTACCGTAGTCGAGTTTAGCCCTTAACATCCATACTCGACGTTGAGAGTTTCTAATTCACTCTTATATATCATTGAATAAGTAATTTCGTTATGAGGCATCATTTCCGAATTCCAAACATTGCACTGCCCACCATGAAAGAAAATGTTCGGAAAAATCAATCAATATTTTCATTAATTATTCGAGGTTTGCTTTTTGAAAAAAAAATGCTTATCATCATCATTTTTTATGATAAGCATTTTTTTTTCTCAATAAAATATTTTGCCCTCATTAAAATCAGGAATCGTAATTTTTTTAATGGCCTATTTCAATGCAATAACGATACCGCAAATTTTCAAATAAGTCAACAACAATCACTTATAATATTTATCGGGTCCAACATATATGTATGTACGTATGATCAAAATCCAAAACAAACACGATTTGAGTACCCAGCTAAATTGTATTGCATGGAAACCACAAAACAAAGCAGCAACGAGTCCCATCATACTCATATGTATTTCCAGTATGCAAATAATGTGCCCTTATTTACATTGGCCGAGTTTATACTGAAAACTTCATATTCGATTCATTTCGTAACATGGAACTCGCCAAACCACTTGCCTTCAATGAGTACACAAAGTACTGAATTTCGGTTTAGAATTGACAGACCATCAGCGTTTAATTATTGTAGCCAATAATTTCGTCTATGGTCAAATGAGATTTTATTCCATTTGAATGCAACCAAATAAAATTTCAATTTAATTACAGAATTAAATTAAGAATTTGAGTGCTTGGGACACGTTGAATTGAATTCATAGGAAAATCGGTTGCAATATAAGTATAATTTATTGAGTTGAAACCATATGGGAAATTCAATCTAATTTTTATAAATTCATCTTTACATTAAACTTGCATGTTGAAAACTGAGTTCTACTTATACAACTAGAACAATAAGGAAAAGGCTAACTAATATTATTTGAATTGTCATCTTAAAAATATCTGCACATTATTTAAAGTATGAAACAAGATACAAAGAGAAACAGAAATAGAAGTGACATCAATTTTGAAATGACAAATTTTTTGCACACCGACAGCACTCAATTTATATTTTATAAAATGTTTCACCAATTTTTCTTTATTTCCCGGTCATAACATATCTTAGGCAATATTCATAAAAGATTCCAAAGCGCTTCTTACTTTAATATGTTCATCCTCTCCAGGTGCTTTTCATTTCTGAATGTGACTCAAAGAGATTGCTGAAAGCCATCTAAGGAGTTTTAGGCGAAGTGCTCTGATAGCATTTATATGCTCCGGATTCCTTGCAATGCCTACCGCGGCGTTGTCATGGAATGTGATAGATTGTGCTCGAGGCTTTCGAATACAGGTGGAACTTATTGTTATCTGAATTTGATCGAAATGTGTCATAATACTCTGATGCTTCCAATTTCGTATTTCTCCCATCTTTCGGTTTATATTTTATGTGTGCCATGATACGTTGCGTTCACCCTGCGTGCGTATTTCAGCATTGTTTGTGTGATGGATAGGAAAAGAGTTTACTCGAAATGAATTATGTATATGTATGAACTGTACTCGTATTGGTGCGTATAAATACTCGTGCAATGTGAAAGAAGATAATTGCAAAGACTTAAAGAGGAATTGTTTTATTGCTTTTTGGATGAGATTTCGGAGCCATTGAAGCTCGAGCAACATATAAGGTGCTTTATGGATATCCATCGGAACTCTAAATCAGTTTTAATCAAACCACTTTTTATCTATTATTTGAATGGATTTATTTTATCAGTTGCTTTAGAAGTATTCATGTTTGAAGTTTGAAGTTTGAAAAAAATGCAATTTACCAGATTTATCAATCGCACACCCATCACAAATTTTCAGCTTTTATCAAGAACCTCCTCTGAATTGCCTGCGAATTTAACGCACACCAGATTTCCCTTTTGTACATTGTGGAGTATGTGACTTTTCCATTATAATACTGCAAATTTATTTATACGAGGGACATCAAACCATCTTTTTAGTCTTCACCAAGAAGATTTTTGTTTCGAATTTCAGTTTTATGACCGACATATTTTGTTATTGTTGATAAAACTTACCTTTGACATTCCAACCACCACGTAAGACTCTCAGATTGGGATCGGGTTTTCATGAATTCGCATCAATAAAACCATAGTTTGAACTTGTTTAAAAAAAGGGCTCATTAATCTTATGAAAAATTTTCCAAAAACTTTTTTTTTTTACTAAAACTTTACCACTGTTATTTACTGTAGTATTTTGGTTTTTACTTGAAATGAAAGTTTTCTTTACTATTTCACAAAACGCCATCTGATAAGCTTAAAATTCTTTAGTATTTTTTTGCTAACAATCCATTCTGACTACAAATATTTTTTTCATTTATTCAACTATTTGTTTTGTTTAGGTTTACATTACGAATTTAATTAATTTCAGCTATTGTTAGAAAACTGTTTTATTTTGTTATAAAACCGTTAAAGCTGTTTTATTTTTTTATGACCTATTTTTCAAAACGCTATACCATACTCTGCTAAGTTCCTAAATAAAACTATTTGCTTCGAATCTGCAACTGCTCTTGTAATAGTTTCTCTCATTATGTTACCAAACTGCAATTCTAATCCACTGCATTAAATCGGTCGCCCGGATAGTGGCAATCAAACTATTTATCCAGGAATGTATGATAGCACCGAAAACTCAAATATGAGAATATTTGAAGAGTTGAATTTCAACAGAATAGCATAAATGTCCGCGATTTGTGGCGATAACTACGAATGGAAGGATTGAGTTTGTCATCGCTAGTAAATTTGTGGTACAATAAGCATACGACAAACTTCAGTCTGATTGTTATATGTTGACAAAGTTTTCGAGAATAGTGTAACTTCGCTGTTCAACCCTTTCAAGTTAAAGTATATGTTACTGTTACAACTGTTTTTTTTTGCAACTGTTCGAAAAAGTGCCATCTATATCTATTTTTCAGGACTTTCGTAATTTAATCTTTAATGAAGTAGAGTTGCCCGATATAATACAAATTTCCCTTTTAAAAAGTCGCTTTTCCCATTGAAAAATAGTAACACAACTTTTTTGAAACATCTAAATAAATACGGCCATACCACACTGGAACGACCGGTTCTCGTCAGACCACCGAAGTTAAGCAGTTTTTTGCGCGGTTAGTACTTAGATGGGGGACCGCTTGTCATTTTTGCTGTCGGATACCAACAAACTAGTTGTCTAGGAAACACTATACAATGAATTTCAAAATATTTACACAATTTTAATGTAGTTTTTGCACGGTTTCTGTTTCAACTTTATTAATTAGCAAATAATAGAGGCAACATACATTTAAAACTCCTTCAATTTCTCCATTTTACAAAAACTTGTTTCTTTGAGTGACAGATAGTCAGTGACAGTATTCATCATTAACGCAACGGCTGTTTGTCAGGTACTTTTAAATTACTAATTTAGGTATAAATGATCATTAGTAAATTAGTAATTTAAGTGCCTGTGTGTCTAGGCTCTTACTTTCAAAAATCAATATAAGACCGAAAGTAGAAAAAACGGGTTTTTAAAAATGTTGACTTTTCATTTTTGTCAACTTCAACCTACCATATTTTTTAAACCAGCCACATTTTAGAAAAAAATAAAACCATCATCTGATATGCCATTTTCTTACAAACGCAACGGTGTTTAAATAGTCAGCTTGGATCGAGAAAGTAGGTCGAAGTGAGGGTAGATCCAAGTCAATTTAGCTAATACTCCCGAAATAGAGATGGGACTGCTCCTGCGATCACTGCTACTAATCGCACTGTTCTTTGAAAAGAGCAGTAAGCAGTGCGATTGCTCTCTGCTCATGCTGTTCAATTGCTCACTGCTCTTTTGCAGAGCAGATAGTTTTATGAAGAGCAGTGAGCAATTTGATCGTTTTCTGCTCATGCTGTTCAACTCCTTATTGCTCTTTTGCAATACAGAAAATTTTAAATGCTCATCTATTCAGATTCTTTTCTTTCTACCCTTGGGAGTATTTTCGGACTTGCAAGTATTTTATTCAATTATTTAAAAAGTTTTTAGGGCAAAAGTAGCTGAAATCGGACAAAATCGGCCAATTTTGGGTTAGAGACAAAAATTTCGGTTTTGTAGGGCAGTAAGAGGTTTTTTGGCCATAGTTTGGCAAAAACTGCCTTTATGGCGCTTTCGATGATTGAAAGTGGTCGGGGAGTATATTAGTGATATATTAAGGGCGACAAAATTTTTGATAGGGGAAATTGGGCAAAAACGTCCATATTTTCAAAAAAAATTTTTTTGGTCTAGCATGAATTTGGGGACCTTTCTGAGTTGTTTCGGGCGAAATTTCTATACAAATCTGTGAAAAAGCGGCCTAGTTTCTAGGATACGTCAAAATCAAATCCGCTCGAAAAACTGAAAGTAGCACTAAAAATGTTGAGATCCTTTTTGGTTCGCCAGTTAGCTTCTGTGGCGGTGCTAATGACGGCAATCCAACCCTCCCGGGGTTGTGACTCATGTCCAACCTTACCGAAGAGATTGGCCCCCTAGTGGGTGCATGTTTAATACACGTTAGATTAGCCAGGAAAAATAAATCTTCGAAATAAAATTACATACTGCATAATACTGTACATGCATAATAACATTTCACTATGTTGCTTGCATCCAATGTATGACATTTTGAAAACCACAAAACTACTATACGATTTACCAAGCACTTGGCAATACATTCTTCTGCTAGCAAGTGCCGAATTAATGCAGGCAACGTATTCCCAAACATACTACATCTGTTTTAAACATGAGAATCCATCGCAACGGAAAAATACAGTCACATTGTAAGCATACAATGCGATTGCAATCTGAGGCTAGAAATTGCTGTATCAAGCACAAATCAAAGAGGATGAGAAGGCAACGAGCAAACACTGGTAATGAGCAATCAAAAGTAGCGAGCGGTTTTTCGTACGCACGAAACTGCAATCGCAATTGCGATTGAATAGCTGCTACTCTAAACTGCTCTTTGCTCAAATTGCTCTCTGCGATCACTGCTCAGTAAAAAGAGCAGTTAAGCACATCTCTATCGCGAGAGCTACTTAAAGCTAGCGTACTTTCTCGACCGTGACCACACTCGGAGCTGAGGTCTCCTAAGGGTAAAACGAATGTACTAACATTATGGTAAAATATTTTATACAAATGATTAACCCACTAAAAAATTGAATAAATATTACTAAAAAATCGTGGGAAAGAAAACTCCAATATGCCCAAAATCTATGACCATATTTTGTCTCCCCCATTTTCAACCCCAAACAATTTGTATTAATTTATAATATTTATTATATATTAATCTAAATCCCAACCTGGCAACTCTGCATCGAACTGTGTGTTGTAGCTGCAAGTGCATCGAATATCGGAGCTTTAATTTTTTCAGTGAGGTTTTGCTCGCGGTACGAATTGAGACTGGTGTGCTTGTTGCAATTATTTAAGTTTGTTCCAAGTATTTTTACATTTTTTTTTCTTTTCCTATTAAAGCCTCTACATTTCCGTCCATACTGTATATTTTTTCTTTGAAGTATCTGACTTGGTTGTCAAACTTTTAGTTTAGATTTCCAAGATCTTGTTCCAATTTCCAATCCAACCCTTCAGGAATAAGTACGCCAGTTAAGCGAGTATATCAATTTTGCTTTTCAACCTTGATAAAAAACCAAATTTAGTTCCTAAGTTTGAACATATGCAGCATTTTTCACACCAGTCTTGTTCAATTGCAGTATACTATGAACGCTCGCTCGCTCGCTTACCTTTCCTCTCTTTCATTTTTATCTCAATGTTGCTGTTTATATCAATGTTTTGACTTTAATTTCATTGTTTTTCTGGTACTGGTTTGAACTTGTATCACATTGATTTTTTCGCATTTTTGCCAAGCGGTTATAAACTTTTAGAGAAAAATGTTCTTTTTAGGTTCGCGCACAATATTACCAGCTCGTTTTTTATTTAACCAAACGGTGGTCATAGTTTTCTTATACAATCATCACCTGCCATTTCTTTACCATTTTTACTTGCAATGATTACATACATTCATTGGAATATTCTAGCGCCCAACGTGGGCTTATGCTTGTTTATATTTTTTCTATGTGTATAGATTTTCTTGTCGAAATATAATTTCGTCTCGAGTCTCATTAAACTCATACTCGCGTAAGCTTTCCATGAAAAACCCCATATCAGCTTCAAAATGTTGATTCAATCAATTTTGTTCATGTAAACATGACTTTTCGGTACTTTCAAATGTTTGTAAAACACCATATCAGCATGATGCATTCATATAATTTTATGACGTGGGAGCTTCAATGTTGCTTTTTGCTCAAAACACTGGCAGTATCATGATCCAAAGTAAACAAGTTCCAAGCAAAACCATATTTTGTCAGAAGTCTGCATTGGATTGTCATATTTTCAAATCGTCCTCTTCGCGCGATGTAAAAACTGGCAAATTGAACAGAACTGAGGAGCGAGCGTGCAAAATGAAATTCTGTCAACAGAGTACTAAACTTTATGTCGGTCGTTCGCTTGTACTAAAAGTGTTTTGGTCGAGTTCTTCATAGTTCTTCATTACGACCTTGACTGAAGCAATGTTGGGATATTATGGCCTTGCGTACTGAACTAAGTAGCAGGTCCATAAATGCAATGTTTAAGTCTGTGAAACAATAATGTTCTTGATATTATCATCTTACTGTTCATAGCGGAATGATTGAATGAAGAATTCATTTACCTTTGCTCTGAAGCAAAGAAGAAACACAAAATTAGATATTTAAGCCTAGGTAAATTATGTTCTCGAAAGGTTTGAATTAAGCATGTTTATGATGCTTAGGCTAAGAACTATGGACATTATTCTGTTGGTTTATCTTTAGAATTTACGGTCGCAGTTTATTTGCCAACATTTCTGTATGTGATCAGGTACATGTGCAGGTACTAAAACAGTACCGGCTGCAAAATATTTTCCGCGAAAATAAAGCTTACACGCATGCTGGGCAGTAAATTTATCTAATGTGTGTCAAAAACTAGATTTGGCACGTGACAACACATGATATAATTCCTGGGTGTCAGTCTTTGTGTGTACAACGCTATTAAGACCAATTATTTTGATGCAAAAGTTGCTTTGAAAGTAGCTTTCAAATTGTAACTGTCGATATCAAAGAAATTGATGCAAATAATAGCCTGATATGATACTCTGAAATATAAGTAATTAAGTTTAATATAAGCAATTAAGTTTAAAATAAATATTTTTACATAAACTCCTTCAGTCTTTATTTTTCGAAGCAATAGTTCTGCAATGCTTGTTCGCAAAATTTTCTTGACAATGTACGAAAAATTGATATAAAGCACAAACAGTCGCTTGTATTTGGATGCATGCTTTTATATGAATGCCGATAAACTTTTCAACTCACTTAACTCGTTTAGTTTTCTCTTCGATTTTCTTAGTTCGGGAAAACTTGCGTTTAAAAGGAAAATTTAGCGTCAAACTAAAGAAAATATATTCGATGATTTGCAATTGAAATACCGAACTGAGACAATTCGTCCTTTTTAGAACGGCACATTTGCAAATGATTCATTTCCGGAGTAAGCCTTAAGATAAAAATTTCCAATATAAAAACCCGGATCGGAAAATAGCATCTGTTGGATATTCACTGGCCACAAACAATAAACAGTGAACCAATTCGCAATATGCCTTGGCCGCAATGATGACGGAGAAATTCAATAAACCCTTATAGGGATACGTTCGACCATATGTCGATTTCACGTTTTGGATTGTCCATGAATGAGCTTGAATACAGTGAGTGTGCGATATAGTTATCGATTCGATGATTCAAATTTTTGTTGCATTTTAGTTGTAGTTAATATTTCACAATGTAGACATAACGCTATACACACTTCGACTAATTGGTTTATTTACTTCAGAGAAAAGCTTAAATGATAAATTGAGTTCCTCTCTTTCCCGCACAAATTCCGAATATTAATTAGTGTTTTGCAATGAGTAAAATTCGATAGCCTACTCGAAATCATGTTCACTTGATCAGTGGTGCAATATAAACAAGCTCTCTCTCAATATCAACAAATGCCAAGTTATTAGTTTTTCCAGGAAATGCACGGTCACACACAATACGTACTTCCTCGGCAATAATATGCTAACCCGAGTTGATAACATTGCTGACCTCGGTGTTATCTTAGATGAAAAGCTCCGCTTCACCTTACACTTTGATAAAATGCTTTCTCGTGCGAACAAATAGCTAGGTTTTATCAAAAGACGTGCCAAAGAATTCCGTAGTCTGTGGGTCACAAGATCCTTATACACTTCACTTGTACGTCCTATACTCGAATACGCTTGCATTAGCTGGAATCCCGCTTTTGAAACCCACAGTGACAGACTCGAGTCAATACAAAAATAATTTTTACTTTTCGCCTTGAGAGAACTGTACAACCCTTATGATTTTAGTAGCCTACCCCCTTATGAGTTTCGACTGGGTCATTTAAACCTATCGACACTAGCCTCCAGAAGAATAATGATATCGGCTTGCTTCACATTCGACGTCATTAGAGGCGCTATTAATGTAGAATTCCTGAATAGTAAAATTTCGATAAATATCCCTGTGAGGAACACCAGGTTCAATCGTTTCCTAAAAGAATATTCACATTCGACGACATATGCAGCAAATGAGCCAATAAATAGATGCTGCAGAATATTCAACAGCATAAGTTATTTATATTCCCCTACGATTTCCAAATCATCCTTCAAATCCTCTCTTTTGCATGCCATCCATTCCCTAAACCTTAAGCGATAGCTTATATGTCAATGTTTTTATTTATTGATTGTTATTTATTAATCTATTTGTTACTTTTTTCATTTGCTTGTTACTTATTTAACTTGTTTGTTTTTACTTTTTACTTGACTTTACTTTTCCATTTTATTTTTAATTTGTTATTTTATATCTGATTTTGTACCTTTTTTGGTGATTAAATAAAATAAATAATAAATAAAATAATTTACAATCAATAAGCGACAAACTCATAAATTCAAAAAGCATCACATAAATTCAAAAAGCATCAAATAAACTGGTTCGAATATATTTCGTTTCACTGTTCACAGAAGCAAAATCAAAAGGTGTTTAGAAACTAGCACATATGCCAGACATATTGTGTTTGGATCTCCAATCAATTTTTGGTATGTTTCTGTCCGCACATACCGAGAAACTTGACCCGACATTTCAGTCGGCTTCGGTCGAAAAACCGAAACATACAATGCAATCTGTGACTTCCCAATGATCGACTCGAATTTGCCTTTTTAATTCCGCATATTCAATTCGTCCCCGTCCGACATGTTTTATTCATCGCAAATTATCCCTTCAATCACAGATCGTTGCCACATTTGTACGTTATGAGAATTCTTTTTTTCAGCTCGTATTGCAGCAACTCTGCCAAATGACGACCGATACAATATTCAATGATGTGCTTTCAGTTCTGATAAAACCTCTTTGTTCGTTTATTAAGCTTCTGTGAGTGTTCGTTCCATTTTCGATGTTCACTTTTTGCAGTTTATAAATCATATTGAAATTTCATGAAAGCATTCAAACAAAAATGTTGGCGTTAAGTAGCCTTCGTTTCATTCTGATTCAACTCTATAGAATAGAAATGGAAATTTAATAACTTCAAACCAGTACGTGTTATTTTAAATTTTTGTTTAAATATTTTGTGAGCTCTTTCGGTACGTTCAGAAACAGATTTTAAATATATGTAGGTGTTTTCACGTCTATGAAATTCACTTGCTTTCTTTAATAATAATTAAAATTTCCTAGCTTCTGAAATATATTTTATAATTTCACAGGAAAACAGGGTTTCACGAATTAAAACTGATAGAGTATGTATTTTTATCAATCACAAGAGCTAATGACAAAAAATAACGTATCTTGATTTCAATGTGACCACTACTTCAAATCGCTCAAACAATTCATATGTATCCTGGCTATGACATTAAAGATGGGTACGAAAAGCAAAGATCATTAAATTTGCTGTAACTTTGCTTTGTTAGCACTTCATTATAATAGTGAAAGATAGAAGGTTTTGACCATTCGTGCACCATAATATATTCACAAACTTTAATTTCCATAGGTTGCAAAAGTCAAGCACATCAGTACCGCTGGCAAACTGATTTTCGAAGAAATTGTTTTTGAGTGACAAAAAAATGTGGAAAGACGTTATACACTTTTTTGTAGTAGCATTTCAACCATTCCTTATCCAAAGCAACAAAACCCAACTACAACATAAATGATGAAAATATTCAGTGCTGGCAACACTTTTCCAACGAAGCAGCAATAAGTTTACCACAATAAGCTCATACTAAAATCAACTTATCCTTTGAATTTCGTTCTCATTCCAGGATTTCATCGAAAGTTTCAGCAATTAAACGTTGTTTGAGGCTGCCATTCGAAAAATTTTCAAAACCCAATTTAAATATTGGTTCCTTATTTTTATTGCAAATGCTTTGCATATGACTATGTAGTGTTGGTGCAATATTTACGAAAATGTCTGATGCTGGTCACCCTGTGCTTCACGTTAAGTTAAATCCACCCTGTGAATTTCGGTTCGATTGAATCACTGCGCTAGAAGTTATATGGATGAAAAGAATTTTGCGGCTACCACCAACAAACCTTTTCAAATTTTTGAAACGTAAATTTTTGTTTTTAATTTTCATTGCAGGATCAACCCCATTTGCAAATCTAATGACAGGGTCGCTAAGTAAAGAAATTCCAAAAAAATTACAAAAATGGTCATAGAGGGAAGTCCTTTCATGATTTTTTTACGAAATTCGTACGAAGTTTGGTTTACATTAAGGTCCATTTACTGTATGACCTTCGTTTTGATTCCATGGGTGGACCGGAAGTAATAGGGGAAAAAGCTTTATTTTGTAGAGCAGTTTACAAGATCAAGGAGACAAAAATCATCATAGCTGCCAATTCTATTTTAATTTTTCAACCAAATTTTCATCCAATATGGTCTAAAATAAAGTCCAAATTTTGTGTGAGCTTTGTTAAAATATGATGGCTGAATCGGAAGTTATAGGCTCAGTGATTTTTCGAGATGGCACCACTGCCACAGGGTTTCTTGCATTTCAACATCATTTCTATCAGACTTGGTTCTAGTTACTACCAACACTTCCTGTCAATTTCCAGATGTTTGGATTATCCAGTTGTCAGTTCTCGTGAACAGAAGTTTAGAGTGCTGAAAATAGAGGTAAATTGGTGATGGGTTGCCGTTTTTGGGCAAATTGAAGATTTGAAAATTTCAATTTGGCATGGTGGACAAAGGTTAAACTTTATCAATAATTCGAATTTTTTGACAAAAACCAAAAAAATTTCATGAGAGTCGATGATTTAGAGGACTTTTTTCAGGAGCCTGCCGTAGCTACAGGGTTACTCGCACAGTCTTAGTTAACATCAATACACTCTGCAAATTTCACGATGATCCAACATTTATGTCAGAAAATATGATAAATCAAAAGTTGAAAAAAATCCTTGCCTACTTTTAGGCACTCAGCACCCACACACGGCTCAAAATTTTAAATTTTTAATAATGCTCGAAGAAGAACATTAGTATTAAAATCACTTTGGCCAAAAATGCATATTTCTATATATATATATATATATATATATATATATATATATATATATATATATATATATATATATATATATATATATATATATATATATATATATATATGTATGTATATATATATCATCAAAAAATTTCAATGAAAAAATCTCAGGAACGCGCCATCCGATTGAACTGAAATTTTCAGGATATATGGGAGTATATGCAGAATAGTGCCAGGTCTTTAACCCTTTGGTGCCGGCGGCCATTTTAGTGATATGTTAAATATACCTTTTTTTCTGTAAAAAAATATTTTTTGGAAAAATTAAGTTTATGTAATAATCCTGAACGTGTTTTAAATGTGAATATGATAATGTTTTTGAAATTTTTAACCCTATGTGTGCGCTAGGCGCCTAAAATGGGATTGGAAAAATTTGAAAATTTTTGAATTGTGATAACTTTTCATTAGATTATCAAATCACTATCGAACTTACAGGATATATAAATGTTACTAAGTTGCACACTAGCGTAGTTTTTCATGAACGAGCTGGGAACTTTGTAGCTACGGCAGGCACTGAAATTGAAAACATTCAAACCATCGAATCTCCGTTTCTTAGAATGAAAACCAACTTGTATACAAATCTTATGCTTTGTTAAAACAGTCAAGGGAAAATTTTGGAAGTTGCATGTCGGATAAGAACGTTAACCCTTTCCCAATTTACTTATATTTTTAGCATCAAAAACTTCTGTTCACAGGAACTCACGAGCCAATAATCAGATCCAGTCGAAATTTACAAAACGCATTGGAATTCAGTAGGACTAGGTCTGATAGAAGCGATTTTGAATTGTGGGCAACCCTGTGCCAGTGGTGCCATCTTGAAAAGTTACAAAGAAAAAAAACTGCTTTTTTCCTTATGAATTCTGATTCAGTTACCAGATTTTTATGACATTGACACAGTAGCTGAACCTTACTTTAAGCTGTGTTTGATATAAATTTGGTTGAAAAATTCGATTGGTGCTGCCAGCTATGGTAATTTTTGTGTCTTTGGTTTTGAAAATTTGCTCAGGAAAATAAAACTTTTTGCCCTATAACTTCCAGTGCAGTCATGAAATCAATACAAATTTTCTTACATTTGATGGAACCTATTATAGGCATTATTCAGGTCAAATTTGGTTGAAAAGCCACGATAGAGTTGCCAGCTATATTTGGTTTTGTGTTTATTTCCAATATCTTTCTTAAGCGATTTGATCGTAAAATTTTCAAATGGTAATGATATTGTAGTGACAATATACAGCAAATATTAAGTTTTCGATTATTTGAAAAATGCCGCGGCTGGTTACCCTAAATTTCTTTATACTCCTATAACTTCGAACGCAGTCATCGGATCGACACGAAATTCGCAGGGTAGGTTAATTTCAACGTGATGCAGATGTGATACTGGCAAAAAGTTGCCAACACGAGTCTGTAGTGTTATTTCTGTATCAATAAATGCTTACATTTAGTATTCATACCGGACACATTTACAATGAAAATAAATAGCCAATGTTTCAATTCCCAAAGCTCTGCAATATTTTGGGATCGCAGCCCCAAACACGAACTTCAGTTACAGTGCTGCAGGCACTAAGCATTTTCTTCATTGATGCTATATGAGATGCTGCTTTCAAAGTTTTGTGAAATAAGCAACTGATAACGAATATAGTTAACAAGTGTTTTGCTCTCATAAACGTTGAAATTCATGCCAGTGGTAATATCTGAAACCTTTCCACCATATGAGTTATAATCCATTCTTCAGTAAAAAACGCCAAAGTATAACGTGGCGTTTGAAACAGTTTGGCTGTAATAAGCAGCTTGTGTGGTAGAATATTCACTCAAAATTTGCACGATTCTTCTACTGTTCTTCGAACATTAGTGTTTCTAGCGGTTCAGGTGCGCTAGAGTTTTTTATCATAAGCAAGCATCAAACATAGTAGGTTTTCATTTCCAATACTTTTTTAATAAAAATTCAATGATTACAGTGATTGCCTTCTTCGTACTTCACAAAAATATGTCGAAGACAAATTTATAATATTCACCAAACAACATTAAGCATATAAATTCAATAGTTTGTAATAATGACCGTTGAATCTCCATCAAAAAGGAGTCACCTTACAAAAACATTTACACCTTAAAAACAAACACCTTACAAAATCTGATCAGCAAGGCAAGATCAGATATCGTTTTGGCATCAGTCATAACATCAGTAATGATAGTCCGATGTTAAGATACTAATGATACAAGCGATTACACGCATTTGCAGCCAAACTCTGATATACACATCTATTGATACAACTTCAGATTTCGAAAAATATAAAAATATTTCATCTTGGCATACAATTTCCTACGTCATCATATTGTAAACGTAGTTTATGCACTCGCCGCCATCAATCGCATAAATAAGCTCATATTGCAATTGCACGTAACCTCACTAAAATGGGATCTCAGAAAGCATTTCGATGATTACACAATCGACTGTAAAAATGCAATCGGCTCTGTCTTCTTGCTGAGCTGTTTGCGCTCAGCGTCATGATATGTGTCCTGAATTTACAGCCAGACTATACTATTCGCTTGACAAATTGAAATAAACTGGCACTGAGTTTACGTGCCAGATTCGATTTATGGCCACCTTGTACTCAGGAGATTTTCGGAAAGGCTCCGTTGCGGATGCGAATGAAGAATGACGCCAGCCCAGAGCACCGAAAGCCGCACACTACGTGAATGCTCGTATCGGAGCTAAGAGCCCGTAAAATGGAAACGGACCTAGTTTCAAGTTTCATGTATGCAATTTGTCAATAATATCGATTTTTAAATCCCAATAGGAGACACAGAATTTGGCTTGAGAGCTTACTGGTTTTGCTTAAGAAAGCATAAACTGATTTGAGGAAGTTAAGCCTAGAATGCTTTATTGAAATATATACTTTTAAAATTCGCGCTCAATAAATTGCAAATGTTGGTTTCCAAAAAAAAAATTCATAGCCATTTTGTATTGCCATTGAATTCCTGCTCTAGCATCAACTAGTTTTTGCATCCTTGCTATATTTAAAGTTCAGGCAATATAAGCAAAAAACTTTTTTATCAATTTATCGTTAAGTGTTTAAAATATAAAAATCATTTAATTTCGTATACGCAGTTATATATCAGAGTACTAACTTGTTGATAACAATTGAAATTCTGGACCTTTTTGAAATCAAAACCTTTCCGGAAATTTCATTGGGTTAACAATCTCACATGACCTACATTCATTCAAGCCAACCAAAACCAAATTCCGAATCCATATTGTTGTGTGGCAATCAAAGTGTAATTAATCATATGGGATAGTATTATGTGCGAGAAGCATTGTTTTTGCCAACAAGACTGTCATGATTCTCATAAACAGCGTGTCATCGAAAAGGAAATGGCTAAAAATACGAGATACGTGCCCTATGAAGTTCACATTTTTCTGCTGATATCATACAGATACATAGACACACATTTTATGTACATTTGAATGTATGAACATTTGCGGCTTTGGCAAAGGTTGGGTGGTACGGAGCACACATGTCAAAGTTTTGATTAATGTATTTCGGCAATTTGTATGCAAAAGTCTGTGTTGATTCTATGCCTCCGTGATGAGGCTTTGAGACCACTGAGCTGTTACGGCTCACGGAAGTGATTAAGGAAATAAATCGTTTACGCGATTGTACGTGAATCGTATTGCGAGCTGGCTGTCTGATAAATATCGAAAAACCGTTATATTAATGGAATTTTTGTGACAAAGCCGAGGTGTGAAGTGACTTGATTTCAATTCAAATGTTTCAAAATGATTAACACTTTAAGGAACAGTGGTTACCACTGCTATCATTTCAAAAAAAATTCAGGCCATTTTGGTGGTTTCATGAGAGAACCATCAAGGCGACAACATTGCCTAATACACTGGCAGCAGTAATTTTAGAGGCCTAACATCACCTCTCACCTGTCATACTCATATTGATTGTATAACTTTTGGATCGAACGTGCCAAATACAAAGTTGTTCACGAAGATGAAAAAATTACTCTCGGCTATTTGGGTACCAGAAACAATATGCCAAAAGTCCCTTGCGAACAAAATGTATTCAACATCAAAGTTAACGAAAATCAGTTTTTTCAAATAGCTTGTTAGCTTTTGCTCTTACGTGAACTATTGTTCACATTTAATTTAGTTTACAAACAATTTTGCAGAGCAATATGATGCAAAAAATTCATTTTGGTCAAATAGTTTTCGAGATAGCTTGGATGCAGTATGACCTCTTACTCCTGACTTCTTCAAAACTGATAGGCACTGAAATATCGATATCTGTCGAGACATTGAAATATACCTAGCTTCTAAAACCTAAATTGGTCTAAAAATTAAAATATTTGGTTTCGAAAACTAGACAACATAGAATCAGAATAAATCAAGTCAAGGGGGCAGGATGGTTTCCAACTTAAACAATAAAAGTTTCTCAATTATTCTTTTATTTGAAAGAACAACATATCAGAAATATCGTGTGAAAATTTCAAGTCGATCGGACTAAAACTCGCTGAGATACCGGTTATTTTATGATCGTGTTGCCAGGCATATTTGCATGAGAAACCGAAATAGTCTAGCTCGAAACTCTGAACGAGTCAGGTATATGTTTGTGTGTTTGTGCTAGATTTGAGAATTTTAGCAAAATGAGCGGAAATCGTAAAAGTACTAGACAAGATTGGGGCAAAAGTTTCAGCGATAAATCAAGACCAAAAAAAAGAAAACAATATTTCAATCCACATACAGCCGAGACCGATAAGGCTTCATTCAGAGCGTCAGTGAAAAAAATTCAAAAGTGCGATAAAATCATAGTGCCGGAAGATTCTAAAACTGGATATCGTTTTATAAACTTTATTACTGTTTTTACACCTCTATCCAGTTAAAACAAAAATTAAATTTCAACAGTGTTGAACGCGTGGAATCGGTTTTACAATTGCAGTTCAGTGTGAAAAGTGTGAGCCACAATATATTAATTCAAGCCCATCAATCGGCCATTCTTATGAGATAAACCGTCGATTTATCTATGTTATGCGATTATTAGGCCACGGATTTGCTGGATGTAAAAAGTTTTGTGGCCTGATGGACATAGGTGACTTTTTTCGTGCCATACTTCATACGATTCAGCTCTTGCAAACATTCGTACTTGTGAAAAGAAAAAGAAAAAAAAACATGAGATTTAAAGGTTTCTGGAGATGGAACCTGGAAAAAGAGGTTATACTTCGCTATTTGGAGTTACGTCGCTCATAGGACTCTACACAGGGAAAGTCCTGGATTTATTGGTGAAAAGTTGCTATTGCAAAAAATGTGAGTATAAGGCATCTAGTTTAATTTCATTCGGCAGAGTTTGAAGAATGGTTTAAAGAGCATGAAAACGAATGGCATCAAGGATTTTCCGGTAAAATGGAGGTGGATCCGTCTTTGAAATGTTCAAGCGCTCTTTAGAAAAATATAAAGTAAGATATTTACAGTATATTGGAGACGGTGACTCCAAGACTTGCAGCAGTATAGCAAAAGCTGCTCCTTATGGTGAAGATGAAGTGCAGAAAAAAGAATGTGTTGGCCACGTCCAAAAAAGAATGGGCACGCGTTTACGAAATTTGGTAAACATGGAAGTTGTAAAAACGGATGAAGGAAAAGTAACAAAGAAAAAGCTTTTGTCTGGAAAAAATAGACTAACCGGTAAAATGATTGACGAATTGACAGCATATTACGAGCTGGCAATGAGAAGATATTGTGATTCAGTCGAGATCATGAAAAAAGCGATATGGGCCACCAGTCATCATTACGCAGCCACCGATGAAAATCCTCAGCACGAGAAATGCCCGAGCGGCGAAAAATTCTGGTTGTCTTGGCAGCAAGCTTCTGCGGCAGGTACTTTGGCATCCCACAAACAAGACTATACAGCAGTCCCGGACGATGTTTTAGAAGCTATCAAACTAATTTACGAAGAATTAGGTTCAGATGTTTTATTAGAACGATGTGTTGATGGTTTCACTCAAAACTCCAATGAAAGTTTTAATCAACTTATCTGGAAAATCGCTCCGAAACATCTTCAAGCTGGCTTACCGGTGGTTCAACTGGCTGCAAGCATTGCTGCATGTGCATTTAAGGAAGCTACTACTGCCTATTTAAGCATACTAAATTCTATGGGAGTCAACATGGGTCATTCTGCCCACGAATATGCCCGGAAAGAGGACAACACTCGAATAGAGCACGCTAATGAAAATCTGCCCAATGTTCTAAGGAAGAAAGAACAGCTCGTAGACAAAAAAAAAAGATTCGATGGACTCTACAACTGCTTCAGAGGATGCCCACTATGGCCCTGGAAAAGATGGTTCGATGTAAGTTTGAAAAAAATATCATTATTATACTTTCAATTGCTTTTAAATCTACAAACGCGTTTTTCTCAAAACTACATTTTTAAAGTCGGAGCTCAAAAATTAATGCACCGATCTCAATTAACTTTGGCGGACATCTTTAATATGATAAATACTCGCAGATGAACGAAAATTTTCACTATTTTTTATGTGAAAATGGTTCTTCCAAATTCAAAACCGCGCCAAAAATCGGAAATCGCATGTTTTTCAATATAATTTCGTTCATCCGCGAAAAAACTAATCTATTAAGTAAATCACTTCGATTTTTTGATTTCAGATAACACTTTCAGGCCAGGTTTTACACACCACACGACGCCTTTTTTCGAAGCGCCTTTGATTTACTGCCACTACGGGATAAATAATTCATATTTTTTATACAACAATTCCTTCATACTCTCAAAATATAGTTCTTTAATGTGTTGTAAAAAATTATTAATTATTTTCACTCAAAACGGAGAAAAAAAATCGGAAAAACCGTCTTCGGCCTCGGAAACCATCTTGCCCCCTTAATAGTTTATTTTAATCTTTGCAACGATTTGGGTTGCTAGAGTGATTGATTTCCACACATTCAAAACATTCAAAATTATTGATTTCTGTTTTAATCATCGAAAAACTAAACAATTTTTCATTGTTAAATACTATCTGAATCCGCTTTGCACAACTTAAATTCATTTCGAACTTAAGACTAATCCATTTTTTCTTCGATTTACAAATCCCTTTGCAGTAGCAGCTTTATCTGTGACAAGGGTCAAATTAATAGCGACGAGCTTACCACACCAGACATGATTTTCAACTTCATTCTCGTCGCAGAGCTTCAAGCCTGTAATTCCTGAACGAGTAACTTTAACAAGTTTCTATTGACTCGATTCAATAAATTTCACTTGAAACTTTTCCACACTTATGGCTCCCTTGAGGAGAACAACTGCTTCAACATCCACAAAGCATCCGCCCAGGGTCTCATGTAGAATGGAATGGATATGCAATGTCCATGTAATAACTCCGAGTTGATAATGGCCTTTGTCGATTTAATCGGTTAGAAAATCCTTTAGTTGCGCTCATATACCAGTGATTTTGAATACGTGTGCTAAATTTCACATTGCCGTTTTCGGATTATTAACCTGTAGGCCAAGTTGCTACAGGTTAAAACCTTCAACGGAAAGGATAAAAATGCGAGAAAATCTTTTATCCAAAAGGTATTCAAATAAATGTGGAGATTCGAAATTTGTTGGTGATACGTTGGGATGAAACGGTCGAGTGAATTGCTTTGATATCATTCTGCCGTAACTATTTTACGTATCTTACTGTAGGTACACATGAATGACTAGCAAATAGTGTGTTTAGATTTGAAGACTATTTTGAAAAGAATGCTTCAAAATTGGTGATCCGAGAGAAAAATGTGTTATAGTATCAACCGTTTGCTAAGAATATACGATTAATTGGATGACTGCCTTGCGAATTGGGGCTTATAGTCCGATTGAAATTGAATCAGCGTTAATTTTCGTGAGAAAGAGTTTCAGTTTTACTTGATTTTTTCACATTTCACAGTGTAGGCGTACTTTTAGAAACATAAAAATTACGGCCACTTCTAATTTTATATTATGTTAGGTAAACTTTAATTTGAATTTAAAAAAAAAATACTTATCATTAACTCTTATGTTTCTGAATATTAGCATTTCATATACTGATATTTCCAATCTTTTGAAGTTTAAAATAAAACATAAACCCTGAGCACAGATGAATTGAATTTAGTTTTGAATGCGGGTTTTATTTTCGAGTTTATTATTGTCATAAGCAGTTCCCATTGTAAAATTTAGGTACGTAGTAGTGAAATTATCCTACTTCTTTGCTGCGGTTGAGAATCGTAAAATGCTGATTTTCTTTTAACGGCACACATCCTAATTTGCTTTGGTTGCACAGGGAGGAAATTATTTTAGCGTGCAAATCAAACTGATTTGTTGCGTATATAGAAATACCGGAATGTGGTAAAATTGTTTAAGGAAAATTAACGAAAAATGGGAAGACAAGCTACAAATTTACATGAAATTGGATGTACGATTTCGGGAAACAAAAATGAAGTTATAGATTTTAGTTACGAGAAGTGAACATTTCTAAAAACGATTAACTGACTTGGCAGGAGGAAGCTAACAACAATTGGTGATTGATCTTTATTTCAAAAGCTTTGCAATCGTAATATCTATGCATGTAAAAACTGAATGTGCGTGAGTCTGCTGCGTGAAGATGTTGATACTGTTTATCCAATTGCAAAGTCGTTCCTAACCTGCTTTTAAATTCAATGAAGTTGAACCATTTGACAAACGAGGTCGGAAAAGAGACACTTTCATCCTTAATGTTCATGTATAGGAAATGAACTTGGCAAGGGACTTAAAGCTTGATATGTAAAGTCTCCTCGAAAAGTCCGAAACCCTGCGTATTGACATTTTTACTAATGTTCGAAGAAAAACATGAACAAAAATTCATATTTCTACATATGTATAAACATATATATATATATATATATATATATATATATATATATATATATATATATATATATATATATATATATATATATATATATATATATATATATATATATATATATATATATATATATATATATATATATATATATATATATATATATATACATATATATATATATATATATATATATATATATATATATATATATATATATATATATATATATATATATATATTTATAAATGTCATCATCAAAAAATTTCAGTGAAAAATCTCAATAACGCGCCTTCCGATTGAACTGAAATTTTCAGAATACATTGATGTATATGCAGAATAGTGCCAAATTTCGCAAACAGTTAATAACCTTTAAACCTTTAACCCCTTTTTCTTTAACCCTTTTAAATATACCTATTATTCTGTCAATAAATAACTTAAGCAAAAATAAAGTTTATTGATTGAGTTTTGAACGTGTTTTAAAAGTGAAAGTGATAATCGCCCATGTTATGAGTGTCGAATCGATGTCGATGTCGATGTCAATTATATCGACATCGACTGCATATCGACAGATATGCTATCGTGAGAGTCGAGTCGATGTCGATTATATCGACATGGACTGCATATCGACAGATATGCTATTGTGAGTGTCGAGTCGATGTCGATAATATCGACAGTTTTGTCGATTGCAATTTGCTTTGCGACGTTACATCGACAGGTAGTTGGATATATGCAAAATGTTAGCTATTTTTTTGGAATATTCAGTCGCTAATAAAATAATTATTAAAGGGTGAAAATAACAAACGCCAAACAATTTGAACGCTTGGTATCTCTACTTAAGCATAACGAAGAGCTCGCAAGAAGATTCGTTAAAGCTTGTGGGTAAAAAGGCGAAGTGAAGGATAGATGGAATAGTTTTACCGAAGAGCTAAATAGCATGGGTCTACCAGTAAGAGATATAAGTTGCTGGCAGAAGGTTTGTTATTAAAATATCAAAATTCTTAAACTCGTATGGTGGTGAACTGGACAAAACTGGTGGTGGACCGAACAAACAGGTTTATTTCTCTCGTTTTGAAGAGTGTGTGGTTAATTTACTGAATTTAAATGTTGCGCTTAATCCCACTGGCTGTGTATTCGGAAAACCGCGCGATACGAGTGTAGAGCCTGCATCGTCGATTTTACCTTGTTCCACAAGTAATCAGGCAACCTCAGTTGTAAGCGCTGTACCATCAGCTACCATAGATACAACTTCTTCAAAGGAAAGAACTCCTCGAGAAAGCAAATCTTCCAATGCCGACCAACAGGAAAGTAGACTCCGACTACTCGAAAAGCAAACTGAGCTACAGGAAAACATAAATAAAAATGTCGGAGAAACTCTGCCTTTAACCAAAAAAATTTATTACCGTTATTAAAATTGCGAGAAAAGTCCTTACAAATATAGCAAAAAACCCTGCAAATTTATGAAGAAGATACGAGAGACAAAAAAAAAACATCGTGCGCAAAATTTGAATTTTAAAAAAAGATATGTATGAGCTGCAGCTACAAGATTTTAAATTATCCACAGATTTGTTACTAAATACATAAAAACGTTAATTTATTCTTTAGCATAAATCAAAATGTTTTCTTAGCGTTTAGTAAAAATGCAAATGTTTATTTACCGTTTATTGAAAAAATAAAAATTAACTGTTACTATTTTTTGCATCGCTATACTAAGTTCTACCGCAAAGATTGCATTATTCGTCGTCAAAAAATAAATCAAAACAATTCATTTCACAAACTTTCCAAAAAAAATAATAGATTGTTTTTAAAAAAGTTTCACTTGACAATTGTCGGATGCTAAATTTGTTCACAATAGCACTCAATTCAAGAATTTTCCCCGATTTCGATATGGCATTACTTTTAAGTCGTTTCGATCGACTCTCGCAATACCAAAACGCCATCGACTCGACAACTTCGTCGATTATCGACTAGCGATCGACTCGACACTCACAATACGGGTGTATATTTTTGAAATTTTTAGCCCTATTTGTGAATAAGGCGCCTAAAATTATGTTGGGAAAATTTGAAAATCTTTGACCTGCGATAACTTTTGACAAGATTATCAAATCATCATGAAACTTTAGGAACTTATTGATATTACTAAGTTGTAGACTCACGTAACCTCTTAATAAAAAATAGCAAACCATCGACTCTCCTGAAAAAATTTCGTTTTTTACAGTGGTAACTAACTCCTTTAGAAATCTTTTGCTTTGTTTGTACAACCAAAGCAAAACTTTTGAAGTTTCACATCGGACAAGAACGGAACTCTCTTCCAATTTACCTATATTTTAAGGATCAAAAACTTCTGTTCTCACGAACTCACGACTCAATTATCAGATACAGTTGAAACTCACAGAATGAAGGATCAGGTGTAATCGAATCAACTTTGGAATGCAAGCAATTCTATGCCAGTCGTGTCATATTGAAAACTTACAAAAAAAACTTCTTTTTCCCCTATGAATTCTGATTCCGTTACCAGATTTTCATGAAATTCACACAGAAACTGAAACTTATTCTAAGCCAAGTGTAGTGAAAATTCGGATGGAGCTACCAGCTATCGTAATTTTGGGGTACTGGATTTTGAAAATGTTCCCAGTTAAAAAAGGTTTTTGCCACATAGCTTCCAGTAGAGTCATGGAATCAAGACGATGTTCTTAATGTAAATGGAACTTACTGTAGGCAATATTCAAGAGCAATCTGGTTGAAAAACCAATATAGAGTTGCCAGCTATCGTTGGTTTTGTATTTTCTGCCATATTTTTACTAAGCAATTTTATCGTAAAATGTTCAAACAGTAATGATCTTGTAGAGCTCATCAACATCAAAAACTGACATTTCGACAATTTTAAATTTTTCGCGACTGTTAGCCCTAAATTTCTTTGAACCCCCGAAACAGGTTGAAGCACGTGTGGTAGAATATGCACTTAAAATCTGCACAATTCTTCTATTGCTCATCGAACATAAGTATTTCTAGCGATTCAGGTGAGCTAGATTTTTTTTTAACTTACACTCAAATAAGTGAAAATGAGGTGTGGCAGTTTCACATTGAATCACTAAAACATGAAGATATATTTATTTTAACCTTGTTGGAAATTCCGCTTTACAGAGACAAATAACTGATTCAGCAAAAATCTAATGTTCTGGAATGGATGAAACTAGTAGACTTGAAATTTGATGGTAAGTCATGCACGTGTTTGAAATTTTGCGTGAGTTTCCTTAGTTTGCTGTGAACAAACTCTACAAAATCGGGCAGAGTTGTGAGCCTTGGAGAGCTCTAGCTTCTATCGTTCGCATTGTTAATTCTAACACAGTGGGATTTGGAGTGCATGCAGTTTGAAAATTAGTCCTACATGCCAGATTTTATCAAATGTCATGGCCACATCACAAATGACTAAGCCCGTTGATTTTCTATGGTCGAACCCTGTACGTATATGTTCTACCACTTTAACGAGCTAGAGTTCATTGGAATATAACGGCTTGAAGCCAAATTGCACCTCCGGGATTGTCAATTTTTCGTCAACTATCTCATTTGGGCGAATAAAAAGAAGATGTTTAGTGATTTTTCCCACGGAAGACAAAAGACTTATTGGTTTCCAGTTTTGTAGGAAGTGAAAGTATATGCCTAACTTAGGTACCACAGTAGTAATCGCTGTCTTTCAGAAATCTGTGAAGTCTGATTCGAGAATCTCTTTTTGGCCAGGAGGTGATCAACAGATTAAAAAACTTCCTCTTATTCACTGACGTCATCCTCCAGAAAACGATTTTCCTGGAATTGAAACTCAAATACTCCGGCAAAGGCCTCCGCCTTGCCAGCATTGTCAAACTTTTGCTCATTTGACCCGTATATGACCCGTTTTATTTTTGTGGTGAAAATATATTGTCATGCGCCAATAATTGTGAAATAGCGAGCTCCGATAGCTCAGGATTTTTGTAGGCTGGTTTGCTGCCGTTCTAATGCTAATATATAACCGGTACTTCTAGCTCTTCTTCGCATTCTATTCCTCCCTCTTATGAGATATTTTATGTCTCTTCTTCCATTTTAGCCATCACAAAATAATAGATTCAATGAATGTATTCGTATAAATGCCTAGTACTATACTCTTCGCGAAACGAATTCAACGGTCGAATCCCATACAAAAAGAGCTTTTCAATTCGTCAGTAAAGCTCTTTTTGTATGGGATTTGACCGTTGAATTCGTTTCGCGAAGAGTATAGTACTAGGCAAAACATTGGAAAATTTATATAACAGACAATTTTCAAACACACAAAAACAAGCTTTTGCGTATTCCCACTCATCTCTCCAAGCATGTATACTTCTATTATTTTATTTATAATTTTAGATTTTAATCTTTCCTATTTTCAGCAACTGAAAATAATATACGGTAAAGTGAGTTTCATTACACCATATTCAAAAAAAGCTCCAGATTAATTCCGTCACTTGTTGCTTGCTAACGTGTCAAACTAGCCCACCAGCTGTTTATTATGCTATCTAAATTCAAAGAAAATGTGAATATTCCATGTGAATATTAATTATAGGCTGTTATTTCTGGCATCGCAAATAAATTTATCGAACCATCGGGAGTTCCTACTAGCATTCGTTTCTCACATATGTAAGTATTTATGAAAATCAAAAGCTCCTTCTCGATTTAATTGCTTATGAAACAATTAAATATTAAAGCTTATTCAGAAAGCAACTTGGTGTGAAAATATGCGTTAGCTAATTGTAACGAACGAACATCGTATATCGTAACAGTTTTGGAATTTACATTTTCTCTCGGGATTTTCCTAAAAATTGCTTTGAGCTTAAGATGCTCGCTCATTTCTTGTAATGAGCTACCTTATTTAACTTTATGTCTTAGGAACATCTTAAGAGAATAAGCTATGGCTTTTCTATTCCATGCTTTTGTTAGAGTATTCCAATGATATAAAGTCAAGTTGTAGTTAAATTTACTCACACTGATCTGTTTGAAAAGAACATATCTTGCTGCTTCTATAGAAGTGGATATTTAAGTTTATCATAGACTCGAATTCAGCGTTATTAATGTATTCTTTTCCATAAATATAATTTATCTTAGAACCTCAATTTGTCTTAGAGGCAAGTGTAGTCGAGTGGAACAATAACTGCTGACATGTGAAGAAAACAATAGCGTCAGTAAAGATATTCTATTTATAAAATGTATATGAAATGATGGTACTTGGCCCGACTGGTTTAATTTATGTATTTCTCTACACGTAGGCCCTTTTTCTATCCTGGCTAAGGTCGGCTACTCGACTGGCTTCTCTGGACACCGCTGATTTGGTTCGACTCGGTTACTTCGATGGAGGAGAGCAACCGGTGGAGGGCAGCAACTGCTAGAGGAGAGAAACCGGTGGAGGGGAGCAACCGGTGAAGAGGAGCAACCGGTGGAGAAGAGCAACTGGTGGAGGAGAGCGACCGGTGGAGGAGAGCAACCGGTGGAGAAGAGCAACCGATGGAGTTCAACGTTCTTTTTTAAACCTTTCAAATCTGACCAATTAATTTGCGACGCCAAGGTGGTCCGATCCCAAGGTTTCACTGTGAAAAAAATTATTCATTGTATTTCAAAGCACACTTCAATTTGTTCGCGAAACGTCGCTTGGAGGCCCGCAAGTTGAATTGTTTGGCTTATGTGTTCTTTTGATAGTATTTAAACGTCTAAACACAATAATAATAGCGATCGTCTAACCGGAAAAATAATTTATTTCAAAGCTTGCGTTCATAGTTTTGAATGTATGAAATCGGATAAAATTTTAATATTTGACTCATTTTAAATAAAACATTCAGCCATTCTAGCCATTAAGACTGTTTCTAATACTAGTTGAATTTCCGAACACCCAAATTTGCAGGCTTTTATTTTCTGTGTGAAAATTGTAAAAAAAAGTCCTTGATAAAATAAGTGCACTTCTACACATTTTTTTTCACAGACTTTTATAAAAATTTTCATACAGTCCCTGTAATTAGTCACATTTTTCCTGCTTTCCCTTTTCAATGAATGACAAAGTACCGGACATTTGTACTGTTTCAAACGACTTCTTTGCTACAATTAAGGCATTTATGTTACTTGGTACGAATTTGACGGATATAAATATTATAATTTAATCAGCTTAAATGAATTCATTTGGTTATAAAGAGAGTTTTCTGGTGTACTGGTTCTTGGGCTACAAATAATAAACCTTCGCTATTTTTGGCTATGAGAATTTGAAATTGGCCTAATTTACTCCGAAATATCTGGCCACACTGGTTGGATTAGTTTGCCATCAAACAAACATTATTTATGATAATTTGGGTTGATGGCCACTTATTGCAAAATCACAATCCTTTGATTAGTAAATCTAAAACCAAATTCGACTCATTGCACATTGCGTGGTGTGTGAAGCAAAGATATCGTAGTTAGAAGTTGGTTAGTAATTATGTTTCATAATAGAGACTTACGAGCATATAGTGACATGTTTCACTGCTTATTTTACTTCTAATCTGATACCATATCCTTCTACCATACCACATAATACCCTCTTGTGGCCTCTCGAATTAATACACCTTGATATTTCATGCTTTTAATAGCTTGAAACTAGTTTAGGTGCTCCGAATGCAGATACTATCACAAGAGAAGGAAGTGCTGTACAAAATCAAACCGATAAAATATGCTGAACCACAAAAACTAGTACTTATGAAAATAAAATGCAAATCATTTTCTAAAAGTATGCTTTAAACTCGTATTCTGTTGAATCAAATTTGTATTTAGTGACTTTTTTCCACAGAATCGAAGTGTTAAAGTCTCAATTGAATATGGTTAGTTAATTTATATTTAAACGAAAAGAGTATTTCTCAAAAATCAAGAATTGATAGTTTTTGCAATCCAAACAAAAATTCACTAAACGTTTGTCATCAATTCCATTGACTATTACATTTTGTGAAATCGAAAAAAAATGGGTATGCAATATTTCGCATTGAATAACTAACAATTGTATCCCTTTCCCTCAATTCACACGGGCAAATGGCTACAGTACTTTAATTTGATTCGAAAATGCCAGCAATCCTTTATTCACTGGAAAAACATAAATCTAAAACGTTGGTCGTTGGTATTTATTGCAATCAGAATAAAACCTGATTCAATAGTGCTTCGATCTCAATGCTTTATCGAAATTATCAATGTGAACCCCATTCGTGGAAAAGATTCTTTCACGCATCAGTGATTTGAATAAAATGATCAAAATTATGCACAGCTATGAGATTGTGGCAGAAATGTTATTGTTTTCAGTCAGATTTTTTATATTTCCATTTTTATGGCTAATTTAAACTGATGATATTTGAACTTATAAGGTATATAAAGTATTTTTTTGTACAAACGCAGTAGTCGATTTAATGTTAGTTGTTTTTTTTTTCAATTTGACAATCAATTGAAAATTATTGTCAAAATAAATGATTGTAAAAGTTTAAAGGAGTGGAGTGAGTTGAATACAGAACAAACACAAGAGTGGATTGTGTTAAATAGAAACATATATATATATATATATATATATATATATATATATATATATATATATATATATATATATATATATATATATATATATATATATATATATATATATATATATATATATATATATATATATATATATATATATATATATATACAAGAAGTACGGTAGTAAGAAGGATTATTCGAGGAATTGGGGTGAGTATTCTCACTGAGTTTTGTTGTTTTTTATGCTATTTGGTGCTTTTCCGAATTATGCTTTGATTAAGTAGTAAAAAGTGGTTCAGCGTCGTGGAGGAGTATTTGGTATGTTAATTCAAGGTGAAATAACTGTATGTAATGAAAATGGGAGCGGGAGCAGTTGCGTGTGTGTTGGACGGGACAGGGTTCGAGTGGCGACCCAGTAGGAACAGAAATGCTTACTGCAGTAATTGTGCCCAGTAATCACCATCGGATCGTTTTTGCATGACCGCACCGATGAATTTAACATTGGTAGGTCACTCGCTCCGTTTTGCAATACCAAGAATTGATGACGCCATCAATGAAGTGGCAGTGAGGACGTAAGTTCTACTAAAACACACTAAAGCTGACTAAACTAACTAGGTACAACATCTAAATAAAATAAAGAGACCCAAACTGATAATTAATTTTAAAAAAATACTAATGACCCAATCCTGTTAAAATCGAAACTAAACCGTGCATGGGTGAACGCTTTGATTGCTTTCTGTTCCCTGGACACGAATTCACACCTGATAGAAACCTAATGAAACCTATTGGTGTCGAGGGAGTGTTCGGTGCTATACAGTTTCTATTAGGTACCGAATATGAACCGAAACACCGTTTCACACTTGTCGGCAGCGAGCGAAAACGAACCTTACCGGCTGGATCCTCGTGCGTGTGAACAGGCCTGACAAGGCTATCAATATTTCCGTCGTTTTTTACGTTATTCAAGTGAATTTCAGCCAGCGAGATATTTAAAAACCTTTCATGTGTAGAACAATTTGAGCATTAAAAATTATTGAAATTAAAATTTTTAGAATATGTTAACACATTTTATATTTGTCAGATGTTCTATCCAAGCTTCATGCACACCAACATTTTCCTGAAAATTGTTTTTCATTCAAATATTTTTGCTTCTGAATATTAATATTTCATTAAAATGGTATATGAAAAATTGAAAATGCTTTCAATTTAGTGATTATTTTATGCCAGTGGCAAAACCGATCTTGGATTACTCTACGTGGCAGCTTTTAAATGAATCAAATTACAAATAAATATACCCTGCAATTGAAAACAACAGTTTTGTTTTTTTATGCCCGTAAACAAAATATCATGAAATTCTCTCCCAAAATTAATATTCAACTTCGTTCCACCGTTAATGCTTATGTACATCAGAAATTCTCATTTTCAAATGCATTAACAGCAAAAACCCACAAAAGTAACATTCAGCGAAGGTCGATTTCATTAGAAAGCAAAATTCATTATCATACTTGAACGCAACGGTTCGAATGATGTAATATTTTCCGAAAAACAGCACTACTTGAGCTCGATACAGGAATCCATCATATTACAAACAGTTTCCACTAAATTTTTGAACGATCCTCGGAACAGAGTGAATTGTTTCACAAAACAGCCTCGTGGCTGTTTTTTGTGCAATTACATACATTGTTGAAAACTTGAAACTTGCTGAAAATTCCGAAAGTTTACCGGTACGTTACATGAAACAACCCCGAGGTTTGCGTGTCATACGAGTTTCTCTACTCACGCTGTTTTCTAGATGTATTATGAAAAGAAGTGCAAGTTAACGGTAAATTACCTAGAAAGTTTTCATTTCGCAACAAATTTTCTCGCTGATTTATTCGGAAATTTCTACGAATAAGCAAAGTAATGTAAAGTTGCGTTTTTGCATATGATTAGTCGGTGTGCTTTTTATTTAACAATTGGCTGCACAGGTACATATATTCATAGGTATGTACCTATTTATATGATGCGAGAAGTTCGATTTACATATATTTTACTCTTATGTTTGATAAACATACATACACTAACGCTCAAAAGTATTTGCCCACTCATATATTTTGGGATTTTCCGTACTAATTGTTAAATTTGTTCTGTAAATTGATTTTAATATTGCCTTAACTAATATTCTTACGATGCCTATGGAAAAATATCAATACTTTGTAGCTGAGGGAAATGTATTCTACGCAGCATTAATTTCAAGGCAAACCCCACTTTTTATCTTCGGGTGCCATTTCAAAGCAGGGTATCCTGATCTTTTCTCGTGTTCAATTATCATACACCGGTACTGCACTTTATAGTAAAATGCCTAGGATTTTTAGTTTGCCTTCAGTCTCTGCGAAGAAAACATTACTTACAATTTTTACTAAGTGCGAGTTGATATTGAACGAGTATTTTATTGTATGAAAAGTTAATATGCCAAAAATGAACAAACTTTCAACCGAAGTGCGTTCTTTGATAATTGCCTATCATAAAACTGGCAAAAGTAATCGGCAGATTGCGACTGAGTTGAAAGTGCGAAGAAGAACAGTTTACTTTAATGTTAAAAAAAACCCTAGCGCATCAGAACCGCTAGAAACACTTATTTCGAAGAACAGTAGAGGATTTGTGATTTTGAGTGTGTATTCTACCACTAGCTACTTTTGCTACTTAAAACTAATACACCCTAAGTAATAATTGAATCTAAGCTTATTTTAATTTCTGTGACTTCAGCGAAAGTTACACCGATAGAAAGGTATTTGAGGTTGCCATCCGAAAAATGTGCAGATCTGAGAAAATTTAAACATTGGTAACTTATTGATAACAATGTTTATTTGGCTGTGATTGAAGCCAGCTTACAAGCTCTCGTATTATCGAAATCATGAAATATAACTTTAATATTCTACTATAATAAGAACCAATTAGAAAGCAGGAGAAGAAATCTCTAAGACATTATACAGACCAACCAAAATTTTGCTACAAAATTTGTTTGCCGGTGCTATAGATATAGATCACTGGATGGCACACCGGGCTTTGAGTTAGCCTAGTTTGGATAGGGTGCTTGGTTTAAATAAGGAATAAAGTGAGAAGTAAAAACTAATCATTACACTATTGTAAAAATTTAGAGTATGGAAATAGAATCTTTACTATCTCAATTCCCCGAGACCTAAAACGGATTTGGGCAGGTGAACTTTTTTGTTTTGTGGTGAAGCTAAGTCAACAAATAAAAGTCACTTTAGTCGCCATTCTAAATGCTGAAAACTATAAGTTATGAGAGTCTTTTTCCGTAAAATAACTTTCGATCACACATGTTTCTTGTGCGGTCTTCTTGTTTTTCCGACCATTTTGGATCACTACACATGCATCTTTTCGAAAACTCTAGAAAACAGGTTATAAAATAAAAACGTAAATAAATTGACAGATGATTGGCATTTTTAGTCCAAAAGTAATTAAGGAAAAATAATCAAATGACAATATAATAGCACTTAGAGCAAAATTAAAGCTTCACTCACTCTAAAGTACCGTTTCCCCAATAAAGCGTAAATATTCATTACTTTTCCAAATGTATTTTTGTTTCTAAAATTTAATTTCTAAATTTATGGGAAGTAATCATTTTCATGTGAATATTCAGAGTGTCATGCAAAACCGGGCGTCATAAGATGTTAAGTTTTACAGTTTGTTCTTCAATTACAAAACTGAATGCTGTTTTGCTCTTATCCTTAAAATTAACTTTCCAATATATACTCATTGCGAATTTAATGTAGGATCAGGAATCAAAGAAAGGCTATATTAGATGGAAATGTTTGACAATATTAAATGTCCCACTCGACTTTCATTAATATATCAACTCAATCAAAACACTTACGGATCATCATCAACACATTTGATCGTAATAATTGTAATTAAAGTCGCGTCACCTTGAATGAATCATTCTCCTATGACTTTAACGAACGCTGCACGGTGCCACTTAGGAAATAATTGCTATCATGAAGTGATATTCAAGAACCATTTATATTGCTTGATGAGTCCTTTCAACAAAGACACTTTGAAGTGATGGAGCTCAGAGAAAACCAAAAGCTACTTCATTCATATGCTTTCATAACGCCAGAGCAGAATGTGTGTCATTTGTTTGTTTAAGGCTTTGAAAGTTTCGTTTTGTTATATAAGAGTAAATATTGATGGCCGTGTACTCGTAGTTCGATTGTTTTGCTTTTTATGCTTCTAATATTTTGCAATATCTTTTTTTTACAGTTTACGGCACTCTCAGTCTATTCAACGGAACCTAGATTATTTTACAAATATCAGAAAAAAATTTGTTAAAGCATATGTTTTAACAAATTATGTGAATATTTCGATGTATAATGGAAGTTAATAAATTACAAAAATATCTATCTTCCAGAGAATCACTCGCTGCACGTTGCAGTTAAATAATTTTCAACTTTGATTTAACTGTCTTTTTCATTGAAACAAATTTTATAATAGCACTTGCTTGCTTCTTTATTGACCATAAATAAAACATATTTAAAATCAGATCTTTCTTTTGATAGTATTCGAAGCAGAAAATCAGTTTTTTAATATTTTCCGGGCACATGCTTATATCAAAAGACTATGCAAATGCTGTTACTGGATTCAGCTGAGTTCCACCATCGATACATTATCTTCTAATATCGCCTCCACACTGTGGGCCATAACTTGGACCATTGTGTAGACGGGCGATGGCTTGCAGTGGCCGACAGTGGGAAAGCTTGGAAATTGTGATGGCCAAGGATGGCTTTTGGAGCGGTTTTACACACGCATCAAAGCGGGCCTTCATGCACAGCCGAAAAATAATGGCTGGCCCATCTAGTGGCCCAGTGTGTGGAAGCAATTTTGTGATGGTGGCCATTAGTGCGGCCATTGCAGTGACCGATGATGGCCCACAATGAGGAGGCAGCATAAGAGAAAAAGGTAGGGACGGTCAATATTGAAAATAATAAAGACCCTCCAATTAATAATTGAATTTATTGTGTAAATTTTGTAATGGTGATTGACAGTTTTTATGACCACTTTGCCACAATTCAAGGTGATTGCATCCTATAAATGAGAAATAATAAGATTCGTGTTCCTCAAGGTAAAACTAAAATCATAGAATAATTATTTATTATAACTACAATTAACAAAAAAATGTTTCTTTGCAGTTCTGGGTAGAAATCATCATCAAATCTTCATGGAATAATATTTTCGTCTCCCGAATTAGCAATAGCATAGCATCTAAAGACCTAACATATGATATTCTGGCTTTGCGTTTTGGATCAACACATCATGCGTGTCTGGCAATAACAGCTGAAGGTTCGTAATAATAAATATATTCGGGTGAAATCCATCAGCCTCTTAATAAATTAAAATTAAACAAAAAAAAAATTATGAAAAAAATGTAGAATTTCTAACTTCTAATCATTTATCTTTTTTGAGCTTCTCTTTCTTATTTAAAAACCAGACAGTTTTCTCAGTAAAAAATTTAAATTCACTTTTCATAATCGTGGCAGCTCGAGCCAAGTTCCAATAGCCATAAGTATCCTATAGGCTTCCATTCTAGGTCGCATTTCATTCAAACAATTCTTTTTGACTTCTTAGTTGTGGAGAACTTGAGCTTTGCCGAAATCATGCCGCATGATGTGGCGCTCACTTCTCAAAGAATCCAATGTTCAAACTTTAGCTACGCATTTTTGAGCTCTAGTGATATTTGAAATAAATTTGCGACAATTTGATGTCCAGTGGCTATCTTCGTAAACATTTGCAAATGCCAAAGTTTGTTGCAGGTTTTGACACTGAGAACGACTGTACACATAATTAACCAGGCCATTTGCTAGCAAGCAGGATGTGCACAAAAGGAGATTATCTTCAATTCAATGTAGAGTGTCTTTATTCAATATGAAATCTGTTAATCGTTTCCGTGGATTTAGTGTCAGCAGATGTTGTGATAGCAAGTATACACTTTATATTGAAACTAATGATGGAAAATGGAAAATTATGCTTTGAAGGAAAATAGTTTATACCACGTTTCCCACACACGATGTCTATTATGTTTTGGTCTAGTTTGCTTAGTCTAGAAATTGAAGTAGAGACAACATCAGAATTTCAATTAAACCCCCATTATTATCGAGCACATTTTGTGAATGCATTACCCTTTCATTTAAGTTATCATTACTATCAATCAAGTGAAAACGCCTCGACTATTAGTAAGGTAACATTATTCAATTCCAAAAAATAATAGGAACAAACTCAAATGACTATGCCTGAAAATAAATTTCCAACAGAGATAAGTAGTCCAATCAAAGCCCACTACTTACCGTTAATTGACAAAGTTTTCGTCGCATTGTGCGTATATATACTCAAGTAGTATTGATTAGTGGTTTCTTTTTCATTAGTCAATCATAACTGGAAAGTAACGACCGCTTAGCATGATTACGAAGATTAATTATTCCAGCAAACGGAAAAGTGGCTAAAACGTAGCAGTCTGTAGTATCGTAAGACAGAAACTTCTTTCGATCTGATAATTTACCTAATTCATTTCAGCTGACAACCAAATTCCATTAAAATCAAATTCTTGTTTCTTAAGTAAGCAGTCCTTTCAAGGTACTTTAGTGGAGCTAGATATGTATATAGATACAAAAGCCTACCGATAGAATTCACGGACGAGACTATTCGTGTTCAGGGAGCTGTGACTAGTTCAGGCTCTAATCAAAGCGCACGCAAGCTAATGAATTCACTCGTTGCGACTGAAGCGTCGATGGGCAATTACATAAAATCGCTAAATGGTTGAGTGAGTGGTGATAACTTGAACCACTTCTTGAGTGGTAGTAAAACGTAAGTGAAGTGTTCATAGACACAGCATTTGTTGATTGCTACTTTCACAACGCTGGAGGAGTATCGTTGGCTATCCATGGATACAAAATAATATTATACTTGTCTTAATTTTAGTTTAGATTTTCTAAATGATGAAATAGCGCATAATCATAATTTCAGTAAAGTTTTTAACCTTGAAAGAATTAGCCACAGTTGCGAAAATTGGATGATTTTGTTTTTACATTAAATTACCAAAAAACTTCTAAGCTGTATCTTTTAAAATAATATAAAAACCCAAACATGATGCCCCTAAACCTTCTTAAATGAAATGGAATTGTTATTGTGAGATACTTGAAAATTGAAATTTAACTGATTGGTTTCGAAAGTATGTACTGTTTCTCATCAGATATCTACTCATAGTGCATACCTGATTGATGTGACCACTTGCAGTGGGAGATTATTAATTTTTATTTACTTTAGCTGTGACAAATTTCAACATCTTCGAATTATATCCAACGATACCATTTTAATCATTAATTTGCAATCGCTTTTCACATCTGGTCTATAATAGCGTATACAACGTATATCGGGTCTAAAGATTTTCTAAGCAAAGAATATTGTTTAATTTGATCTATCATGTACCATCAGGAAATTTCTTAGGTTTAATTTTTCAGATGAAAAATCCTTAGGAAACTTGATTTGTAAGAAAAAATATATTGCACAAAAAATATTTTCCAACTACAATTTGGTAATTGTTTTCATTTTTTTCAATCAACCATTTTTGAAAGTACATTGGTCGGTGAGAGGTGAAAATCATATTCCTATGGAATTTTTGAGTATGAAATCTACAAGATTATTTGCTCTACATTAAAAGTGTTCACCTAGGAAACACATATTTTCAAAAAAAAAAACATCCACCACTTTTAACAGCTAAACTACACATCATGCAAATTATCTATTTCTTTTTTTTGTGAGATTTCCAAGCATGCAGATAGCATGGTATTATCCTGCAGGCCAAATAATTCGACTAATAGAGCCATTACCTTCCAGTATCAATTCTTTCGAGAGCATAATTCACTGTAAAAAGCAAACGATTCGAATTAAAATAACTATTTGTATTTCATTTCAATCAAAACCGAAATTCTTATTCAAACTTATCATGCCAAGCATTCATTATCTATAATTATAATTTTAACCTATTGACAACTTTCTTAATATTTATTTCATTTAAAAAAAAACTTTTGCCAATGTAATACATATTTTCTAAAATATTTCAAGCTAAATCATATATTACAATGTGAACAACTAGTTTATTCTCAAAATAAACAGGACGCCATCGAAATATCTCATTCGACCAACAAAATGCAAAAATTTACAAAATACATTTATCACAAACTTATTCATTTTCATGATGATGACAATCTTTGCTTTTTCATGATCGAAACGACTCGACTTCGCATCTCCTCGACATCACGTAAATCTTGAGCATAGTGCTCTAGCAAATTGGTTTTTTCCTGCAATGTCCGTTCCGCTATCTTAACCTTATCCTCGAGCGAGGAGTTTTCCTACAAATCAAAGACGAAAAGTTGTGAGATTGGCTATTTATGGACTTGATTCGATGCAACGATGCTTTCTCAGCCACGAAAACACTGCAACTTTCAATACCTTTTCCAGTAGCGCAATTTCCTCCTTATTTTCTTGGATACTTTGCTCTTGCTGTGCGATTTTATTAAGAAGCTCAACACGAAGGGTCTCAAGATTTTTAATGCAGAGCTCTAGATCGTTGTTTTGCCGCCGCTGGATGGATAAAATGGATATCAGATTGTTGATGTTGGCGGATAAATTAATTTTAGATAGTATTACGTTACCAAATGCTATCAGTTACATTTAGGTTTTTTTTGTTACATTGCAATATATACCCTACATGATTGAGTGAATTAATCGATTTAATGAACTAAAATATGATGAATATACTGCTGACTTTTAGAATGCTTGCTTTAGAAGAAAGTCAGTTGAATTACTAAATTGATTTTACTCGGAGGGGTACATCAAATGTAAACTAGCTCAAATAAAAAACAAAGTGGGCATTTTCGTGAGTTTCAAATCACAAAGTGCTAGCTAAATAAATAAATAAATCTACTGATCTTACAGCAAGCTTATCTTACTGCTGTGAGACTGAATTGGATCTCAGCATCGAATTGAACAGAGTTCGGCCATGCGAAAATTTGGGCAGAGGGAGTTCTAAACAACTGATAACGAACTTATGCAGCATTCATCAAATTTTCATCCAACTTACCTCCGAAGTGATGATGTCTTGCAAACGCCGCAATTCATCCTCACGCTCTTTCAATTTATCCTTCGCGCAAATCAATTGATTTTTCAAAGCTACAAAAAGCAATCATATTCACGTGAATTAATATAAATCACATAAACGATTTTTTTCATGTCTTACCACAAATCTGAAAATCTTTTTGCTCGATTTCTTTGATAAGTTCCATTTGATTTGAATTTTCTTCATTATATGACATTTCGTAGTTATCCAAAATTCTTTTTAAGCGTTTATTTTCCTCAATTTGAGTATCTAGTGTTTCTTGTAGCCTACATTCAACCAAAGATATTGACTTATTTACAGTTATTGAATGCTATATAAGATCTGTACATTGTAAAAACTAAAATTGGGAACGTTTCTTAAATTTTGCCAAGTTTTCCAATAAATGTCATTAATTTACATTGCGACTATGTTTTGAAAATTTTCGATGCTATTCATGAAAATGTGGATAAAATTGAGGGAAACATTTGAAATACTTGCGAAATTCATCGGATTTTCAAAACGAAGAAAACGATTTACTTTTTCTGACTTTAATAATAAATTATATTGCATGTAAAGTAAAACAAAAAATTCACAGAGTAAATGACGCAAACAATGCTATTTTGTGATAAATTTTATGGGTCAACCAAATCTTGTTGGATTAATTGAATTTAAATCCTATAAATTTCACCACCGCGGATTGACATTTGCATAAATGTATTTTTTTGTCGTAATTTTCTGCTTATTTCATAAATTTTAAGTCAAGTAGAAGCATTAAAAGATTTGATTAAATCGTCACGAGTGTTTAGACGTACGGTTTTGAAAATGTTACAGGGATGTGCAGTGTACATGAATAATTTTCCATCGTACTCGTCTTTAATTATTTGTACCATGGTATAATGCATTTCTAATAAATACTTTAAAAAAAAAACAGCATAATTTTATAAAAGAAAAGCATTACTATGTAGAATGCAAATATTTTTTTTGGAATCCGCCTATTAATCATGATATTATTTATTTGAACAAAATTTAAACTTTTACTATTACTTCTTCACTACATATAGACTAAATTTGTATGATAGCTGTGTACATTTAATATGTTGCTTGGCTATGAGAATCATGCTTTAGAAATGTGAAACTATATATGCTGTGTATTTAATATCTACAACAAAAAACGGTTTCCTACTTCAAAAATTTGGCAATCGTAAGAATAAAAAACTGAGCCTTAGTTAAAAAGAATAAACGTAATAATGCCCGCATGAAGTCAAGTGCCGGAACTCCATTACCCGTGTAAAATTTATGCGAAAAAATTTACGAAATTTCGGCGCAGTAATGCTTATGAAATAAACTGCATTATGATTCTGTCACCTGTGGTAAAAATTTTGACAGAATTTTGAATACTAATATCCCAACTATTCATAAGAATAAGTAAAAACAGAAATTTTGTTGCCCTACAAAGTTTGCGGTTGAGTTAATTTCGATGCCCAACATATTTCTGTGGATCATCGTATTAGTGTTGTGTTACTCATACAAGATGCATGACAAATGTCCCATTCACATCTACAAAATGTCACATCACCTCAAGCTTCAAATTTGTACCACCTCATTTTGTTTGTCATATTGAGGTGAATCGATTGACTTGAGGCGCATCGATTGTAATACTCAATGGAAAATGTATGTACGCGAGACTAGTTTGATTTGTACCACCTCATTTTTTGTCATATTGAGATGCTTTGGTTAATTTCGAAGCGATTGACTTGAGACTTTTGAGGCGCATCGATTGTAATACTCAATGGAAAATGTATGTACGCGAGACTAGTTTGATTTGTACCACCTCATTTTTTGTCATATTGAGATGCTTTGGTTAATTTCGAAGCGATTGACTTGAGACTTTTGAGGCGCATCGATTGTAATACTCAATGGAAAATGTATGTACGCGAGACTAGTTTGATTTGTACCACCTCATTTTTTGTCATATTGAGATGCTTTGGTTAATTTCGAAGCGATTGACTTGAGACTTTTGAGGCGCATCGATTGAAATACTCAATGGAAAATGTATGTACGCGAGACTAGTTTGATTTGTACCACCTCATTTTTTGTCATATTGAGGTGCTTTGGTTAATTTTGAAGCGACTGACTTGAGACATTTGAGGCGCAGCGATTGTAATACTCGATGGAAAATGTATGTACGCGAGACTAGTTTGAGTTTGATTTGTACCAACTCATTTTTTGTCATATTGATGTGCTTTGCTCACCTTTTTTTTTAGTAGTACAGTATCCTGTTTTACGAGGATTAGGTTGAAGCGATTGACTTGTGGTACTTGAGGCACAGGGATTGCTGTACAACGCGAAAATGTATGCATGCGAGTTTAGTTTTGAGTTTGATTTGCACGATACTTAAACACAAAATTTGGTGGTAATTAGCTACCATTTTTGGGAAATTGTTTAGTAGATTAGTAATAGTACTGCTCTCCTTAGCATAAACGTTTTACCTAAAAAAAATTTTCATTTTTGAGTTAACGCCGAATCCAAAAACTACATACTCTATTAAATCATTCTCCAAAATATGAAAATCTTATCTTCTGCGGAAGTATGCTAAAATCAATAATGAAGAATCCCCCATCTATAAAAAAATGTAACCAGTACTTAGCATAAATGTTCTATCCTACCGTAGCGGCGGCGTAATGGTATGGGGCTGTATGGCTGCCAGCGGCGCTGGAAACTTATAGATAATTGAAGGAATGCAATATGACACTTCATTTGAAGTATGACATTGTACCACCTCAAATTTGAAAATGAGTAACTCATACAAATACATATCAATATGACTGACGACCCAACACTACATCGTATACTCATGTGTTGAGACTCGATTTACAGCGCAACTTTAATTCGTTGCTTTCATAGAAATTCATATCTTTGAATTTTGAGCTTCTGGGAAAAACAATAGAAAGTGCAGCTTCCAATCGCATTTTAAGACCGAATTAAAAGTAGCGCCCAGCGTGGGTCAATGTCATACCTAATTCAATTGTTTCCCAATTTTTCAGATTCGTGAACTCGAACGAATCAGTAAGACGGACGAGGCACACTATTACGGCTAGTTTATTTTCATGACGGATGAAATATACGTAGCGTCCTCCTTTTTCTGGGCGCAAGTTCAACCCCCTTTCCTTGCCGCTAGCAAAGCGGCAAACCAGCATCATTTGGAGTCGGACTAAAAGCTGCTCCACTTATGCGGACGAAAGGCCTTTACAGCCATTTCTAGGGCATCTTCACTAGATCTACCGCTATTCCTCACAAAATGAATGTAAAAATCAAACACTTTTAGCATCAATGAGATGTGATAGTAAAAAAACATACGTGGAGCTCCTGAATGGTATTATGCGCCTGCAAAACTACATGTACTGAACCTTTAAACTGGTAGAAGACCTTGTTTTTGTTTTCATATTATAGAATTGAACACTCCATTTTTTTGACACTGTAGGCATTTTTTAATTTTTAAGGGATTCACAAATTATCTGGCATATTGCATTATTACAATTATGCTTAGGCATCCATATGATTTCCCATTCAACAGCCACATAATTTTGAAAAACTAAATACATAGTTACTTCAGTACAAAATAGAGATTGTTTCAAACTTCCGAAGACAGCAAAAATTAAAAAACACTTCTCACTTTTAACAGTCTACTGTCTTGACCGGCTAAAAGTTTAAATCATCAGATATTCTTTAATTTAAACAAAACATAATTTATGTAAAAAGTCATTATTTGTTTCAAGGACGAGTTGCAAAACTGTTTTCCTACTATGGTTAGCAAAACAAAACGCATTTAAATTTCGATAAACAAACATCGTAGTCGTAGCACTAGCTCTTCTTTTAATTATGTATAATAAACGACAGGGTTTCAAATCAATACCCATTTGTTTCAAGATAACAAATATAATCTAGTCAAACGCTCTTACCTGTCTATATTCATTTGCAGAGTAAAATTTTGACTTTGATAGCGCGAAACTTCAGCCGAGAGAAGAGTAAGTTTGTGTGACAAGCTCGTCACCTTCAAGAAAACGTATTATCGTCAACGTTCTTCACTTACTCATTAATTATGACATTTAATCGCTTACAACTTACCTGAGCATTGCACTCATCAAGTCTCGACAGCAAATCCCTCTCTTCATTTGTACACATTGTTATCTTGTACTCGAAAAGTTCCATAATGTCTGACATCAAAATGTTACCAATCTAAAATTATATGACGTAAGTACGTTCAAGAGAAAATTATGGATTATCAGATTAAAGATGACTACCACATGCCGAAATTATTGGATTTGAGTGTGAATGGTTTTAAATTAATTTTGAAGTACAAAATATTTTTCGAAGTCAAAAGATACTTGGGGTATAGGAATAATACTGAGTTAATTTATTTAAAAAAAAGGTATACCTGTTTAGATTTTTGTGCCGTTGAAATTTTATCAATTAAATCATTTATTCGCTGCTCAGTGTTGAAACTTGCTATGTTATTGGGAAAAGATTCAACTGAGCATGAGCGTTCATTAAGTAACTCTTCGCAATCAGTACGCGCTAACAATAAGGGCCCTTGGCGCACAATCCTCTAAAAATTAGAGTCACCCAATATTTGTTTGAAATTTAGAAATGTCAAAACTAATTAAAATTTATACATATTAAAATATTTTTTTTAAAAATACCTCAGAAGTCTCTCGCACTGGGAACGTATTGACTTTAGCAAGACGAAATACAAGGGAGCATGTCTCTAATTAAATTATGTTTAGGCGAAATTTGATAAAGCAAAACCATTTTCAGTCACCTGCGTTGTCGCTAAGCATGGCCTTGGCTATAACAAACTGAATAACCGGTGATTTCATAAGAGTGTCCAAACCGGTAGTCCATGACCCATCTGTGCTCCAGGATGCATAATCGCTAATAATAGCCAGCGTTCGAATGTACAAAGCCACTTCAGGCTGTGGTATAATAGGTATTTTGTTTTTCTAAATTCATAATTATAGAAATAACAAGCTTAGTTGATTTAGTATAATGCAGCGTCAGAAATCATCTAGAGCCCACTTACTGAAGGACTTTTCACTATGCAGTAAAGTTTCAGATGATTTAAGTGTTCAAAGCTTACATGTGACTCGTATCGTTCAAATAGACTGCCCAAAATCGATTCAAAAAGGAAACTTTTTACATTTTCTGAGAAGCTTTCATCTAGCAATCTTTCTCGCACTAGTACATTTAGTAGTTTCAAGAGAGCCGATATTTGTTCGGTACTGGGATTAATTGTTCTCATTATAACCAGTGCATTACCAATATTGTTTGCTAGTTCTGAGTATACTGATGACAGACACCGAAGATGTTCTATATTGGAAAAAAAAATTAATTAAATTATGAGTGTTGGTTGAGTCAAAATAGAGGTAAAAATGATTAAGTTGAATTTAAATTAACTTTTATTATATTGTCCGTCAGGCTTAGAATGTTTTTTTTATATAGAAAGATTTCATGAGTGTTCCAAGTAGTTCCAGCTAAAAATTACAGAAGTTTTGAACACATCTCTTTACTAAAAGTTTCTAGTTTGCTGGTTGTTGCCCAGCATGGTCTTTTCACATGTCTTCTTTGGTTGCAAAGTGATATATTCAGTAAAATATTTCTGTTCCAGTATACAATTTGCAGTAAAAATTTACTGCCTTTAAAACCATAAATTATCAATAAATCTTTCATGTCAACATTTTTCATAAGTAAATATGGATGATATTCATGGGCTTAGTAATAGGTAAAACTTTAGTGAAAAAATGAGAAAATTGTTTTTTGTTAGAATGTGTGTATTTTGCTTTACGGCGATAAAAATACACTCTTATATAAAACTTTCGATACAGGCCATGAAGCTCGTGTAGTGAAGAGGGTAGATCATTGGCTCTTAGTGTTCAGGTTAGAGACCGCGCATCGAGCTCTGAATAGATATCTGAATTAAATCAGAGGTAAAGTGAATCGTGGAACTAATTACTCTACACTCGTATCCAGGTTGAGTGCAATTTTGAAAATTAACTTTCTACCTATGAGCTTTCTACTCTTTAAACCCATGAACCGGCAAGAGTTATTGTGGAAGTACTTAAGTTTACAAACGATCATAACTGAAAAAAAAACTCTAGCGCACCTGAACCGCTAGAAATACTAAAGTTCGAAAAACATAAGAATCGTGCAGATTTTAAGTGCATATTTTACCACACGTGCTCCAAACTGTTTCGAAAGCGAAACTATTTTGATCTTAACAATGCATTTAAACCACAGATATGAAAGTAAATGAATACGAAATGGCTATCCGTGTACCCATATGTGAGTGTGCCTTATTTAATACACGCACAACATTGCTCTCTCACAAAAATTGCGCTCAGTGAACCCCTTTCTACAGCACTCACAACCAAAAAACCTTAATGCTGTGAACACCAGATTGGTGTAAAAGCCTGTAACGGGCAACACGGAAAGAAACGTCAATGATAGTTTGATTTGTGTCGAGGACTGAAAACATTGACTTTCAGTCAAAATTTATCAAAGAAAATTTGGAAATTTTTCGGCGTGTTCGGTGGAAGCGTGTTTCTACGTTTGTGCGCAATAATTTGTGTCGGTTTTGTGAATTAATTAACGATCAAAAATTATAAAATAGTGCGATCATGAAGTGCCGCGTTCCAGGCTGCAAAAGTAGCTACCGAATTGCTTCGCAAGGAATATCGTATTTCGGGTAGGTAAAACTAACCTTTGGCATCAATTTCATTTTGTTGTTGTGCGAAATCATAATTAATTCCATCCACAAATAGCATTTAAATCTCCACTCGCCGGTTGCGTGGAAAAAAATGTCAAACGAAGTTCAAAATGGTGATCCCTCGTGGTTTTTCCCGTATGAACTGTGTAAGGTACACATCAGTACCTCATTCTCACACCAGTAAGCAAAAAGTCGAAAATTGGCACATTTCTCTCGATCGATTTCTAAGTCATTCTCTTTTGTATCTGTGATTTAAACTCATAGGGTGAAGAGAATTTCAGGACTACCACTTGCATGTATTTCAAGATTTAGGAAAGCCAAACACTGCAAAGCTTTGAAAGCAGCATAACAGAACATAAACAAAGAAAATGCTCAGTGCTTGCACCATTTTACCAGCGCTGCAACTTAAAGCCTCCCACAATTGCCTCATGTCAAAATTAAATAACTCTAATGATCTCGATTTTATCCGATGATTTTGACAAAATTTCCAAGCATAGAAAGATGTTTGGGAGCAAAAAAGGAAAGATGTTTGGGACTGAAACATTTCTAGAACATAGGAAATTTAAACATTGGTAACTTATTTTCATTGTAAATGTTCGCAATTACCTGGCGTCAGATAAATACTGCAAGCAAGAAGGCCAGATTTGGCACGTGTATTCTGAATACTGCGTACTAAGGAGACAAATAAATGATTACAGGTCGAAATATCGGTAAACATATACAAAGAAGGGAAAAAAAAGTCCAGCACTTCTAAAAGCCCTGGCTGTGATATTCATGTCATGAACATCAAATTTCAATTTAGAATGAAACACCACGCTAAGGTCTTTAAAATCCTGGACAACTGATAGGGAGGCACAAGATAAGGAATAAGAGAAAGCCAAAACAAAAGGGCAAAAAATTCGGCTTGCATTTGGTGATAATCGACCGCCGACTTAATTGCTCTGTAAAATTTTAAGTTGTCCGTAAATAAAGAACAAGAGGAGTTGATAACAGAAGGAAGGTCATTGACAAACAAGATAAAAAGTAGGATAGATCCTTGAGAAAGAAATGGAACCGTTTAAAGTCATTCTGGACCCAAAGAGGACCAGGATCACTTTAAACTCTGGAACTTGGAGAGGAGGAGACCCAAAATACCGAAATTATCAGTCGCGTGTGGATAGGAAAACTGTGCAATTTTGAGAACTGCACGGAGACGGTACAGTTGCAGCGATAACTGAGGTGGTTAGGCATAGTTATCCGTGAATTGTGCCGACAAGTCGTTACGTGTGGACGATTAGCTACGTTTTTTATTCATTTTTAGCAAATGGCAAACCTTCGACAATGTTCACGGAGGTTTCTGACAGAGATTATTGCCTTGTACGAAAGTATTTTACACATACAAGTATTTTCTTTTGTGATATATGGTTTCACTAATTCCAATAAATGAATCTATGTGTCTGTGTCCATTCTCAAGTAGTTCCGCCAATCATTAGGCTCATCACTTAATTCACGCAGTATTTTAATGTCAGAAAAGTGCTTTCTTTTAAGAAGCCATTTCCTCGACCACTGTGAATGCCGGGTTCCATTTGTTTCTTTTTCTTCACGAGACAACATGCAAAAATTGACCAGAGTAGTACTTCCTCCATGGTGACGCCACTAAAACTGCGCTAAAATAAATACAGATTTGCATCATCTGGACGCTCTTTATTTTTGCAACGTTTTGACTGCGCAGATAAAACGTTGTGCAAAACCTAGCGTCTGGACCGGGCTTTACACTTTCAAATCGTCCGTCAAAAGGGTGCTGAGTATCAGCAAGCTCCTTCAAGTCGCTTGCCACGAAAATCAGGAACAAAAGTGGCCCTAAGTGGCTTATTTGAAGTACCCCAGAAGAAATGGTATGTTGTTTTAGAGAGAAAGTCTTTGATTTTTTAATGTAAACAGCCATTTTAGCAAGTTTCCTGAAATCCCAAATTTTCGCAGTATGTGTTTAATTTGTTTCGATAGCCCAACGGACTAGTATACATACATATTTGTTTGCAAATACATTGATTAAAGCTTAATCTATGCGCAGAAGTTAGCCAAATGAGCAATACAGTATGAAAACAATATAATCTGTCGAATATATTCTCATCTATGTAGAACTCAAGACTAATATGGATATTTATGACCAGTAAATTAATTACTTCCTAAGCCTTTTCTCAATGAAATTTCCTGCACAGCCGAAGCAAGCACAGTTCTCATATAAATGCAAACATAAATTACCATCTTTATTGACTAAAGTCGTTAGCAACTCTAACGATTGCGGCCCAGCTTTTTCCGAAACTATCCACCTCAAAGCACATGATGCCATTTTCGGAAACTGCGTTTTCAAGGCATCAGCTGAAACCGAAGCAATTTATTCCATAATATTATTTCATGCGCGCATATATTCGAATGTTTACCTTTTAAATCCACAACGTTAATAAGAAATTCAAAGAGTAGTGAAATGCAAAGCGACCAACTACGTTTTGCCTCCTTCACGACATCGACGTCGTAGTCGGGACTCTTGTCTACCGCTATGATATACTGTTGAATAAATTTGGCAAATATTAATTTTGCATTTCCCTTATCCATAAGAATTGTGCACGTACGCTGAGCTCCTGCATGAAACAATCCGTACACGGATTACTTACCTGCAAAATACAGTGAACATCTTCGGTGTAGTTATCATAATTTTCAAAGTGCACACAAACCGCTCGCTTGGCTTTCATGTCGGCGAAAAATTCAACGGTGTGCCGGAGCAGCCCCAGATTAAAAGTCCTGCAAAAATATATCCTCGTTCATAATGTGTTCTTAATAGTTTACATTATGTGCAAGCTGATTGAATCCATAAATAACGTGAACAGTTTAAGTGCAAATGAAACGAGCAGACTATGCATCACACGGATCCTGTGAAAACCATGTATGTAATTAAGAATAATTAAAACAAATTCAATTTTGCCAGCTCGACTCATGAGAATACGGATATGGTCGCTGCCGAGGTTGCCATACTCTTCAAGCGATGATTACATTGGCGGTTAATTAGCGATATCGATGTTAATGGATTGCTGAAATAAACTCACTCGAAAAATCATATTCCGTGCAACCAACTAATGTGTGTGCATACAACGTGTAGTTACGTGCATACAAATATATCAGACTAGCATATGATTACACGGTCTGCAGGCTCCATATAATTACATCCAAATTAATATCGAAGGAAAACAAACATAAACTTCGGTCCCACCAAATTGCTTTGAATTATCGTGAATTAAGTTTATGAAAGTTAATTTGCACTTTTTTCATGTTAAATAAAATATTTATTGATATCATGTATTTATTGAATGTACCTATACAAAAGCTTTGGGTTTCAAGTTATCAAAAACGGTTATTGTTTCAACAGTTGTTTGAAAGTCTGATGAGATGAAATTTTCGACAAATAAAAGAGCCTTTAGGACTAGGAACTAATTAGAGGTCTTTAAATACATTAAAAGACCTCAGTTGGTATGTAGTTTGTATTACCCTGAAGTCGCGTCATACAACTTGTTCTATTGATAAGGTATTGTAAGATAAACATATACTCTGAAGAGTGATAACAGCCATTTTGCGGGTGTATAAATTATTCAACTAAACTTCATCCCGTTTTCTTTTAATGAATAAGCATTCTGAACAAATTTGAAAAGATTGACAATTGAAATTTATTTTTATATTTTGTAGCTACAAAAATAAATTTCGAACAGCGTTCGAATTCTTTTTTTTCGATATCTGCCACTCCATGCTACTTCTCATGGAACAATTCTGATTTCACTGCGGATTTTCAAAACAATTCCCCATTCACAAATTGATAATTTGGAATATTTTTCTTCTTTTTCAGAGTTAAAATAATTTTTGTTAGAATACATAACACATATCAAAAGTTTTATCTTACTGCTATTTTTTTTTGTTTTGCAAAATAACAAAATAACATTCATTAAAAATGTTATCATAAATATACCTGAATGTCAAATATATCTAATATCTTATTAGCATTCATACGATTTCAAGCATTCAACAAAATTAAACAGCCGCAAAACAAGTTCATACCGAAAATTTCTAATGTGTACGCACATACTAACGAATCATTCAATGCGATCAAATTTCATTTAAATAAATTACTATTATCAGCAAATTTCACATTGCAAAGGCACACAATCCACTAACCTGAGTGCCCGATGGATTTCGGAAAATGTAAATTTCACAAAAGCCAAAATATCATTTTCCATAACACCGTCCAAATTGTTTTCCAATAGCAAGCTCATTTTGCATGCCTGGAAATAAAGAAATTATAGGGAAAGAATTCACATCGAAATCCAGTCGTCATCGTCATTACTCGGCGAAAAACGAACGAATATCAAATTCAGATTCGGATTCGAGGTTCGATAATAAAACTATAATGGCGATTATATGCTCACCAAAATTCCGTACGGTTCGATTTTGCTCAAAAATTCGTCGGGTTTGATGCAGCGCAGCAGGAGGTAGACTGGTGGTAGATTCTTATAGCATAGATTTATTAGAATCGATAATGCCGGAGCAATAAGATTTTCCTGCAAGGAATTTTAATGAAAAAGTTGCTCTTACGTTTCGAAGCAAATTGCTTTATGGCGTGTGCTGTTCTAGATGAGTTACATTTTCGCCTGCTACAAAATTCACGAGCGTCTTGATGAGGTCCTTGAGATGAGGTTCTTGCCATGTTATTGTGATTCCGTAGGTTAAGCATTCCATTAAATTTAAAACACGCAGTATGCGATCCTGCGAAAAACAGGGAAAAATTATTTTTTTAATTTTGTATGTTTGTATATTTAAATAGAATTAGTTAAATGCTGTTGAAATTTGAGAATTAACCTATTCTGTGTTATTACTATAAGGTAGTTGATTCCAATTAGGAAATTTAGAATAATTTAAGGGAAGAATATATGGGGATTATTTATGGTTTCGGTATTGACTGATTCCTAATTCAAAAATGTTTTCATGGATCATATTTTCATTCAGTTCGTATACAAAATAAAACTGTAAAATAAATATACTAACAATGTATGTCGTGTGTATTATTTTGAAAAATGTTCGATTATCATGCTTTTATTTTTCTTTTCTAGGAAAGAAAAACAGAAAAGCCTATTGGCTTTTGGAGTATCTTCTTGAAATTCTTAATGTTTGTGGGGAATTATGCTGAGTCCAATCATTAAACCGGAATTATTATGACAGAAATTTCACGAATTTCATTCTGAATATTAGCTTTGGGGACTCAATTTTGTAGAAAATTAAGAAAGTTTGAAATTCGCGGAACTATTTTCTTCAATTAGATGTTATTCAATAAGAATTATGAGCATGCACACTATAAGATTGATTTAATGAGCGATTGATAAGGGATCATTCAAAGATTGATTTAATGAGCGATTGATAAGGGATAAAAAAAGCCAAGCTGTGTGAAACGACTGGTATAACATATGGCAACGCTTGCAGTTTGACAAACTCAAGAGCCTTTGATAAAGTCATGAAAATATATATGCGTAAATACAAAAGTCGGCCATCCAAAACTCACAACAAGAATCAGGCTCGTCAAAACGGAATCTAAAGTGCAATATTCCAAAAAGCCACGGTTCTTTCTCTTGATGCCTTTTTACGAATTTTATCAGTATTGTGAGACAAGAAATGGTTCCAAAAAAGAGTTGCAGCCGGCCCAACATTAGGAGCAAGGTGGCCGACCTTTGGAATAATCATCCTACTTCAGTCACGTACTGAGTGCGATTCATAGACGTGAAGGTATTCATAAATAATTCAGGCTGCTCTTTGGACTGCTAGTAATCATGTAAACAGTGGCTAATTATCTTGGAAAAGGGGAAGAGCAAAGCTATAGGGCCATATTTATAAGTTATAAATGTAAGTATGATTACTAAGAGATTTTTCAAGAAAATGAAAACAAATAGGTTTTTATCAATATCACGGAAAATCCAAGTACCGGGAAACCAAAAGCTACCAGTTTGATCTCCAAGTCATTTGCAGAGAATAGCTGACTTGAGGTGTACAGCTGCTAAAAGTGTAACCGCAGAGGTTTTGGATTACCAAAGCGTCAAAAGTTTTCATGGCATTAATCATGGGAGCAGTTGTAATTTTCCATTTAAGTCTAAAAATAAATTATAAGTCCGGATTTAAGAAAGATAGATCCTTGGTTAAGAGTTTTTGTGAGTTTATTTTTTTACGATGCGCATTCTTTCAAATAGAATTTTTTCAAAGAAGCTGTTAAAGCAAATGAGGTTATTATTATTTTGATAATGTACCATATAATATGAATAAACAAAATTTAATTGGTTCAATTTTCCAGCTATCAAAACCATTTATTTAACATCAAAACCATTTATTTTACTTCAAGACTAAATTTATCCTTAGAAAACTAAATATTTTTCGATTTTTTGACATATAATGATATTTTGTTGTTGTTTCTTGTAGCTCTGTAAATAATCGCCCAAAAGAAGATAGTGCGAAGCAAAAACTTTCCAGGTAATAAATACAACATACAAATCATAGTTCAATGAAACAATCAAAAGACAATAAGAATCATTGGGACTTGACATGCTTTAGAGCTAAATTAACGCTGAAGTCTCAACTCATAAGGAGAAATGACATCACAAGGTTAATTAGAAAACAATAATTCAGCTCTATCGATGTGGTTTTGAATATTATTAAATTAGAGCAGAATCAATTAAAATGTTTTTTCTAAGGCTGCTGTGAAAATTGTGAAAATTGCAGAAGACACAAAAAGATATCGGTTAAATTGAGGTAGTTTGACTTATAGCATCAACAAATGAAACGAAAAGTTAATCATAGCCAATTCAGCGAGAAACGAAAGTAATATACACATAAACAAAACAACTGTTGTGTTAAAATTTAAAAAAAAAACATAAAAATGCAAAGCATTGGTGCAATAGAGTGCCGGTGACATATGACTTCAAAAATTCAATTATATTGCGCTAATGTTCCAAATGCAGAGTTTCAAGTGAATTTGAATAATTATTGTAGCCCGAGCCAAGTTAATAAAATTATCATTGTTTCTGAGTATTTTTTGCTTTAATTTAAAAAGTAAAGGAGATTACGGATAAATTTCTTAAAACTAGTTCTCTAAATATAAGTTAAATTATATAAATTAAAACTAATTCTCTAAAAGTTCGAAAAGTTAGACTTTGTGCTGAAAAATACTTTCAATCATCCTAAGCTGGTATTTTAAAAACACAACCACCACTGGATAGCAAAATTATTGTTGTTAAACAGAAATTATTTCCATTTTATCGCGTTTGTCAATTTCTGATAAGTACGCTGGAGTTAGCGTTCTGTTCTTATTCTTGTTTAGTTTTCAAACACACTTCATTTAAGTTTTTATTGTTTAAATTTGTATTTGCTTTTTTTCATTATTTGTAGCTTGTTGAGTGACCTGAAGGTGGTCTGTTTACTGAACTACTAACTAAAGATGCATGTCAAAAAATTAAATCTCACTTGTTTTTAAACGAATAAACTTAACAAATAAACTAAAAAAAATCAAAATCAAAATTTAATGAAACAGTATTTTGTAGGAAATGCGACTAAACATTTGGTCTGCATCGGGCTTCCAAATGAGGAACTGAATTAGCAAATTTTTATTTTTATTACACAACGAAATCGATAATACATCTTTAAATAGCCAACTCAAACGTTTTCCGCCCACATGACACAGTAATGAATTTTTGTATATCAGGTAATTCCATGGAAAATCGACCATTTTCAGATAATTTTTGAACTCACCTACTTGGAATTTGGAAATATTTTGTTTTCCAGAAAGGCTGGTGAGCTAATTATCGAAAATGAAATATTTTTGGAAATCATAGTATATTTGCGGATATATGGCGAAATATTGTATAAAAACTTCTACTTTACGTAGAGCCTTCAAATATAGCTTGTGGGAAAGAGTATCCTAGAAAAAATAGTGCAAGAAACATCCTGGCCAAAAAGGAGAAGAAGGATCATTACAGTGTCCTTTATCCTTGAATATTTCAAAATGCACACCTTCGATTTTCTTAAATTTTTTATATATTGTTAACAGTTATGTATAAGCCACAAATTTACAAAATTTCAAAGTGGAGCTCGGAAAAGTACAGACGTAAAATTTTTAAAAGGTTTTGGAATACTATAAGAAAAAAGAAAATTTATAGAAAATGGTTCCAAAATAAGGTAAAATTTACAAAATATGGTACGAAATAATTTTATGTTTTAAAAATAGTTTGAAAACTGTTGTGCAATGTTATTTGAAGCCGGTAGAAGGTTTTAGTTTAGTCTCTAACGTAGAACGATCTGTATAAGTCCATTGCTTATAACTGTTAGAAATAGAAATCAAATATGTACTTGAATCAATAAAGTTAGTCGTTGACGAGCCGTACACCAGTAAAAACCTGTGTTTTTAATTTACCCGCAACAGGTTATGGGCCCAGGTCCGCTTATCAGTTTGATTTTTGTTATCAGTCAATTCGCCTGTCGCGTTGGTGTGATTATTATTTTTCGTGGCTTTTTCGAAATCGAGATAATCGAGGTTAGTTTTGCAGTATGGCAAATTTAATTGCGAGTGTGCCGAAACTGAAAGGGCGATGTAATTATCGTGAGTGGGCTTTTGCGATGAAGCACTATCTTTTGTTAGACGGCTTGCAAAATTCTCTAACCGGTAATGAGACTGATAGTGCAAAAAAAGATCAGGCGAAATCAAAATTAGTGCTGGCGATAGATCCGTCCTTGTATGTGCATATTGCAAATGCGATTGATGCAAAAGAAATCTGGCAGACGTTAGAAAAATTGTTCGCAGATTCGGGTTTTACAAGGCGGATTGGATTATTGCGGACTTTAATTTCTGCACGGTTAGATGATTTCGAGTCGATTGAACTGTACGTGACACATGTTGTCGACACAGCCCAAAAACTGTCGTCGACGGGTTTCAAAATCGACGACGAATGGGTCGGTTCTTTGTTATTAGCTGGTTTGCCGACTCCCAGATTTACGCCAATGATAATGGCGATTGAACACTCTGGAATTAAGACTACGACTGAAGAAATCAAGTCAAAACTTCTTGACGGTGAAATTGGTGATAACCATGAAGGTGCGTTCTTCGCAAAGAAATTTTTCAGGAGAAAGAAAAATTTGATAAAGTGTTTCGAGTGTAGTGAGCATGGGCATATAAAGGCTCGTTGCCCAAACAAAAGAAAACAATCGGATGATAAGCATGAGAAATCCAAAAAACATGTGCATGCTTTCAGTGCCGTATTTTTGACGGGTGATTACGGTGAAAATGACTGGTAAATAGATTCCGGTGCCTCTGTGCATTTAACGGTTAATGCAGATCAGTTTATAATTAGAAAACCAGCAAATACAAGTGAAGTAAAGGTGGCCAACAATATGAGCTTACCAATACATTGCCGTGGTGATATTGAACTAGAAACCAATGCGAATGGAAAAATACACAATGTAATTGTGAAAGATGTATTATGTGTACCAGACTTGACTACAAACCTGCTCTCTGTGAGTCAACTAATTAAGAACGGGAATAAAGTGATTTTTGATAAACAGTGCTGCAAAATTTTCAATCGTGATTTGGAATTAATTGCAACTGCTGATTTGGTAGATAATATATATCGGTTGAATATTCAAAAGCAAAACTGCATGCTAGCAAATTCAAGTGTTTCTGCCCAAACATGGCATCGAAGATTTGGTCACATTAACGAAGCTAACTTAAATAGAATGAAGAAAGGGATTGTAAACGGATTGAATATTCAAGGTAAAATAGAAGACAGAAATTGTGTTGTTTGTTGTGAAGGAAAGCAATGTCAAAAGTCTTTCAAATCACATGGCAGTAGAGCTAAATTCCTTCTTGAAATAGTTCACGCCGATATTTGTGGCCCTATGGCAAATGTATCGATCGGCGGAGCAAAGTACTTTCTTCTCTTCATTGACGACTACAGCAGAATGGTTTTTGTATACTTTTTGAAGACTAAAGACGAAGCTCTTGACCGATTTAAGGAATTCAAGACTTTAGTTGAAAATCAGACGGAGAGGAAAATAAAGATACTCCGCACCGACAACGGAACTGAATTTGTGAACAGTAATTTTAACAGTTTCTTAATTCGATGTGGGATTATTCATCAAAAGTCCAATCCATACTCCCCTGAGCAAAATGGATCAGCAGAGCGTATGAATCGGACTGTTGTCGAGAAAGCTAAATGCATGCTTTTCGATGCAAATTTGGATATCAAATTTTGGGCAGAAGCAGTGAACACGGCTGTTTATATCATTAATCGTTCTGTCACCTCAGCATTGATTGATAGAACTCCACATGAAATGTGGACTGGTGTAAAACCAAGCGTGGGATATTTTCGAATTTTTGGTTCCGATGCTATGGTGCATATTCCGCAGGCAAAGCGAATAAAATGGCAAAAAAAATCAAAGAAGATGATTTTCGTTGGCTACGAGGACAATGTGAAAGGCTATCGACTAATTGACCCAGCAACTATGAAACCGAGCTACAGCCGAGACGTTATTTTTCTAGAAAAGGTTGATAAAGATAGTTCAGATGTACAATTTGATTTAACTGCGAACAACAAATTTTCACTTGATTCTGCGATTATTAAAAAGTCAGAAATGAATGAAATGGATGACCCAATAGCAGCAGACAATGAAACAGCAGCCAAAGAAGATTCTAAAAATGCAGATGATGAAATAGAAAGTAATTGTATCGATCCAGATTATGCACCAGACGAAAGCATTGATCAGCAGTCAGTTGATACAATACGTAGATCTAATCGTAATCCGAAACCAAGACAATTTGATGGAGTGGTCACGCATATGTGCATTGAAGCAAGACATAGTGATCCATGCAGCGTTAAGGAGGCAATGGACAGTCCTGAAGCATCGAATTGGCTGTTGGCCATGCAAGAAGAAATGGAATCCTTGAAGGACAACATGACCTGGCATATGTGTGAACGACCGAAGGACAAACGCGCAATAAACTGCAAATGGGTATTCAAATCGAAAGTTGATGGGGATGGTAACGTGGTTCGATTCAAAGCGAGACTGGTCGCTAAAGGCTGTTCCCAGAAGGCTGGAATTGATTACCAAGAAATATTTTCACCGGTGGTAAGGCATACTTCCATACGTTATCTTATTTCCATTGCAGCTCAATACGATTTGGATATATTGCACATGGATGCGGTAACTGCTTTCCTTCAAGGCGATATCGACGCAGACATATACATGGAACAGCCCGTATTGTTTCACGATGGAACTGATCGAGTATGTAAGCTCAATAAGTCAATATATGGTCTTAAGCAGGCAAGTCGGCTGTGGAATCAAAAGTTACATAAGGCGCTTGTTAACGCTAAGTTTAAACAATCTTCTGTTGATCCTTGTGTCTATTTTCGAGTTAAAGATAAAATGATGATTTTTGTCGCTGTGTACGTGGATGATTTGATGATATTTAGTAGCAGCAAAAGGGAAACTTCCGAGCTACAGTCAACTTTGATGAGGGAATTCAAAATGAAGAACCTTGGAGCGGCAGCAAATTGCATAGGCTTTCGAATCACGCGAGACCCTGGCAGACATGAAATATACTTGGATCAAGAGCGCTACATTCGTGAAATCTTGGATAAGTTTGGAATGCAGAACTGCAATCCGGTTTCGACACCAGTTGATCCCAACCAAAAGCTGACTAGGAAAATGTCACCAAAAAATCGAGAAGAAGTAGAGATAATGTCGAAGGTACCGTTCCAAGAAGCCGTAGGGAGTCTTCTATATCTAGCGCATGGTACTCGTCCTGACATCGCGTTCGCAGTTAACAATGTTAGCCGTTTTAATAAAAATCCAGGTAACTCGCATTGGAGTGCGGTGAAACGTATTTTCCGTTATTTGAAAGGGACTGCTAGCTTAAAATTAAAGTTCGGTAACGATATAAATACTCGCTTATTTGGCTATGCGGATGCAGACTGGGCTAGCGAAGTTGATGATAGGCGTTCCTGTACAGGATATGTGTTCCTTCGTAACGGATGTATTTCATGGAACAGTCGACGACAACAAACAGTTGCGCTGTCTTCGACTGAGGCGGAGTATATGAGCTTATCGGCAGCAACTCAGGAAGCCATGTGGCTGCAACAATTTGAAAACGAATTTTGGTCATCTGAACAACCTACGAAGATTTATTGCGACAATCGGAGTGCCATTTGTCTCACGCAAACTGACGCGTACCATCCTCGAAGCAAGCACATCGACGTTCGTCATCATTTCGTTCGGCAGAAGTGCTTGGAAAGAAAAATACGTATAGAACCCGAAAGCACTGAATTTATGGTCGCGGACATATTAACTAAAGGTTTACCTAAAGATAAACACATGTTTTGTGTGTCTAAAATGGGATTATTTAATGAATAACATTTACATTTGAATTTGTGTTTAAGATTGAAATTCGAAATTTATGCTTGAAGTTTGTAATTTTAAATTTGTACTTAAAATGAATTTGATTGCTTAAAATTTCAATTAACTTATAAATGCTTATTTGATTCAGTGGGGGTGTTAGAAATAGAAATCAAATATGTACTTGAATCAATAAAGTTAGTCGTTGACGAGCCGTACACCAGTAAAAACCTGTGTTTTTAATTTACCCGCAACAATAACTAATACCACTGACGCAATTTTCATCAAATTTTTTTCACATGTAATTAGAATAACGGCTGATCCAGGGCAATCCTGGCAGCTACCAAAATACCAATCTGTTTGTGGAGGAGAGCATATCATCAGAGATAAAAAGTCCTTACAATTAGCCTAATTATATCGGAACCCTTTGTTAGAAAATTTATTTTTGGTCCTTTCATCATTAATTTAATGTTTTGATGTATAATGCATACACAGACAGAATGTGTCCCCGATGCTTCCGCTAGATTGGAGTAAATCATTCTACTGCAGCAACGCAAACAGCAGACTGTTTGCATTGCTGCAGTAGAATGATTTTATGAGACCAGCGACATATCGATCCATACTTCTTCACCTTTTCGGGGAAGCATAGCCTCATCAAATTTTTTTAAATCGTATATGGATTTGCATCAGCAAATTCAGACACTACTTTGGCACGTGGTCAATTCATCGGCAAAAGTGATAAAAATAAACACTTTGTTTTCTTTTCTTTAGCTTTTGAATACTCTTCTTTGATGTTATTTACTATTGATAATTCATTATTTGTTTTTATTTCTTCTGTGGGTGGTTCCTGCTTTATTTCAACAACGTTTTTTTGACAGTAGGCTAGTAAAGTTATTTAACTTTCTTCTTAGAATGTCCATTTTACAAAAATTTTTGTCTATATGAACCCACGACTTTCCTTAACTTCAACTACTTTCGATCTTTGATCCTGAAAGCAACTTCTTATAATCAATGTAAACTACAGGCTTAGCAATTAACCCTAATTTTAAGTTGTAAGAATATGCAAAATAGACAAACAAAGGAAGTAATTAAAAACATATGTACAGTATAATATGTGCGAGAAACCCTAAATGTAGGGAAAACCCAAAATAATCCTAATTGTTCATGCCGCTAGTAAATGAAAAGGAATCTGCTCTCTTCATTTTTGTTTTGAATGAATGCTTACAAATGAATTTTCTCAGTTATTACAAACAATTTACATTCTAGTGCTAGGTCTGTAAGTTACAGTAAAGTACTATTCATTTCAAAAAATAAAATCATAAAATTAATTACCCATAACTGAGGAATACAAAACCTTGATTTTGCAAAAAAAAAAAAAAAAAACCCAGAGTCACTATCAAGTTATTTCATATCAAACATATAAAAATTCAAACACACAACCCAACTACTTTTATTCACAGTGAAAATTTCATTGAAATCTGACGATAGCGATCAAAGACCGTTGGTCGATTTTCCGTGGAATGGCCCTATCTTTAAACTTGCCATTAAACGTGTATTTTAGAGCTTTCTTCATATACTATTTTACAAACTATTAAGAATTTTGGAAGTGTTTCGATTTGTAACGTTTTTTTTGGATAAGTATGCTAGAGTTTGCTTTATATTGCTTTTATTGCTTTGTCTAGTAGTAAAATTTGCATTTTATTTTTCTCATACTTATGCGTGTCACTGTTCAGAAGCTACTCAAATTATTGTAAATAAAGTTACTTTGGGAGATTCCTCTAGTCGAATGGTTTGCATGAATGGATTATATGCTACGACAACTCTACATTACGCATCGAAAAATTAATCAAAAAATTAATAGATAAATTTATTATAACTCTATAAGTTAATAATGCTTTGCTGAAATCGACCAAAGCCGCAGAAAGTTTAAAAAAAATTCAAATAAAACTAAAAATTGTATATCAAAAGTATACAATGAACCTTATCAAAATGGTCGATATTCAACAAGTGAAATAAGGTTTAATGAGAGCATACTATTTTACAAACCTACAAAAAATACATTACAAAATAAACATTTTTTGTGAACTTTTCTCTGGGCACATGTCTTTATGAAAAATAGTGTGCACACTAAATGATCATAGTGAGCAAAATAATATAGTTGACTGTAATTGTATTATCTCTTATTTCAACAGATCAAATTATCTGCGAAAGGACTAAGTATTAAGCCGACTGCGCAAATACAATTGAGTAACGGGGAATATGGAGTGAAGGAGGTATAAAAATACAATGTTAACTGTCATGAAACCTTTACTCCATCCATTCTCAAGAATGATAAATCAACGTTACCTAATTTGGAATCGAAATTGATCCCTATTTGTCTTGTGAAAGAAAGTTAAACCATTTTGATTCTTGATTAATAGCATCCTATGTTAAACTTTAATCCTAAATGCTAAAGAATTGGTATAATTGCAACAAAAATAATTTTCAATTTTTATTTGTATTATGAACAAATCGACCTCTAGAGTTTCAACCTTTTTCGCTCTTCCATGCAAATTTCGAATTTCAGAACTCAAAAACTGAAACTTACCGGATTATTAAGAGTATCCAATAATTTACTTAATATTTCCATATATTTAAATTTCTGCACCAACGCTACTCGGGCTGAACTATTTTGTGCTGCTTGTTCAACAAACGATAAAGCTGACCACAACAATGATGATCTTGACTCGATATTACTTATGAGTTTATGAACATTAATAAATAACGCTGAAATGTCTACGTTTTCTGGTTCAAACTGCGATATATTCGGCGAAGTTCCAAGAACCTATTTAAAAACAAAAAAAAAAAACAATTCAATTGTTGCAAATAATTAACTAAATAAAATTAATTTTTTGTACCACAAGACAACGGTTTAGCTCGTCCAACGTAACTTCGGCTTTCGTTTGCAAGAAATCATCGAAAAATAAGTTGAACTTTAACACCATATCCTCATTTTGTCCGTTGGTTTCGTCGTTTTCATCTAGAGGCGACTCGGCTTCAGGATCTACATCAATTATTCTTATTGCTGATAGGATAGTGACTGTACTGCTCTCTTCAGAAAGAGCATCGTTGATATCTTTTTCGTCATCGCTTGCCATTTTATGATTTTATAAAATATAATGTATTTAAAATATTTAATACGAGTTACGATGTTTTCGGATATTGATTCTATCAAAGATTTGACAATCGACAATTGCGAAGCATAAGTTGAATGACGTTTAATAGTGTTGCTGCTTGCTGAAACAATGAAGTGATTTTCACAACAATATTTGGCTGGGAGAAAACTATATGATACTAAATGCATTTGTCTTATATAGAAAATAGTATGTGAATCTTAAGTTATATTTATTTCGAAATCATTTGAGTTTCACTGCTTTTCATTACGGTCATATCAATACCTAAATTCATTTAATGTGTTCAAATTATTCTAATTCGATTTCCTCTAGCTATAAAACATAAATATTTTAATTTAAAACTAATTTCTTGACTGATATCAATATTTCGAGAGAAATCTGCCTTCCTTTTCAGTATCTATCATTCTTATCACAGTGCAACCTAAATTAAATTAAATTAAAAATAATCGCCTTCTTAAGGGGACGTAGCACATTCGAATTGAAAAAAAAATGTTTTTTTTCAAAGGCTTGTTTTGAATTGAATAAAAAGACATAACTTAATGAAACTTTTTATACATACTTTACTTGTCTTAAACTACATAAATAAAATTATTCAAAATGTTTTGTGGCTCTCTGTCGTCTGCTACAATTTTTTGCAAAATACACCAAAAAAACCTGGCGTGCATGATAACTGCCCTCAGGAAAGTCTGAAAAAAAACAAAAACGGGGTTTTGACCAGCATCAAAGCGGCCTTGGAATGAACTAAAAAAAAAAATTTGGTTGAAAAATAACAAAATGGCGGCGTTTTTTCGAAAATCGAGTTTTTTTTCCCCTAAAAATCGGCTATAACTAAAAAAGTTTAATGCCGATTTTTTCATCCGAGGTTCATTCTGAGCATTAACATGTGCAAATTAACTTGTTAAAATTTCAAAACGATTGGATAATATTGTTTATTTTTAATCATGCACGCCAACTTGAAAAACGTTGTTTCGAGAAAATCGCGTTTCAAGTTAAAATTCAATATTTTTTGCAATAAATCTTATCGAAAATTAATCTGCGATGCTTGGACCATACAATACACCTTCTTCTTGCTCATACTCCTCCTCTTCTAAAGATTTTTGCTCCCTTTGAGCAGTTCTGGCCTCTTTAGATGCCTCAGTCGAGTGTTTTTCCGCCTGGTTAATTCTTGCAGCATCTCTATGCTCTGCATGTTCCAGCGCACATTGGCCAATTGTAATTCCCATGACCTGCATTTTTTTCAAGATAGCCATAAATCCTTCACTAAATGTACATACAGAAATATTTGCAGCCATATTTAGTACGTTTTTCCCACAAAAAGTATGTTTGGGGGCCAAATTCCAAACACAAGAATTATAGATTCCGTTATTATTCTGCGCAAAATTGCCCAAGCAACGCTTTAATAAATCTTCTGATGATAAGTCATCATAAATAGGCTTTAAAATTTCTTGTACCTCATCATCTAAAGGTGGAGGATGCTTGAAATTGTTTAATGCATTATCACCCGCTGCCTCTGCCTTGCGCCAGTTACACCAAGTCGTTTCTCCACCAGGACAATAACAGTGTTGAGGGTTCTCATCAGTTGAAATTTTGTGGTAATATGCTGCCCAAATTTCCTTGCGCATATTTTCAACTGAATCAGGATTTCGTCGTATTGTTAGGCCATAATGCGTGGATAAATTTTTCATTAATTTTAGTGTCAGGTGAACTTTTTTCGGACCTTTTTTTGGAGATTCTACACTTTTTTTAGAAACATCTTTTACAGCTATTTTTTTATTTTTTTTGCCAGGGCTAGCTTATTTTTCGCTTCTTTTAAACGAGATGACTCATTTATCTTTGTCTACACTTTGGCTTAAGTCGATGTAGCGATATAGCGAAGTGAACGAAAATCATAGAAAAAATGATCTTGGGGCGCTTCGCTATATATACTCATAAAATTTTTTTGTTTTAGAATTTCAATTTTATATTATTAAAATCATGTTTTAAAACCTTCATTCTAACATATTCAATCAAAAAAGAAAAATCGATTTTTTAAAAATTTGGAGGTGCTACGTTGCCTTAATTGTTTTTTAATAATTCTATAAAATTTAAATATGTTTGAATTCATAAACATTTTTTTGTTCCTGTCACACAAACAAAAATTATTAGTATGAACGAATGCCATCTGGGGCTGGGTCCAATAACTATACACTTCTGTCATTTTGATTTAAATGATAATAAGCCGTTCACACTCGACTCTAAATCAAGTAGATTTAGAAGCTGTCAAAGTTAATCAGGTAAGCGTTCACACTACCCGAAGTGATTTAGAATGAGGAGATTTAGAGAGCGAACTGTCATTCGAATTTGTGTGTACAATTTTTTTTGCATGAAAGTTGTTCAAAATGGTGCAGAAACATGCAAGAGCATTTTCTTTTCATTTTGTACAACTCACATTTTCCTTTTTTGTCCAATTTTTGCTATATTTGAACGAAATTCGAATGACATTTCGTTGAAATCTACTCTCCCTCTCACGGATGGTATTAAGCACGCTCTGAGAACAATTCAGCCCGGAAAAATTCACAATAGTACCTGATTTGTACTTGATTAACTCTAAATCTACTTGATTAACTCGGTCGGAAGGGGAAAAAAAAGTATGGGTAATCAGGTAGATTTAAGTTGATTTAGCTCTAAAGCGATCAGCTGATCGAAATCGCCTGATTTAGAGCCTAGTGTGAACGGGCTATAAAATTTTGCTTCTGGATTGGTCTGATTGATTTGTTTCCGGAAGAAGTGTTAACAGTTTTTTTTTGTTTTAATTTAAAACATTGCGCGCAATAAAATAAAATATGGTATCTTGATTATAAACCGTGATTTTCAAATAGTGATTTCTACATGGAGTTTTGACTTTCTTTTCTCTTTGTGCTGCTTTTAAGAGTTTTGCTATTGTCGACAATTTCGCCATGTCAACAAACATTCACACCATATGTCACGCTAGTCGGATCCTTTGATAAATTATGCTGTGCTGACGACAGCTTCGTATAGCTAAGACATTCGCAACAAATGTTCAAGGTGTTGCAAAAAATATACTTTTTCACATAATGTGCAAAAATTATGACTTTTTATAGCTAATTAATCGACAAGTTAGAAATCTTAGTAGTACCATGAAACAGTTAAAAAATCTGAAAAACAATTCTTAAGTAATTAAAAAAACATGGCATTTAAAGTTAACGGAATGGTACAAAGTGTCTGCACTCGGCAAAAAAACCGATTATTTGACTGCTGGGTGAAATTTGCAAAAAATAACATTAGTCAAGGAACAAATCGTTCGTGTAACGGGTGCAGCTGGTGCTTAAAATATTTAATTCTCTAATTTGTTATATTATTTCGAAACACATTTTTAGACGAACAAAGAAAAAAAGTCTACAAGAACTAGCCAGCTCTAAATAAATGGAAAATAATGTAACTATACACAAATTTATTTGCGAATAAAATTGAATATCACAAAGCATTTTTTTTTACTATTTAAATAAAAAAAATAACAACAACTGACATATTTTCAAAACTTTCTATAAAACTCTGAGAGCCTTTATTTGTTTGCAAGCATGTTCCAAGTATATAAGACCAACACAGTTTTAAGTACAACATTTCGAATCAAATTTTTTTTGATTCGAGTTTCATCGTTAAATTCTCACAGATCAGGTTTAAACTCTCCGTTAGTTCGTCGAGAAGCATTCCAGCCTTTTTGCTAATGAAATCATCGTAAGTCAGATTTAGACGTTCCTGCGACGACGACTCATTCTGTCTCGTGAGAGAGTTCGTTTCTTCAGCTGTGACTTCTTTGCTGCTAGTGCTAGCTTCCAAGCTAGTTGCCAACAATGTTGTACTCGGACTTGAGCTTGTAGCTTGTTGCGATGTTTGACTTGCCATTTCGGACCAGAGAATATTCATAAAAATAGTTACTAAAATATGAAATTTAAATTAAATTTGACCGCAAAAAAATTTATATGAAGTATTTTTCAATAATTAAAAATGATTTGAATTTAACTTCAATGAGGAAGTGATTAATAGCAGTATTTAAAAATAATAAAATGCAAATTCTATGCACATACAACTTTTCCTGCTTAAAATTGGCGGTTCGTGATAACTGACTAGAAATTAGGCTATCCAGCAAGGGTTTGCAATAGACAAATAACCAATTCTAACTATTGGTAATATTTTTAGGCGAGTTACGAGGTAAATGCTAAATATATGCGTATAGCATTTTTCCCCTCATATTGTGGAACAAAATTTCATGATCCTTAATTTTTTTATTGTAAGTTGAGGTAGAAAAAATATTGGCAGAACAAGCACACTTATTTCAAGTTTGAGAGCACTAGTCATGCTTTCAAAAGTTCTCACGAGTATCGCGTTTGGTTTTTGAGGCTAGAATGAATAAAATAGTCGGTTTTCCGAGGGTTTGGTTTTTGCAGCATTATAAAAAATATAAAAATTTTTCCTGTAACTATAAAATTTTTTAATGCTCTTCCGTAATTTCATCAGCTCGTTTTTGTTTCAAACTTCCAATAAATCATCGATTACGTTGTAATCTTAATTCAACATTTTCGACATAGTGCTTCCAACAGCACATGGGGAATCATGGAATTTGCAAATCTTTCCTCGAAAACTCACCAAATTCACTTAGGCTATTGAAATTATTTTCCTGCTTTTAATTACAATTGCTCTTCATTCAGAAATCCAAAGATTTACTTTCAATATAGTTTCTCCTGACAACTCGTATGAAATGTTTGAAATACTTGACCAAGGCTGTAAAACCGAACCCACAGCAACATACGTTAGAACAATATTGCTTATTCCCATTTGTTATCATCCCAATAACACTCCTATAATACACGTCTTGACGGCCTGTCAATAGTTGTCCTTATTGAACAATCTATTGGTTCAGCAAATTTCGATCTTCAAATCATTTGCTTCTGCACTTGAGGCGAACCAAACTTATTCACACTCACAAACGGAAGCAACTCTCCAGGTCCGACCGTAAGCACACCAAAATAAATAATGTTCAATTGAGAGCAATCCATAAATCATGATTACTCCTCCTTGTGCTTGATAATTCTGCCGGACATACTCTTATCTAGAGACATCGGTTAGGTAAACATTACAGCCTTGCGCTCAATGAATTTATCAGATGTTCCAAATTAAATGGTCTGTACATCCTGAACAGAATATTTATGACCCAGGATTTAGTTGTGAGACATGTAGATAGATATGAATGCGGACACTACCGAGGTAGAATATTCTTCGACGCTAAGGTGGATGGCATACTTCAGATGTCCTTGAACGATATTACATGAGTACTTGGCGATCAAGATAAAAATGGTGCATGAGCGAAAATTAAACTTGAATCGATGCAGACTGTCGTGACAGTGCTCTGCATGTAGCCATATACGGGTTCCTCCAATGTGACAATCATATGAAAAACTAATTAAGCTTTTGATTTAGTTGCCTTGAACTTTTAATTGGTTGTTCTGAAGGAAGTATGCGCATGAAGAGTAGTAGAGAAGTATGCGATTTGTTCTCCGTTGAATAGTAGTTTGTTTGCAATAAAATTGAGTCTTTAAAGCAAATATGCAGATATATTTGAAAACATCGTTCGTATCGAGCATTTTAACATATTTATTTGTTTTTTCTTTAGGGTGATTAAAATTAGTCTTCACGAAACCAAATTCGATTGTACATAGTATAAAAATTTTGGAGTGCTTCCAGAGAAAGCGAATGTAATGGGAAAACAAAGCTAAACGGAAATGTGACCAGTTTTATAGAATCATTCTAGGCTCTTAAATCGTACACATGCAGTAATCAAAGAAAATTACAAATCACAAAGATAGGAGAGGATATATGCTACAAAATAATGGACACAATATTAAGTTGACCCTTTAGCAAAGGAACCTACTATAAAATTAAAGATATTGATAGCCTCCAGGGGCGGCGAAACACATTTTTCCGGGGTGGGTAGTAAATAATTGTCGATTATTGTAGATAAGTGGGTGGCTGGCATTTATTGAAAAATCATTTAACATTTGCACATTCATTCATTTATTAGCATAATGTACATAAATAACACGTAAAAGGTGAATTATTTATAGCGGTGGCTTTCATTCTTGCTTAAAGTCCTGAAACTGACCCAGAAACGTTTGCCGCACGATCGTAGAATTTGCCCCTTAGTTTAGAAACAAGCAAATCGAAGCGTAAGAAAGCATCTTTTTTCAACAATGTTTCAGCTTTCTCGTTTGAACTGGGTTTTCCATCTCTGATCTGCTTTGGGTATAAGTGATGTGGAAACATTAGAATCTACAAAGCTATAAGAAATTTTGTATATGTATACATATGTTTATATTAGCTGTCCGTAACGTTTCTATGGGAAATATCCACTTCATTAGTGAATCACAAAAGAGAGTAATTAATGCAACATAGTTTATGTAGAGAAAAGTAGAGGCCGAATGAGCCAAATTTTAAAGAATGAACTTACCGCTACCTGTACTAGTTTTAAGTTCATACCGACAATTGTCACTGGGACTGCTTGATGATGTCGAAGGAACAAAAGAATCGCTTGGCTATTTCGCGATTTCGGAAGTATTGTCCTTGAGTCCTTCATTAATACTTTTCAAATTTATGATGAACCTGTCTATTTTGTTTTCAACGCTACAATCGGCACCTTAAATCACGTGATAGAGCTTTGACTTTGAAATATAAAGTAGAAATGTGCACATTAAAAAATTTGCGCGAAGATTCAAAGTGTGCGCGGTGAAGCTATACCATTCTTCTTGCTTAACACTCTTTCTTTGTCCCTTCGCAAGTGCAGTACGGTTAAAACGATTTCGCTGGAATTAAGTTTCAGTAGCGATGGCGATGGAGCTAGAAATAAAACTCCGAGAGCATAAGCATGCTGTGCACGATAGAGTGTTCGTTCACGGAATATCGCTGGGGCAATTCAGAAAGAGCCTTCCCCTTTCGTTTTGCTACTCTTTGTTCTTATTCTTTTCTTCTTCTTGTTGCTGCGTAGATATGATTCTCAGGCGTTTGCATTTGAGCTGAAGAGCCTCAAAACCAGTCACACAAACCAAAAGCCGGCTCCTCACGCTAAAGAGAGTAATTTCTGACTATTGAAATACACTAAGCATAATACATATCGCTTAAAAAATACCCTACGCAACAGGATACAAAGAAAAGAAGAAAAGAAAAGATCCAATGCTGCCCAGTTTTCATGAGCTGTTATGTTTGTTCATCATCGCTGTTTTCTTACATTTCGCTCTAGGTCATAATATGATGGCCCCAGCTCATAAAACCAAGCACCCCACCTTTTTATGTATTTTGTATCTCTTTTTGTATTTCGTGTCTCTTTACATTGGTTTTCTCTATGGTGACACTGAGAGGGTGCTGAGGAAGGGTACGTGTCACTCAAAAGTTGCCCGTCTGCATCAAATCGGATTCGTATGATGGGTCCGTGATGTAGTGGTATATTATTTAATTTTATTAAGATTAGTCAATAGATTTGATGTTTAACTCCGCAATTTGTGGATCTGTAGATTCCAAGAATCCGCATTTGGCTTGGGGCTATCGGCTTCAGACCATCCATTCGATCGTAAAACATTGCAATATGTAAAATTAATTGAAAGCGTGTTTGACTGTAATACTGGCTACAATTTGCGCCTTTAAATGCTATTTTGTGTGCAACACTTATGATTTCTAGGGTACCTTGGAAACCATCAGATATCATATGTTTTAAAGGAATGTGGTTGTTTCGCTGTTGAAGACATTCGTAAATTCTGTCTTTGTTTCAAATTTTATTTATTGTTCTTCACCACAAATAAAGAAATTAATTATAAATTTTTTCATTATATTAATGTGGCATATAGAATCGAAATTTTAGGGTGGGTAATTACCCACCGTTTGATTTCCTAGGTGGGTAGTACTACCCACACCGCCCAAGGCGTCCGCCGGGCCTGATAGCCTCCATACTAAGTGTTATTGAAAAAGCAGCGTCTTGAGCATCTACATTTGTAAAAAGAGGTTGAAGATGCGAACAACAAAGGTACCAACTATAAAATTAAAGATCTCCATACTAAGTGTTATTGAGAAAAGCAGCATCTTGAGCGTTTAAAAACATATAACAACAACTTATTATGTGCTTAAACTTTATTTAAGTTTTTTTTTGCATTTTCTGTCGATATCCAAGTCTACAAATCCGTTAAATTCTTCCCGCAGAATCAGCGTCCACTATCTTCAAATTTTCAATTAGTCAAAACCTTTGTAAAATTGATAAAGGTGCCAGCATAAATATTTGATTGCATGAAAACAGTTTCGTCCGGATAATTGCACGCGAAAGAAAAACTTACTAAAAAAACATTAAAACCGTAAAATTTAGCTTTGTAGATTTGGCGGCATTTAAAATCATACGGCAAAATTTATGGCAACTTTTTATTTAGCTGTTTCAGACTTTATGATCAAGTGTCTAAGCATTCAAAAACTAAAACAAACCTTCATTTCCCAAAAACCATTCTGCGACACAAGCAATCAGTATAGTTTGAAAAAAAAAATCGCTCGAAGGACTTCTTTTACATGCCAAATCTATCTCAGCCCAACGTAATTAAACTTTGTAAACTTTTGCCAGAAACAGCATGAGAGATATCCAATCTCAAGAAAATTTCGATTAAGAAAATGCCGTTTTATTTGCTATTTTGTTTTCCGATCCAGATTCGTGACGTCGTGGCATCGGAATCCGAACGGTGCATGTATTTTTTTTTTTTGCTTCAAAAGGAATTACATAATTCCAGGTTAACGATAAACTTGAGTTCGCCGGTAGTTAAGATTCTAAGGCGTTCAAGTCTACGCATCAGTTAATAAAATTCTATCTCAAGTAGTAAAAGCTATTTTATTGCCAACCGTTACAGCTTTCACGCTCATAAATTTTTTTTTTATTAAATGCTTTACGTGTGCCTTAGAAACTGTTATGTGTCGTTTACTGTAAAAACTGGTGCTCTCAACTCTTTGATGCGATTTCAAGGATCTAATTTTAAATTCACAAAATCCTGTCCCAATTGGTTTATCTTGGTCGACAAGTAAACTACGTAGTATCTAAATATCACGTGAACTTACGGCATGGAAATGAAGTTAAATGGAAACTTTAATAGCTTTATTTTTATGAGGGTATCGTAAAATTGAGAAATGCACTATAAACGTAGACATTATTCTTACAACAAGATGTTCTTGTTTTGTCCAGGATTTAATTTACTTGAACTCCTTGACCGATAAATTGACTCAATTACTCTCCATCGTGCTCGCATAAAATTCGTTCGAACAAGTGTTGATGCTTTTGCGAATGAGGTAAATGATGATATTGACAGACCGATTCCTCATCAAATAAACTGAAGTTTATGGCGACAAAGCAGTTTGTTAACCGAAAAGGACTTGATAAGTCAGTAATCAATATTTTAGAAGTATTGATGAAAATAAGTGCACAACTAAGTATCTGTTTGTTGAACTTCGCTCGAAATTCAACACTATTTCTGTATTAATTTACTCAAACAAAACATTCAAGAAATTTATATGATGAATTTAGATAAATAAGTTGAAGAAATATATTCAGATACTTATGAAAAACGTAAATCCAAAGCTAATAGCCTAGTGCTTTTCTGGGTACGCTTTTCACATTTCTTTAAATTGATATTCGCTGAAAAATGATTTAAATGTATTGCAACGGTTAGTAGAACTGAGGTTATGATAGAACTTGGCAATCGTTTTTGCGTGGTGACTACTTATAACAAACAAAAAATGGCGATTGATTTATTAGTTTGAATCATACTTCATGTACAATAACTTTGTTGTCTCTGATGCCTTTGCAACATTATTGGCTGAAAAACCGTTTGCCTGATTTTTGGACCCATTGAATTTCCTTAAACAACAGGTGCCAGTTTTTATAAACAAGAGTTTTTCATGTTGCATATGATGTGCATGAACTTTTCATCCATGCCAAAAATGGTATGTATTTGGGTAGATGGTCAGATTGAGGCGGCAGCTCTATCGTTATAATTCATAATTAGCTTGGATCTATCCTGCAAATCCAAGCTAATTATGAATGAACTTCCCGGACCTTTTTAGTTAGTTAGATTTTTTGCAAGAATACCACCTGAAAAAGTTTTTATTTTCCTTAAAGACACTCAACCAACTTTAATTCTGTCCATATGCTGCTGCACAGTCTCATAGCTTACCAGAAGCTAATTCTAGGGTCACAGGGATAATGAAAAGCACTATGGAAGCTTGTTTCATCCAGGAATTAATAGGTTATAGCTCTTATTTCGAAAAAAAACTTATTGAATTAGCGTGAACAAGATAACTAAATTTGTGCACTATTAACATCTTAAGAACAAACTGAAATAAGGAAACTTACAGAAAAAAATCTGATAAAGAAAAGAGTGAAAAAGATTACTTATAAAATGCAACACTCAAACATATATTGGAATCAAACCCACAATATAACGTACCATAAGAAAAAAATATAGCAACGAGAAGGATATTTCAGATAAGCTAAGGATGGGAAAAATCAGTGTTGCGCAATCTGTTCAGTAGAGACTAGATAAAGAAGTTAAAAATATAACTGTTATAAATGAAGAGAAACTACCATATTACGTGAAAAATCATGTGAAACATTACCCGCATTCGACAATAAGTGTTCCAGTTCTGGTCGACTGAAAAAAAGAGATTTTCGATCCAAAATATTTAACCAAAATATATATATACATATATATATATATATATATATATATATATATATATATATATATATATATATTTATATCTATATATAAATATTTATACATATATATATATATATATATATATATATATATATATATATATATATATATATATATATATATATATATATATATATATATATATATATATATATATATTATATATATATATCGTCGCTGTAAAATCAAACCGGCATATCTGCAAAATGCATATTTTTCACCAGAGCGCTTTAAAGTTTTCGCGTGTGGGCTGTTTCTTAGTAAATGCATACCGGAACAGCACCATTAGACGGATTTTTATTCAATTATACGATATGCCGGTGCGACATAATAATAGACGGGAAAAAAAGAAATTTTTTGATACCAAAAACTCCAAAACTCAATTTTTGCAGATATGCCGGTTTGATTTAACAGTAGGGCATTAATCCCGAGATTGAAATGGTGATCCCGAAATTCGGGATTAAAAATTTCGGGATCCCGAGATAGTCCCGAGATTTCGGGATTTTATAAAAAAAAACTATATTAAGGGAGTTTAAACAGATATCTTGGCTTATTCGTACTCAATTAAAACTTTATTTCAATTATTTATACATAAAACCGGAAGCTAAGTTCATTATAATGTTAAATTTATGCACATATGTACATGGGTACTAGCAAGTAAGACGGTAATCTATAATTGCATCTAAATTAATCTTATGCTCTAATTTCTTCTTATCTTCTTGTCCTATAATTTTTCCTCATTTGGTCATGAAAGTTAATTATAAAATTAGCTAAAAACGAATTGAAATTTAATCAGCATACGGTAATATAATAAAAATACATTATTCTTTTTAGTTGTTTACATATAAATTACAAAATAATATTGCTTTTCAATGAAACAAGTGATAAGTAATAATATCGATTGGTTCAAACTGCTGATTCATTTTGAAAGTATGCTCTTAAATTTTAAAATTTTAACTAGACCTGATTTTTTACTCTTTTTGTTGGGATATTAAACATGTAATCATACGCCAGTTGTAGTTCACTATTACAACTGGCTTCCGCCTCCGTTTTCATAAAACCATATTTCTTTTAGTATTAAGCTCTGCTTTCTAATTCCCAAAATGGGTTGAATTTTATCAATCCCGAAATCTCGGGATTGCATACCTTATTTAACAGCGACGATATATATATATATCAGAGGCGAGGGGTGAAATATCGATGGAGGGAAGCCGAACAATTATCCACCATTTTATATATGTATAAGAATGATGTTTGGCATGCTGATGTTTGTCAGACTTGCTGATTTTTATTTAATTCTCGTCAAATTTACAGACAGTATAATAAATCGTAATCCAAAAAAATAATATACACATGTATATAAATAAATGAGTGAGCAGTTTTTATAGGGTCACCTTCAATATACAGGAAATCAATTGTTTTAATCTAAATAATGTTTGTAAGGAAGAAGCATTGAAAAAACGTCTTTCTGAGCCTGCAGAATGCTAAATGAAATAAATTGAAAGCAGCTATTTTTCATCCATTAAATTTATAAATATTTTGGAAATAAAGCGGTTGAAATGAACAAGTTTCGAAAAATGTCAACCCTTAACATGAGGATGTATAGGCAATTTTTCATTTACTATATTTTAAAACTGTTGTTCGACTTTTACTTTTAATATTTTTAAGGGTTGACGTATATATTTTAGGCATACATATTAAAAATATTAAGTTTCAGATTTCCCACGACAAATAGTTTTATGTACTTTTCTTTTATTTCCGGAGTCCTGCTTTTCATGAAATATTATTTAATTAGAAAGATGAAAACAATTTTACGCAGGTTTTGTATCATAAAAGAGTTTAACGTAAGGCAGAAATTTCGCAGTGCTTAGTTAAAAATGTTTAGCTCCATTTTTGTTGTTTCCCGAAAATTCGAATTTTTATTTTACCGATGTGGCACGTAAGAAAAATTTCTCACTTCCAAAAAATAACCACCGGTTAGATAACTTTTGTTCTTTTCATAAGTGTAGAGAATGTCAAAAAATGTTTGATGTTTAGTGAATAGAGGCACTTAATACTTTTTTGCTAAGGACAACGTCTGAAGGTAAAAACAAAGTTGTTAACACTAAAAGACATTTCTTTGATATAATTTACTAAAAATATGAAACAAATTCACTTGAAATAACATTTTCGTTAAAACATATTACAATGTAAATTATGATAGTACTTGTAATACCTAAATCAATCAACATAAACTTAAAACCTTAAATCATTCAAAGTATGAATTGTTTCAGTCTCTTTTTTATTTCAGTTAAACTTTCTTATGGCAAACTCTCGCAAAAACTGAGATTCTAGTTCATAGGAATGAATCTTTTAATCACTACACGCAAACATTAGCGGACCTTGCATGAAGATGTTTAAACTTAGTTGATTTACAGTTCTGCAAGCATGAGATTTCTCTTTCTGGCGTAGAAAAAATGGAGCTAAGACTTTTAAACTAAGGAAAAGTGCTACATTCTGTGACAATAATATTAGGCGATTGTTCAAAAACATGCTTCAGAAACAAACTGTTGGCAGGTTACAAAGACAGAGACATTTTTAGCTTTTATGTAAAAATAGTACAACCACAATATTGAATGAACCGATCGAAATTTTCTTCAACTCTAGAACCATTCGTAAGCCGATCGATTACGGCTTATTTTTCATCTGTTAAAGCGAGACGATGCTAGCATTTGAGCAAGAAATGAAAAGAGACAGACACAAGGCAATACACATTTGGCCAAAGCCTCTAGTGGCTGGCAAATAAGAATCTGCAAGCCGGAAAATTTCGGCTTATGAATGAGAATTTTCACGTTGACGTATTATACAGAAGATGGTATATGATCTTTAGCCATTTGAAATTTCATATACATGTTTAACATGCATACATATTTTGTAAAATCTGAAGAAGGTCGATATTTTCGAAATGGAAGCCGGAAGGAATCGGGTTGTATGGACGCTTCGCCACTGATATATATATATATATATATATATATATATATATATATATATATATATATATATATATATGTATATATATATATATATATATATATATATATATATATATATATACACATATATATATATATATATATATATATATATATATATATATATATATATATATATATATATATATATATATTTGTGTTCTGCAATGAAGCTCTATTAGACAGGACCAATATCTAGGATACATGCAATTTGTTTATACCATTTTTTTATTTGTTCACTTTGTGCCTTCTTACTTCCTTTATTATGCCTCTAGGATTATTTGGTCGAAAAATTGCAAGCAATTATTCCTTTATTGCGAAAAATATATGAGATATGCATGGATTAATTCCTGAAACATTTTGTGATTATAAAAAAAGGATCAATCAGCCATTATTGTGGTAAAAGAAAGATGGGATGCAAGTTTTCATTAGTATTAAATGATTTTGAATGACACACGCAGATGCATCGGTCATAGTGAATAATAAGAAGATGGTATTTAAAACTGTGCAAGCTGCAATTGAATCAACGGAAATCGAAGAATAGTCCAACAGTTTCATGTAGGAAAATAAGAAGTCTGCATCGAGAGCACATTCTCACCAACAGAGAACTAGAGTTCACGAGATTTGAATCGGTTGAAAACCGAAACTCTCGATTTGAAAACCGAAACTCTCTAAACAGTTAAGAATGAGAGGCCAAATTGACTGATCCTGTAAAAATCAAGGATTTTACCGTCACTATATATATTTAATGGATGTATTCTAATCATGCACATTGCTCCAAAGAAAAAAAAACTCGCATTCGAACTAGCAATAAAAATATTTCGATAAAAACGTATCATTAAATGCTCGGTAAAGAGATAAAATCAAGAATTTTTCAAAAGTTAAATAATAAGAACTCAAAAGATTACTTCTTTAGTAAAAATAGCATGAGCAAAAAGTCAAAAAACAAAGGGTAATAATGCAAATGATTGTAAAGCTATGGATCAAGATAATGCAATTAACATAAAGATATAAGATAATAGTGCTTTAAGGGGTAAGGTGGGTTTCGAAGGCTAATAAAGCATATTTCAACTAATTTTTTCTCTAATATCTCAAATGAAATACTTTATTCGAGCAATTTAACATATCAAAGATACATATTTGAAAAGCATTTTGTGAAATTTTAGTTTAGAAGTTTTGAAAGTTGAGACCTCATTTCCCTTGACGCATCAGAAAAAAGGTATCTCGGCATTGTCAAGATAACTCATGACACATTCATCTGAAACTGCGAACATAATATGGTCTGTTAGCATTAGTGTATAACTCGTGTTTGGACGAAGAAAAAACAAAACAAAATGAGTTTTTGGTGGATTTGTGACCAAAAAGTCCCATTTTTTGGTCAAATTTGCACCACATACCTACATATTACTTTGTAAAATTAGCTGTGATTAAAAACAAAACGAAAAATCTTTCATTCAAACACTAGATAATGGTATCTTGAGCAAGATCGGCTCATAACTATATAATATTAAGAAATCATGACAACAGACTTCAAAGGCTGAGTTTCGAGAAACGCGATTGAAGATTTGAACTAAAATAACACGCAGACAAAAAATATTTCTTTCAACTTACATAGAACCGTCGGTTCCGGCAACATAATTTAAAGAACCTACTCATCGGTAATTTCCAAGGCATATTTTTGCTCTTGCCTGTGAAGAGTTCTATAGTCGCATACTGAATAGTACCGTCCTCAGGGACGTGTTTTTCGTAATTTTTTTTTGTGTTTTTTTCGCCGACGTGCTGATTCATCATTTATCTCTACAGTTTTAAGATTAAATTATTTTTTAGTCAATCTTTTCTCTGAGACTAGATTAGTTTAATTAAATTTAGGCATTTTCAAAGAAATGAATAAGAATCTCGGTAAAATTTACAACGAACATTTATAACTTTAAAAAAAAACTCTTGGCTCAACAAGCAATAATTAACTAAGATATTTAAAACTTATTGCCATTTGAAATTGAAAGCATGTAAAAGCAGACATGCAATAGCTAAGCAGCTGCCTAAATATACCTGCGATGCGCCAGTCTGACATGGCCTGATGAGCGAAACTACCGCAGGTATAATTTTACTCCAATCGACTTAAAATTTTGGGAGAATATTCTAGATAAATTTCTCTATTTAATAAAACAGTTTGATAAGACAAAAAAAAACAAACCAATTTTTTGAAGTTTTGAAACCAACCTAACCGCTTACTTAAAGCCACTTTTCATTTATGTTGGTAACCATCGTAAAGCAAAATAAGGCAAGAATTTACAAAGGATCTTTTTGATGAAAAAGACTGACTTTTATATTTGTCCACTGTGAGCTATTTCCAATTACTGGTAAAACTCGACTACGTGCCACCCCCCTTAGCCGTTAAACAATTTTACCGATTGTGTTTGTGTGGTTGTGTTTTTTTTTGGGGCTGCTTTTTCTTTGTTAGTTTGCTTATCTTTAATGTATTGTTTTTCGTTTATTTTTTGTGCGTTTTTATTAGTTATTCTTTAACTTTTGGCCCCTGCTCGTCTTCTAGTGGTAAGAGGGGCAAAATCTTGAAGAACAAACTAACAAAAACGTTCAAAAAAATACACGAAAAGACAACTCACTGAAGATAAACAAACAAAAAACACCCTCAAAAGCAAACACAAAAAAGTACAATGGATAAAATTGTCTGACGGCTATGGGGGCACGTTGTCGAGTTAAGCCATTTTTTTTAAATTAAGACAATTTAAAATAATCCTTTTAACATAAAAATCTTGACCTACGGTTTTATATTATGGCAGTAAAAAAGAAAAACTGTGTTCCTGAAATCACAATGCCTGGTACAATCAAAAAACGCTGACAGCAAAAATGCCCTGATATGAAAGTCGTAAACCAACCGAAAAAAGATAAGACATATATCCAAGAAAAGAATAAAGCAGTTGGTTTTTTAGATTTATGATTTTCATTCAACTTTTTACGTTTAAATGAAACTCCACAATCAACGAATATGATGAGAAGCAAAAGCTATTTATACGTCTAGTTCAATGTTTTTGAAAATCTTCCGCAATAATTTACATTTAACTACATACATATGTATATAAAACACAATGCAAGCACAGTATCAACAAATTTGAAAATAGAGGTTGTATTTAAACGTTTACCCCTGGAAACCTTAGCAACACATCATTAATTAACATATCCACATGCTCGCTGCCCACGTAAGTTGTCTGGTTACATTTGACTATGAAGTCGTTAACATGCTTCTCTACATAGCTTAAAACTCGCAACAACGCAGACCGACTGAACTGATTCGAAATACACCATGCAAAAACTACAGGCTCTTCCCTTTTATGAACGAATTAGGTATTCATTACAAATATGAGGCTCGAGCTACCCATGAAAGCCTCAAAACTTATTCCAGTATATTCGCATGAAAGGCGAACATTGTAAGACCACTGCGAAGCTCATATTACTTTCAAGGACATGTAGGCATTCAATTTGCAGGATACTATATTCATTCTGTTGCATGTTGAGCTGAAATTCTTTAGAAAGTATCGTTTAGCAGATGGTTGTCTTACTTCTATGATATAGACTACTAACTAAAAGCACGCGTGCACCCTGAATTTTTGTTAAAAATTAAAATGCAAGACCGTGATTCTGTCGTATTAGTACACAGGTTGACGTTTTCAAACGAAGATTAAAAGAGGCTTTACAAAAAGATTCAAAATATTTTAACGGTTACTAGTTATCTGAAACACATATGCATTAAAGAATATATAACTTCCATGTTTTTCCTTACGTTTAGAAAAAGTTCCACGGTCCGCAGCTCCCGAAGTTGATTTTGAATTGGATGTCTTATTTAGTGCCTCATTTGAAAAAATACTCAATAGGATTAGGTTAAAGTGTCCTAATCCTATTGAGTATTTTTCAGTAGATTGACAGATTTCACCCCTAAATGGTAAATTGTTTTAAAGAAATCAAACACTTCTATTATTTTTCTGCGGAGAGTACACATTTATTTTGAGAGATACTCAGGAGCTTTTTAGCACAAAATATAAATTTTTCGAAAATGGGGTAGTCTTTTTCTCAATTAAACTATTGTTTCGAGCCATTGTAACAGAATTACCAATCAAGTCTCAATGCACCAGTCATAAATCATGCTGGTGCTTCAGTAATGCCATCAAAATAAAACGAGCTGGCAACAAATCCTCGAGTTAATAAGTTAATTTTTTCCCATATATTATGCACCTTTATGATTTATTTAACGGTTAATTTCAGTAATGAACAGCTTAACAACATTCTCAGCTTACCTGCTCATTCGTGTTTCATCAACTATGCTCTACTTTATTCAACTAACGAATCCTCCCGCACGGAAAAAAGAAAGGCGAAAACTCGCTATATGTAATATTATGAATGCAAGCATCCTGGTAGCCATCATTTTCATTAAAATTAGCACACGAATCCTACATGCATGCAAACCTATACTCATGTATGCCCACCTTGAAACGTCCAGACATTTAAAATGAAAATGTTACAATAATGTTTGTTCTTTTTTATCCCATCTTCTGCTCTACCATGAAGAACATCTCAGTAAACATTTGCTTTTCACGGATAGAAAAGGGGTATGCCTCCCTTTCCATGTAACCACAACTATGGGCGCTTGTACGGTCTGTGAATCATTAAAACTGACCACTTTTTGGTTGATTTAAAAATGTGTTTGCGATTAAAGGAGATAAGCTTTAAAGGAAGTATGTCAAAAAAGCTTTACAGCAGTTTGGTTTCGGGAAGGAATTTTAGTAAGTAAGATTAGTATAATAGAGGTATCCAGTACAAGTTTTCTAATTTGATTCAAATGTTTTTATTCTTCATCACAGCATGGTTTGGAAAAACAATGTTAAGCATACATTATCATACTTTTGGCAGCGAAGAATAGAGAAATGTGGGAACATCGACGAGTAAGTAATTAGTCTAGTCCATTATTGTGAACATTTTTTGGAAGGTGCTAGAAATAATATGAAATTCTGTCTTTTTCAACTACTAAGGACTATGTGCTACGCTTTAGCCATGCTTTCTTTCTCACACATAAAATAAAGGCGCAATGGAGTTTTAGTTGTAAATTATAAAATAATTGTTGTCCGACATGTCTATAATGAAATAAATATGTCAGTAATAATCGGTGGCCAGTGACATTATTGTTATTCTCCGGAATTTCACTTTTTTTATCCGTCACTTTTTCCATATCCGCTAGTCTATATCCGTCATTGAAGAATATTTTGCAATTTATGCGAAAGTCATTCTATCCCAAAATCAGAGCTCTGAGCATTTAATAAATTAAGACAATGGCTATGGCAATGCCTGTAATGAACAAATTTAGGACAAGAAAATTTAATGAAAATCTTACAAAAACGCATTAAAGTTTTTCAATTAGCATGATGAGAAAGCAGCATTTTGTTTTTTTAGGCTCTAGTTTACCTCATATAAAATGTACTACTAAAATAAGATCAAGGATAGGTGACAAATATTATATCTGATTGTGCTTAGTATTTTATCTAATAACGTTGTAAAAAATGGTTACTGAGCAATTATTTAATACTAAAAAACTAGCTTTACAAAAAGAGGAATGCAGGTCATGAGTAATTTTTTCGATAAAACTTTGGAAAATAACCGCATTTCATGTAGTAGCCAACACTAACTTTAACATTTTCTTGCAACAGCTTGTTCCATAACACGAAGCAGTGCGGTCGCAATCGGCCGAAAATGAATTTCGTAGTATAATGATTTGGTTTTTATAGATTTTCACATTCACTATAAGAAGAATTTACATTGCATGTGTTTGAAACAGTATCGTGCTGTGTGATTTACTTTTACTCAAACAGACGTCAGTCCTAAAGCCCAATTAAAATAAACATAAATGGTCTAAATTTGTAATTAGACAGCCTAAAAATTATTCATTTTTAACGAATTTAAGCTAGTTCATGCGAGATATCTACAATATTAGCCAAAAAAATATTTTTGCACATAGGTTTCAAATATGAACTATCGTAAATTTTTAACTATATTCGACACCTAAGAGAAAGTAAAAGAAAATCAATTACATGCTTAGAAAATGAAAAACATGCAATGTTTATTCGTATTCTGATTCTATGTGCTTCTCATTTCATAAAAATTGTTGACTTACGCTGTCAAAATATCTGAAATTTTCAGGATGCATTGGTGTATATGTAGAATAGTGCCAGCTTCCACAAAAAGAATATCGGATCATTGTGAAACTTAATGGACATATTGATACTACTAAGTTGTAGGTTTTTGTAGTTTTTTATGAGCGTGCTGGCAATTCTTCAGTTACGGCAGGCATTGAAAATGAAAACCTTCAAACCATGAACTCTAATGAATATTTTTCGTCTTTTACAGTGAAAACCAACTCGTATAGAAATCGTATGCTTTTCTATACAACGAAAGCAAAACTTTTGATATTTCACATCAAACAAGAACGGTAGCCCTCCTCTAATTTACCTTTATTTTGAGCATCAAAAATTTATGTTCACGAGAACTCACGACCCAATTATCAGATACAGTTGAAATTCACAGAATGTATTGCTATTAAGTAGGACCAGGTTCCATAGAATCAATTTGAGAATGCGGGCAACTCAGTGCCCAGTGCTGCCACCTTGAAAACTTATAAAGAAAAAAACTGCTTTTTTGCCCTATGATTTCTGATTCAGTTACCAGATTTGCATAAAATTGACACAGTAGCTGAACCTTACTCTGAGCCGTGTTTTTTTTTTAGAAGTTTGGTTGAAAAATTCGGTTAGAGTTGCTCAGCTATGGTAATTTTGTTGTCTTGGTTTTTGAAAATTCGCTCAGGAAAATAAAGCCTTTTGCTCTATAGCTTCCATTGCAGTCATACGATAAATTGAACTTATTATAGGCATCATTCAGAAGGAATCTGGTTAAAAAAACATGATAGGGTTGCCGCTATTGTTGGTTTTGTATTTATATGCAATATCTTTATTAAGAAATTTTATCGTAAAATGTTTAAACTGTGATGATCTAGTAGTGACAATAAACTACAAATATTAAGTTTAAGAAAATTTGAAAGCTTTTCCGACTAGTAACCATAAATTTCTTTGTACCCCTATAACTTCCAATGCAGCCATCGAATCAAAACGGAATTCGCAGGGTAGGTTGATTCTAATGTGAGGCAGGTGTGATATATTTTTGGCTTTGATGTTAGCGAAGGGTTGCCAACGTGAGGTGGTTTGCACTTTTTTCGTATCAATAAAGGTTTACATTAAGTAATCATATCGCGAACATTTACAATGAAAGTAAGTTACCAGTATTTAAATTTTCTTAGTTCTAGAAATTTTTCGGTCCCAAACATCTTTCGGTTTTTGATTCCAAACATCTTTCTTTCCCTGTAACTTTCAACGAAATAATCGGATAAAATGGAGATCATTAGAGTTATTTGATTTTGACGTGAGGCAATTGTGGGAAATTTTCAGTTGCAGTGCTGGTAAAGTGCTGCAAGCGCTGAGCATCTTTTTCCCTTATGTTATGTTATGCTGCTTTCAAAGTTTTGCAGTGTTTGGCTTTTCTAAATCTTGAAATTCACTTAAGTGGTAGCCCTGAAATTATTTCCACCCTATGAGTTTAAATGCATTGTTAAGATCAAAGTGGTTTTACACTGGAAACAGTTTGGAGCACGTGTGGTAAAATATGCACTCCAAATCTGCACGATTCTTCTATTGTTGTATATATATATATATACATATATATATATATATATATATATATATATATATATATATATATATATATATATATATATATATATATATATATATATATATATGTTGCAATTATCTATAAGTTTCCAGCACCGCTGGCAGCCATACAGCCCCATACCATTACGCCGCCGCTACGGTAGGATAGAACATTTATGCTAAGTACTGGTTACGTTTTTTTTATAGATGGGGGATTTTTCATTATTGATTTTAGCATACTTCCACAAAAGATAAGATTTTCATTTTTTGTCGAATGATTTAATATAGTATGTAGTTTTTGAATTCGGCGTTAACTCAAAAATGAAAAAAAATGTAGGTGAAACGTTTATGCTAAGGAGAGTAGTACTGTTACTAATCTACTAAACAATTTCCCAAAAATGGTAGCTAATTACCACCAAATTTTTTGTTTAAGTATCGTGCAATTCAAACTCAAAACTAAACTCGCATGCATACATTTTCGCCTTGTACAGCAATTCCTGTGCCTCAAGTATCACAAGGCAATCGCTTCAAAGTTGAGCAAAGCACATCAATATGACAAAAAATGAGTTGGCACTAATCAAACTCAAACTAGTCCTGCGTATATACATTTTCCATTGAGTATTACAATCGCTGCACCTCAAATGTCTCAAGTCAATCGCTACGAAATTAACGACAGCACCTCAATATGACAAAAAATAAGGTGGTACAAATTTTGTCCCGTGTACTACAATCGGTGCGTCTCAAGACTCTCACTCAAATCAATCGCTTCAAAATCAACCGCAGCACCTCAATATGACAAAAAAAATGAGGTGGTACAAATTTGAAGCTTGAGGTGATGTGACATTTTGTAGCTGTGTATGGGGCATTTGTCATGCATCTTGTATGAGTAACACAACACTACATGAATATTGCTAAAGCATGATGCCGACATAAGAATAATCTTGTGTTTGTAGTGCCAACACCAGTGGATGAATCAGTTGAACAGCATAAAATTCTATTAATATTAAAAAGCGCTTACTTTTCATGTTTTAAGATTAAATTTTTTACAACATTTTTCTTATCTTATTTCAAGAAAAATTTCCAAAAAAATTGAAAAACGTCTAACAGAATATTCTGAATTATCTATTAATATCTATTCTATAATACCTGAATTATCTATTAATATCTATTAATAATATCTATTAGGATATATCAATTCTTTCCTCTTGCTTCACGGTTCAACGCTGAATCTGTTACAGTTTTACTCTATTTTGTAAGTGAAATCAAATATTTGATTTATTTAAATATCTCATGCGAACATATTAAAATAAAGAAAATTTAAATATATATAATTTAGACATAATTTAAAGACTTATGACGTGCTATTTGTAGTCTTCCACGATGCTAGCATCTAATTCAAATATTTTCACTTAGCTCATTTTATACACTGAAACTCATTTCACACCAACATCTAATCTTAAAGATTTAACTTATTTCACATAAACCTTCTGCAAAAACCTTGATAACATCATGACAACTATTAAGTAAAATCAAAAGCTGACAAGCTTATCTTAACTACGATGAAAGCTCCTGTCTAGTATCGAACTCACTGTAATTCAAACTGAAAGAGTTTTTGTCCTTGATCTTGGCCTTCCAAGAGCTGCGAAACGAGCAATCACACTGAAAGATAACAATTTAAGACAATAGTACCCAATTAAAAACATTATTTTTCCGAGCTGAGTGACAGATTATTCAATTAGTGGCTGCTGCAAGTCATTCGAAATAAAGAGAGCAAGGACTTAAATCTTTGTTGTGAGGAAGATTGGCACAAAAGAGATGATTGAGAGTTTCTTTGCAAGCGTTGAAAGTGTGCAGGGTGCGGTCAAGCATGAACTAACGATTTTATGGAATCGTATACTTATGCGAATTCAAGTATAATTATGCACTTAATTGATCATAATTAGCCATCAAAATTATTAGCATCTCTGGGATAATATCAAATATATTTATTAAAGCCAAACATTCATAATAGTTGTATTCTGCTTGAACAGTTTCCAATGTTTCCAAACCTAGGATGGATTATCAAGGACTATAAGTGCTTCGGAAAATATTTGAATAGCATCGATACAAACAATTCAATCTCATTCCTGCTTTTTCCGTCATTAAGTCACTAGTCGTCGTCCTTTTTCAAACAAACCCATTGTGGAGAGGTCAAATAGCGTTACAATCAATGATTTGCAATTATCTCAATATAAGTCAGCAAATTTGCGTGACATCGATGCTGTTGCAAAATGAAATGTCATTCAAGTTGTTGGAGACGTTTATCACAACGATAGCAAACGACATAATTTTTTCGTCTACATCTCGACTCGTTTTCTATTTCGCTTGAACCGGCATAACGGACAGTTGTTTGTACGTCTGTGCAACTGTCCTATTAGAGCTTGTTCAACTGGACAATGACATTATCGATAGCTTCTAAATGACCGTATATCCTAACAAACTTTTTGTCATTGTATCTGAGAGATGAATGTATGTGGCTGGCACTTATCAAAATTTGATTGATCACCACCGAAAACGTTTTGCCGGCAAGATTAACTGCAACATGATACACTAGTGAAAGTCTGTAGTATTTATTTTGAGAGCTTAGCGCTAATGGACATCTTTGAATTGATTGAAAGCAGAATTGAAATGACTGAGATTTCATTTCATAATGTATGGGCATCATGCCGATGGTGCGATAAGGATTTATCTTATTGTGGATTTGAAGTCATCAGCTTGTTAAGAAGTGTCACTACGATTTTTCTAAACGCGACAAAATAAAATGCTAATGATTTTATGTCTTAAATTTTTTGTGTGTGCAAATAACGGAGCTGCTGTGACTGTCTCAAGTCTCTTTACTTGCATTCTGTGAGTTTTCCTCTTGTCTTATTTACATTGTTGTCCGCGGTGGGCAAAAAGCTTTTTGACGAACTTTGGTCAATATTGATTGAGGTTTAGTTGTTTTATTTTTAAAAATGTCGATGAGACTGTCGAATGAACCTTTTATCTGTAGTATTTATCTTTAGTGATTCATTAAATTTTATGTTTTATCTGGATTGTTATAGCTGCTTACGCAAAATTATTCGAAACGATATCAAAGTCTCTTAAAATGATTTGAATCGTAGGAACAGATTTATATCCGTTCGCTGTAGTTTGCCTAAAAGAACTTCTTTTTATCACAGTTTGCTGAAAATAATGAAGTTATATAGACTTGCGATGAAGGTTTTGAAAAATTATGCAAAACAGTATCAAAATCGAATCTCCTTTAAAATACCATCGAGAATAGTAGCCTCTTAATAAACTTTTTCCACAAAAAACACGAATGTGATTTATTTTGTGATATTTTAGCTCACAACCAATGTCTGTCTGCCAATCTCTCTTTTCCCAGGACAAATAAAATCAAAGATCTCAAGCCTCTTCCTACAAATGTCAAACAAACGTATTTCTTTGAAATAATCAAATATAAATAGTTTTTACTGATTCACAACAAACGCATGCGTTTGACTGAACAGATGGAAGCATACTAGCTCCCTATCCTAACTATGTTTCGAAATTTTTACGAGATATGCATCATCTCAGAATTCAATAAAGTTCACAGCAACTCTATATTCCATGTCAGCAACTACTTCTCGTCAGAATCTTGATATTTCTGATAAAAAAAATATCTAATGCATACCACATCGACAGCTACATTTTCAATTTTCCCAGGAAAATTCAAAACTTCATGCAGAGCAACCTAGTCTGCATACCGCATGTACTTGCAAAACCACAGCGTACCGTACACAATCCATTACACAGGATCGGCAAAATTTAAATTCCTCTTTTGCGAACGCGAAATTTTATTTACACAGGCAACGATTTACGCCTGGCGTCAATCAGTGAAGAGAACCGAAACGGAACAGTCTTTTACTCACTGTTCGCACCGTTTCGATATCATGACTATCCTGCGAATCAATTTGCATACGTTTTCGAAACTCCGCGCTGCATGTCTGTAGCCAACCAATGCTGCTGGCAGTGCCAATGCAGCAAGGACGTCGGTAATGGTAAAAGCGGTGAGATCGTAACCGTTCAAAAATCAATAATACTTATACGTATCGCTTCGGACTAGATACCTGTCTAGATATTTGGAATCACCTGGCATTCTTTTTTCGCTGGCTGTAGTTTTCGGTATAGTTGGCAAGAATGTTTCCGTTTGAAAATTTGATGCTAGGGCTGAAACGCTCACTGAAACTGGGTAGAAATGTATTTTTGAAACTTGTAAAAAACAGCAGGTTGTCGTATCAAACCCGAAGCAATGATTTTTATAAACATCTTTTGAGTGCACGAGGCTTATCTAGAAAGATTTTAAAAAGTGATGATACATTTTTCATATTCAATTTTTGTAATTTATCTTAATTTTTCTTTATTATACTGACGAAAGTTTTACAAATTTATTTCAGATAAACGTATCTTGGTGGTAGCTTATGTGTGAGGAATATAATTATCTAATGAATAATTTATAGTCATTGCAGCTACGATTTTCTAAAAAGAGTAAATAAAATAAGCAAGTTGGCTACAAATGAGATTAAATCACTCTACATCTTACCAAAAGCAAAGAAGGTATGAAATATTTCGAGGAAATAAGCATTGACTCTCGAAATCACTTTATCATTTCGTACAATAACAAAATTGTTTTGCGGAGGAGTCATTAGATACCCTGAGCTCAATTTTTAATCACCATGATATTTTCGCATTAAGTTTTGATTCCATATTTAAGGGGGAAAATACATGTAACTGCTATATAAAAATCGATTTTTTTATTACACGAAAATGTTCGAAATGCTCTTAAAATATACCAAAAAAAGTTTTGAAGCGATATTCGTATTAGCTCTCGAGTTATAGTCAGTTATAGGCAACGCGGCGTTCCCCAGCAGGTCGAGCATACTTGACGCGCGTCATTTTTTCGGTGCTATGGGCGGTTTTCTAATTGTGTATACCTCCTACATTCTTATAAAACTGCAATTCTAAGGAAATCTAGATACATATGTGCATTTACTCTTGTATATTTTTATAATATACAAAGGGGCCTGTAATTATGAACATTGTAGTAAAAACCGTTAGATTGCTGGCTTGAAAATAGTTCAAATATCAGCTTACATAGTCGCTGGGATGTTCATGAAAGGCCATGCATTCCTCTTGCACCTAGTGAATGCTTTAAGTATCGAAATAAGCCCCAGCTTATTTAATTATGCCAAGAGAGGTGCCAACGACAGGATAGAACGATAGAACCTTCGAAGTCTTTTCAGCTCAAAAGAAGCCCGAAATGCTCGCCGTGACCTTCTAATGCACCAAAATGGTATACATGAGGAGGCTGAAGGGCTGCTGTATGGACCTGGAATCGCTGACTAACGAGTAAGTTATTGTAAAAAATTATAATCAATGATTTTTATCAAACGCAAACTTTAAACGCGTTTTTCTCAAAGTAGTACTTTTTCAACTTCCGCACAAAAAATATCTCAAAAAATATTGAACCGATCCGGCTCAAATTTATACCACATCTACAAAAAAGTATTATACAATCGTTGAACCTACATGTTATTATAGTTTCGGAAAAATTATTTGTTTATTAATGTTTAAAACGTGAATTTTTTGAAAAATAATCGTTTTTTTAACCTAAAATTAATGTAAAAATTTAATTTTTTTAAATAAATTTTATTGGCTCAACTATGAATTATATAATTTTTATTAGCATGTTTTTTTTGTACTCTGAATGTTGCAAGTTCCCCGAAAAAGACGTTAAGTTGTACGAGGCAGTTTTTGAGGTGTTTTTTTCAATAGCTCGCATCGCCGCCATTATGTGTCGAAAAATTATTAAAAAAATATTTTCATTTACTTTGAGACATGTACTTTAAGGATTTAATATTAAAAATTTTCTGAATAAACAATATATTTATATATTTTAAGTCAATCTGAAATTAGCAATTTTTTTTCGATTTTACATGTATTTTCCCCCTTAAACAAGTTGATTTTGCAGAATAGATGATTATTGGTATTTTTTGGTTATCCGATTGAAAATAATTGATACATATGTCTCCCGCCTACAAATATGAATATATTTTCATAAATAAAGGGAAAAATAGCAGGCATATTACAAATGAGCTGAACATTCCCCCCGTTACTCTTACGTCATCAAAAAACAATAGTTCAATATGTAGTTAATGATATATTTTTAAAAAAATTGTTTTTCGTAGCCTTCGAACTAAGAAATCTTTTCTCTGGACATGCAATTTTGTGGTGGAATTCTTATACCATGTTTTTCATTTCACAATGAGCATAATTCCGCTAAAAAAATACGCATTCACTTGCATTTTTTCGGAGGACAAAGTCTAAAATAACTGTGTTATTGACTGGCATGTAATGAACATTTATTTTACACTGAAATATACGGAACCCATGTTAAAAGCTCTAGCCTACAAGAAATAACGATCAACGCTACTATTTCAGGACTAAAAAGTGAAAAATATCATTTAACTTATAGCACTCCATAAAGTATATATACACACTTTTCAAAATTGAATCAAACTATGTCATTTCAGCAGTTAAAATTTTTGAAAGTTGCTAAAACTGCTATAAGCTCTCATACCAATTTTTAGTGCGATATATCACGTAGTTTCTTTGTTATCGCTTTTTAAATCAGTTTATTCATTCCACATTATGTTTATGGCATGCGATGGATTGAAGCGCGGTCGATACCAAAATTGATGAATTTTTTTCTAAAAGAGTATCTCGCAGAACTATTGCTGAAAATATGCTCCCTACACTCAGAAAAATACTGTGAGGAAAAATGATCACATTATCAAAGAAAATTGGTAATGATTCTGTGCTAAAGAAATATTTACTCAATCCAAAGAAAGAAATTTATTCATTTCAAAGAATTTGGTATAGTTTCAAGGAAATGTTGTCATAAATCTGGCATAAATCGGTTCACGTATGATCACCGAAGATAAGCTGTATTGGGCGTGGTTAATACTTAAATGGGAGACCGCTTGAAAGCATCGCATGTCGTTGGCATGCAAAAACTCTCCCTCCCTTCATATCAAAAGAGTGGTTTACTTTGAAGGGAGTGAATAAAATAAAAAATAAGTAAAAAAATGGTAGAAGCCGATATCAATTATTCCGTTATTGTTTTTTTAAGTGCCACCTTTTTTTCTTATTGTCTGAAGTGCTAGCTATAATGTGACACTTAATCAATGGAGTTAGGACAGCTGAAGACGAACAAAATCAACCATGAACCCGGCGGAGTTCGAACCCGCGAGCAGTAGATCGCTGCTTTGTATTGGCACGTTAGCGAGCTAAGCTATCGGACCCTTATTTGTGCAAAGGAAATGTTGATAGAATCCATAAAAACTATGAATTTTTTCGTCGAATATTGAAGCGTGGTTGATGTTGAAGCATGTAAAAATATGTTCGCGTTGCAGACATAATTTACGAAATTCATAGACATAATTTACAAGATTTGAGGAAAATTACTTACTTGAAATAAGGTAAATTAAAAATTGTATTCTGTTGAATGTAAGAAATTTTTACATAATATTTATACAAATTACTGACATCAAATAAAATTTTATTTGATTTGTGGACGATTTCACATCTCGTAAACATGTAAATATTTTCTTTGATTCTCGGAAACATATTTTTATGAGAGTATGTACAATATTCATCACTTCATTGCTGACGGTGAGATTTGAGAGTCAAACATGATGTTGAAACAGCTCAACAATCTACAAGAGTGGCGTTATCGACTTGAGCCAAAACCCAAAAAACCACGTCAAAGTCGATGTAAAATCAAGATAATGTTGACTGCGTTCTTCGATTCTCAAGTTGTCGTGTACTCGGAATTCCTCCCATAAGGTCAATCACTATATTATTTGAGTGTTTTAAACCTTTGCTGGAGAATATTCGTCGAAAGGGGCCAGAACTTTGCACGGATAATTATGATTCTTGCACCACGATAATGCACCAACTCATAAAACACATCTCGTACGCGAGTATTTGCCAAAAATCATAAAAGAGAGTCCGCAGAGGAACTTCATTTCTAAATCAACCCGCCAAAAATGTTTTGAAGATTGCAAAAAAAAACGTCTGCACTTGTGTATCATGATTTTGAAGGGATATAAATAAATATTGAGGAATAATTGCTTCTTGTTGTTTTATTTGCACTGTTCGGTTCAATTTTGAACAGAAGATACAAATTGAAAAAGTCCTCTCTTTTAAGGGGTTACATGGGTTTCAGAGAATAAAAAAACGCCATTTTTAAATGTTTCAAAAATAAAAAATAATGTATTAAATTATCATAAATTATTGTTAACAACTAAAGTAACTCTTGAGTTATATGTAAAAAAAATGTTAGACAAAAATATTGATAATTCGCCCTCTGGCAGCTATTTTACGAAAAGGCTCGAAAAATGCGGTGCCAACGATATCTTGAGCTGGATTCATCTGAAACAAAAAAATCAAATTGTTTCTGTTAGAATATGAGTTAGAATATGTTTTTGCTAGAATATGACTTGTACTTCAACGAAGGATTTGTAAATATATTGAAATCTGAGCTTTTGGCAACGTCGCAAGTAAAAAAATTAATTTTTGACCCAAAAATGCAACAAATAATGCCATGTGTATTGAATTCCAATGAACGAAACATAATTTCCTTCATTCATGTACAAGAAAATACTATTTAAAAGAAGTGTGCAAAATTTGGCGAAGATTAGTGCATTAGTTTTTGAGTTATCGTTTGTAGTGTATAAATGTCATTTCAAACAAGTAAAGACCAGTTTTGGTACTATGTTCTAGTGTTCCCAATCAGCGCTTACGGTCAGAGAGGTATTTTATTATCATCGCTATGAACAGCAATTCATTCTATAATAAACGGTGATTGAATTCGGATCAAATTGTTTTTATTGCTACACGTTGGCACCGACTTGAAATAAACCGTTTCGAGAAAAACGCGTTTAAATTTTAAAGTAAGAATAAAACAATTTTTTTTTTGAACTTACATAGAATCATCGATACCAGGCCCATACAATAATTGCCCTTCTTCATTGGCTATGTCCAAAGCCTGTTGTTGCTAACGCCTGAGTTCAATTCTAGCCTCTCGAGTCGTAGCTTCAGCTCTTTTGTTTGCGATGGTTATTCTTTGCATATCCTCTGTTTCTGCATAACTGTGGCTACTTGGCCCAAGTTTGATATCCATAGCATGCATGATACTTATTATAGCAGAAGTACCTTCATTAAATATGCAAGCAGCAGGTAAAGCAGCTAATTCCACCGTTTTACTACCACTAGGTAGTATTTTTTGCGAAATTTTCCAAACCAATTGGTTTAAACTTTCGTTGTTGTTTTGTGTAAAACCTCCAATACAACGTTTTAAAAGTGCATCTTTACTCAGATCTTCATAAATAGGCTTTATTGCCAATGAAACATCATCGGGTAATGGTGTGTAGTTATGTTTGAATGATGATAAAGAATTAGTCGCTGAAGCTCGTTGCCAAGCACACCATGAGTCTTCACCTACTGGACATTTTTCGTGTTGAGGCTTTTGGTCCGTTGAGCTATAATGCAAGAATGTTGCTCCAATAGCATTTTTCATTTTTTCGGCAGAATCAGAATTTCTCCTAATAGCTAAACCGTAATAAACCGTCAACGTATCTATCATTTTGCCAGTAAGCTTGCCCTTTCCCGATAAAATTTTTTTTTTTTATAATTTTACCGTTTTTATTTTTTTGTTCTTCTATCGTTTTGTTCACTAGATCACGCAGTCTTGTATCCATTCTTTTTTGGACATGACCTACACATTCTTTTTTGTTTATGGGATGATCTTCATCGTAAGGTTTATTTTCAACCACTGCAGAGTAAGTATTTGAGTCGCCGTCTCCGATGTAATTTGAATATTTTAAACCATGCTTTTGAATCGAACGATTTAACATTTCTAAAACTGCCGAAACTTCTATATTACCAGCGGCTCCCTCATGGTTGGCACTGCATTCATTTTTTTCTACATGATTTTCATACTACTCTTCATACTCTGCTGTATTTAGCTTTTTTTTTTCCAGGTCTCACACATTTTACAATATGAATCAAACATTCCAAGTCGTAATCAAAATCGGATAATATCAACATGCCGTTAAGAAAGAGGATGCTGTTAGTAGCAAATGTTTAGGTCAATATATCTCAAAAACGGTTATGGTTACAAGAAAAAGTTTTAAAATCTTTTTTGTTGGAAATTTTTCAAGCTACAAATTCGTCATACATTGTTTTTCTGAAGACGTGACCGTTACTGACATATTTAGGAAAGGTCACTTTTGGTGGCATTTGACCCCGTATAAAAAGTAACGCAGCACTCGGATCGATGGGGACTTTTGACATTTTGTTTGACACGTCAGTACCAAGGTTTACACCGAAATTCAGCTTTCCCCTAATTTTTCCGAAGCACCATGTTAAATTTCCTCGGACTAATTGTCAACATGGCAATTTGATAGCCGTAAGCATAATGGAGATAAGTTTTGTAAGCATAATGGAGATAAGTTTTGTCAGAATTTTGTTTTCGTTTTTATTCAACCTAATATAATTTTATTTCACGCGTGGCTCCCGCTATTACTTCTAAAAATTTGCTTTATTAAACGGTGTATAAATAATTGCGAAATAACACAAAATGTCCGCCATATGTACACAATTTAGAAATGTGGCAACTTTGTGTTAGATCATAACATATCGTGGACCAACTCAGAAAATTCTACCCCAAAAGTATGCAGATCGAATCGAAAGGGGAAAACCCAGGTCGATTCGATAGTTTCTTTGTTTAGCGAATGTTTCACTAAATTCTGTAAAAATAGAAGGTAGGCTTATCTGCTTGAAATTTTTTCCTCTGAGACTCAAAGGTATTGTACTCGATTGCTGCTTCAACACGGTCAATGACTTCTCCTTTTGGTTTCTTAATTCAAATATTTAAAAAAATGTATAATAATTTTTATATTTTGTAACTCGGAGGGACAATTCTCAGCAGGAAACTAGACGGTCATTAGCCCTCCAGTTTAGTTCAACCGAAAAACCACGAATGGCAGCTCAATGGTCATGCTCACATCAAATATTTACTAGTACCTAGGACTGCAATGCAAGCTCATTTCATAGCTCACTATCATCTCAACAATGTTGCATATTCTATGCTACAGGACACCCGTGAAGAAACTTAAAGTTTTTACAATCATAAAAGAATTTTCTTTTTCATTGTAGGAATAAATTTGATAAACATCTCGAACGTTGTTGAGATGTCGAGAATAGGAAATTCAGTAGTTTCCTTGTTTACATGGCGAATTGCACGTTTTCAACTTGATGCGAATGAGGAAGGAAACGAAGAAGGCTTCTAACTTGAACGAAACGGAAGAAACTACGGTCACATACGTTGAGCTTGGCTCTGGTATGTATGGATGCACATTCGATACAGAATTTAGATAAGGAGCCATATATCTTGTAAAATTGAATTGTTCATTCAAGTGAATGATTTTCATAGATTGGAAACGATGACTGGAGCACTTCATCAGGTATTCCGATGCAGGATCTACTGAATACTGATGATTGTATTGTTAGGAAGGACATGTGATTCTCAAGATGGTTCTTATTACACTTACATGCTCCTGCATGGTATTTTTCCATCGTCGAGCTATTTAATTTTAATTTTAGTGAAATGGTTGCAGTGTGTTACAAAATACATTCATTTCTTATTAGGTTCGAATGATTTTTCATTGTAGTCGTGGATCGTTTTCCTTACTTGTACTAATCAGCGCAGCCCCCTGAATGATCTCTTTCGTAAATAAACGAGTAGTCGATTTGAATTTATAGAAGGTAGTTTTCTTTTTAAAAAAAAATACTCGAATATTCAGATAAACTTTACGAAAAGCCAATAATTACAAAGTCAAAAAAAAAAAGAGTTCGACATATTTGGTTTTAATATTTTAACATAATTTGCGTTAATTTTTTTTTCAATTGAATATATTGTTCAAATCCTATGACAAAAAATATAGCTAGGAAAGCGAACTGAAAGAAATTCGATGGCCAATTGTAAGCAATCTAATGAAATTTGAATGTAATGCATGTAATAGCTTATACTCGTAGAGTGCAAAAATCAATAACGTTTTTCAATCAAATTCTCTGAAATATTTGCAGGTATGTGAAAAGTAAAACAGCGTGTAACAAATCCGATAAACAATTGAAATAAAGTAATATTACAATAATCAAGGTATTTTGATGAAAATGTTGAAAAAGGAAGTGTTTCGCGGAATAAACAATCAATTGATTTTTGCCGTTGAGATTCCAACAGCAATACATAATATATCAAAGATTTAAATTTACAATTCAGCCCTTACAATCATTGGCCCCGATAAAAGGAATCCAATTCATTGCAAATATTTGTACTTTTGTTTTAATATTCAGTTCACACTTTCCAAACAATCTGCGTTGGTATTTTAATCGGGACAAAGCACAATTGCTGAAAATATGCATCTTTTTTATTTTACTCTATAGTTTGTAATATTGGCCCTCATTTTGTGAAGTATGACTCGGGAGAAAGAGTTTCATTGAATGAAAGAATTTTGTGTGTGAATAGCTATTCACAATGTTTGTTGACAAGATTTTCAAATTACAAATTAAATGCTTACCTACTGCTCTTGGAAAAAGTACCCCGTAGAATTGGAAAATATATTCAGTCTAAACAATTTGACTGCTCTGCAATTTTGAACTCCTGTTTTTCTATTTTTATGGTGAATTAAATATGTTGAAAGTGATAGTTTCAATCGCTTCGATTGCTGGTGCCAGGCAATGAAGCCGTTAAGCGAAAATTTCGCAATGAAATGCGAAAATTTCGCAATGGAATGTGAAAATTTCGCAATGGCATGCGAAAATTTCGCAATTGAATGCGAAAATTTCGCAATGGAATGCGAAAGCTTCGCTGTGGGATGCGAAAATTTCGAAATGAAATGCAAAAATTTCGTACTGGAATGCGAACATTTCGCAATCGAATAAATAAATGTCGCACTGGAAAGTAAAAAAATTCGCAATGGAATGCAAAAAATTCGCTCTGGAATGCGAAAATTTCGTAATCGAATGCGGAGATTTCGCACTGGACTTCGCTCCAGATTCGCTCCAGGTTCGCTCCAGATCCACTCCCGTTTCGCTCCAGATTCGCTCCAGATTCGCTCCCGTTTCGCTCGAGATTCACTCCAGATTCTTTTAAGATTCGCTTCAGATTCGCTCCCGTTTCGTTCCAGTTTCGCTCCAGATTCGTTCCAGATTCGCTTCAGTTTCGCTCCAGATTCGCTCCAGATTCGCTCCAAGTTCGCTCCAGTTTTGCTTCAGATTCGCTCCAGATTCGCTCCAGATTCGCTCCAGATTCGCTCCAGGTTTGCTCCAGATTCGCTCCAGATTCACTCCCGTTTTGCTCCCATTTCGCTCCAGATTCACTCCAGATTCGCTCCAGATCCACTCCCGTTTCGCTAAAGTTTCGTTCCAGATTCGCTCCAGATCCGCTCCAGATTCGCTCCAGATTTGCTCCAGATTCGCTCCTGTTTCGCTCCAGTTTCGCTCCAGATTCGCTCCAGATTCGCTCCCGTTTCGCTCCAGTTTCGCTCCAGATTCGCTCCAGATTCGCTACCGATTCGCTCCAGTTTCGGACAAACGGACAAACAAAAAACTACGGACAAACGGACGGACATGAAAACGGACTGATTCGGTCAATAGAGTGTACAGGTGGCTCCAATGAGCCATTTATGCGCCCCGCGAAGTCAACGTATCAACGGCAGCTCATGGATGCGCTATTTAGCTATGTAGGCCTTCCGTCGAACAGAAGGGGCTAAATGTAAGACCTAGGTTAAGTTTTAGGTCTAATTAGGTTAGGTTAGTTATAATTAGGTATAGGTTAGAACTTAATTGTAGTGTAAGGTAGATTTTAAGTCAGGTATTGTTCAGGTAACCCCAGCACTTGTACAAGCTGGGTAGTATTATTAGTGTATAAGATAAATACTGTTTAAGGAAGAAATATTTATATAAAAAAACCATAAAAGCCAGCAGGCCAAAATAGTTTAGCCGCTAGACTTAAGCTATCATTGTTAATTATACTTTAAGCTTGGTTAAGAATGTACAAAAAAAAAATGAAATAAAAATCTTCTTGAATCAAGCAATCAATCAACGCGGAAAAATGTTTGTTTTGGTCAGAAATTGGCCGCAATCGAACAATTGTTCTTCGAAAAAGGCAGTTACAATGTCGACTTGTCACAAATCTTACAGTTCTGGCCGACATTTATAGACAATGACAATGGCAATTCAATTTTATTTTTCAATTTGATTTGATCGACCTTCTAGCCGATTTGGCCCTTTAATTCCAGAAACACGGGGAAGGCGATACCGATCACCTCAAGTTAGATGAACTCCATTTGACATTATTATATTCAGGCCATAGCATAAGAACTAATAAATAGCATGAAAAGAACGGTATTGTGCGATATTTGCCAGATGAAAATTTGCCCTGCCATAAGTGAAGGATTTATCATCAGCTGGCACCTAAGAAGAACCAAAACCAAAATAAGTTCACATTATCATATGCAAAAGTGAGAAAAGCATACTCTCAAACGACAGGTGAGAATGTATGTATCCGTCTTAGCTGATAGGTGAGAGTGTGTTGATTTGCGTATAATCCCATCAAGAAACAGTAAGCGCAGTGAATGTTCGCTGGTAACAAACAAAATTCTCTGTAGTGGCTTGCATGAAAGTGTCGGAGATATTCCTGTTACTCGCCAAATTGTATCGAAAGTAGTATTCCGCGTTAACTACCTTATCGCTTACCATTTTTATACTCAGAATAGGTTATCAGAAAATCAATATTGCATAAATATCCATTCGTTAAAATAGGCTCTTTGGCAAATTACATGCATATTGGCTAGTGGGAATGAGAAACGTATCTGATCGTATAAAAGGGGCGTGTCTTATCTTGACGGGGTACTTGGTGTGTTTTACAGCTTGGACTTGGATATTGATATCTACTTCTCGCAAACAGTGGGGAAATATCGTAAATTGTATCGCAATTCACGTACTTTCCGAGCTATATATAGTTCTTAAGCTATGATTCAGGCTAGTACATATTTCGAATCTCTAGGAAGGAGTTCAATCCAATTTGAGTTTATGCCGGAGTCGGAAGGTGGTGTAGGCCACCACACTGTCTGAGACTGGTTTGGAATATAGGCATTTTCTATACATTTTTAGGTTCTTTATTCGGCTTTTTCAGCTCCGTGATCTAGCTAATGTGCTTGGTTGCATCTCGGCTGAGCCCATTGTACCAGATCTTGCCACAGTTCTTTGGTGTCCCCTCTCTTGGTTCGAATAAGTGCCCTCCATTTGCCTTAGACCCACCGCAACAGCGTAAAGCTGCCAAGCGTGGCCCACTTGCATTTACCAGGTGTGGTCTGCAGGATGCTCCGCCAATGTGGACTAGAGACTTCCACAGGAGCAATTGATCTTTTTTCTCGTTTAGGGTATTTAGAGCAGGCTCTCTTCTGAAAAATCACTACATATTCCTTTCAACTTTTGGAAGCCACACACCAATCGCTTCCTAATAGTCCGCCCAGGCAAAATGTATGGGCAATCTTATTGAATGGGCAAATGTTATTGTACTTTATTGGACTAAAACCTAACATACATACATATCAGGGCTGTGGAGTCGGAGTCGTGGCTCTGTACATTTAAAGCGGAGTCGGAGTCGCGTTCGACTCCGACTCCGCTTTAAATATACAGGGGCACAACTCCGACTCCACAGCCCTGATACATATGTATACTTTTGTTTTTGTAGTCTAAACGGGTCGACGTATTAATCGATAAAACTACCGTAATATCGAAAAAAATCCATCGATATTCTTGGTAAAACCATTGAACACGAAATATTTCTTCCATTATTCACCCACCATGTAGAACCGAATTGGATTTGGAATTTCAAACGTCGTTCGCAAACATGAGTGGTACAAAATTATTTATCTCTTAACACTGAAGCAATTCGCGAATTCTCTGTTTCTCATCAATAAACTTTTACCCGATTCATCGCCGCTTTATACTCAAATCTCAAAATAGCACATCAGAACCAATTCAGTTTCAGTGCATTTCATCGAATATAGCCAAAACCTCAGAATATTCGCAGGTGCACGAAACCTGCAACACGCCATCAATATCCATTCGTTTTCGATAAGATACCTGTCAGCGAGCTCACGAACTAGCCACCAGAACACACTTTCTATCATTCACTATATTTCACTCCTTTCCAATTGAAAAGTTATCTTTCAGCATGGTTTGGCATTGATTTATATCCTTATGCTCAAACATCGACCATTATCAGCTAAAAAGGAATTTTCACTGATTAATCAAGTTCTGCTCGCCAAATACCTGAACACCGCTCCACCCTCCCTTTGCGCACGTAATTGTGCGTGAGGTCGACCGCATACGAAATCCCGGTGGATTGGAACATGCTTCGGATCACTAGCATGATTTTTCTTTTTTCACCGAGGAGCATTTTCAAATCATTCACTTTTCAACCAAGAGAAGGAAAATTCTTTGAAAGGGATATTGATGGAAAATGCAATTTTCTATGAAATTTTCTGACTGCCTTTCTAATGAATAATTTGATGATTATTCTGTTTTCGTTTGAAGCGTTTGTTGATTTGTGAGAAATCAATTTCAGATCATGAAATAGAATAGTAACCACAAACACTTATGAAAACGTTTCAAACATTGTGAAATTAATGAATTGACATTGAGATGAAATTAAGTAGCGATGAAATTGAAAGTTGTTTGAGGAAAGTCATTCAAAATTTTGTTAGCTCTAAGTTCCTGACTTCAAGCTCTAGTAAACTCCAGAGCTAGTCTGCCATCTTCTTTGATTGACTATTTCTCGTCGGAGCACTTTCGCCGATATTTCCTGATTCGTAAATTACCATCAACATTAATGAAGAATTATTGCTTATAACAATGATTGGGCAAAACTAAAATTAATCACTTAATTAATCTATAAAAATATTAATTAATCATAATTAATCAGTATGAAAGTAATAGACATCAATAATAATACTCAAACATATAAGTAAGTTTATCCTTCATTTAGGCAAAGTATTTGAAGGAAGTCCAACAGCACCAAAAAATGCTTTCAACATATGTAAACGCATTATTTTCACACTTTCAGCAAAATGTTGTCGCTAATCAAATATATTACCTTAACAATAATTTAAAACAAATACAAATGACAACATCCGGTCCTTCAATTAATATGCAAAGAGCCAAATTTGAAATGAAATCGCTATTCACATCATACATATTTAAATTTTGACAATCCTCGTCTTTTCGAATTTCCAAATGTCACGTTATTGCACTCAAAAACAGGTTTGCGATTACATAGTTTATTTCCTGAATCACCGCAATAACACTCAGTGCTGTGGAGAGCTCATAAGTAAGTATTTTGAAACAGAAGTAGGTTAAAAAGTTATTGAAGTGTAAAGTAAATCCAACTGTCCCCAAAGTTCATTGAAAGTGTCATTTTAAAACTAGGTACACCACTGCAGAAGCGGTACTTTTTACTTCTGCGGTGTTCATCGAAATTAATTCCTAGAAAATCACGAAAATGCTTAAATTTTTTTTTGCAATTTTTTTTACACACCAAAATATTTATAAACATCCGTTCGTGTTTCTTTTTCTCAAGCAATATTAAACATGATCAGAATGAAAACATTAAATGTTTGATAATATTCCAACTTATAGCTAGATTCAGTGCTTCTACAAACTTCATACCAATAAAAATTCCGAACAGATCCGTTATCTTTCTAGTCAAACTAACTTTATCACCCGCTACTCAAGTGACGTGCAACCACAATACAACGATTAACCCGAATCGAATACCGAAGGCAATACAGCGCACTTAAATCTAAAGTCAACACGTACAAAATCTAGCCGCCCCAAAACATTAATTTACAACACTTCATTTACATCTTTCCCCTCACGAAAAGACGAAACCAGAAAAAAGAAACATTAAGAAAAAATCCCGAATCGCTTTCAGGGTATACTGGACGTCTATAGCGAACTACAGGTTTATTCTGTATCTTGTCTCTGTATGTTTTTTTTATATCCTTTTGTCGATGAACAGGCGTATCTAATGAAATTATTCCTTTGGGTCTACCATACCCTGTCTTGTATAGGTAGTGACCCAACCATATTTTTACAATCGCTGTTCAAGTTAATTCCATTCAAGCTCTTCAATATTTGCATTTTTGAATGAGAAAGTGGAAGTGAAATTGGTGGTATCAAGTTTATGGAGCAAAAGGACTCAAGTCTAAAACGAGAGAGCTTTTATGCAAAAGGGATATTACTTTCCAAGTTCATATAGAGCATGGTATTGGAGCTTTATATTTTCAGTTACTTTATTGATGGAACTTTGGATAAGCTTAGTTTGGAAGCTAGCAGTTATGCTTTTAAAAAAGCTTTCAAGAAATATTGGACTTTTGGACAAACTTACATAGAGGAAATTCGGGTGATATGGAACAATTCAATTGTCCGTTTTTGAGAAAAAAATTGAATTTTCATTACTTAAAAATAATTTTAACGAAAATAATAATAAAAAAAAAGAAGGAGGTTAATTACCCAAACTCAGCAGAAAAAGAAACATCGAGAGTGTTTATAACATTAGCACTGGAAATAAAATGGTAAAAACAATTCCTTGGCGTCCTTGTCCTAGATTGCATCAAAACTTTCGGTTTGGCCTCGTTGATTTGTAGTCCAATTTCCTTTGTTTCAAGTTTAAGCAGAAGTTCTTCTGCATCAGTGAGTTTCCGAGCCATGATGTTAATATCATCGGCGTACGCTGCCAATTGTGTTGACTTAAAGAATAGCGTGCCGCTGGTGTCCAGATTCATTGCCCGAATAGCGAACTCAGGTGCCAAGTTGAAGAGCGTCGGCGCTACTCCATTGCCCAGCTTCAGGCCAACAAGAGTCTCGAAACGATCTGTCAATCTATTTTGGTCATCTTCATGAGTCTGGCTAATTTAGCGGGTATGCCAAATTGCAGCATGATGCTATGAAGTGCACCGCGGTCGATGCTGTCATATGCTTGTTTAAAGTCGACAAAGATTTGGTATACGTCGACGTTGTATTCTCAGCACTTTTGCAAAAATTAACTTGACCGTGAAGAGCTGGTCGATTGTGGAGGGACCAGATCTGAAACCGCCTTGGTACTCGCCAATGATTTCTTCAGCGAACGGTTTATCTCTATAATCCAGAATTTTTGCCAGAATTTGGTTGGCCGTACAGACTTAGGAGATGCCTCTGTAATTCGCACACCGCAATTTATCTCCCTTTTTATGTATGGTACAGATGATGTTTCTGCGCCAATCGTCTGTTTACCTCAAAAAAATAGCTTAGTCCCATATTCGCAGCAGTAGCTGATGTAGTGCACTTAATAAACCCCCTCCATCAGGCTGCAGTGACTCAGCTGGTATCTCGTCAGCGCCCAGCGCTTTGTTCCTTTTCAGTCATCGCAAGGTGAGATCAGCATCTTCTACTGTCGGGGGATGTTCAGATGAGAGCTGATCAGCGGTATTGTCTTGGCGCTCAGCTTCTATTGCCAGGTAGTTTGATGGTGGACTCAGAAGCTCTTCAAAGTAGGACGCCCATCGTTTTTTAATGCTTTCGGGGTCGCTGATAATACTTCTATCTTTGTTCTTACAGAGGCTAGTCCTGGGTTGGTAGCCATTTTTGATAGTATTTACTAGTCTGTATGCTTGTCTGGAGATCTTACTAACTAGGTTTAAAATATTATTCAGCAACTGCTCGTCAAAGTTTTTCCGTTTCTTACGGCTTTTTATTCTTTTGGATATTCGTCGCAGCTCGTCACATTTTTCCTTTTTGGCTCTGGTTGCACGTTGGATCCATTGTCTGTAGGCCTCATTTTTTGCGTCAAGTGATTTTCTGCATTCTTCGTCAAACCACTCATTTTGCACTCAACGGGCTTTCTATCACTCGACGTTTTCCGCAACATCCTTGATTATATTTTGGATTTATTCCAAAAACCCGTGGACATCTTCATTGCTGGAGCCGCGCAACATTAATGAGATCTATTCCTCAAGCGCAGTCGTATATGCCTGCGCCGTATCATTGTTCAGCAGATTCTCAACCACAAGGATTTTGGAGGGGCTGAATCTCGATTTGTGCAGTGAGGAAATTCTGCACCGGTACGTTGTTTTCACCAGGTGATGATCGGAGTCACACTTGACGCCCATCTGTTGCTGATAAGGACGTGGTCGATTTGGTTGACGGAGTGTGCGTCTGGAGATTTCCAAGTCTTCTTATGTATGCGAGGTGTGGAAAGCAAGTTGAGCTTACAACAAGGTTCCTGCTGCAGGCGAAGTCGATTAGACGTTGGCTGCTATCGTTGCAATCTTCGTGGAGGCTGTGTCCTCCAATGGTCCTCTGATGCCAACTTCCATTCCCGACTTTTGCATTGAACTCTCCCAGTAGAATTTTCACATCGTTTGATGGAAGTAAGCCGAAGAGAGCTTCAAGGCAGGCATGAAATTCGTCTTTTACTGAGCCTTCTTTAACTTCAGTGGGAGCGTGCACATTGATGAGCCAGAGGATAAAAAATCACGCCTTAATGCGAATAGCACACAGCCTTTCGTTCACGGGTTTGAAGCAGTGATGTTCCCCTACTACAATTGTAGCCGATCTGCTACTTTTTTTAACTCAAAAAATCTGCTGCGTAAGGCTTCAATTCTGCTTCCAAATTTATTAAATTGTTTTTTTATTTAAGTAATCCATTAACAGGCAAAAAGCCCAATTACAAATAGAATAGCTTAGTACTAAAAAATTGAGAAAATTAATATATGAAAAACCAGAATAGAATGACAAAAAAGATAAATAAGATTAAACATCAGCAAATATTGTGTTTCGAACACTTTTTTTAAAGGTTGCAATAGAGTGTGGAATAGGACCAAGTTGGAAGTCATTATGGGTACGTAATAGGCGCAAAACAGGAGAATGAAAGTAAGTTTCAGTATGGGCAAATGGTACATCGAAGACAACGGAGGACCTAATTTGCCTCTCACACTGCCGTTCATTAATCAAGGATGCAAAAGGTGAGCTCAGATGGCCACGGCAAATTTTCATCAAAGTAAACTCTGCGCTTTACGAGGAGAAAGAGGAGAAGGAGCAATAAGCGTTCATCATAAGGCATGTAAGGAAGATTATATTTTAAGAGTAGGGTGCGACTGAATCTCCGTTGAACAGATTCAATGGCATCGGAGAGATAACCAAAACGAGGAGACCAAACTTGAGTACAGTATTCAAGTTTGGAACAAACAAGGGTAACAAATATCTTAACACAAGTAAAAATATTAAAAGAATTGTGACAGGAACGTATAGCAAGGCCAGCAACCCGCGAGGCACTATTAGTAATGTTACGAACATGGATATCAAATTTAAGTTTACGATCAAAGGTTACTCTCAGATCAGTAAAATAATCCACAGAGACAAGGATGGATTCACATACTAAGTAAGGAAAGGTATTAGTCTGGGACTTCAGAGAATAATACATGACAAAACACTTTGAAACATTTAACGGTAGGCAGTAAGAGTTACACCAATCAGTAAGAGAGTTCAGATCATCCAAAAGAAGTAGATGATTACTCGAAATAATTTTAAGTCATCTGCATAAAGCAAACAAGATGACGATAGAACCATAGGAAGATCATTGATGAAGAGGTTGAATAATAGCGGTCCTAATAAAAAACCTTGAGGTACACCAGAAGAGGGCGAAAATAGTAAGGACGAAACGCCAGAGAGGGAGACAAAACAAGTGCGGCTAGTCAAAAACGAAGATATCCATGAAAGTAAAGGTTCACAGATGCCATAGTGGTTTAATTTGAGTAGCAGAAGATCGAAATTGACAGAGTCAAATGCCTTAGAAAAATCTGTATACACAGTATCAACTTGAAAGTTCTGATCTAACGCCGAGGACACAGCATGAGTAAATTCAATGAGATTCGTAGATGTGGACCGACATTAAATAAAACCATGTTGCTGAGGTGCGAAAGTATACTTAAGAGAGTCATAAATTTTGTTAAACACAAAACGTTCAATGATTTTAGAGAAACAGGGAAGGATAGCAATAGGACGATAATTGGAGGCTACGTTGCGTTCACCAAATTTGAAAATAGGGAAAATGCTTGCCAGCTTCTAGGAGGAAGGAAATTTAGCAGAACAAAGACTTAAATTGAATAAAATTGATAGTGATAGTAAAATTGATAATATGAGGTTAACAGCCGGTCAGTCAATCAGATTGCTATTTCTTGGTACAATAGGGCCGGAGATGAACCAAGTCTATCTTTAGAGAGCGTGCCGCGTAACATTTATGCAATATGTATGTAAACGCAGCCTGATTGTTAAGTTATTCCACGTGTGAAACGGTACAGAATTGCATTGCTCTAAATGCCAACTTACTCGGTGATTTGTTCCACATTCCGCAAATGAAACAGCACTTGAATGGGATACGCTTACTCGAATTGTCTTTTGTAGTGTCGCCATGCTTTTGTATGCATGACCTATTTGAGGACTATGAAGAGATCTTCTACATCTGTTATCAAAGTAACAGGAATTTAACTTTTTTAGTAGATTTAAGCATTCACCTGATAAATTAATTATTAGAAATCTATGTAAAGGATCGGAGTCAGCTTTGATATCTGAGAGCGTGTCAATAATGGCAGATATGAAAGGGGAACATTACGTGACCAGCTCGTAATTGGATTCAATTATTTGAAATCTTACATATATTTTACACTATACTTTTTAAGATGTTTCGATCATGAAACTTCCGCTTCTACTTCGAAGAAGTACAAACAAAAATTCAAAGCATCCTGGACTGATAACTTTGACTGGCTCGAATCTGTGAAGGGCAAGATGTTGTGGTTTTCATAACCTACCTACAACCAATGTGTTTTAATACAAGGCGTATTGCAAAGCATGCAAAAAAGCACTTGTAAATAACAAATTCACACATTTTCTTCTTGTTTAACTGAAAATTTTCAAATCTACTACGAAATTTGTAAATTTACTACCTTTTTTGATACAAATTTGCTACTAATTTTTTTGGAAGGGGAACAACACTGGTTTGAAGTCTGTAACGTATGGCTTAAGCTGCTTATTCACTATGAATGCCACTCCAAACCACTAGTGGCCCGAGGGTTTGCCACTTGTAAAAATTGTGTGCGATTTCTTGACGTTTATCTCGCAGCCTAGCCAATTTGTTTCCTGGACTGCAGTAATGCTTACATTGTTCGACCTGATGAAAGAGGGCCTTCTCGGCCCCCGGTTTGCTCAGGGAGCTTACATTCCAGGTTCCGAGAGAATAATCCATTGTGCGTTTGCCTGGTCGTCGTTGGTGATCCGTCCAATCAGAGGCATTTGTTCCAAATTTCTTAACGAGAGTAGTTTTTACAAAAATGAGTTATCGGCACATCGCTCCACCATTTCCATGGGAGCATCGGTGATAGTTGCTTCAGGAGACTTGCCGCGTGCCAAAGTTTGCACAACTATGTTGAAGGTCTGACAACGTGGCTTATTCTCGCTAATGACCTGAGACGCTTAGGTATGATTCAGCCATCAGGCTGCAACTATACACCTCGTTGCCTCAAACCCTCTTTCTTTCTCCGGGCTTGGGATCGGCTACTCACAAGTATGACTTGCGATCGGCGGAGTCCATGCTAGGAGAAAAAATAAAAAGACATTTTGCCGAAAATCAGACGCTTTCTTTGTCACTTTGGACTAGACATGGGCAACGCAGCAAATTTTGAGGCGCTAATACACTCATACTGGCGGCAGCAGTGGTATCAACGCATTGCAATATGTACATATGATTGACGAATATTGCTTTTCTTTGGATTTTCGGTTAATGTGAAAATATTTGGAAAAAAGTTTATAGAACCCAACAAATTCCTTAACATTATTGAAACTGATAGATTTCTAGATGATCAATTTGGATTCAAGAGAACGCATCAAACCTTTTGGAACAGCTTTGCCGCTAAAAAATCTCCTCAGATTGAGTTTGGAAAACGCCTTTAACTGTATCTGGCGTTGTGAGCTCATAAACGAAATTCACTCATTTGGATTGTAAATGATATTTTATCAAGCTTGGCAACATCTCTCTTCAATATCGTTCTTTTAGCAGTTTAGCAAAGCTTCACCAATGATTGGCGATCAGCGCAATTCTCTTTGATGTTTCTGCAAGAAATACTCCAAACCTATCTATCTGCGCAGTCACTGTACTTGGGCATCAGTTGATCCAAGAATTTGCCTAAAAGATTGGCTCACAGAGCAACTAACCTTGTAAAGTGGAGCGTGAAAACTAATGCTCAGAAAACTGAAGACATCTTTCCTCAAGGAATCTGAAATTTCTCTAAACATGCTTCTTACTTTAAATAACTTTGCTATGAACTTGTATCTATAATATATTCGTTATTTGGGTCTCTTCTTGATAGGAAAACTCACTTTCAAAAATAATACCATGGAACTTTGGAGATATGTGATCAGCTTATTAGCACGTTCTCCTTTTTTACCCTTTATAAATTTTCAGTATACTATGTGATACTTCAACTGACGTTTCTGTACGAAGCAGTCGATGTAAGTCGATGTAAGTCGATGTGCACTAGCTCATATAAAAAAAAACTGCAAGTGAAACAAAACAAAATCCTCAAATCGCTCCCACATTTATCGTTTTACGACTCCACCACATAAGATATTTCCTTTCGTGAGGATTTGACCGCTTTGTGAGAAGCTAGTGTTGTATATACTAAATTATCAAATGTCACCGGCACTTAACAAAAAACCAATTGACAACATCAGCAACAACTCTTGAAATAGGCGGAGTATGAAACTATAATTAAATCATATAATTTAAGGGAGAACAACTCCATTAAATTGTAAATTCTACCGAAATTGTTTGCATATAAAAATAACGAAGAAGAGAATAAAGTCTATCTCGATTACTCATAGTAAGCCATACAAACAACTTTGATTCGATACTGGAAATATCTTTTTTTCGTTTATTTAAAGTTCTTAGTCGTATTGTACGACACGTGGTAATAGATTCGCTAAAGAATGCAATCGAACTTTAGTAACTATGCATTTAAGACTACTCGTCATTAAAAGACGTTGCGTAGTGCTACCATTTAGCACAGGGACACACCTCTGGCTGGTATGCGTCTCTACATCAAGCTGTAATCAATTCTTTACACTATGTACCAAAATGCTAAAAATAATCTTTTGCTACGTTCACTCATTGCTACTCGACATTGAACATTTCATTGAACATTTTCAAAACATTATCATAACCGAGTTTAAAACAATTTTACTTCCTGCACTTGTTTTTCCCAGATCTTTTTTCTACAGATGTATGGGAATGCCTGGTGATTCACTAAAACATGCATTAACGCCAAAGGATTAACAAGTTGACTGTCATGGCGGCCGTAGACGCCCGCCAAAGTAAGCTCATGCCCCGCATCATGATGAAAGCTTGGCACCAGCGAGAATTTTGAAAAAATTAGCTTATTTTAGCTGTGAAACATAATTTATTGTAAATGTCAATATCTCCTTAAAACTACAGCTCAATGGAATCAAATCCTCTGAATGCTCGTCATGATATATTTACAGCTGTACATTGTTACGGCTGACTAAACTCTGTCAGGCAGTCGTCAGTCAATCATAAATATTTTGAGGTACCATCCCGTATCATCCTTAAATTTCCGCCGACTTTGAATGAATTTGTCGATTTAATATGCTTAATTAAAAATTGAACATGCATTTGATATCTTCTGGTTCTTCAATCGACCCAGACTATACAATTATGTTGCAATTCTTTATTCAATTTATCGTAGCTTACGTACCGTCACTTGAAAACCTGCATCGTTACTTAACTACATTCACATAATTACAACTCTCAATACCAACAAGATTTATCAGAGTTTACAGATGCCAGTCAAAACATAATCACAAAACTAAACAAGTTATTCAATTTAATCGAATTTCAAATTTATGAATTACCTGCCGGTACCTCAACAATACACTCGACATGACATAGAGGAAACATCACCTTGCCTAACATTGTCTCTTCGGATAAAATCGTACGCAAACACTAGCACAAAGCTTATTTTCTGCAGGCCAATATCTTTCATGAAACTGCTTTTCGTTTGTATGAATATAGCTACTTTAATACCTTTCTGTTACAACAGAACGAATATAAATGCCAGCACATCTAGTCCTGTCGGCTTGACAGAGCAACTGTGAAATTGGTTTGGGTTCAGAAATTCGAAACAAATCTGTTTCAACATACTACAAATTAATTTATATCTGTCATAAGCACAGACATTTAATTCGTTGTGTTATAACGGAAGACGTGAATAATTAATTGGAAAGCAATCGTCTGGACCCAGGTCGATTCTTCAGCAAGGCTACCGTATGATCTGATGCTTTGACTGTCAATCAATACATGGAACCTGGTAGCGTTGTTGGAATTAAACGATGCGGGTGAGAATTGTAAAGCAAAGTGTTAATTTCATTAACGAGTTTTGAGTCGAATTAGATCGTTGTTGACATTGTGAAAAGTGTTCGATGTATTGTATGCCTAACGATAGTGGCGGAAATTGTGACATTGCTAGAACATTTGGAATTTACTAAAATAGATTCGAGCGATGAGCTCTATCTCACAAATCTAGGCATTGACATAAAAAGCCTCACCAAAAATATTAATGAAAACATTTGGATGAGCCTTCTTACATGGTTGATCTTAAATTCTTAGATCAATTATGATAGAGTTAGGTTAGGTTAGGTAAGGTTGAAGTGGCTGCTGGTCCACATAGGTCTGCCGACCGACACACATAGGCACAAGAGACACACATAGGCACGTTGTGATACCACAATAATTTGTGACTCTCTCCTACTCACTGAACTAGGGAAACCATCTGCTTCCCTTGACAAATCGCGCTATCCCCTTTTAATTGACCAGGAACAACTCGGTCAGCAGCACCAATTGCCACCAGTCTTCTTCTTGTCAACGCCGGGTACTGACACAAGAGGTGGAAGACGGACTTCTCTTTATCCTCAGAGCCACAACTCCGACAGAAATCATTAAACTGCACTCCCAATCGTTGTGCATGCCGTCCTATGAGGCAGTAGCCCGTAAGAACTCCCACAGTGCAGCGTCGAGCGCTTCGAGTCAAGCCTAAACGCTGCCTGGTGCGATGCGCATCCATGGATACCCAGGACTGTCTTGCTATTGCACAGGATGATTCATCCTAGCATCCTCGAGATATTTTTGCCTGATGGCCAATTTGACCGATGTCATCAGTGTACCTATTCAGAGGGAGCAGGAGACCTCCGGTAACAAGGTTACAAGCCTTGCTAGCTCATCGGTATCACAGTTGCCCTGAAAACCCCTATGTCCAGGTACCCAAACCAATTGAACAACCGAATGTCTCGACATCTCCATAAGAAATGTACAGCATTCAGCAACAACCATGGAAACTGTACAAGGACTATGATAGGGTTACCTTCATTGAATTTTTGTCGTTTCTTTCTTGCTCATTTTCTTTTTATCTCACCTCTGGCATCATGACTTTAAGTACATCTATACAATTAATTCGTTAACAAATAAATCCAGTTTAGAATGAAGTGACTCAGTGTAGTAAATACGTTTTTGTAATCAACGATTTAAAGTTTGAGTTGTTTCGGTTTTTATCTGTCCAAAAATTTGCCAATAATTTGCGAATCAGAAGCTCGAAGTGGGTTTTTTAATTTATGTTTGGTATCAGGCTCTCTATTCATTACCAACTTTGTTACCGTACGACCCGCGTCGCAATCGTAAACGACCCCGTCTTCTCCTCCTGAAGACCAGGGCGGCAGCCTTGGTTGGCTTAGCTCACGCGAGAGGGGTGAGTCCGGGCGCCAGTCGTTTCTCAATCCGTAGCTGCCAAGTATAATCACCACCGCAAAACGAGAACTCGGTGTGATCGTATCTCTTCTACCGGCCGTAAGCCGCCAAAATTGGTTCCAATCAAAAGAAAAGCGTCACTTCACAATTTGAATACAATCTCTATTTTCTCTGTTTTTGTATCGATAATCTCTACTTCTATTATCTCTACTTTATCTCTACTTTACTCTGTGCACGAGCGCGGCGCCGCAATTCTTCATGAAACAAATGCTTAGCGCATTTCAATGGCCGAATAAATATTTTCTGCAGCTGCGTCCAAACAAACATTTTATAAGTGCGCGGCGCATATTGATAATGCCCTGGATGTTGATGGGTCTAGCGCTGTTGATGGATGGCCAGGTGAGCCTTACTGATTTCAACATTGTAACCGGCAAAAGGAAACAAACCGCCGAGGTATATTCACTAGCCGCTTCGCTAATTGCTGGCACCTCGATGTCTAGTGCTCAGGTGAACCGAATTGCTCTGAAGTTATTTTTTTTGTTTCTTATTTCTTTGATCAGTGTTAAGAGTGCTGTGACCTTTTACAGGTTCGTCCACCAGCGGGTCAAGGCGGACGCTGGTTGTGAAAGTCAATATCAGCCACGACCGTTTTGGCCTGATGATGCCGAACCGCTTCGTCCACTGGGTCATCGAGCGTTTACGAGATATTTTAGCTGTGTCCTAACTAAATTTAAAGCTATTATAATTCCGCCTAATGCGTGACGCTTTTCCCTTTTTTTTTTTTTGATCCTGAGCAATCTTCACGCGCGTTCCGTCTTTAATCGAGTGGAAACCGTGACAACTTACATGTTCTTATTTTTGGCAAGGAAGTGAAAATTAAAGACTTTGTTTGAACCATCTGACTCGTAGCACTAATACAGTTCTATCGAAAATTCATCATTGTTGTATAGCAATTAGATTTCTTTTGTTCTGGGATCAAATGCACAGTTTCGATTGGCTGTCGCGCATCAAAGCCAAAGATTAGATTCAAACTATTCAAAATCATCGGATTCAAATACACGTTATCTTTAAGTCATGAAAGATACGTGGCACTGGTTCAATAAAAAATAAACTAAACATTATTCTGGTATCCTTGTATATTATTCTTCGTTGCTGCCTCCCTCTTGCTAGATGCCAAAGCCAAAAAACGAATATATTCAGTTTAGCCTCGAATTGTCTACTCATAGGTTAGCTTCATCGATTTGAATGTCTTCCTCCAACTCTAGCAACGCTGGTGGCTTGAAATATTTTGCGAAGGATATGTTGACTTTTCAGTCACTCGCTCACGCTTCATGTATTCGCTTTTAGTGGATACACGAACTAGTTATAGCGTTTTTTTTCTTCCGCCACGCTTGTTTCAGCGATTTCCTGAGGGTGACTCTCCAAAAAAACAACGTAAGAAGTTAACATATTTGCTTCCTTGTACATCTGTTACGCACGAGAAACTACTCGCTCCGTTGGTTTGCATTTGGAGTATTCAATGAGGAAAGAGTTCTTGCATCTTTGCAAACACGAAACGATCAATATATCACTTCCTTCGCCCAGTGTTGCTTCTGCCGTTCCACAAGTCGTGTCTATACCACCCAACGGGACCGAAAGAAAGTGGCATAGTAGCGCGAGTGGCATAGTACCGAGGCAAAACGTCTCGCCGAACTGCTTTTTCTGAATCAAAGTATATATTTTGGGATTTAATAAAACCAAGAAATTTTTATGTTTCTTTATCATTATATGTATTTAAATTCAAAGTTACACTAGCTACTGTTACTACTGAAGGATGATATATAATATCTGGCTTTACTCTGTCAAGTTTGCTATCAGTAAAGCCGAAAGCTTTCAAAAATTGTTGGCTCGCGCATCTTCTTTCTGCGGATTTCGTCCATTTCGTTGTCTAGTTGGTCACGCGTCTAAATAACACTGAGTTTTACGCTTCTCTGCTGCTTGAACTTTCAGATAGTGCTCCATGCGCGCTGGGTTTCAGCGAACGAAACATTTTCCTCTTCGACAGTTACCTCGTCGTCTTTACTTTCCACCGGCTCTTCGTTGTGCACTACCTCCTCCGCTATCGCCTCTATCGTGAAAGAACCACCAGTCGCGAGGCACTTGTCGGCTGTGAGAATGTTATTCTCCTGTGTCGTTTTCCTGTGTCTTTTCTTCGGCAGGCAACGCTTCCCAGATCTTGACCAGCTCAGTATCCTCTGCCTCCGTTTGGATTTCCTCTTCGATGAGCTTGACCTTTGCGAAACAGTTCCTGATCGTCGACTCACTCACTTGATCCCATACACCCCGGGCGAAGTGCAGAGCGTCGAGCAGTGTGAACTTAAAATCGTTTTCTTTGTCCATGGCCTCGAGGCGGCGGAACAGCAGGAGCTTTTTGTGATGATGCGTAAAGCTTGAATTACATTGAAATGCAGTGCAGCGCAGTGCAGTGCAGTCCAGCGCGGTGCCGAAGCAGTGCACGCATTGCAAAGCACATTGAAAGCAGTGCAGTGCTCTGACAATGAAAGTCAAATTAATTTGTGGAGGTTTGATATTTAGATTTTCTGCATTTGTTTTTCGTCCATTTACAGTTTAATGCCTGGAACGGAATTTCCGCCTCAATTTAAATCGTTTTTGCCCGGTCAACTACTCTCAAACGAATGTCAGCTGATGCAGTCTGCAGCGTTTTAGAAATTAGTCTAAACGATGCAGAGCAGTCCGCTGCACTGCACTGCACTGCACTGCAGTTAATGTGAATTGCCATATGCAATTACATGAGTTCTAAATTTCAGTGTACTGCACTGCACTGCACTGCTGGCCAATGTAATTCAGGCTTAAGATTCTCTATAACTCCTTGATCAATTGGTTAATAGCTGGCTGCCGTGCTGGGCAGAAAGTAGAGCATTTGGATACTGTCCGAATGGAGGTAGGGAGGGTGGCCAGTGAAGTTATCGAGACACAACAGCAATCTGCGGTTTTGATGACAGAGTTGTCTGTCCCACGCATGCAACATTTTCTTGAAAATCTCTGCCGTCATCAATGCCTTCGAATTAGCCTTGTACTTCACGAGTATCTCCTTATTCGTGAACGCACGGGTTTGCCGATCACCAGAAGAGGTGACTTCTCGCTGCCGCTCATGTTTGCTCCAACCAAAAGAGTGATTTTTGCTTACTTTTTTTTGCTCCAATGCCCTCTCCTAAAAGCCATGGTCTTGTTGTGTGAAGTAGTTGCCAGATGAGTCCAGTTTCGTCCAGTTTGAACACGTATTCCGCAGAAAACCACCCGAGCAAGGACCCGAGAACCTGCTGTTGCCACTCAATAAGAGATTGCGAGTTTACTGCTCCAGCTTCGCCTTGCGTTGTCTTCTACGTGATGGTGTGGCGTTTTTTGAAACTGACCAGCCAACCTTCGCTCACCATAAATTTCGGGAAGTGCATCAGCTCGGCCAGTTTAATTGCCTTCTCCTACATCAGATCGCCACTGACAGGCAGATTCTGCCCATTTGGCTTTTTGAGCCACATTAGCATACCCTCTTTGAACTTCGGGTTATGAGCTTGCCTTAGCTTCATGCGCTTCAATGGAACTTTGATGGCCGCCTCGATTGCATCCTTGTTGCAGAGAATGCGCTTCACGGTAGTTCCCTTGACTTCGATGCCCTATTTCTTGCTTATTTCTGTGGCCAGCTTAGACTCGTTGTTCGCGGCATCGATGAGCTCTTTCTTCTCCTTCAGCGAAAACTCAGCCCAGTTGCACTTCTGAGCTGACCTTGTAGACTACTTTCTGAACTTCACTTCAGTACGACATCACAAGTGCGTGCGTGTGTAACAGAGGTACCGAAAAGATAAATGTCACTGCCCGCTTGAGTTTGCGAGTGGCATAGTAGCGAGATTAGGGGGTGGCATAGTAAATTTATTTTGTATGTAATTTTGTCGGAACCGTGCGCAACTGGCATAATAGCGAGAGTGGCATGGTAGCGAGGTGACATAGTAGCGAGGTGGCATAGTAGCGAGGTGGCATAGTAGCGAGATTTGACTGTATTAGGCTTTTATCTAATTAACATCTTACAATCAAAATACGTAACAAATGTTTAACTTTTCCAAGTTTTTAAAACGGTGCGGATAGTACCCCAAAAATATTTCTATGCCTCAAACTTCTGTTGCAGTCACTGGATAAAAACAATATTCACAGGATTGGTTGATCTTGATTTCAAACTCTTGCGGTGGACTTCTGATTGATGTTGATATTCCGATGCAATCATTATTTTTGTACTAGAAGATGCTGCCATTAATTTTTTATACGATATACTAGGTCTTATAATGAAAATAAGTATAAGTTGGTATACTTTCCTGAATTTTGAAATTCTTCGAGTGATTGTTTCCACTAACTCTTCAGTTATTTTTTCCAAGTAATTAAATCTAGACGATGTTTGCATTTTGTTATAGATGCCTGGCATTAATACACTCGTATTAACTTCAATCTAAATTACAGGTATTGATGCTTAGTTTATTTACCCATTGATTTATGACAGCATTGCAATAATTTCAGGATTTATTCTGTAGCCATAAAGCCGATTAATGCAGTTCAGTTCAAATCAAACGCCAGAGGCAATAGCCCAAACTGTTGACGCAAACTTACATTAATGTGTTGTTGGTCGCTTTTATGAATAATCAGTTTAGTTAGAATCAAAAACTTTACAAGAGATTTTGATGTTTCCTTGAAAAAGCTTTGCCACCGGAATCAGGAGTTCCATGAACTATTTATTTTTATTTATTTTGGATCATATTTTTGTTCTGAGACATATTTACTTTAATACTTTTAAAAAAATGTTATGGATATAGGCAGTATAATCCTACTGTTCGCAAAAAATAAAACTTCACTTTAGTATAAGATCTATCAGGAAAAGAATTTAATTCCCGTACAAAAGTCACAAATTGAAATGTTTAGGAGGGAAACATGCAATTATGGAAAATACCAGCCTGGCAATTGAGTGAGAACCTTTTCTAATGAAAGTGAAAGCAGACATACCAAGCATCAAGCATGGGGGACAACGTTGTTTCCGTTCTACCGTCCGTGTATATTCGTAAAATTATTGACGGAATCGAGAATGAGCCAACAACTAAATCTGTGCTGGCAATGTGGGAGGTTAAGGAGGGTTTTCAAGTTAATTGCATTTTCCATGTTAATTGCCTTTTATTTAATTGTCAAACAAACCGTGAAATTAAGAAAATTCTTTTATACAGCGGCAAATAGCAAATAATTAATGATAGGTCGGTTGCTTTTGATAGGAGCCAAAAGCTACGTCAAACGCTAGCGACAACAGGAAACTGCCGTGCTGAGGAACGTGTCTGAGTTCGTGAGCGACGCATGCATTTGGAAATGGTTTGTCCTTATTTTTGATCTTCTTCTCCACTATGGGCTGGGTATTTGTAAGTGAGACATACTACAAAAGAGAAAACTCGCAACACGTAGGAGTTAAGACGAGATGCTTGGTGTTATCACGTTTCAAGCCATTTGATGAAAACAACGGAGGATACTAAGATATTAAGAAAAGGGCAATAATAAACAAAATCACAAGCGAAAGTTCAATGAAGTGCAAACGTTTTTGTAACGTGTCGTCTCTACGCTACAGGAATAGAAATCGAAACAATGGAAATTACAAAAGAATGAAATCAAACAGAACATAGTTAAGGCAAACTGACATCCTGGCTAAACAAGTCAAGCCTAAAAGAGCACACATTATGCCTGACAGGATAAACAATTATCTGTAAATATTGTTTTTGTGGGCAAAAGTGCTATAGATTCTGTCTGATACATTGTCGGCTATAAGCGTTGAAAGCTTTAAGTAATAGTGAAGTTCTATCTTTGCCTGTAGAGATGAAGATGAAGGTCAACTAAATGAAGACTTTAAAACTTTACTTTTGGATTGATTTCCTTCGTGAGACATCAAATAACGGAACGTTTAAGAAAGGAACTAAACATTGCGGGAAGATGTAAAGACAACACCTCCGAATAAACCATTCGAAAGCATTACTTAAAAAATCAAAGAGATAACAAAAACTCTGAGTATTTTTTTTTTCTTTTTTCTCTCTCTAGGTGCTTGTGAATATGATGAATAGATTAGTTTTGTAACTGTGTGAGTAATTCAAGTTATCGGCGCACATGCATTTAAAATTTTACCAAAATACCTCAATTATGCTCGCTCAAACCAATTGAATAATTATTTGAGAGTAATAAAGTAGGTGTATTTTCTTAAATTAACGTTTTTAAAGATTCTTGACTTTGATAGCTTTATCCTTGCTGTTTCATATTATGTTTGTTCATATGATCGAAAATATAATCGTTTGCATTGCCATTTTGATTTCTTTTCACGAAAAATATTTCACAGTACTAGATAATTCTGAGGATGAGCATATGAAACACGATATGGAATATTATAGTCGAATAAAAGATATTCTTCCACAGTGAAATCCGATATCCACGACTTAACTGTGTACCAGTCTTGGCTGAACACATTTAGTCCTTTGCCGCTATTGTACATCATTTCATCCCAGCATCGAACCGAAAAAAAAACTCGAATCGAACGGAGCTCCTAAAGTAATTGAAAGATACTTTAAATCAGTGAAACGAACTTTACAAAAGAATGAAAAGACATGATAAGAATTTTCATTTTGCTTTCGTTTCAGAAATATTTAAGGAACATCTGCACATGGTCTGCCACCTTCTTGGAAATCTGTTGGAAGTATTTGTGAAAACTACGATAGAGCTCATGCTTTGCGCTTAAGAAGTTTGCTTCGTTTCATGTGGAGTGGGTGTTTGTTGATACAGTTCGGGTGGGTTGTTTTTCAGTTTTCCTTTCTCGACTATTGCTTTTTTCCAGAAGTCGAGCTGTTTACTCTGAAAATTTATAAAGTGTACTCGCTATCAAAGAAACACAGTTCCAAACTTCGTAACGAACGAAAAATATCTATTGGCTAAACACGCTACTTTTTACTTAGTTTTATTATTTGCAGGATAAGCTTTAAGAAGGTCATAGACTGTGTGTGCTTTCTAATAAAATATCCGGCAGAGTGAGATGTTGTGAAGGGTGGAATACATTGAATGGTAAGAAATATATAAGGTTTGTATTATTTCTAAAGTAGTATTCAAAAGTGCTTACTATGTTGGGGTAGGTAAAAGTAAAATACATTTTAAACTATTTATACTACTTCTTAATACATACATATAAGAACGAATGAAGCAATTTCATTAGGTAAATTGAATGAAAAAGAAACGACTTACCCAACTGACTTGCTTCATTAAAAGAGTAAATCTTTAAGAGTTTACATTCAGAAAGGTAATTTTGTTTGTTGGATTTTTTAAATTTGAATGTACCACGCAGTTTGGCATTGCATATTTATTTGGGTCCTCTCCGCAGTTGAAATAGAAACAATCTGCGAAATTTTATTCAATTTAAAGGTAATTAAATTTTAATTGACTGCAGTTTAATTACAAAAAGAAGGTTTGTGTGTTGAAAAAAAAGTTGTTTCTAATTAGCAATTGTGTATATGAAGCTACTCCATGCAACATCAAAGAGTGCTTACCAAAGGAATGAAATTCCAAATTCTTGGACGTCTGAAGCTCTATCTGTGATACTATTCGAAAATTGAATTTAATAAGCTGTAGGTTTAAATATATTTACCAATTTCTCATCAGATATCAGCTCATGGGATATATCTAAATGATATGGCTGCTTGGGAGGTGGAAGATTATTTATGGCTATTAACTTATTTGCGTCAATTTTTATGTGCGAAACAAAAGTTTTAAGACTGCGTTTTTTTTATTTATCTCGTTTTTGGAAATTTTGAATCTCTATCAGGGACTTTGTTTTATGAATTTCCCTGTTGCCGTTGGCAATTTTTATCTCAGTTCATATTATTGCAACCAAAACTTGCTGTGATTTATTACATGTGCGTGCCGTCATTTGATTTCCTCATATTCTATAGATTTTGCTGCGTTATTTTGTCGTTGACTGCTATGTGATATGTTGCTTTCAATTTTTCAGATTTAGTTTTTTTTCCACGGAGAACTCAATAGAATCCCTTTTTTAAAACAATATGTATGATTTCTGTGTAAAACTAAAAATAAAATGGTAGTTAAAAAATGGCCGAGAAACTCTCTCCTAAATCAGGAAAGAGAATCCGAGCCACTTAGGGTCGAGGCTGTGGTATTGACGATAAGATTATACGAGTGGGCAAACAAACATGCAAACAAACTTGAAAAACAAGCTTTATTATTAAAAATTATAAAAAGAGGGAAAAAATGTCTCCTCATTTCTTCTGCTCATTGCGGTCAACCAGTTAATAGTCGAAGCTTGTGTTGTGCCAGAAACTCGAATTTGGATCATCTAATCGGTTCGCCTATGGTCAGTATTTGAACGGTTCCCCCGGCGAAGGATGACTATAACCAAGTCCATCCGCAAAATTCGGCAATTTATATGACGAGGTTAAATTTTTATCACATCTGCAGTTCCTTATCTAACCGCACATTTGCATAATATACATATAAGCCTTATACTGGTGACACAATACACGAGTCTCGTTCAAAATTAGTTCAAGTATCTATGCGGATTCACGGAACTCGTTTCGGAATGAAATTCGATGACTAACCTTTCAAATATTTAGCGTATAAACCTATTGAAGTTTCATTTCACGCAGCCTTAATCCTTATTGGATTAAAAATATCTCATGGATAATGTAAATTAAATTGTAAAATTAAAGTTTTAAATTAAAGTTTGTATTCAGTGTAGTCTTTTTTAGATTTATTTTACTCTCTTTAAAATTTATTTTACTCCCTTTTATTTTACTCCCTTGTGATATGAAGGGAGGGAAAGTTTTTGCGTGCCAATGACATGTAGCGTTCCCAAGCTGTACCCCATCTAAGTACTAACTGCGCCCAACACAGCTTGACTTATTAGCTCGTTAATGGGTATAATTTTTAGTTTTAAGTAGAATGAATACAATTAACCCTTGAGTTGTGGTAATGAAAGTTCAAAATACAAACAAAACTAGTGAAAAGAGAACTTCTTTGTTTTAGAAATGAATCCGGTGGTCAAGTTGAATTGCAAAATGCATTTCTGAGATATACATATACATAAATGTTACAGTACTTGCAATTGAAGATAGTGCCAAGCAACTTTTGCCGCTTAATACCCACTTAATGCTGGAGACATATTACAATAGGATGTCGTTTCGCGAACCTTGTTGAGATTTTACCTTAGCGTTTCAAGCAATTGAAATTTCAAAGCTCAAAGCTCATTGGATTTTTGCGAAACCGGATTTGATTGTAGTCTGTCTGCAGTATAAGAGGAATTGGACTAATAAGAGGAATTGAAATAATGATAGGGTAAACCCAATAAATTACCAAATAAAAATTTAAAGGCGACTTAGAAAAATCGTTGAGCCTAAATTCTACCGAAAAAAAGTGTTTTTTTAAGACAATACTACATATAGTTGAGCTGAACTGCAAAAAAATTTACTGAATGTGATTCTGGTTTGTTGAGGTTCACTGAGAAAATTTCTGCATAGCATATAGCACTGTATAACATAGCACAGTATTACCTACTGTGAACATAATCTTAGCATACATATTTTAAGCAGGTTTAATAACATTAGCTTCCTAGTAAGTTCATCCAGCCTAGTTGGTAGAGCGTCGGCTCCTGACGAATAGGGTCACGGGTTTGATTTCATATTCGAGATATGCAGATTACGCAAGATTTTTTTTCACGCCAAAGCCAACTGTTTGTATAGCATCAAAAATATACATATAAATTATGGTCTCTGATGCCAATAAATTATGGTCTCTGATTCATTATTTGATACTGTTTTAGACTGTAGATAGGTTAGAATCCAATCTGGTTTCGCAAACCTCCATTGACCTTTGAGCTTTCAAATTTCTATGACTTGACACACTAGGGCAAAAAATCCAGTACTGCAGATCGAATATTGTCTAGTTTTATCTCAGTATGTCTAGCAAAGTATAACATACATATATATTCGAAAACCTCAAAGCTCATTGGAAATTTATAAGCAAGACTCCATTGTAATCTGGGGTGGGTTCAATGTGCATGCTATAGCTGCTCCAAAAGCGAAACATAGCATCACTTCAGCAAGTGTCAAAATTTGCAGTAGCTAGGTAAAGCAGCTACGGATATTGGACAACCAAGAGCTGCTACGTAGGTCGGCTTTTACACAGCACAACACAATAACGAATTTTTTGAAGTTTTAGTTTTTGAGCTTCGGAAATTGTTCTTAATTTCTGCGGTTTTAGCCATACAGCTACACCAAATATTGAAATTTTCCTAACATATTCAAAACGTTTCACTTCTTTTCGGCTTTTGACACCATATCTATGAAAAAGAGCAAAGGAGAAACATTGAAAATTTGATGGTACACGAATTTCATTATCTTTACGGACTTCACACTCGCCTTCTAAAAAATCGAGATGATTTGCGCGGTGTAAAAGCCTACTTCAAATTCGAGTTGGGCGAAAGTGCTTAAAAGCCCGTATTTAGTTTATGATAGCACTATTTTCAAATTTATTGCTTTTTCACCAAAGCGCGATTAATTCTTTTCATTTCCATTTCCAATCTAAAATGACATTTGAACAGTATGTCAGTTGTGTACGCACTCCCATTTTGCTTAGCTACTTTCTAGCTATCCTCCAGACTACGAGCAGCAAATAAAAATAATCATAGCAGTTATTCCAGGATCTTGGACAGCCCGACTATCAAATAGCAAGCACCAGAAAGTAGCTATTTCGTGACATTGGACAGCCAGAGCTGCTAAAGTAGCAGCCAATAGCTGCTATAGCAAGAATATTGAACACACAACTGATTCCATTATTTGCCTCACTAGGAATAAAAACTAAATGACTTAAGCGGGTATTCTGGTCTAGAAATTTGATCAAATCGAATGTTTTTCGTTTGCATATTTTCAATTCTAGTTGTAAGGAACCGATTTACGTGAAATTTTACACAAACCCTTTTAACACTATTAGTTATCGTCTGACGTAGAAATTTTTCAAAAAATTTTTCTACTATTTATTAAAAATCCCCAAAGTTGAAAAAATGTGGCAAAAAAAAAACGATTTTTTTTACATGGACGCCATTTTGTGAAAAAAAGTTTTTTCAAATCGCCTACGTCAGACGAATCCTACATTCTTCTTTTTACAGAATTCACCAAAAATTTCTGTTTCAGACCACCAGGAAGGTTGGAATCATGTCAACCATGAGACAAGTTTTTTTTTAGTTTTCACTTTGTCGGCCTGTATCTACATCAATTTTTATTTTTTTTTATTTCTTGAATACATTTTTGTACTTTCAAAATGTTAATAAAAGACTGGTGAAAAAACATATACCAAAAATGTTGATGGTTTTTTTTTATTGCGTCCGTAAAATCACGTCAAAATCGCGCTTCTACACTAAAAAAAATCCACATGGCACCCAGAGCCATGTAACATAGCGCATTATTTATGGTCCTATACGCCATGTACATAGTACTCTGAGCCATGCAATATGGCTCCCAGCGCCATAAAGTCAGAATCTACATAGCGCGTGGTGCCATGTAACATGGCGCAGCATTTATGGTCCCACACGCTATGTACATAGTACCCTGAGCTACGCAGTATGGCTCCCAGCGCTATAATTACATGGCACATAAATTATGGCCCCACACGCTAAATTACATAGTGCCATGAGCCATGTAATATGGCTCATGGCACTCCAATTATAACTCGCAGCCATACTGTGTGAAGAGATGTATAAATGTCAGCAAGTGCCGTTTGAGTATATCCATACATGACGATGTATGTCAATGATCTCATGAAATCGTATTCATATTCACTATGATTTTACTACCTGCTACTGATTTTGAACGTAATGACAACTGTCCGAATGATAGATTTAACTGATAAATTCAATTTTACAAGCGGATTCAGAATCGTTTAATATATTTGACTAAAGTCCCCCACGCCATGTACTATAGTCCCCCACGCCATGTAATATAGTCCTCCACGCCATGTACTATAGCCCTCCCTCCATGTAACATAGTCCCCCACGCCATGTAATATAGTCCTCCGCGCCATGTAATATAGTCCCCCACGCCATGTAATATAGTCCTCCACGCCATGTAATATAGTCCTACACGCCATGTACTATAGTCCTCCACGCCATGCACTATAGTCCTCCAATCCATGTACTACTATAGTACATGGCGTGGAGGACTATAGTACATGGCGTGGAGGGCTATAAGCATAGCGTCTGCTCCTATGTACTTTTCGCCATGTACTATGGCGTGTGGCGCTATATTTTACCACAATCCTCAAATCGACTATGTACATGGCACCAGAAGTCCATAAATTATGACGTCTGGCGCCATGTGTTTTTTCAGTGTAGACCAGAATACTGCCTTAAATGAGGATGTTCGTTGTTCGTTGGTTTTTTTAGAACAAAACATTGAAGAAACCCGGTTTTGCTGTTTTGTAAGCTTGTCACAAGCTTACAGAAGCTTTTCAGAAATAGCTTTCAAAGTTTTATATTTGCGCTTTCATACAAAATATCCTGAAAGCACATGCATCATTTTCATCAAAAATCTCCTTCAAAGCTCTTATATCCCTACGGATAAAGCTCAAGATCCCCTTTCATTACTGTTCCACATTTTTACGAAGGATAAAACTCCCACTTTCAAGCTTTTTCGTCTAGCATGCATTATGAAGTCCATGGTGTCTTCAAAGTCTGAAATCTGTCCAAAACTTTATCTATAGAATCGCCTGTCGAATTGCTTCTTTCGTGACTATTACTTTAGTCAGTCAGCGAATGGAACGTTCTCGGATGCGATTCGCGTTCAGATTGTACGTTAACGGACTCTCGTCAGGGTTGAGAGTGAAACTTTTTGGAATTTACGAGCCCTTTTGAGTACGAAGCTATAGGTCGCGGAGCGTGTGAAGTGTATGATACTCTGTTGCACACAATGTTGTAAATAGAAGGCTATCAGTAGGTCAGTTCGGTCTCGATTTCCAAGCTTTCAAAGGAATCTTCTTGTTGATTTACAATTTCCGCCTTTGTCAACAGCATCAAATTTTAAGCAAATCGGATTGCATAACTCGAAAATGTGACAATATTTAGATTGTGTAGAAGTGGTAGTGAAATATTTATTTTCTGGAATCGGCTTTTATCGAGCTTAAGTTTTGCCATCTCGACGATATGAAAGTGAAGGTGATAGATGTGTCGTGTTCATGAGCAGCTGATTGGGATACTGTGTAAATCAACGGAGATCACTCAAATGTAAATACACCGTTTGTAAAAATACTAAGTTTTTGGTGAAATGCTGTATGGAAATAAATGACTTGTAATTGCTACAGTGCAAATGGGATCATATTTGCAAGGACTATCATCGAAAGTCAAATAATGCAATGTAAGTAGTTTTCACTTTTTCTATCTCAAATCTCTAACTGTAAACTAATGTATAGAGAAAACAATAGTGTTCTACTGGAATCAGATCACTGGGGATGATGAAAAATTCAAAAACTGATGATATACTTAGCAAGGGTCTGAGCTATTGGCCATGTCATACATGTTTTCATTTGCATTCGCAAGGGGCTGAAAGTAGATCGCTGAATCGAGAAAAGGTCAGCCGAATAATCGATTAGGATAGATTATTTTTGATGGACTAATTGTAGCTTAAAATAATACAGTTTTCGCCTCAAAGCTAGTTGCACGAATATTTGTGCGTGATTGCTCGCTTGGGTTTGATAATGAGCAGAGACTAAAAGCTTTTGCGGTTCAAAATATTACAAACCAATGAATTGTGTCTATGAAATTCCAGCCTAATGAGGTCTCGGTTAGGTACATTAGCACAAAGGGATTTTGATTAAATTCCGAGAAGCATCTATTTCTATTCGAATTCCTTCAAAGCTAAATTTCACGTGCCACTAGCGTTGCCAGTAAATTTTAAGTTTTCCTGTGAACAAACGAGCATTCATATTCACTGTTTGTCTAATGAACTCAATCCAAACGCTCCCAGAGGTGGTTCTTTTGGGTTTACATAAAATGTTATTAGGAAATTTAATTATTGCGGTCTCAATTTGTGTGTATATGTAGCAAAATGTCATTCTGTTTGTAAACCGCTAAGTGGCTCTTAGATTTCTCTGCTAACTTTAAGTCTCCTGTAACATATTATGTCATTATCTTTCTATTTCTTAAGATTCGCAGAAGAATATCAACAAAATGTTGACGAAACTTTTGGCATATATCTACATATATAAAGTATTTAATAGTTAAACATATCTATCAGTCAATTTTGCTCTACTTTGCTCTACAACAAATAATAATTTTGAAATCATACATACATAAGAGTTTGACTAGTATTTGATCATGCACGCGAGTCATATATTTGTTGGAAGACATCTTTGTTTTGTATGAATTTCATACAAACTAAAGCTTTTCACATAGTCAATTCCCATCGGAAAATGCTCATTTCAGTTTAATATTGTCATCAGATTAGGAAAACTTTTCTTACAATAAAACTGTATCGATAAAGTTTCCATTGAGCAATAAAATGAGACTGAATCAATACAAGCAGTAAATGTACAAACTTTTATATAATAAAAATGTATTCTCCTTAATAATTGATTTTCAAGCAAGCACAGTTTTAAAAACGAATAGAAAGGGTGTGAAAAGTTTCAACACCGAAGCTGATATATAAACTTTACAAAATTAAAAACTTTATAATTGCCTGAGCATTGAGAAAGCCGTATTAGCGTTTACAAAATAAAAATAATTTTAAAAATTATTATATTGATTGGTGACAGGTTGACAGGGGCTGTCAAAATTTAAGACATATATTATTATTTCCTATCATACCATGAAACAAAGACTACTAAGATTACGCTGATCGCCGTACAAAAATGAGTTGATGTGCGCACCTACGTCACACGTGACATGGATGGCTACAAGTCGTTCGAACATACGTCGATAATTAACGAGTATGTTACACGTTTTAAATATACGCAAAAGATAATTGCGGCAGAGAACTAAATACAATCTCAGTGATTATGTCCAAATGTATGAGGACAATTATAGGCATATATATTGCGAAGAAAAAGTTTTGTTATCGATGGTGAAATTACACAGAAAAAAGGATGTAGTTTCTATAGATTACTTTTGCAATAGAAACATCGGAGTTTAAAATATATTTTGCTTTGATGTAGGATAGTTGCATAAGTAAAATGCAGTATTTTTGTAGATCATATATTTGATTAATTAATGATTTTGTGATTTTTTCGTTTCCTTGTTTTGGCATGACCTACAATTTGTTTATTTAATTTTTTTATTCGGAAATACATTCTAGATCGAAAGAAAAGTGTTTTAATTTTATTATCGCAATTAATGTTTTTGGCGGAGTGCATTAATTGTTTAAAATAATCCTTGCAAATTCTTAATTCCTCATTATTAAAAACAACGAATATTTCTTCCAAAGCGCTCATTTGGGACATCAAGTCTTTGGTTGGCTTGGACAATCCTTCTTCGGTTAGATGTTTGATCCTAGTATATAAATCATCATTATCTGAATTCGCGTGAATACATGGAATGCAATCTTTGAGTTTATGGCAAATAAAACCAGCCAAGTTCTCTAACCCATCGAAAGCAATTGACTCAACTTCAGTTTGCAATTTGTCTTTGCAACGCTCATCTTCTGTTACTTGAGATTTTCGTGCAACGCTTCGAGAAAAAATACCTGAAATGTATTTTAATGAGAATTTTGTCGCGGTATTTAATTAGTTAATAGTAACACCTGTAAGTGGACTTTCTAAATCCGGCGTGTCATCGCGTGATACATTGTCACTACTCGATAGAGCTCCTTCGTTGTAGCCAAGAATATAGGATCGTAGCCTATACTTAAATTCTTGTCTGTCGGGGTGGTCGTGAAGTCCTCCTTTGGAGCGAATTACTCCAAAAAAATTCTCCAGTATGTCTTGGTTAAGTCGATAGGTTAATATATACTTAAATTCAAAACGTTCTTTCAAATTTTCGAGTATAAGTTTCAAGGCGTTGCTAGTTAAAATTATACCTTAGGAGAAAGCATAAGAAAAGCTACAGTTGCACTTTTGCGCCTAAAAGTAACGTTAATATGTACCTCTCTGAAATGGTAGTAAACTCTTTTTGCCAATAACGCGCATGTCACCCATCATAGTGCACATTTGGTCCAGGATGTCTGTTTGCAGTTCAAGTGAAAGACCATAAGCATGAACACGTTCACGAGAGTCTGATGTAGGCGATCTAACATTCATTACATCAAACCAATCGTTAGTCTATAGAAGAACATATCAATTAGAATAACATATGAATATTGGTAAAACTCTCTGTTTCAGAGCCTTAACATGTTTTTCTAACATTACCAATTTTAATAAGCTGTGGCACTCGTTCCAATTTTTATCCGCCAGAAAACCAAGTGAAGCTGCTCTTGTTACAGCTTGTGCTATGGTGTGTGAAAAAAGTTTTGTCGCTAATTTAACTTTTTGACGCTCAACACCAACAACATTTAAACTTTGAGTTGAAATTTTATGGGCTATTGTGAGCTCGGTGGATGTGCTCGAAAGCAGCTCCAAAATAATTTCCTTCTTCACCTCTTTTCCATTTATTAAAAAACCTTCGTCAAGAAAATGATTTCGAAGAAGTTATATTAAATGGAGTACATCGGCAAAAACAAAAATCTTGGCATCGTTATGCAAAAACCTCCCAGGAACTTTGCTTAAGAAATTGAATTTGTGGCTGCAAAAATGTAGCCATGGCTTATTCATGTCAACATCAAGTTCCTTGTAAACACCTCTGTTTCCGCCTCCAAGGTCGCTTGTGATGGCTACAACAGTGTAGCCACAATTTTTCGCAGTTTCTATGATGCTGAATAATATATCTCTTTTGCCATGTTACGATCGCAGGCGTAAAATATTGGTTGTTTCCATTTGCTCATTAGTCCTTTAACTTGAATATGATTTATCTATTGTATTTACTTTTTATACTATGTATATATGCATATTATATTTGGGCTATTTATTATTTATATTGAGTAGAATTTTCGGTCACATACCTCTGAGCATTGCTACTTGTACATAATTTACAGGAATGAGTGTCGAGTCCGAAGAACGATCATAGCAATAAGACTTTTTTATTTTCATTTCATCGAAGCTCAGCACGCAAACTTTCTGTGCTTCGCTCATTTCTGTAGTTGCCGATGAGATTTTTACCACAGGTTGCAATATAACTGGTGATATATCAACTCTGTTTGCCCAAGACTGAAGCGTTCGGATAGCTGGAAGGGAAGTTTTTACTTCTCAACAATTTATAGGCACGAGCACTTGCTGAGTATAAAGTTATTGATTTCGCAATGTCAGCTTCTGTCCAATTTAATTTTTTTGTGCCATTTTTAATTTTAATTTGGTTTACAGTAAAAATTTTCGTTAATCTATCCTCTATGTTCTTGTTTTCGTACTCGCACTTAGTTAATTTCACTTGAATAAAGAGAAATTTTTTTTCCGACACTTTTTCAGCTTCTCTTAGGTGAAAATTTTCCAATTTGAGCTTCTTGACAATGTCTCTCATCTGGATGTTTTCTTGCTGTAAATTTTTGCTGAATTTTTTTTTCAAATTAAATCTGATAGCTAACTGGCCAAAACTGGCTTACATTTACTCAATATAAGGGTTATTTTGAACCACTTGATCGCTCTCGGCCCCACATTTCGAATCTTCAATTGCATCGCCAATATATTTTTCACATACATTTTCCTTTCCACCGCTTTTCTGTAATAAAGAGATGACCAGCTTCTTATTTTCTCGACCTTCAGCTTCGTTGTCATGATCTTCTGATTTTGATGCAACATATTGATCTTTGTGGTAAATACTTGGCACTACACCAGGTTTAAGCCTGCGCAAATTTACTTTGCTATATCCTAAATTTAATAATTTATAGTACCAAAAGCTAAGTAGTAACTACTAATCTACATAAATATTTGTGAATACTAATTCCTTTAGGCATTTCAAACTGCATATTACGTTCAAAGTCATCCTTAGCTAAGTGCTCGTTACAAGTTCTTGAGGTCGTAGTATTGAAATTGTCTTCCCTTCGAAAAAAATTCACCCATGTATTTAAAAAAATTTTATCTCTAGGGAAGCAATAATAGCTAATATTACTGTCATTCTTTTTATTATTGCAGTTATTACAATTTTTCACTGCACACCTAATTTTAAACACCACTTTTCAAATAGTTTATTATAAAAACGCTTTCATAAAGCTAAACGCACTTATTCAAAGCGTTTGTCACGTGTGACGTAATGAAACAGAATTGCAATATGGCGGACCTGCGCAATGCGTAATCTTTTTACTTGATTCATGCTATCATACTGGGAATTGATGCATATCAATTGTTTCTTCTCCTTCAAATTGGCTTTCCTTTTGGATGCCGACATCTTCCAAAATTTCAGCACAAAATAGTTTTATTCTAATCTGAGTAACATTTGCCTTCGGTGTGACTATAAGATATATCTACCTATAACTTTAGCCGAAAAAAAAATTTCCCAACAACAGATTTCAAACTAGAGCGCTTCAGATAAACCGTTGAGCATTGCCTTGAAAATGGCGTATACACCTAATATGGATTTATTTCTATTCGGAAAACATTTAACGCTGCAGTCAAGGTAGCAGCCAAGATTCATTTAAGGTAATTCGTTTCCTTCGTAACTGTCCAAATCCATAAAAAGTAAAACAAAGATAAATACACTTCAACATGAACACACAAAAATATCGAATAGTACCTAGTAGAAATCTGTGTGAAAAAGTTATGCATATGTCATACTGCCTGAAAACATTTCCACAAATATGTAGGTAGTATTTTCCCTAGAATTTTCATGGCTTACTATCAACAATATAGATGAGTATCTTCTTATCTGAGTATCATATTTTGATTGTTTGTTTTTTTTCGTTTTGAAACGAAAGCTGCTTATTTTGGATTTCATTAACTTTTCCCAGTATGTGCTTTTATGATTTATTAATGTTTTCGAATAGATTTCAGTATCATACGCCAGAGATGTCACTTTATTACAATTGTAGTAGATTTAATACATATTTTTTCATAAAAATAAAGTGCGCGGTAAATGATTTTTGCTACATTATTTCCATTTTCTCACTCACATTTGAAAACTAAATTTTGTTATGTTTAGCATTTCTGCTCTATTTAATGATAGAGCATATTTAATGATTTAGATATTTAATGATTTAATTCCTCAGCTGCCAATTCAGTATTTCTTAAACCGACTACTGATGTTAACAACCGCTTTGTCTAGCAACTAATGTTATCCGGTGTTCTGTTCTAGTTTTTGATTTAGTGAGCACTTCCAATGCTTAAATAATCTACTACGAAATTTGCACAGCTACTATAATTTTTTGTTCGATCTACTCAATTTTTCAAGGGTTGAAGTGGCAGCCCTGTCCCCACACATGGCATGTTTTTATAAATATTCTAACCAGCTATCCAAATATCTTGCAGTTATAAGTACAAACTCAAAACAGGATACTTTTTTCACTTTATAAAATTTAAAAACTTTGGAACCTTGGATGAAAAGTGAAAATGAAGAAACCATAAAGATACTATTCAGAAGTGTGTGTGATGAATAATCTACTTAATCAAATAAAATATCTGTCCCGAAGCTTGAAATAAAATTACACATTTTCCTTACGCTTCAGTAAAAAAATAAATAAAAAGTTTAAACTTGTCTTTGATAGGCAGAATGTACAGTACCAGGAACCTCTAGAAAGGCCGATTTTCAAAAAAAAAATTAGCGAAAATGTGTGGTCCATTCTGAATATAGTTGAAATGTTTACTAAGGGCGTTGCCGAGTTCACGTCGTCGTCATAATCTTTAGCTTGTTATGGCAAATTGTGACGTAAGCAGAGTAGCTGAGCTATTGTAACAGTTTGAAGCAGATCAAGACGAGTTGTCCGAAATCATTTGCTTTGCTTCGTAACATTGCTTCAAAACACCATCAAACCAACGGAAAGTCAAATCAGAATGTGACTTCGTTTACTGTTATACATAGTCCAGTGAAATCCGACATATAAAAAGGCGAAACTTCGGAAAAATTAGGGGAAAGCTGAATTTTGGTGTCAACCCTGGTACTGGCGTGTTGAACGAAATGTCAAAAGTCCCCATCGGTCCGAGTGCTGCGTTAATTTTTATACGGGGTTAAAGGGCACGAAAAGTGACCTTTCCTAAATATCTCAGTAACGGTCACGTCTTCAGAAAATGACGAATTTGTAGCTTAAAAAATTTCCAACAAAAAAGATTGTAGAACTTTTTCTAGTAACCATAACGGTTTTTGACATATATTGATCTAAACATTTGCTACTAACAGTACCCCCTTTCTCAACGGCACTGTTGATATTATCCGATTTTGATTACGACTTGGAATGTCTGTGAGTTTGTTTTCCTATATTTAAGAGGCGCATAAAAAAAATGCAAACACACTTATCTACCAGACTCCAGGGTAGGTGGAAAAGTGTGCTCCGAAAAGTTACCCCGTATAAAAAGTAACGCAGCACTCGGATCGATGGGGACTTTTAACATTTTGTTTAACACGCCAGTACCAAGGTTGACTCCAAAATTCAGTTTTCCCCTAATTTTTCCAAAGCACCATGTTAAATTTCCCCGGACTATACAGGAGAGCAATGCCAACACGCAAACAACTGAGTTTGGGCAAGCTCGACTTTATCTAACGTTACATTCTGTTATAACAAGCTGAGGACGAAGGTCAAGACGTCAATTTGGAAAGGCCCTAAATGTATTTCTTGTAATCACGATCAAATCGATGTTGACCTAAATCTTATGAAAATTAAATGGTACGTAATTGAATGGCAAAATGACAAAAATATCGGTCTTGGCAGCCCTTAACTAGCATGGGCACTAAAATTATATCAAATCTGCTCTCCAGTATTGCGTTTTGATCCGCTGATTGGGTCGAAAGTTATAGGCACGAAAGATTTTTTGATGGTTATCCCCTAAAATTTTTAAAAATTTATGAAAATTAAACTTTGTTCATTGCATCTATTGTAAAGTGCTTATCATGTAAAATTTGCTGGTAGCATTTCTTGAAACAAACATTATATAAATACCCCGTGCTGTCTATCCTTTGTGAGTACTGCAAATAAAACTAAATCAAACTTGCTTTATCATTAGATCAACTCATTCCTGGAATATGGTGTAAAGCCGATTTCTGCTGTTGAAATCCAATGAGTGGAAATATTTTTGGGTTACCGTCCATAATTAATTCAAAATTTACAAAATTTAATTATTGTTCACTTATGTTCAAAGCAGAGTGATGACAGTTTGAAAATTTTATGGTAGCATCTGTTAGTGCTGAAACTAATCCTATCGCTATTGCGCAACCAAAAATCGGTCAAAATTTGGCATGCATTGGCGATATTTTCTAAGAACTATAATTTGATAATTCAAAAAATTGGTAATTTGGTGAAAAGCTACCTTTTTTCTCAAAAGCGAAAATTGTTAATTGTTGTAACGGTATCTTGATTTAATTTTCTGTAGCTGGTAGCTTGATGTAACTGGTAGCTGCTGGTTGGTACTGAGCTTTTTTATTAAATTTTTTGGACGATGTGATTGAAAACAACCAGAAATGAAAAGAAAAATGACGATTGAGAAATCGAATGCTGTAGTTTTTCACAAATTTTCTATATTTTGAACACTTAAAATTTCTGTTCACTAGAATCAAATGTATTGCTTTTGACTAGAACCAGGTTTGAAAGAAGTTATTTGAAAATGTGGGCAACTCTCCAGCAGTGGCGTCATCTTGAAAAATCACCTAATATTTAATACCTTATAGCTTCTAGCTTCCAATGCAGTCATCAGATTTCACAAAAAAGAATATAGCAAAAGGCAAATTTAGTAGCACTTCTCTTGAAAAATTAGGAAAGCGTTTATGTCATATTTTTACTAAGAGGTTTTCGAATGCTAACGATATGGTGCTCGTAGTAAAAGTACGGAACAAATGATTTCTATTTAATTCTCTTTTGCGACTTCTTTCTACTCGTACAGCAGTTTTGATAAAAGTTTGACTGGGTTGCTACCACACGAAGACTAGCACCAAGAATTTTTGTTATTTTCAAACCCGCAGATACTACCAGTAAATTTTCATATGGCAGACAGTTACAATGAAACGAAGTCATCAATGCGAAGGAGTTTTTTTTTATAGTTTTGCATTTTAAAATTCACCACTGTCAAATGAGCCTATGACAGCTGTAAATGTCACTATCAGTTTTATTCAGTATGGTCTGAAAATCAGATGCGTCGCATGTTTAGAGAAGGGACTGAAAACTAACTGGAAGTTTATCCTCTGTTTTACGGGAAAATTTTGTTCAGGGACGAAGCTGATTTCTGGCGCAAAGGCTAAGTCAATAAATAAAACTACCACCTCTGGAGTTATGAGACCCCCCGTCAAGTCATGGAGACATCGTTGCATCCACGCAAATACACTGCTTGGGGCACACTGCATGCTGCTGGCATTATAGGGCCATACTTCATCAAAGAAGAAAACGACGAGCTCGTTCAATGGCAACCAGTACAGAGCGATGATAAAATTTTTTGGTTCCCGGATTCGTGTCGTGAGAAAGATGCGGTTTCAACAAGATGGCTTTACGTTTTACACAGCAACCGCAACCATGAACATATTGAAGACGAAATTCGAAAAATTTTAGAAGCCAAAATAGGTCACATCATTGACGATATCTGGCCCCAGTTGCTTCAAATGGCTTATTGAGAGGTAGTCGCTGCGGTCATTTGAACGAGATGATCTTTAAAAAGTATATGCTAAGAGTGAAATTTTGCAATCAAAAAATACAGCGATGCGACCGATCCTTTTTGTTATATTTTAGTTTAAATCGGAGCCCCCCTAAAATAGCACCTTACGTAAATTTCCCATGTTTTGAATTTCTCGCGGATGATAGCCGTAAGAAACTTTCTATATTTGTTCACTTTTGTATTATTTGCATTTGTATCATTTTTGTAGTAGCATATGTTGCAATCGAGTTTTTATATGATAAACATCCTACACAGAAAATATACAACAGGTGTTTGCTTTCCTGAAATTTGAATTTCTTAGTTTCTTCCGATGCAGTCATCATTGTATGTATAACTTTCAGGTTGGTCGTAATAAGGAGCTCTTTTGATAGAAAATGCATTCGAAATACACAAAATTCCTCTACTTTTCGATGAATATCAGTCTCTTTAGCGGTTGCTATGTGCTAAAAATTGTATAATTTATCCCCCGTTTTTCTAGACTTGACGATTTTATTCCAACCTTTTCAATTCCGAAAATTACAGACAGCTTTGTCTAGGTATTGTGTGTTAGTGATAAGATCTTGAAGTTTATCATAAAATTTCTTTCTTTCTTTTTTTTTTACCGAACCGATATCTGTTAGTGTTGCGGGTAGATATATTTTGCTCCAATAAATTAAAGCTAGTTTTCATTTTCGTCCCTTGATAGTACCTTTCTAATGTTTAGGTCTATGCGGTTTATAAGCATCTTAGATTTGTGGTCAGTTATTCTGTTTTATAAGAATATTCAAAGAGTATCTGTGTTGTGTAGAATGGGTCCCTTGCGGATATATAGTTGAAAATATAGCGAGTTAAAAAAGAAAAAGAAAGAATTTTGCATGAATAGGAAAGGAATTCCTGCATTCGTTTGTTGTAATAGAACTTTCAAACAGATTTATATTTATGTCTCGTTGCATGAAGTCTGGAAGGTAAAAAGAGTTGGCAATGAAGCTGGCCAAATTTTTAGTGAGGTTCATGGAGTTTACCGATGGAGATCTATATAACCCGGATAATTGAATGTTTCGCCTGGATGATATATGAAAGGTTATCATGTTAAAACCTGTAGTTTCATTACACGCGTGAAAAAGGTCAATCCTAATTCATTGTAATTTTTACTACAGTGCATTTAATACTAATCTAATTTAAAAGATTTGCTTTCATTTCGAAGCATGCTAACTAAATTTAGTGTTGTGTCTTGGATAGGATAATTGCTTCAAATTTTGTCCGCAAGTCGTATGTTAGTCTCTGGTCTTTTTTGTGCAGCGTCATCTCTTTATTTGACCTGTAGTTAGTTTTTGAAAAATAATTTCCTAATACCAAAGAAAAAAAAATTTGACGGAATCGGAACATATATTTCATTCCATGGCATCCAATTTTCCTACGATGCCATCGCTAAAGCTGAAACATTTCGAACTCAAACTTATTGCCATCATGCAATTCAAGTGTTGCGATTAAACGTTCGATTTAAATTGCGATGCGTGGAATAATCGCAACGGATGCAAGTGCTTATGGGTTCACTGTAAATTGAATGCCTTCGAATTATATACCAGTTAAAAAGTTCAACCGGGATTTTTAAAATTATCCGCACTCCAAATACGTCAAATTATTGTCTCAATGAAGACAGAACCACTCAGTTACTGAAATATATACATCACAGGTACATAGCTTGCATATAGTCTAGAAAGGGTTTGAAACAAAACAAGTCGTCGAGAAATTGAATACTCACCAAATCATAGAATGAGTAGATTGGGTGTGATTATGTATATATTATGTTTATGTCACCGGCATTTATATCATTTCTGTTGCATTTCGCTTCTTTTCTTAGCCCTAGATTCATAAACATTCCTCTCACAGACCGCGCAAAACACATTTGTCTGTAATTCTTGTGAATGGGTCATCGCGGTTTATTATGTATCGATTGTTTAGAATAACTATTGTCATGTGGGAAATAGATATTGGCCGAGCCCATGCGAGATCTGGCGAGCCCGAGTGTGTGGACGGTCCAGACGAGCGACTTTGACAGGGCTCGTCGGCGCTCGTGCCACATCCGATCGGAATGGATATTGAGCACGAGTCAAAGCGATTTTGGACGAGCTGTCAAATGCCGTCCACATGTTGGCGGTCTCGTCTGACTTCAGCTCGCCTGGGCTCGGCCAATATCTATTTGGCACATGAGAATTTTCATAGCAGAAAATTAATAATTAACAAAACTCTACCGCCCCTGGACCGCTGCAAATACTAATGTTCAATAAACAATAGAAGAATCGTGCAGATTTTGAGTGCATATTCTACCACATGTGCTCCAACCTGTATCGAGTGCATAATCACTTTGATCTTAACAATGCATTTAAACTCATAGGGTGGAAAAGATCACAGGACTACCACTCGTATGAATTTCAAGATTTAGGAAAGCCAAAAGCTGCAAAACTCTGAAAGCAGCAAAGCATAACATAAACAAAGAAAATGGTCAGTGCCTGCAACACTTTACCAGTACTGCAAATAAAAGTCTCCCACGATTGCCGTTTAAAAATGTTACGATAATATTGCAGCTATATATAAAACCAACAATAGCTAATCAGATCCATTTTTCGTATGAAAGTTGTTTTGATTTCATGACTGTACTGGAATTTAAAGGGCAAAAAGCTTTATTTTCCTGAGCGAATTTTCAAAAACTCAAGACACCACTATTACCACAGCTGGCAGCACCAACCGAACCTTTCTACCAAATTTTTACCAACTACGGCTTAAAGTAAAGTTCAGCTACTGTGCCAATTTCAAGAAAATCTGGTAACTGAATCAGAAATCATAGGGCAAAAAGCAGTTTTTCTTTATAATTTTTCAAAATGGCACCACTGGTACAGAGTTGCCCGTATTCCCAAATTGCTTCTATCAGACCTGGTCCTACCTAATACCAACATATTTAGTGAATTTCAACTGTATCTGATAATTTGGTCGTTAGTTCTCGTGAATATAAGTTTTTGATGCTTAAAATATAGGTGAATTGGAGGAGGGCTTGTCCAATGTGAAATTTCAGAAACATAGTTTATAAACAATGCAAAAGATTTCTATATGAGTTGGTTTTCACGGTATAAGATGAAAATTTTTCAGGAGAGTCGATGGTCTGAAGGTTTGTACTTTCAACGCCATCCGTAGCGGCAGGATTGCCAACACGTTCGCTTAGTTTATTTGTAAGTTTATCAAACTATGTATTTCATAGACAATGTTCCGAAAGCTAACGTTTATTTTTCAATGTGGAATTCACAGCATGTCCTGAATTGAACGTTTTCTTTTAAATGAAATAAAGAGTATGTTATTCATTAATTCGGACTGATGAAATATCCAATTTCTCTCTTAATATGTTTCATAGCAATCATAATTTCGCGTGATGAAGTTGCTCACTTTTATAATAAAAAATACTATCATACAATGCTGCCTTTCCAATTGTCTTTAACGTCAGCAAAACCATTTATCCTCGAAAGAGAAGAAATGCAACGAAGCATCGTGCAACGTGAACATTCCTCGTAGGAGAGAAAATTTCCACCAGCGTGGATTGGAATTTAGTATGGCTGAAATTACCTATTCCGAGTACCTTGCGAGCTCAGGGTAACATAAATCTCATCTACGAATCTCCGTTTTTGCACAATTTTAGTCCTTCACTCGAGCCATCCATTATGATCTTGAAGAGATTCAACTTCCGAATGAAATTTAGAATTCAGCATCAGTCGATTTCTGGGTCACAAAAAGCAAAATGTTCAAGTGCTTTCGTCTATTCAAAACCTAGTTCTGATAGTATGTATACATTGCATTTAACCATTAGATTGTGTAAATTCTACAATTGCAATAAATCACCGGCGCCTCGAATCTAACAAGAGATTTAGGAATAGCAAACAGTTTGCGACAACAGCTTTTAAAACGGTGGCAGTTTTATTTTGCCAGGAGTGTTTCCCGACGCTTCCTGACACTTTATCCAAGTCAACGTCTAGAGGTATTATATGTGTGCGCGCAAACACTAACTTACAGCATGAAAACCCCAAAATCTCTAACAAGGATGCACGAGATTTAATGTATGAACGGCTGTAGACCCTATGTACGTGTGCTGATACAAAGAGCATCCAGGTGAAAAACAAAGTTTGCAGACGACGAAAAAAAAATAAATCGTCTTTCTAGAACTACTAGGTTTGCGGGAAATTTCGTTTAGTCTGAAGGTTATCGCAGTGTGAACTGAGCTGGCTGCAAACGCGAAACATAAAAGAATTGCAAAGGAGCGCTGTAAGGCTCCAGAATTCTGAATGAAAATTTAATGTTGTGAGTCAAGTGTTAGAAACTATGTATGTGAGCACCTACATTTCTGGTCGACGTGCATATTCCACAGTCATAGAAGCTTCAGAAGCATGAAAGTAAGTGTTGCCATACGAATTGATGGTTAGCTTTAGACGTTTGCAGAGAGAAATCTAGGAACATCACGAATTTATTTTTCCATAAATAATAGAGATATTTTTGAGAGTCTTTTAAATTGCAGTCTAACGTATCTTATGTATCATGTAAGTTGCATCCAGCACTTTCTCTCCTATTTTCATGAATATTTCAAAATGGTTCAATTCAGATTATAATTTCAGATTATCATGATGATTGATTGAAATAATTGTAGTATGCAAAATAGTGGGAATAGTTATGTTGTGATGGCAAAGGTATTCACCAGGTTCTCACAGTGACACGCTTGGCATCACCGCACTAACACCGAAGCTTAATTTTTTCCCAGCTCGATGCATTGCCATGTGAATCCTTTCTAGCGATGAAACTGCAACGGATTCATTTCAAGATACTCGTTATCTTTTCAAGTGTGGATAACGAGTGTAATGTCCATAAGGAAGCGACAATGAAAACTTTTCTAATCCTTATGAGATTCTCTCGACTTAACTTTGCCGAGTACTGTCAAAGACGACTTTGCTCCCGACGCTAGAACTGCAAAGCGCCCGTGAGACTACAATGGCCCCGAAGCGGTTCTACATAGCTGCTATCTGGTTCATCAGATACTCGAAGATTAAACACTCAATTACAAAAGTTCGTATCTGCTTGAGGAACACAGACATCTGGGGTGCAGAGAAGAATAATGAAGATTAAGCGGGATAAGAAGAATTTATACGTATACATACACCAACATACGTATGTGACATGAGTTTCCTAAAAAGGGAAGCGGACCTAAATGTGCTTAAGTTCACCGGGTGGTGAGCTGCATGATGCTTTCGTAACGGGTGTGCAAGCTGACTGGGGACTCTGGTTCGCCAGACTCGTCGCTTTTCCACGTATCTTTCCACTCCTTCCGATTCTTCTTCGGACGCTTCCTGGGCGGACGGTAATGACGTAATCTTTCGTAGATGTGAAAATCCAATTGAAGTATTCATGATGCTGAACGTCTCCATTAATCTATTTCACGCGGGGAAGATTCAAACCGATGAGTATACAAATTAAGAGCTGGATTTTGTACGAGTGGGTTTGCATGAGAAATGTTTTCAAATATTTGTTACGAATAGGTATCATTTATAAGCATATCCCCGCGGGGAAATTACGTAGTTGACGAAAAATTAAAAGCAATTACATTTTTAATATTCCAACATTCTATTCGATAAAAAATGTGAATATTTCCCGATTTCTTACAGCATAAAAATTATGCATGGCAAAAAAATTTTAAGTGATACATGATTTCTTTCAAGTATAGCTTTTGCAAAGAATGCCAAACTGCTAAATGCGTAGCATTTTTTTTCGATCGAAAATCAACCAGTAAATCAACGCAAAAGAATTTAAAAAAAATTAGCCATCATCTGTTGCCGTCTTCGTAAAATACAATGTTAATTGATTAAAATTACCAGTCTATCTTCAGTATCATGAAAGAGATCTCTAGAGGTAACATAAGTGAAAGATGACATGAAACCCCTTTTAGGCCAGGAAAACAAGATGAAAAAATGGCCAAACTACCAAATAAATCCAAGTAGAAATTTTTCGACGGAAATGTGTACACTTAATTGCATCGTATAGTCTATATACACCACTACATGCAAACGATAAGTGATTCTGCACTCGGCTCATTCATTTCTCAAACTACTAAAAACTACTTATTGTACATGAATTTGAAGTATGAGGCTTTTGTGCAAATTTTAATGTTGAGTAAATTTGATGTTAACATAAATTCACGTAAAAGCAATCGTTTACAAGATATTTAAGAAAAAATGATTTTCGTGACCTTTGACCTTCAATAATTTTTGTTGCGCACAAGAGTTTCTAATGGACTTTCTACATTATGTTTGTATTCTCACAATGAGCACATTTCCGTCGAAAAATTTCCACTTGGATTTATTTGGCAGAGAAAGTCTTATTTTCCTGGCCTATTTATTTTTACGATAACGGCCAACATCTATTTGACTTCGCTTGCAGCAGGAACCTTGTTGTAAGCTCAACTTGCTTTCCACACCGTCGCATTCATAAGCAGACCTGAAAATCTCCAGACGCACATACCGTCAACCAAATCGACCTCGTCCTTATCAGCAAAATTTTTGTCAAGAAATCATTGGCGAGTATCAAGGCGGTTTCAGATCTGGTCGCTTCACAATCGACCAGCTCTTCACGGTCAAGCTAATTTTGCAAAAGTGCTGGGAATACAACGTCGACGTATACCAAACCTTTGTCGACTTTAAACAATCATATGACAGCATCGACCGAAGCGCATTATATAACATCATGCTGCAATTTGGTATACCGGCCAAATTAGTGAGACTTGTAAGCAGGGCGATGGAATAGCACCCACCCTCCTGAATCTGGCACTTGAGTTCGCTATACGGGCAATGAACCTAAACACCAGCGGCACGCTACTTTTTAAGTTAACACAATTGGCAGCGTACGCGGATGACATTAACATCATGGCTCGAAATCTGACTGATGCAGAAGCATTTCTGCTTAGACCTGACACCGCAGCAAAGGAAGTTGGACTACGAATCAACGAAGACAAAACGAAAGTTATGATACAATCTAGGACATGGAGGCCAGTGCACAAGACCATCAACGTAGGAGACCTTAGCATCAAATTCGTCGACAATTTCGTTTACCTGGGTAGCAACCTATCGAATGACGTCAACGAAACGGACGAAATCAAGCAACTACTATAGCAAATAAGACGTTCTTCTCGGTCATCCTCATTATGAAATCGAAGTGTGTGCACAGAAAGACTAAGCTCCGCGTTTATAAAACTATCGTAACACCTGTACTGTGCTATGGCTGCGAAACATGGACCCTGACCCAAGTCTTCGAAAATATGATCGACACTTTCGAACGGAAAGTTCTACGGCGGATTTTCGGGGCTGTTCGCGACTGAGATGGATGACGCATCCGGTACAACAATGAGTTGTATGAACTGTACGATGAGCTGAAAGTCTCCAAAATCGTCAAACTTCTACGAATTCGATTAGCAGGGCATGTACAACGTATGGATGACGATCGCATGCCAAAACGGGTCATGAATGGAAGACGAGTCGACGGAGCGAGACCAAGATTAAGACCAAGAGCTCGTTGAGAGATCTCAGTATATGCGGACGCCGAGCAACTATTGGGGCTCCAAGATTGTAGGACGTGGTCACGTGACCGAACTAATTGGAGGAGATCGATCCAGGTGGCCAAGGTCCGACGCCGGGGTGTTGTGCCACGATGATAATGATTTAATTTCTACAACAAAAAAAAAAGAAATAGGTGCACTTTTTGCGTCTCGATCAATAGCAGATTAGGGTGGGCAGTATTGAAAACAAAAACAACTGAGACAGGATTGTTGTTGTTTTCAATGGTACCTACCCTAACCTGCTACTAATCGAAATGCAAAAAAACACATCTAATGGTAGAAATTGCTCCCAGTGTGTGAGGTCCCTGGTTTGAATTCAACCAAAACAGACCTAGTTCAGAGTAGATAAAATGCCAAGTTGAGATGTGAGGCTCATCGTTTCAAACTCGTAAGCTTTGAAAAAAAGACTTTCTACCATCTGTCATCTACAGGTCCCCAAAAGGGCTGTAGTAGGAAAATTTGCATATTCGTTATTTGTAGGTCAATCCTCAAAACGAGTTGTAATCTCTCGAAATTGATAAATGGACCAGCACATCATATACTACCCTTGAAAAATTTGATCCTTTCTTGCGTTTGTCAAAAGTATATTAAATTTGTACCTCTTTCAGATCAACATGGCTTTTGATTTTAAGAAAGATCACCCACAAAACTTTCAAAATGTATCTTGGTTCTTTTCACTAACCGATGTTTTTTGTACTAAAATTTGATGGTACCATCTCTCAGTACCAAAATGTTGACTGTTTTGCACATTTGCACAACTGTTTTGCACATATGCTTCACATTAACATCAAGCAACCCTGTGAATTTGGTCTCGATCTGATGGTAGCCTCAGAAGTGATGAGCGTATTAAGATTTTTGGGGCTGCCATTCACGAAAGTTAACGTTTAATAAAGCTGAAAAAATCTGCTCATTTTGTTTACAAGGTGTTTATCATTTGAAAATTTGATGGTAGTATGCTTTAGAACAAATATGTCAAAAATTATGTTTTTTAATCAAAATGCAAATTAATTGTAATTAAATTACAACTCACTGTTAGTACCACAACCAAAAGTAGACCAATTTGCTCTGTGAATTTCATTTCGATCATATGTCCGCCTTGAACTTTAAAGGGGTGGCCGCAATATTTGTGAAATTGTTAAAATTCAAATATGGTATTCGTTACTTACTTTCACTGTAAGATCATCATCATTTGTGTCAAATAAATAACACCGGCGATAAATTTAATTAAGTAATTTATTAAGAAACTAGGTAGGCTAACAATAATGATGAAAGGTTGTGCGTCTTGAATGTTTTAGCGTTAGGTTCCAACTAACTTTTAACGTTATAAACTGGTATTAAGATTATGAGAAGAGAGTTAACAATTTTACAATAGTATGCGAGAAGTATGCTACGTTAAAATATGCTGTAAATGTATTGTATGCTTTTTATTTTTCACATCCTCCCGCCGCCAATGAATTGATTTCCAAAGGATACAGATGCTGAATGGCTCGTCTGGTGATCACTCCGTTGGGCAATTTAATTTCACAAGCTCGAACGCGGCCGTCTCGTCCCAAAAAAGTTTTTTCGATCTTCGTAGCTTCCAAAAGAGCCGTGAGCATGAAGTATCGTGAACAACAACTACATCGCCCGATTTGACCCCACGGGAGAAGGGGATGCGATTGTGATGAGCGCTTCTAAGTGCACATATATATTCGTTTCTAAAGCGCCTGAAAAACGAATTAGCAAGTCTGAACCTGGATTGCCACTTCGAACGTATTTCTTGATCGGCAGCAAAAGTCGATTTGTTTATAGCTAAAGTTAAAGGAAAGCATCCAAGAAGGAAATGAGCAGGTGTTAGTGGTGATAAATCAGCTGGATCAGAGCTAACATATGTTAGAGGCCGAGCGTTTACAATAAATTCAACCTCCGTTAGATATGTGTTCAGTTGGTCGAAATTAAGAGTGGCGCGTTGAATAGATACCTTGAGAAGGTCTTTAACAATTTTCACCAACCGCTCCCAAAAGCCACCCCACCAAGCAGCTCTTTCGACGATGAACCGCCAGGATATTCCTTTATTGGTAATATAATTTTGAAATTCTTCAGATTGGATTATCATATGTAACTGTCGAAACTCCAGCGCTGTTCTTCGAAACGTTTTTGCGTTATCGGACATTAAGAGACTCGGGATCCCACGGCGAGCAAAAAATCTTCGGAGCGCCGATAAACATGATTCCGCTTTAAGATCTAGAACAAGTTCTAAGTGAACTGCTCGAGTGACAGCACAAGTTATGAGCAGAATGTAAACCTTCCGAGTAGTGTCTTTGTGAGGCGAGTTTCGTATATATAATGGACCGGCAAAATCAACTCCGGCTGTTTCGAAAGGTCGTGTGGATACTAATCGTTCCTTGGGAAGTGGTGCAAACGGTTGATTGGCAGCTTTTCCTTTAAAGCGCTTGCAAACAGTACATTTGTTGATAACGCTCTTCACTGCCTGACGCGCCTTAACAACCCAGAATCGAAGCCGCAACTGTACGAGAACCATATTTGTGCTACCGTGTAGTACTCTTTCATGTGCTT